>CM053772.1:88557145-88616262 GCA_028658325.1 Potorous gilbertii | reverse complement strand
GAGAGCACAGAGTGAATTGAATAGGATGGGATCATATCTTAAAAAAAATGAAGTTAAGCGGTGAGAGAGAAATGTATTGGGAGGGGAGAGGGAGAAATGGAATGGGGCAAATTATTTCTCACAGAAGAGGCAGGCAGGAGACTTTTTAGTGGAGGGAAAAGAGGGGAGGTGAGAGAAAAACATGAAGTTTAGTCTCATCACATTCGACTAAATGAAGGAATAAAATGCACACTCATTTTGGTATGAAAACCTATCTTACAATACAGGAAAGTGGGGAAGAAGGGGATCAGCAGGATGGTGGGGATGATGGAAGGGAGGGCAATGGGAGGAGGGAGAAATTTGAAATCAACACTTTTGGGGAGGGACAGGATCAAAAGAGAGAATAGAAGCAATGCGGGGCAAGATAGGATGGAGGGAAATATAGTTAATCTTACACAACACTACTATTATCGAAGTCATTTGCAAAACTACCCAGATATGGCCTGTATTGAATTGCATGCCTTCCCAAAGGGAATGGGTGGGGAGGGAGGGATGGGGAGAAGTTGGAACTCAAATTTTAAGGAACAACTGTTGAGTATTGTTCTAGGAAATAAGAAATACAGGTAATGGGGAATAGAAAGTTATCTGGCCCTACAGGACAAAAGAGAAGATGGGGAAAAGGGAAGGGAGGGATGATAGAAGAGAGGACAGATTGGTGATAGGAGAAATTAGAATGATTGGTGTATTGGTGTGGGGGGAGGAGACAATACACATGATTCTTATTAAACATATTTTCACATTAGTCATGTTGTATAGAAGAATTAAAATTAATGGGAGAAGAATTAAAATGAATGGGAGAAACCATGAGAAAAACAAACCAGAACAAGACATAACACAAGGGAAAATATAGTCTTTTTCATTCTGTGTTCCAATTCTTTTTCTGGATGTGTATTGCCTGAAGAGTCCTTTGGGAACGTTTTAGATCCTTGCATTGTTGTGAAGGGTTAGGTCTATCAGAAACAGTCCTTGCATAATGTGGCTGTTACTCTGTATGATGTTCTCCTTGTTCTGCTCATTTCACTCAGGTTCAGTTCATCTAAGTCTTTTCAGGCTTTGCTGAAGTCTGCCTGTTCGTCATTTCTTACAGCACAGTAGTATTTCATTATATTCATATATGTTTAGCCATTCCCCAATTGATGGGCATCCCTTTGATTTTCAGTTCTTGGTCACCACAAAAAGAGCTGTTATAAACATTTTTGTACATGTGAATCTTTTCCTCATCTTTATGATATCTTTGGGATACAGCCTTAGAAGCAATATTGCTGGGTCAAAGAGTATACACGTTTTTATAGCCCTTTGGGCATAGTTCCAAATTGCTCTAGAGAATGATTGGATCTGCTCACAGGTCCACCAATAATGAATTAGTGTTAAAACTTTCCAACATCTTCCTTTAACCATTTATCAACTGGGGAATGACTTGTATTCTTGTAAATTATCTATATAATTTAGAAAATAGGCCTTTATCAGAAACTCTAATTGTAAAAATTCTTTCTCAGTTTTATGCTTCCCTGCTAATCTTCATTGCATTGGCTTTGTTCAGAACTTTTTAAATTTAATGTAATCAAAATTATCCTCCTTACATTTCACAATGTTTTCTGTCTCTTGTTATGTTAAAACTTCTTTTCTTTTTCATTGATCTGACAGGTAAACTATTCCTTGCTCTCCTAATTTGCTTACGGTATTACCCCTTATGTCTAAATCATGTACCCATTTGGACCCTTTCTAGGTATGGGGTGTAAGATGTTGGTCTACTCCTAGTTTCTGCCATACTGTTTTCCAGTTTTACCAGCACTTTTTGTCAAATGGTGAGTTCCTGTATCAGAAGTTGGGATCTTTGGGTTTATCAAACAGTAGATTACTATAGTCATTGACTACTGTGTCTTGCGTACCTAAACTATTCCATTGATCTACCACTCTTTATAATCTTTCTCTTTATATCTAGGTTATGTATTCATTTTGACCTTATAAGATATCTCAGTAATTTGATGTCTGGGGACTTGGAGCTAAAAAATATTGATCCATATTTAGCAATACTAAACATGGAGAGAAGATACTCATACAAAGATCCTTTTAGGAAAATGAGCCAGCAGTGACTGAGGAGATGCAATGTGGTTTGATTAACTGAGCTATTACTGAGATATCTTATTCAGTTTCATCTGACTCTTTGTGACCCCATTTTGTAGTTTTCTTGGAAAAGAAATTGGAATGGTTTGTCATTTCCTTCTCCAGCTCATTTTATAGATGAGGAAACTGAGGCAAGCAGGGTTAAGTGATTTGCCCTTGGTCACACAGCTAGTAAATGTCTGAGGTCAGATTTGAACTCTTGAAGATGTGTCTTCCTGATTCCAACCTGGTGTTCTATCCACTATGTCACTCAACTGACCCAGTACTGAGAGAGAGCCTTTAAAACTTTTTTCCTTAGGCTTGGAAGGAAAGATCCTATCAGAACAGAGGAGCAGGGGAAAAGGCTAGAGAGATAGACATGCTCAAAAAGGAAGGGGAGAGGTAAGTGAGAGTGACTGATGATCAAGATGAAGATAACATGCCACCACACCACTGCTAGATAAGAAACATAGCAAGTCAGTTTCAGATCTCCTCATGGACTGGAAGTCCAAATCAGTTACCATGTTTAAGAATTCAAATGCCTTGTCAGACAAGCAAGCTACAGAGCTTATAAAACTTAATGAATCTGTCAATTGTAAGAAAATGGAAAGTTACCAAATCAAATGAAAAGGCTTCTGCCACCTTTACAATATGAATATTGACTCAGAAATTCCTTTGGAAATGACAATAATGAAGAGATTGGACTTTATGACCTGTACTCTCTCTTCCCTCTTGAAATCTAGGATGCTGTAATATCTTTGTGGAAATCTAATTCTCCTTTAATAAGTTCAAATTATTTATTATGGGAAAGAAATTGTTCTGGAGATGTGGGAATGTTTGAACTTAGAGTGGAATCGTTTCTTCATGGGTATTCCAATAGCTTGGCTAATCACCTATAGTTATCTCTATACCTGTAGTCCTCCCTAAAGAAGTATGCATGATTCCCTGGCTAGAACTCATTGTGGTGACTTGGAAAAAGCATCAAGGTTGGAAAGCCTAGATCCCAATCCTAGCTGTGTGATCCTTTGACAAGTCACATAACCTCTCCTGACTTCAGTTCCATAATCTGTTAAATGGAGAGAAACATATGCCTTACCTTATAGGATTGTTGGGAAGTTCAAATGAATCAATTTTATACACACACACATAAATGTATATATATATATATACATAATATATAATCTATATGGTATGGATACACCCATATATGGATAAGTAGCTATTTATGTGTGTGTATTTGTGTGTGTATGTATATTCATATATATATATGAAATATATACCTATAATATCTATATCTTTCTCTGTCTTTTTGTCTCTCTGGGTCTTTGGCTCCGTATCTGTCTCTGTATCTCTCAGTTTCTGTCTCTTTCTCTGTTTCTCTCCATCTGTATAAGAACAGGTAGTCTATTAAAGCCTAAAATAGTACTAAGAATTTTGGGACACCATACTGTATACACACACACACACATACACACACACACACACACACACACACACACACACACACACACACACTGGTTTCTCAAAAGTTTAGTAAAGTTTAAAATTGCACTAAGGCTTTTGGGGCACCCTAAACATGTGTGCACATATACATACACACATGCACTCATACACACAAAGTTCTTTGACAACATCCAAGTGCTTTATAAATGTGAGCTATAATTACTAATGACATAATCCAATAGTGAAAGCATAAGATTATCCTGAATGTCAGAACTCACACACTTTACTTCTGTCAAGTGATCTAATTTATTTGTATTTTGGGGACATAGATTCTATATGATGGCAGACAACACATATTGGTCATCACAGACCCAGATACTATGAAAACAGTGCCGATAAAAGCGTGCTATTAGGTCTTCACCAATTGACAGGTAAGTGACAAGGTCTTTATAGATATAAATATATATGTATATATACACATACAAACACAGATATACATGTGTGTGTCTATATCTGTCTATCTATCTATCTATCTATCTATCTATCTATCTATCTATCTATCTGTGTCTGTCTACCCATATATGTTACAGAGAGGTAGAACTGTACCTTGCTACTTACTTGAGAGTTATATACACTAGGGGCAGCTAGGTGATATAGTGGATAGAGTGTCTTGCCCTGGAGTCAGGAGGACCTGCGTTCAAATTTGGCTTTTGACAGTTGACATTTACTAGCTGTGTGACCTTAGACAAATCACTTAACTCCAATTGCCTCACAATCAAAAAAAAAAAAAAGAAGAAGAAGAGTTGTATACCTTGGGCAAATTACTTTCTCTTTTGGGGCTTCAACTTCCTCTTCTGATGAAGTTAATCTCTATGCTGTCTGAGGTCCCTTTTCATTCTAACATTCCATGATTTTGAGATGGAAATTTTCAAGTAGTTGGGGAAATACAAATATATAATAAGAAGGGATAGGGGTGGAACAGCTTAAGTGACTCATATTTTTTCTCTTGTAAGAAAATAATGGGAAAAAAGACCTCATGGGGTTACTTACTTCTTTAGAAAAGGCATTGGCTTTATAGTTCTTTAACAAACAACTAGTTGGACCCACTTTTTCTGTAGCATGATCATAGCAAAGAAATAATGAGAATTTGTCCAATCAAACTTGTGAGGTGGAATTCCAGATTTGGCATCTTCCCTATCTGCTATCCTTTTCCTCCTTGGTAGTACTCCTCTGTCCTGTCCCAACCCTTATTTTTATATAGTATTTTAAATAATTCTATACTATGCATATGCATATGTATGTATATATACACACATACATATATAAACACAACATATATATAATATTTATAGCATGTTGTATTTATAGTAATATGAATTATATAGCTAGTATTTATGTAGTGTTCTAAGGTTTGCAAAGCATTTTACATTATTTATTGTATGTAAAGTATTAATGTATATGTTATAGAATTATAGAATGCATAAAGTATTATATGCATTATATTATATTTATACATATATGTTATAATATATAACATAAAAATATGTTATCTGTAAAGTAGATTGGCACCTAGGGGAGCAGTTTTTAGAGTCCTAGAACTGGAGTCACCAGAACTTACTTTGGTTCCAGGTTCTGTCACTTATTGTATGTGTGACCTTGCACCAGTCATATATTTTCTCTGGGTGAGTCCTTATCTAGAAAATGAGAGGGTTGTACTAAATTAACCCCTTCCAGAACTAGAGCTATGATCCTGTGAACCTTGCTTTTTTTTTTTTTTTAAAACTACATGTATGTTCAACTTCAATGCTTTATCTTGTCAAGGCAATCTTTATGCCAATGAATCAAAAGCTTTGACAAGTTCTACCAAAGTGTAGATCTGGCAACAGACCATGGGCTTGTCATTTGGAGATCACACTAGCTAAGTGCAGAAAGGTTCATCTGTTGGTTGGCCCAGGGTGTTCAATTTTCCAGCTACAGAAAGGAAGGAAAGGAAGGAGGAATGAATGAAGGAAGGAATGAAGGAAGGAAGAAAAGACAGAAGGAAAGAATAAAGGAAACCAGCATTAATTAAGTGCCTATTAGTCAGGCACTGTGCTAAGGACTGAACAAATACTGTCTTATTTGACTCTGCGAAGTAGGTACTATTATTTTCTCCATTTTACATTTGAAAAAACTAAGACAGAGGTTGTGACTTGCCCACTGTCACACTGTATCTATATAGTATTTATCTGAGACAAGATTTGAACTTGTGTCTTTTTGACTCCCAGCCCATCACTCCATTCACTATGACACATAGCAGTGTCTACCAACAAACTCTCAAGACTAATCAACTAAGGTGTAAACAAGAGTCATAATCTTCACCCTTGGTTGCCAATGAAATCACAGATCATCGAAGCATGAAAATCATAATAGGTCATATCCTTATAGCCTTTTGAGATTTTAAAGGGTCTTTTTCACTCACAGCAGTCCTGTAAGGTTGTCAATGAAGGGTTATATGACATTTTACAAATGAGGAAAAGGAATCCCAGCGAAGTGAAGAGGCTTGCCCAGTCACACAGCCAAAAAATGTCAGAGTTGAGACCAGATGTGTTTCTGACTTCAAGATCAGTGTCTTACCTCTCAAGCCAGAAGCTCATCTACTAGATTTCTCATCTCTAGTCTAGAGAAATATGACAACAAATGTAACCCGTGTTGGCCTTTTAACTTTGTCATCTAGAATGTTTGAGCAGTGGGAATTTGAGTGCTGGATTCTGATTTGCTGAAGATGAAATACAGAAGATTTGAATGGTGTTGTCATCAACATTTTCCAGTGGAAAACTCAAGGAGATAAATTAAAACAAAGTCAGAAAATAGAACAGTGAGTGTGGGAGTGTGGAGTGTGGGAATGTGGAGTGTGTGAGTGTGTGTGTGTGTGTGTGTGTGTGTGTGAGTGTGGAGTGTGGGAGTGTGGAGTGTGGGAGTGTGGAATGTGGGAGTGTGGGGTGTGGGAGTTTGGAGTGTGGGAATGTTGGAGTCATTTAAGCTAGCTTACTCTGTGTAATATGTTCCAGGAAATTCTACTTACTTGTTTATCCTGAGCTCTCAAAAAGACAAAAGTCAACTTATGAAATATTAAAGCATTTCTGCAGTTGAGGTTTGGGGTGGGAAGAGGGATGAGGAAATCAGGTAATTCTGGATGTGTGTTGTCTTTTAAAAAAAAGTTTTTAAAAGTATTATTTTTAATTGAACACTTGACAAATAGCAACAAACATGAATCAGACAATTGCATATGAAGTAATGAAGTTCTATTATGTAGAGCTAGATGGCAGGGTGGATAGAGTACTGCACCTGGAGTCAGAAAGACCTGAGTTCAAATCTAGCCTTGGACACTTACTCACTATGTGACTCTGGGCAAGTCAACTTCTATTTACCTCAGTTAACTCAACAGTCAAATTGTTGTGAGCATCTGCTGTTTATAAAGCATTTTGCAAACTTTGAAGTGCTATATAAATGCTAGCTATGACAATGTACAGTTTATTTTAGGTCCTTTCCCTTTGTTCTTGATCTCCTTAGGTCAATGTATCTTACAATGGAGTAAGTTGTGTTCATCCTTCGTTTTTGAAGACAACCATGACATTAGAGAAATGATGACATGACTTGCACTTGACTTTGTTTTGAGTGAGGGAGGGCTGTACAAGGTCACCAGCCTCACTTCTCCTCCTGAGCCATCTGGATCCAGTGACCAGATATTCATCAGGATGACTGGAGACAGCCTACGATGCAGTGGTGGACCTTGACCTTTAAGGTTAAGTCCTTTTCAAATACTTGCTTAAAGTGAGGTAATGCCTCTTCAGAGAATAGGCCTCTTTAAGAAGTAGTGGGGAGGGAGGGGATTGCCCTTTTAAAAGAAAAGAAAAATAAATTAATAAATCATGCTGGGAGGGACAGGAGCCTCAGAGTTGTTTTGAAGAGAAACTGTTACTACTGATATTCACTTTAAGCCAGAAGGAACCAAAACCAGTCCTTGAGTGGAGGTTGAACAGGGACCCTTCCTTGTTCCATTCAAGGGCTTCAGAGTGCACAGGGTCTAAAGTTTTAGAGGAGACAAGAAAGAATGAAGGAAAGGAAAGGGAAAAGAAGGGAAGGAGTTACCCAGCCAGCTAAGTCCCCATTTAGGCAGCTCTGTCTAACTTGCAAAGTACTCTAAGGGAGGAAGTTAGGAGGAAGTTCCTAGCCTATCTGGATTGCAAATTACCGGGATTTAGAAGAGGCAGATGGATAGTAGCCCTCATGCCACATAGACCACCAGAGACAATTAAGGGATTTTTTTTTGGTTTGTTTTATTTTGTGTGTAACTGAAAGCTTTACTTGGTAACTGCTACTTGGTTGTTTCTGCTATCCCCTCATTCTCCACATAAAACTTCCCAGTGATTTTCCCACATCTCTGAGATCTATATTGGCTACTCGTCATGCACCTAAAGACCTATTCCAACTACCAACCTCTAACCACAAGTCACTAGCCACCAGTCACCAGCCACTAGCTACTAGTCACTAGTTATTCTAAGAAATATTGGTTCCGTGGGGTAAAAGGAGACAAGGTTAGTATTTAACTGAACCAGAGCTGGGTCAATGCTAATCAATGCTCATATTTCTCTCAGAATGTATCCTTGCTGTGCGTTCAATAACCGAAACCTCACACCTTTATTATTGCAATAGCCTGCTGGTGGGTCTGCTTCCTTCGGCTTCTCCTCACTCAATCCATCCTCCATTTAGCTAACAAAATGGTTTTTCCTACAATGCAGGTTCAATCATTTCACCCCACTACTCCATAAATTTCAGTGGCTTCTTATTGCCTCCAGGAACAAATACAAAATAACTTAATAACCTATCTCCGTCCTACTTTTTTAGTCTTCAGATACCTTACTTCCCAACACATATCTTTGATCCTTTGGTACTGGCCTCTTGATTATTCCACAAACAAGACATTCCATCTTACAGCTCCAGGCATTCTCTCTGACTGTCCACCATGCCTGTGGAACACTCTCCCTCTTCTGCTCTGACTACTGACCTTCCTGGCTTCTTTTAAGTCTCAACTAAAATTCCACCTTCTATAGGAAGCCTTTCCCAACTGTTCCCGATTCCAGGGCTTTATTTCTGTTTATCCTTTACATGGCTTGCTTTGTATATATTTATTTTCATGTTTTCTCTTTCATTAGATTGCAAGCTCTTTGAGGGTAGGAGCTAGCTTTGCCATTTTTTTGTATCCCCAGAGCTTAGCATTTTTGTAGTTAAATTTTATATCATGCTATATTATTGAAATTTTTCATTGTGTCAGTTATTTTTTAGTTGAATCCCTAGAATTCTTTAAGTAAACCATCATATCATCTGCAAAAGTGGTGCTTTTATTTTTTCCTTTGCCTATGTTTAATTCAATTAATTTATTTCTTATCTTTTTGCAGCTATTAGCATTTCGAGAACCATGTCAAATGACATAAAAGAATAACAGTGTTGACAGTATATGCCCTTGCTTTACTCCTGATCTTATTGGTGGGGAATCTTAATATTTCTCCATTCCAGATTTTGGACAGACACTATTTATCATTTTAAGGAACAGAGTATGCTGTTTAGTTAAAAGGTGTTTTGTATTTTGTAAAAAAGTGTTTTTTACACCTATTGGTATACTTAAGTGTTTTTGTTTTTGTTGCTATCGTAGCAAAATTATATATTGTAATCTATTGGTTTACAATAATGGAGTCACTTGCTCATAGGGTAAGTCACATATATCTTAGTTATTATTGTTGGAGTCCTGGGAAAGATACAAGACATCTGGTTTTGGAGCGTGTTCAATTGTTTCAGTTGCATCTCTTTGTGAGATAATTACTTTCAGTTGTATGACTCTTCATGACCCCACAGGGGAGTTTCTTGGCAAAGAGTCTGGAGTGGTTTGCCATTTCCTTCTCCAGCTCATTTTTGCAGATGAGGAAACATTCTCAAGGAACTTATAGTGTAATAGGAGAGATAAGGCATATTTACAAATGTATGCAATTAAAATTGAAATATGAAACCTTCATAAATCAATTCAATGAGGACTTATTAAACATCTCTTATATGTTAGCTGTTTGGGATTCAGATTGAAAAATAAAATGATCCCTTCCCTCAAAGAACTTACTTCTATTGGGGGAATGCAAAACCTACAAAAATGTGTGAATACATGACAATTTGAAAATTCAGATAACATTAACTAATTGGGAAAAAGAGGGTACTGAGCAAAAAAGGGTTATGAGCAAAGGCATGGGGGCAAGAAAGGACGTAATCAACTTGGAGTAATGCTGGCGTGTTCAGTACATGAAGTGAGTAGTGCGACTTAAGGCTAGAAAGGTATATTTGAATTATCATAAGGGACTTTGAAAGCCTTGCTAAGAAGTTTTTGACTTTATTCATTAGGAAATAGTGAGCCATTGAAGGTTTCTGAGTAGGAGAGATATGTAGCAAATCTATGCGCTGAGAATTTTAATTAAATCCTTGTGTATAGCATAAATATAGAAAAAAGACACTGTAGGTGGTAAACAAATTAAAAGTTTGTAGTGATAAATCATCTGAAAGGTAACATCTCTGTGAAATAGGGTGGTGGAAGGGACATAGAAAGAGGGACCTGTCCACATAGACTTGACAGAACTTAATGTCTGTACAGTTAGAGTTGTGGTGGTGAAGAAAATGGAGGAATCATAGATGATGTAGATGTTTTAAGCCTTAGTAACTGGGAAAAGAGTGGAGTCTTTAACAGAAATAGAAAAGTCAGGAGAAAACAGGTTATTTCTTTATCCCTTTCTCTATTTATTTACAGTTATAAAAAGGCTTTTAAAAAATACAATTAGTCATTTCCCAAACTAAACTTTTACCCCAATATTGACCCGTAATAACAAAGAAAACCCTTTAAGCTAATCCAGCTGAAAGACTTACTGCATCTGGCAATATGACCACATTCGCTCGCCCTTCTGCTAAGAAGATAGGTATATTTTATCATGTAAACTTGAAGACCAAGATTAGTCATTGTAATTAATCAGTTTGACTGCCTTTTAGTGTTGTTTTGACTTATTTTATTGAAAACATTGTGTATATTGTTCTCCTGGTTTTTGAGTACTTCTCTCTGCAACAGTTCACATATGTTTTCCCACATTTCTCTGAATTCATAAATTTTCTTCTACTTATGGTGAGATTGTATTTCATTATATACATGTAGCACAATTTGTTCAGCCATTCCTTTAATTGATGTGTATACACTATGTTTATAATTTTTTCTTTTGCTACCACAAAAAAAGTATTGCTACAAATATTTTGGTGTATATGAGACCTTTCCTTCTTGGTGTATGTGCTTCTCAGTGGGACTTCCAAGATAAAGAATGTTTACATTTTAGTCACTTTTTGTTATACCTATTACCAAATTGTTTTTTGCAGTGACTGGACCAACTTACGGTGTATACCAATGTGCCTATCTTGCCACAATCTCTCCAACACCGATCGTTCACATCTTATGTCAACTTTGCCAATTTTGTAGGGGTGAGTCAAAAACTCAAAATTATCTTAATTTGCATTTCTCTTGTTTGTGACTTTGAACATTGTAGCAAATAGTATTGATAGTTTAAAATTCTTTTCACTTTATTTTCTATGTTTTTATTTATTTTTTGAGTTTTACATTTAATTTTCATTTTTCTCAATTATATGTAAACAAAAATTTTTAATACTCTTTTAAAAATTACAATTTTAAAGAAAAATCATTTTTTTCTAAACATTAACCCCCAAATTCCTTTTAGGCATAGTTACAACTTAATGACTGAAGGCAATTTCAAAAAATTCAATTGCATTACTAGGAAGTTTATTCAGAGTTTACACTGACATAGTAACTATTGCTTTTTCCCTCCCAGTTTGATTTGTTTACATTTTTTCTTTTGCTCATTAAAGGGGCCATTCCCTGATTACTTCTTAAAGAGGCCTGTTCACTGAATGGGTGCCACCTCACTCTAACTGAGTACCTGAATAGGTCTTAGATGAAAAAGGTCAAGGTCTCCAATAGGAGATAGCATCCTGGGCTATCTCCAGTCATCCTGATGAATATCTGGTCACTGGACCCAGATGGCTCAGAAGAAGAAAGTGAGGCTGGTGAACTTGCACAGCCCTCCCTCCCTCCCAACAAAGTCAAGTGAAAGTCATGTTATAATTTCTTTGATGTCATGGTGTTCTTGGAAAATGAAGGACAAACACAGCAACAATAAAAACAACAACATTGACATTGGGTTTTCATTGAAGAATGGTGGACAAATGAGGCAAGAGAGCTAGCGAGAGAGAGAGAGAGAGAGAGAGAGAGAGAGAGAGAGAGAGAGGGAATCTGTTGAAAATGTGATGAAGCATGCTTAATGATAGTATATAATCACATGAACATTGTTATATTAAAAACTCCACATTTGGACTCTTGAGTCTTTCTATCCAACTTTGGAATAACATTCTCTATCCTTTCAGTTGCATGTTTACTGGATCTATTTCCTTGAATGCTTCAAATTTTTCACTTTAAATAATCAGTTTTCTCCCTCTGTATTCTTTTCTGGAATTTCCATTGGGAAAGGACCCTATAAATTACACAGGAATCTCAGGCTGCTTGGCCCTGAAGGGCCTTTGAAACTTTCTAACCCTAAATCTAAGCTAGAACCACATACTTTAGTTCTTGGGCTGTCCATCCTACCCTGGGGCCATTAGGAGGTTTTATTCATAGCTGATTTCTTTCCACAGCTCAGTAGATTTCCTATCGCTTCTGATTGACTTACAGATCTCTGAAGATGAGATTAACTACCTGGGAGGTAACTCTGGCATAAGAGAGATAATTCTAGTGCCTTCCTTCTTTTAATTATTTCCTGTTTATTTTATATATATATCTTCTTTGTACAAGAAGTCTTCCCCAAACTCTCTAAACTCCAGTACCTAGCCTCAGTTAATTATTTTCTCTTTATTTTGTATATAGCTTGCTTTATATATATTTGTTCACATGCTGTCTCCCTCATTAGATTATAGCCTCCTTGAGGTCCAGGACTGTCTTTTGCCTCTTTGTTTATTACTTATGTTGTGTTTGTCCTTCTTTCTCAAAGAGGACCATGACATCATGATGACTTGCTGTTGACTTTGATTTGAGTGAGAGAGGGCTCTAGTAATTAACATAATATCTGGCATTTAGTAGGAGGTCTAATAAATGTTTACTGAGTGACTGAGGTGTGAATGAAGTTCTGGGGATGTAAAGATAAAAAGCTAAAAGGATCTCCTTAAGGAGTGTACATAATACTGGAAGTATCCAACATGTTCCTGAATAGGTAAATACAAGCTAAGTTGAGAGAGGAGAGCATTAACTGAGAACATCAATAAAGGCATAGTGTAGTTGGTAGCATCTGTGGTAAATCTTGAAAGAAGCAAGGGATTCTAGGAGGATGAAGAAAGGAGGGAATTTATTCCAGGCAAGGAAAGGAAATGGTACGAGACACTTTTCAAAAATATATTGGCATTTGCCATTTGAAGGAATTGTCCAAGATGTTAATTGTTAAAATAAAAGCTCAGTTGCTCACTGGCTTTGTGACCCTGGGCATGTCACTTAACTTCTGTACACCTTAGTTTCTATATCTATAAAATGTAGCTAATAATAGCACCTGTCTCAGGGTTGTTATGAGAATCAAATGAGTTAATATTTATAAAGGACTTTGCAAGCCTCACAGTGTCATGTAAATGCTAGCTATTATTGTATTATTATTGAAGGAACTTCAGAGGGCATTTAGTCCAATTTCTCATTTTATAGATGAAGACACTGGGGTCTTGGGACCTTGTCCAATGTCACAAAGGTAGTTCTATTGGAGAGAGGATACCTGGGTTCAAGGGCCAGTCTTCCACCATGAGTTCCTGGGTTTCCTACCATTTCATACATGGAAATACCATGTTCCCTAGGCCAAACTTGTGGTCTTGTGCTCAGGAAGAGAATAAAAAGGTTAGAATTGGGAACCTATGGGTTTCTCCTAAGGTCTAAGTACTGAGGTTGCAAAAATCGTTCCAGTGAAACTTCTAAACCTGCAATTTCGTGAAATGATGTACTTTTCTTGCCTCTGCACAGAATATGGCCTAGAGATCTGTCTACACTGATCCTCCCAGTGTCTCTATTGGGAGTTAACTTCAGGGAGACAGTGTGGAAAAACGGAGAGAGCACTGGAGCAAGTGGGAGTAAGACTACTTGGGTTCTGGGTTTGGCTCTGGTAACTTACTAGTTCTGAGATTTTGGGCAATTCACTTTTCTAAGCCTCAGTTTCCTTAACCAAAGAAGGAGGGGGACAAATCAATCAGCCAATCAATAAGCATTTATTAAGTGCCTACTATGTGCCAGGCTCTATGCTAACTAAGTACTGGGAATAAAAAAGAGGCAAAAGAGAGCCCCTGCCCTGAAGGAGTTTATAATCTAATAGGGGAGACAACCTGCAAATGGAATGTACAAACAAGATATATACAGATAAATTAGAGATAATCAATAGAATTCAGGGAGATAGGGATAAGTTTCCTAGAGAAAATGGAACTTTAGCTGTGACTTGAAAGAAACCAGGGGAGGCAGAGATGAGAAGGGAGAGTATTCTACACATGGTGGGGTATCGCCAGTGAAAATACCTGGAGACAGGAGATGGAGTGTCTTGTTTGGGAATAGTGAGGAGGCCAATGTCACTGAATTGGTTTGTGTGTGTGCATGTGTGCATGTGTGTGTGTGCTTGTGCATGTAAGAAACTTGGAAAGGTGTTGGGGGCCAGGTCATGAAAACCTTTAATTGCCAGAGAATTTTGTGTTTGACCTTCTAAGTGAGAGGGAACCAATGGAGTTCATTAAGTAGGGTGGTGTGTATATGTATGTGTGTGTGTGTGTGTGTGTGTGTGTGTGTGTGTGTGTGTGTGTGTATGTGTTTGTGTGTGAGAGAGAGAGACATAGTCAGACCTAAGGAAGACAACTTTCACAGGTAAGTGGAAAATGGACTGGGATGGGTAGAGACTTGAGTTGGGCAGATCCACCAGCCCACTTATTGAAGTAATCAAAGTATGAGATGATAGAGGATCTGCATTAGGGTGGGAACAGTCTCAGAGAGGAAAAGGAAGCATATATGCTCCCCTCCTCATATGGTAGTTGTGAGGGTCAGATAAGAGAATGTATTAAAAATACTTTGTAACATGGGGCAATATGCAAGTGGAGAAGAGAAACTCTACTTTCATCACCCTTTTCACACTCACTGTCCCCTCACTTTGATGGGCAGAATAACATCTCTCTCCTATCACAGACTCTGCTGGACGTCAGGATGAGTGGCCAAGTTACAGTCAAGGAAGCAAAGGGTAATGCTGGTGGTTTCTTAGCTAAAGAAAAGAAAGCTAATGGATCAAACCGCAATTTCGTTATCACTCAGAGCTAAAAAGAAAGGAAGGGAAGATATCAAGTAGTCATTATATTTTTTAACATATCATTCAGCCAAAACACAAGAATTCAGTAGAAGAAAATTTACATGAGAGTCCCAGTATAGGAGAAAATATTAGGGCATTATACTTTTGATTTCATCAATTTAGGGAGTTTCCAGTGAGGAAACTCCCTGCAGTTTATAATCAGATAGATTTCAGGGTTTTATCTGGGAAATACAAATTACATATTTGCTTTTTCCCTAATCTCTAACCAAAATTTCCTATTTCCACCAAATATAAATGTAGGCAACAAACCACTCTAGTATTAAGCTTTATCAGATTGTCACAGGAGTCTATTACACACGTACACACACAACATACATGATATATGTGTATATATATATTTACAACATATAACACATATAATTTGTGTGTGTAACCGATCTTAACAAATTGTTTGGGAGTACGAGAAGTTATGTAGCTAGCCAAGGCCTACGTAGCCAGTAGATGCCAGAGACAAAACTTGAAACCAGGTCTGATGACTCTAAGGTCAACTCTATACGTCAGTCTTTGCTGACTCCATCTGGCTAGGAAATATTTGTAAATAGAATTCTCATTTATAACCTGAGTTTACACCACAGTAAAACTCATTTTAAGGCAGGGAAAAGGTTAAATGAGTTTGTGGACTTCCTTTCTCCCTTTTATGTTTTTCTAGCCATCTATTCCTTATCTGTCTCTCCCTCATTTTCTGATTCAAGTTGTATCAAAAGTTACTTGGGTTTTATTTTCTTTTTCAGTCATTCTCCCTTCATTCTCACATACACACAGAGAACTAAGAAATTTGCAAATACTTCACCAGCAAGAGGAGAAACATAATGACCCTAGCTTTTCATAGGTTTCTTCATGACAATGGCTTTTTTGATAACCTTTCAGAAGGTAGTATTTTTACTATTGCTCTTGTTGAAATTGTTTTTTATTACATTTGGTGACCAGGGCTATGATTAATCTGGCACAAACTGAGTTTAAGATCGACAAAGATCAGATCTTTTTCGTAGCCTTAGTTTGTTAGCATTTTTCTTCTTCCCAGGCCCCAGTCACCTATGCTGCTGTGATGTACAGTAAATGGATGTGGTGGTGAATGAAATGTTCAGGCTGTTCCCCAAAGCAGGCAGGCTGCAAAGAATCTGTAAAAAAATCGTTGAGATCCATGGACTGACCATTCCCAAAGACACAGTGGTTAATCGTTCCACTCTGTCTTTCACCATGAACCAGAGTACTAACCAGAGCCTGAGGAGTTCCGCTACTGGAACTAGGAGTTCTGCTACTGGGTAGCAGAAGGAAAGAAAAAAAAAGGAAAATGTGTGTATTCCTGTGTTACTGTGGGCTGCAAACATAAATTAACCAAGCTGTGGTCAATTTAGAATGAGTGAAGTTTTCCAGGAAAATGTATATTGTTTCCCATAACTTTCCCCCATAATATTGATTTTTAAGTTCAATTTTGAATAGTTTTTAATCTCTTTTAATTTGAAATTTGGATACTAAGGGTGGAAATAGTAGAAAACACATGAATTCAGTTCAATTTTGAATAGTTTTTAATCTCTTTTAATTTGAAATTTGGATACTAAGGGTGGAAATAGTAGAAAACACATGAATTCAGATGGGTGGGTGTCTCTTTTCCCACACTTCAGTGATATTGTTTTGAAAAATGAACAAGTAAGAACCAAGATTTATTGCATATGATAATATCTGTTCCATAAGGAGGAGAAAAGCCGCAACAAATTAACTAGCTGTAGTTGGGTTTATAAAATTCAATTATCTATCTATCAACATCTATCATCTATCATCCATTGGTGTTTTTGCCCATGGATTGTTAAATAAGGGAGGTGGAAATTGACTGTTTGCATTCAGTCATATGAGTACTCTTTGGACTGTCATGGGGTAGAAATTATGAAATACAGGAGCTCCTAAATTCTTGTACTGTCTTTCCCTGCCACTTGTGTTATAAATAGGTGCATTTCTGACTTTTCTCTGGTACATTGAGAGTGTCTCATTAAGAATACAGACACTGCTGATACCTATGATCCCTTTGAGTTCTGGTCAGTCTTCTTGGACCATTTTATACTAAGAAATATCATTATTGTGAACAGTAGGAGCCTTAAGTTCTTATGAAGTCACCCCCTAACAGGAGTTGGAAACATTTATTCATACATGCTCTTCAGTTATCATCTACCAGGTTTTCAGGACCAGCGTCAAGCTTCTGTCTTACTTTTTGTTTCATCAAGTCCTTTTCAGAAGCTTCTGTAGAAGAGGCAGATTAGCCAGTAAGTGTAAAAAGCCATGTGTTTCATTTTCACTAGCCCAAAGAAAGACACAAGCCCCGACATGAGACACCTGAGATTGGGAAGGAACAATCAAGGGTACATCTAGAAAGGGGTGGGGAGACTTGAGTAGGTAATCAAGTATCCAGTCAGGGAGATCATTTCAGCTTTAGTCACGATGACCTTCATATTATGGTATTGGTGGTCTTGAGACAAACTTGACTTTTTGACTTAAAATAGCCAAAACACATCAGTTTTTTGAATGAATAGGCCATTCATTCATTCATTCATTAATCATTAACTCATTAGGGATGCTCAGGAATGTAGAAGGGGTGAGGAATCTTATTGAAACATATTTGATTGATTCTGTTCTGAGGTGTCCTTTTCTCAATCCCATAGCACTTTGATTATACTTGTATTAGCATTTATATTATTCTTTAATTATTTCATGTGTGTTAGACCCATCTCCCCAACTGGATTATAAGATTCTTATCTCCAATAAGCACCAACATTTCTTTGTTGAGTATTGTTTCCGTATAAAAGTGTTTAGCATTTATCACAGATTGAGGGTTCTATGTGAATATCCTAGACATATAGGTTGAATAGTTCTTCTATTTCACTAAATTTTTTTCTTTTGTCTTTCTGAAACCAGACTCAATAAAGAGACCAAAAAGAGTATCAACCCCTATGTGTTTCTTCCTTTTGGTACTGGTCCCCAAAACTGCATTGGGATGAGATTTGTGCTTATGAGAATTAAAGTTGCCATTAGTTAAGTATTATGGCACTTCTCTTTCAGAAATTGTCAAGAGACACAGATCAGGAAGCAAAACTTATGCTCAAAAATCTATAATTTTTAAAATCAAGATCATTTTATTTTTCCACTTGGACAAATTCAATTCAACTAAAAATAATTGCATGCTTATTAGAAGTGAAGTATTTGGCTTCTTTGCCCTTTGTAAATGAAATTAAACACTTGACCACATAATGTATTTGGAATCATCTATAAGGTTCTAGATAGTAAGTATAGGGTTTTAAGATTTGCAGAACACTTTACTACCTTATCTCATTTGATCTTACAAACCCTCTGGGAGATAGGTACTACTATCCTCATTCTCATTGTACAGATGGGGGAACTGAGGCTTAAATGACTTGTCCAAGGTCACATTGATTTGGCAGAGTGGGTAGAATTTGAGCCTGTCTTTGTGATTCCGAGTATAGCCACCAGACATTGAGTCACCTTGCTACTTAAGGATCATATAAAAATCAAACTATTCCAGGACAATCTTAAATCCTTTTTATGAGAGAAAGAAAGGCAGGTTTATAGGACATGTTTATATATGTGATCTGAACTTGGTAAGATTTAAAATTTTTTCCCCTTTACAATAGATGTCGTTGTTTATGAGTCATTTCAGTTGTGTCCAACTCTTTATGATCCTGAATAGGGGAAAAAAACTGTTTTTTTTTTTGCCAAAAAAGGCAAAGGTACCAGAATTGTTTGTCATTTCCTTCTCCAACTCATTTTGCAGATGAAAAACTGACACAAAGGGTTAAGTGACCTGCCCAAGGTAGCGTTTGAGGATAGATTTGAACTCAGTTCCTCCTGACTCCAGGGCTACCTAGCTGCCACTCACAGTAGATTAGGACAATAGGAATGCAAATATGCATTTGGTTGGAATAATGATAGCTAGGTTCTGTGATCTTTACTTGTTTTAATCAAATCAAGTTGATAAACATTTATTAGACACCTACTATGTGCCAGGCACTGTACTAAGCTCTGGGGATATAAAAAAAGGCAAAAACTTTTCCTATTCTCAAGGAACTCACAGTGGGAGAGTCAACATACAAATGATCAATCAATACTGGGTACCTATTAGCTACCATGTTGGTTTTATGCTCCTTTGAGCAGTAAACAACACCTTATATCATTAAGTCTCACTCCACCTTTCTAAACTTTGTTCATCATATGTCTTTATTTTATGCTGTTCCTCCACCTTAATTATATTTCTCTTTTTTTTTCTTTCTGGGGCAATTGGGTTTTAGCGACTCACCCAGGGCTACACAGCTAGTAAGTGTCTGAGACAAGATTTGAAATCATGTCCTTCTAACTAAAGGGCCAGTGCTCTATCTACTGCACCACTTATTTGCTTCCACCTCAATTGCATTTCTGTCATCCCTCTATTTCCCTATATCCTACATATAATTTAAGTTTCAGTTCATGTCTCAAGCTCTTCCAGAAAACCTCAAGTAGCCATTGTATCTACTGGAAAGGGAGCCCTGTAAGGTGAGAAACCTTAAATACATAGAATTTTCTTTGCCTTATCTGGGAGCAAGGGCTAGGCAAAGAGCAAGTTCTAAATGTTCCTGCCAGGAAAAAATAATCCATCACTTGGAAACAGCCAATATCCCCCAACCCAGGACCTTTCCACTTGAACTCTATGTAAGCATGTCTTATATGTACAAAGTTATTTATGTGCTGTCTTCTCCAATAGAATGTGAGTTCCTTGAGGTCAGGAACACTGTTTTTGCCTTTCACTGTGTCCTTTACCCTTAATACAGCTGCCTGCCATGTGGGAAGTTCTTAGGAATGCTTGCCGACAGGCTGTCTTTCTGAACAGAAGCAGAACAAGAGATCTTCTAGAGTAGCTTTAAAGAGGCTTGAATAGACTGTTTCTTTTGGGGAGAGAAATATCCACAACCTTCCCCCTGGATAATTTCTAAAGAAATATCTTAACTAAGAGTGGGGTTAGCATAGCATCCCAAATGGGGGTAAGATGGGGTCAGAGAAGTATGGAAAAATAGAATAGAACAGTTTCTCCACTAGAAGAGGAATGTAGGAGACTAGAAACTTGGGATTCAGGTTAAAAAAATAATTTAATCAAGTAATTTTGACTGTTTATATAAATGACTATTTAAACAAACTTGTTTGAAATCATATCAATCCTTCTTTAGAACTTTAGTTCAGATTTATTTGGGCACGAGGGGACGCATTCTCCTAGTTGTCCATATGCCAGGTATCCAGATCTAGGGGTATGTTGGTAAATGTTTAACAGCTGGGTCTCAGAAAAAAAAGTGTGAATAAAACTGCTGAGTGTAATCTTCATTATTAACATTTTCTCCATTACTTTCTTAAATCTAGGCATGCAACAAGACAATATATCAGGTGCTCATTCCTAGCATTTTCTGATTTTCAAAGTGTAAATGCTTATACTAAAAATTGAACAATTATTTTTTTGGAGCTAGTGAGCTGGTTCCGGCACATCCCTCTTCAAATCCCAAGCCTGTTTTCAGTTCATTTGGTGTTGCACAAGACCAACCTGTATAGCTAATTCTTGATATGTGTGTGTGTGGGTTTGTGTGTGTGTGTGTTGCATATCCTAACTTTCTAGTTAGACTCTGGTTGTTAATATGCATATTATTTCTAGACTCATCAATCAGTTTACCAAAATGAAACTTAGCAACTATTTAATGTTTTAGAGGATCTTATAGACTTATTCCCATTTAAAAGGGTTCTTTTTTGTCTTTCAGACTTTGTAGAGCTTTTTTGGGTTCTATAAAATTCTTGGTATAATCCTGCTTATAATTTAAATTTTAAACTTTTCTTAAAAAGATTATATGATTTTATTAGTTCAAATTCTATATAATTTAAACTCATAGTCCTTATTCCATTAATAGGTTTATGCTTAAAAATTCCACATAATTTAAGTTCGTGGTCCTCATTCCATTAATAGAGCTATGCTTTAATATAAATTAAATTATAACTATCTCAATTTTTCCTTACAAAATGTAGTTAAAAACAAAATATTAAGTTCATTTAAATGGAAAAATATAGCATTAATTAAAAAAATGGTAAATATTCTATTCTAAAGTTATAGACATGAAGAATCAAAGGTATATAGTGATAAAGGTAGATTTTACTGCCTTGTAAAACTTTGCATTAGTTAATTAAAAAAATTTACATTGTCTTCCTTCATTTTATCAAGTCAGTTCATTGCTTATTGGACTTTAAATATTTTTCTCTTATTTTTGTAGATTCCCCTGAGGTTGGGAAATAAGCAGTGCTTACACCAAAAATACCCATTGTCCTACAGGTTGAACCAAGATAACAAAGGGGGATAAACCATCTCTTTCTCCCTCAAAGTTTTCTACACTATCTTCCATATATATCCTTTCTCTGCCAAGATTTCTATATTGTCCTCTGGAGGCATTATATCATGGGAGTTCAGAAACAGCTTAATTTACATTTTGAAGAAAGCATTGGAATAGAAATGAGTTTCCTTGCTGTGGTGGAGAAACGGTTAGGGACTTCAGTTGGTTTTTTTAGATATTCATATCTGAAGAATATTCTATAGTGTTCATGAGAGGTTAAGGGTCACACACATACAGATATGATTAATCATATTCTAATAGAATTAGCCTACCTTGTATTTCTAGGATATAGAGGGATTCAGTGAATGTACCAAGAATGCTCATCATTCTTTAATTGATGGAGAGGCAGTCTAGCATAAAGGTTAGAAGGCCAGCTTTGGAATCAGGAAGTTCGAATTTCAGGTCCTGCTTTTGAAAAATTCTGAGTACAGGAGCCTGGGTAACTTAGCTCACCTCTCAGTGCTTTAGACAGTTCTCTAAGATAAAATGCTACAGAGTAGCTGCCAATCTATGGTGGTTGGGGACATTTCATTATTGGGAATTCACTAGACCCAGTAAATTACAGTTCTAGTACAAAAGAAAATTAGTTGATGATTATGGTGACTGGCAATGTCAAGGGTGCTGTAGGACAAAGAAGGTGGAATATACTTTTTGTACTTAATATTCTGGTTAATAATCCTGTTCCAAATCAATAAAAGCATTTTATGAACCTTACTATTTGATGTCTAGTGCGCAATAAAGTCATATCATGCAATAAAACCATCAGCTGTGGAATGGCTATTTTTTTATCATAATAATTATTGGTTATCACAACTGATAAGAGCGACGTGTTAAAGATACAATTTGACTGACTGCTCAGATGACCAAGTGCTTTCCTCTCCATTTTGTTTTCCAATGTCCATTCTCTTCAGTTTATTTGATACATGCTATGTTTAAAGCTTGTGTTAGGCATCAGCTGAACTATGGTGATGATGAGAGGGAATTAAAGGTTTGATTCCTCTCATGAGTCAATTACCTTCATCTTTCCTCATGACTGCAGGCCAGAACCCTTGAGTTTGACCAGACACCTCCCAAATGTGAGCTACTGGTTAAAAAAGAGAAGCAGATGAAAAAGTACAGTTAATTTACAATACTGTGTCTCTAGTGCTGGCCTCTCTCCTGAGCTATTGGCCTTAATCTCTTATCTGCTTTTTGACATTTCCTCTTGGATGCCCTGACTTCACCTTATATCAACAGATATAAAACCTGATTTATTCTCTCTCTCTTTCTGTTAAAAAAATCTTCTCTCATTTCCCAAGTTCCTATTTATAATTTAACAAATCAACAAATGTGTAGGGTTTTCTAGATGTTAGGCAACATCCTTATTTCCATCAAGACCTCTTTGCTGTCACCCAGTGTGTAGCTCTCCAAAGGCCTCTACAAAGATGGCAGGAGACATGGGCTCTTGCCATCATGTTCTGACACTGGATTACTCAAGTGACCTTGAGAAAGTAATTTTGCCTCTGGGAATTTCAGTTTTCTGTAATATAAGGAACCTAGACTAGATGACCTCTTTGGTCCCTTTGAGCTTAAACATTTTGATTTTATGATCTTTAATTATCACTTAGCCTTACCTCCTATAGCTACTCAGTCACCAAATAACTACTTCTTCCTTTGTAATGTTTCCTCTATCTTGCTCTTTTTCTATTCTACTTCCAGCAATATAATGCATCATCTTGTGACTTGATTACTGCATTAGACTTCTGACCCTGTCTTTTCCTACTCTAATCCATTATACAATCTTCCCAAATAGTCTTCCTTATCACTGCTCTTATTATGTTACTTATTTATTTAAGATTTTTTCTTTTTTGAATTTTTGCTTTTCTCTATTACATGTAAAAATAATTTTTAGCATTCATTTTAAAAAATTTTGAGTTTCAAACTCTCTCCCTTTCTCCTTCCTCTCCCCCTCCCCTGAGACCTACTTAATTTCAAATTTCAAAAATCTTTTTTATTACCTACAGAACAAAACCACAACTTCTAGTATTTATCTTCCATAACTGGGGCTCTATTTTGTTGTTCACTCATTTGAGTTATGTTTGCCTTTTCATGACCCCTATTTGTCTTTTTTTTTTTTTTTTGGCAAAGACACTGGAGTGGTTTGCCAGTTCCTTCTCCAGCTCACTTTACAGATGAGGAGACTGAGGCAAACAAGGTTAAGTGACTTGCTTAGGGTCACACAGCTAATGTCTGAGTCCAGATTTGAATTCAGGAAGATAACTCTTCTTCACTTCAGACCTGACCTGGCACTGTATGCACTGTGCCACCTAGCTGCCTACTATTAAACTCCCTGCAAACATTTTCCAACACAAATGCACCCCTTCATTCTAAAGGACCTTAACAATCTGATCTCCTCTCTCCCTTCACAGACTTCTCTGTAGGCACTGATAATCTGTCTGGACCCATTCATCAATGGTTAGCATGCCTCCATTCTGTCATACTCTCCCCATTGCAGTAATTATGAAACCCAGTTATCTGTTACTTAGTTGTATCAAACACAGGTTTTGTAACCCTGTGGACCACAATATACTAGTACTATCCATGGGGTTTTCTTGGAAAGGATGCTGGAGTCATTTGCCATTTCCCTATCCAGTAGATTAAAGCAGACTAAAGTTAAGTGATTTGTTCAGGGTCACACAGAGAGTGTTTGAGGCTGGATTTGAACTCAGGTCTTCTTAACTCCAGGCCCAGTGCTCTATCCACTGAGCCATCTAGCTACATAAAGCTATTTGTACAAACTCTATTCTGTATTCCCTACTACCTGTTCTTTTATTCTCATTCCCTTTGACCTTCTCTTTCTCCTCCAAATGTCCTGCCCTGGATCTACTCATCCCTTTCACTGTGCTCTCTGGAGTACTTGATCCATGGCTAGCATGCTTATTTTCATCACAAACCTTTCCTTTTTCATTCCTTCCATCTTCTTTCACTTATTGAAGCTGGCTCTCTCTTGATGACATACAATACGTGTCTACCCCTTCTAATACTACTTGTAATTTTCACCCACACTCTCTGACTCATTGGTTTTAATAGGGGGTCAGAACACTCTGTGTTCTCCATTGCTATTTCCAGACTCTCTTTTCAACCATCATTCCTTAGTAACCTCTTCTCCTCTGAAATTAATTCAATCCAAATCTATTACCTAACCAAGATTTGTACCCTTCTTCCATTCCATTGCTTTTTGTGTCATAGTCATTTTAAATTTTTGAACATTATAGATTCATTTTTTTGAACTGAACCAATGATTTCATTGGTATAAAGAATAAGATCCCAATAAGGGAAATTTCTTTTACCAATGCAGATCCCAGCACACCCCATCCTCTGGCATCCTTACTATTCCTTGAAATTGAATGACCCTTCATTTGTTATCCCAGTGTCTTTGGACTATCTGTTTCCTACGCTGAGGATACTGTGTTAACTTGCCATCTTCAAACTGACTGTTGTTCTTTTTCATCTGTTTTCGAACAGGACCTATCATATCATGAGGGTGATGTCTTGATTTGCACGTAAACTAGATTTAAGTAAGGCAGAGCTGTGCAAAGTAATCTATCTCATTCTATTCTTCAGAGTCGTTGAGATGGCAAGACAAAGGTCAAGAAAACTGCTGATGACCCAGGATGCAGTGGATGACCTTGTCCTTTAAATTTTCCCTGGCTTCCTTTATGACTGAGCTCAGGTATCTGGGAATAGTTAAACAAATTATAGTACACAATTTAATACTTCAGAACTGTACTAAGACTTCTGAACATTTTTTTTATGTCTCCCTATTAGAAATTTAAACTCCTCAAGAGCATGGATTATTTTTGTCATTCTTTGTATTCTCAAAACTTAGTACTATGACTGGAACATACAAATCATTTTAATAAATACATAGTGATTGATTGGCACTGCAATTTATAGTCTTGGGGAGTTTCCTAGGTCACTAAGATCTTGAGTAACTTGCTGAGGGAATCAGACAGTCTAGTGTATGTCTGAGCAATATTTGGTCTTTGGTCTTCCTGTTTTAAGGCCAGATTTCTATTTACTAGCCAGCCTCCATCAGAAAAAATGTTGGTATTATAAAAGATGGTAATTTGTTTCTTGGAGAAACTTGAGATCCTTAAAGGTATTTTGTAATTTTCTGAAGGCTCTTCATTTTCAGTTCTGGGACTGATTCATTGTCTATTTATAATATCTATTCCAGTCCTCCCTCCCAAATAGACAAACTCTATAGGCTGCCAGCTGACTGTATATCTTTATCTGGGCAATAGATATTTAAAAAAATACATTGAGTCTCTTATGTGGATGGTTAGGCTAAACTCTGGAATGGTTACAGATTTCTCCAAGGGGGTTCTGTGATATTTCAAAACTTGTGATAACCAGTAGAACGCCAATTTCAACTGCAAAAAGGAACATTTGGAAAGTATTACCATGTACAAAGAATCCCTCTTTAACTTGGATTCTGAACAGTACCTCCTCCATCACAGGAGCAACACATCACTTGTGTACATAGTTTTTCAACCTCCTTGGCTCCAAAGACCTTCTTCTCTAATCCTGTATTTAAACCCCCTGTTTTAGACCTTACCGTCTCACATTGTTTCAACTTTAAGATTTTGAACTTTGCCATTTTGGTCATGACCTCACCCTCCTATCATTTGACCTTTCACTTTCCTTCATTGGAAATAAATTTTCTCTTTATTGTGAGGTCATTTGACTCATCACAATTCTTCCACTGTCTTCCTGTTCTGAATATCTTATTCTCTACTCTGAATAAGATAGTCAAAATATGGTGTTTTGTTTTCATTCACTTTTATCCTAACCTTGACCTCATGTTCTACCACCTTAAAGATTCTCTGACCAATCATCCTTTGACTTCCTGATATTCCACATATCTTGACCTTAGAGTAGTGTGCAACTTACTTGTTACAAAAATAAAATAATTAAATGTGTTAACATCATAAACCTTACCAGTTTTTATATCTTAACATTTAAAAATATGCAATGTGTCTTTCTTTTGTTGCATTCACTTGTTTTACACAATTTGGCATTGAGTTAATATGATTTTGACATATATTTTGTAATTCATCTTCATGAATCTACATTTTTATCACACTGGATATAGTATGCCTTTGATGAATAGTCCATTTTTCCAAGTCAAGGCTTGACAATAGGATATAAATCAGGGGAGTTCCCAAGCCATTAAAACATGCCTATCTCTAGCTCTTGCATAAATTTCTTAATTTTTTGTGATTTGTGGTATGATACAAGGTTGTGTTGCAGTACTCTATCTCCCTTTATGTAATCCTGGAATAATTGCTCTTCCCACATACCAATATATTTATCATTCCCTCAAGGGGTATGAGACTTCTAGATTTACTCGAAGTAAAAAAAAATACTCCCAATTTTTAGGGTAGATGTTTTATAGCATAATAAAGAAGCTCAGATCTTACATGTTCAAATGGGCCATTCTAAGAATGGTGCTGACCTAGCTCTGAATGAAAAAGTGAGTGTTATAGTAAAAATGACCTTTTCCATCCTTGTATTGAGTTGCCTGAAACAAACATTTCTTCTTCATAACTATGGTAAGCATTTGTTTGTTTTTAAAATCTTTTTTTTGTCCCTTCCTTACAACTTTAAGCAGCCTATGCCCTTCTGTAGGGCAGAGGTGTTAGACTCACTGACTTTAAGAAGCAAATGTAATTGAGAAATACTTAGCAAAATAACTAAAAATACAATCCGCCATAAATGGTTCTAATTTGTGGCTTTCTAAGTCAATGTACATCCAATAGGGATCTATTTCTATTTGAGTTTGGCATCATAGCTATAGAGGAATTGCAATTAAATCCTCTAGCTGCCAGGTCCCTCTGATGAGTTTTTTATTTTCTCCTCCTGAAAATGAAGTTGGCTGTTTTATAGCAAAGTTTGTCAGTTTTTGCTGTTGTTTTAAATTTGCATCCTCATTTTCTTTGCATATTGCTGCCATTTTATTTTATTATAGGCTAGAATGATTCTTAAAATATTTGACTTCTTTCCACCAGTAGTTGCTGAAGTATCTTCTTATAATTTTCATTTTTCCTTGTAGGACTAGCCAGCTACTCTTTTTTTAAATAATTATTTTGTATTCAGTTTTCTACAATCTCTTCCATGTATCTTAGATTTTCCCCCACCCTTTTCCCTCCTTTCCCCCTCCCTCCCCACGCCCTCCCTGAGACTAGCCAGCTATTCTTAAAAGAAAAAAAAAACCAGGATTAAAAAGACAATGAATGAGAGAAATGAGACAGCAGTATGGCATGGAGGCCAGCATTCAACTGACAGAGAACTAAGATGGTGGAGTTTCATTTGCTAGTTTCACCTGATCAAGGTCAAGTGTTCTGAGTCAGCCTAATGACTGTAGAGGAATTTAGGCATGAATGACCATTGCACTCATAAAAGAAAAATAAATTAAATGATTGCTTATCCCATATAATTCACACACCATTGAGTTCTTTGTCATACTTCCTACCTCACTAGGTTATTATGAAGAAAGAGCTTTGCAAACTTAAAATGCAATGCAGATATGAGGTAACTACTATCACCATCTAGAGTTTCCTTAATCCTTAGCAATTTGCCTGTTGATTTTACCATTACTGAAACTTCTCACACAGGTCATGAGTGACTTCCTAATCACCAATTCCAACAGCCTTTCCCCTCCCTCAAGACTTAACCTATTTTGTACCTCTTCAGCTTGTTAAACTTATGACCTCACCATCCTCTCCATTAATCAATCAACATTTATTAATTGCTTTCTATGTGTCAGAAGGAGGGAGCAATGGATAGTGTTGGACCTGGCATCAGGAAGACTCATAAGCTATGTGACCCTAGGCAAGTCACTTACCCCTGTTTGCCTCTGTTTCCTCATCTGTAAAATGAGCTGGAAAAGGTCATTTTCTCTTTGTCAAGAAAACCCTAAATGAGGTTGTTAAGAGTCAGATATAACTGAAAAATGACCAAATAAAAACAACAAAAACATGTGCTGTGTGCTGGGTATACAAAAAGAGGCAACATATAGTCTCTGCCCTAAAGGAGCTTACAATCAAATAAGGGAGACAATCAAATAAGCAAACAAAAATTTATCCAAAAGAGCTATATAATGAGTAAATCATTAAAAACAAAAAGTCACTAGAGGTAAGAGGGGTCAAGAAAAGCTTTCTGTAGAAGATGGGGTTTTAGTTGAGTCTTAAAGGAATCCAGGGAGGTGAGTAATTGGAGTGGAAGAGGAGGAGCATTCCAGACATGAGAGGCAGCTAGCAAAAATGCTCAGAACTGAGAAATTGCCAATTTGGGGGATTGGGAAGATAGTGGTGACCTTGAGAGGTAAGGGTGGTGTTTGGAGGAAAGATAATGAATTCGGTTTTGGACACATCAAGTCTAAGATATCTCCTGAATATCTGGTTTGACATGTCTATGAGACAGTTGGAGATGTGAGATTGGAAGTCAGCAGTGGAGTAGGATAGGTAGATTAAAGAATCATAGGCATAGACATAATATTTAAATTCATAGGAGCTGATGTACTAAGTTATATAGAGGGAGAAGAGAAGAGGTCCAAGGGTAGAACCTTGTGGGATACCTATGATGAGAGGGCATTACCTGGATAAGGACCTGAGCAGGGTAATAGTTGAGGTGACAGATGATGAGGACTTGAACTAGGATGATACTAGTATGGATGGAGAAAAGAGAATCAGTGTAAGAGATGTTGTGGAAGCAGGACCAAGAAGACATAGCAATTAATTTGGAGTTGTGGGTTTAGGGGCAATTAGGAGTCTAGGATGGCATCAAGATTGTGAACTTAGGAGACTGGAAGGGTTATGATGCCGTTAACAGAAATAGAGAAGTTTGTAAGAGGGGTAGATTTGCTGATCAAGACAATGATTTTGAGTTTGGACATAATGAAGTTGAGATGGTTATAGGATATCCAGTTCAGCTTCAAAGGATTTTCTGATTGCAGTAGAATCCTTAAAATTGCTCCTAGGTACATCTAAAAACTTTACTCTAACAACCATAGCCTTACTCTGGCTACTTACAGCACACAGGGCTTGACCTAATTGCTTCTGGTGTATTTGCTTTTAGTTGAGCTTAAAGAAATAGGAAACAAGTTGAGCTGCTATCATTCTGCCTCTTCTTCCTCTTGCACTAAAATGGTTAGGCTGACAGGATGATGAAAATGACAATACCTTCACATGTAGGATCCCTTGCAACAGATTATTTGAAGGGACTGGTCTATAGGATTTTATAGATCTTATAGTTCAACATATTGTCATATTCTACAACAGGATTCTGTTTTACTGAGTTAGGAGACAGATGTCACCAAGACTTGCCTGGACTGTTTCCATCCTGCCTTTGCAGAGAACGTAACAAGAATGCAGAGAAGAGTTTGGACATTACTTTGTTCCTATTCTGTGCACATGACATTTAGTCTTTGCTAAGAATCACACCAAGGTAGGCCAAGGTAGATTTCTGCCTCTCTAAGGAGGAGAAGTGAGGCTGGTGACCTGCACAGCCCTCCCTCACTCAAAACAAAGTCAAGTGCAAGTCACGTCATCATTTCTCTGATGTCATGGTCCTCCTCAAAAACGAAGGATGAACACAGCAATTAAGGTCTCTAGGGGCCTCTGTTGACTAGAATTACAAAATTGTGTTAGTAATGAAATGTTCCCAGAACATTTCAGAATTTTGCAATGACTTATTTGACAGCACTATGTAACTAGATTACCATTGTGAATATATGACCCAGTATCTGACTGAGATTAAGATAGGTGAAAGAAAATGTGGTGAAGTCAAACAGTGCCCTGGACATTTGAGCTTTGATTTCCACTGTGATCTTGTGGGAGTTGCTTTTCAGTGGATTTCTTTCATCTAGCTTAGTGTATTGGTCTATGAAGCTGGGAACAGTAAGTAGCAAACCTCCCTTCTCTTATTCAAAAACTTCTGGAGGACAGGAACTCTTGAGGTTTTCAAAGGTTTCAAAGCCCTAGGGATGACCAGGCTCTAGAGTCTGAATGAAAGGTTTGGGGACAGTATGGATGTCCCAGCAAATTTACGTTTATTGTCTATCACCTATTAACATTGTACTAGGTAGGCTCTGAGGTTACAGAGACCGGTGGTCTGGGGGTTCTGTAAGGAAGGTCTGCTTCCTTGCATGGAACTGTGGATATAGGGGATCAATTCTCTTAGAATGTTAAGCCTTTATTCACCATTGAAGTCTTATATTCCTATGTTTCAGGGGTTCTTAAACTTGGGTTCATGGATGAATTTTGGGGAGTCTATGAACATGAATGGGAAAAATCAGATCTTTATTTTTTATTAAATTCTAACCTAAACTGAACTTTGTCTCCAATTATTTTAAAACCTCTAGAAAATTGGTCTGCAGACTTTTCCAGATTGCCAAAGGAGTCCATTCATGGCACAAAATGGTTGAGAACTCTTGTTTTACCTAGTCAATCAACCAAGCAGCATTTATTAAGCATTCTCTCTGTGGCAAGCTCTGTGCTAAGAGCTGGCAATATGAGAATAAAAACAAAGTGGTTCCTGTCCTCAGGGCACTTACATTCTAACAGGGAAGACAATATGCCCATACAAAAGTATATCCAGAACATATACAAAGTGAACACAAGATAATTTTGGGAGGGAAGCCACTAGCATCAGATGAAATCATGAAAGTTTTTATGCAGAAGGTGGCCTATGAATTGAGTTTTGAAGGAAACCAGGGATTCCCAGAGGGATGGAGGAGGAAACACATTTTAGCCATGCAGGACAGCCATTGCATCATGGTATAGGAGGAATGCCAGAATCCCAAAGGCTGTCCCAATGGTACGTGGGTTCTAGTGGACCTTACTAATCTGAAAAGACTTGAAACATAGGCTGGTGATATTTCTGTCTTGTCTAAGGATTAGATTAGCCAAACTTGGAGAGGCTCATGATAGAAAGGATAGCTACCAGGTGATACTTCTTTTTTTTTTTGTTTTTTGCTGCAGCAAATTATAAAGCATCTATTAAAGTCCAGAGGAGTTGTCACCTTCGACAGAGGGAGGGCTCATGTAACTGAAGTGAGTTTCTCTCACACGCCAGAAAACTCTGATATAAATTGGCTGCAGTTTTTCTGGGGGAGTCACCCAACCTCTGAATGTTCTAGGCAAGTCTCTAAGACCAAGTTACCATGAAAGTGCCAGTCTGCATTGGTAGAGGGTGATCACCTCTTCCAGAACCCCCTACATCATTGAAATCACAGGTTGTCCTTATTCTAATTGTCATATCCTCAGAGAGGAAAGGGAGAGGCAATAAACATTTATATAGCACTAACATCCAGGCACTGTGCTAAGGCATTTTTTTGTTTTGTTCTGTTTTTTTTTTTTACAAATAACTGATTCTCACAACAGCCCTGTGACATAGTTGCTGCTATTCCCCCCATTTTACGGATGAAAAAATGGAGGCTAACAGAAGTTGAGTAACCTGCCAAAGGTTACTTATATGTTTTTGAAGCAAAACATTTTGCATTTCTGAGGCTATTAGTATAAATGACTAGTTTAAATACTCTCCTTATTAATTCAGTTAAATATCTATTAGACTGGATTTTCATGCGTTCTTCTCTCTACTCACACAGCCATAACCCCGGTTCAGGCCCTCATCACCTCTTACCTAGACTATTTCAATAGCCTTCTAATTGTTTTTTGTGCCTCAAATCTTTCTCCATTTCGATCCATTCTCTATAAAGGTGCCAAAGTGATTTTCCTAAAGCCTAGGTTTGCCTTTATTTATATCCCTAGTGCTTATCAAAGAGCCTGGTATATAGTAAGAGATTAATAAATACTTGTTGACTGACTCTGGCACTCCTCCCCTTCCCCAATAAATTCCAATGGCTCCTGATTATTTTCAGGATCAACTATGAATTCTTCATTTTGACTTTTAAGTCTCTTTGTAAACTAGCCCTCTTCAACCTTTCCGGTCTTCTACTTGGATCTCTTTCATACGCTCTAAGATCCAACCATACTGACATAGGACACTCCATCTCCCATCCCCATGCTTTTGCTGTTGCTCGTGCCTGGAAGGTTCGCCCTCCTCACTTCTGCCTCTTGGTATCTCTGGCTCCCTTTAAGACTCATTTCAAATGCCACCTTCTACAGATTGTTCCCTTTCCCTATGACTCTTGAGTCTTTCCCTTTAAGGTTACCTTTCTTTTAGTCTATATGTACCTTATAAGCTTTATTATGTTGTCTCCTTCATTAGAAGATAAGCCAAGATAGGGGTTGTTTTTGTCTTTCTTTAATATCCTCAGGCCCTATTACAGTGACTGGCACATAATAAGAGTGTATTAAGTGTTTGTTGATCAATTTGCCTAGAATTAAGCCTTCTTTCTTTAAATTATTCGCTCCATTCATTCTTACTTCATTTTATACTCAATCATGATTTATCTTGAGCATTCATCTTATCCTATGGCCTATTTTGTAAGCTCCTCAATGACAAGGACATTCTAATTTTTATCTTTTATTCTCTGCAGGTCCTTCTTGCACACGGTCAATATATATATTTGTGGAATTGAACTGAGCTGAGGGAGAAACAAATAGTGAAGAAAAACAAGGAAAACCAATGGCAGCTGTGAAGAAGGAGGAAACAAGGTCATCGTATTTAGATGTAGCTACCTGAAGAATTCTGGCATCCAAAAGAAGAATGTGAGGAGGTGGGGCATATTCTTCGGGACTGATGATGCCTTTGTGTTTAACTTCCAAATTTTGCCTTTTTTACCTTTGTAACATCTCTCATTTGATCCTTTCTCCTTACTCACATAGCTACCACCTTAGTTTGGACTCTACCACCTCTCACTCACATAGTTGAAATGGCTTTCAAATTGATCTTTTGACTTTCAAGTCTCTCCCCTTTACAACATATCCTCTGCCAGCTGTGAAAGTGATTTTCCTTATGTGTTTATCTGACAATGTCACTCTCCTATACATGAATTCCAGAGGCTCTTTATTGCCTCTAAGATGGAATGTAAATTCCTCCAACTTTTAAAGACCTTCACAATCTGTCCCCAAACTCCCTTTCTAGTTCCAGTATATGCCTCTCTCTTTCTTGCATTCTTGTTTCTCATACATGGCATACCATCTCCCATCTCCATGCCTTTGCACTCACTTATTTGTACTCCATGGTTAGAATGCACTCCCTCTCCCCCTCCTTCTCACAGGACTCCTTACTTCTTTCAAGATTCACCTTAAGCACTGTTGCATGAAGCCTTTTCTAATCCTTTCAATTACTTGTGTTCTCCCTCTATCTTGTATTTGCAGTTATCGCTTCTATATCATGGGAACTAAGGGCATGGTGTCCCCATGATCTGGAACATGCACATGAAATTTTTTGGCCCTTCATTTGTACCAGAAAAGAAGTCTAAATTTTTCTTTTTCTCTTATGGAATGCTTATAGTACCTTATTATAAAATTTGGGTTGATATAATTAAATACTATACAAGTATTTTATGCATTTCTGAGTTTCTAAACTTTTTCGGTGTCATCTGCTGGCCTTTGTGTGTCATTTGGGGCTTCTGCAAATTCCCATTTAATTTCTTATGCCAACTTGCAATATATTGAAACTACAATGAGGAAAGACACAATGCGGAAGAGATAACTGTGTTTGTTACATACTTATATATGTAAGTGTATATGTATATGTATATGTACATGTATTTCTATCTCCCCTGACAGTATGTAAGGTCTTTGAGAATAAGGGGGGTTTAATTTTTGTCTTTATATCTCCAGTGCAGAGCACAATGCCTGGTACATTATTGGTGCTTAATAAATGCTTATTTATTGTTAGGATTAAATCCTAGGTCTTCTTAATTCCAAGTCAAGGGACTATACCTACATTGCAAATTCAACACAAGCAGGGCTTGTTGCAATATCATATATGGACTTGTGTTTACATTCAGAGTTAGAATAGAGTTACTCTGGTCAAGTTCACTTAATTACAAAAATTTATTGTATTTATGACTGTGCACTTATGCTATGTGGCATTTGAAGGACTGATGCTCTTTTTGAACAAGGGTAGAAGTTCCATTTCCCAGCCAGAAAAGACTTTCCCTAAAAGACAGGTCTTAAATGAAAGAACAGTCATAAAATCATTTAAAGGACTGTAATTTCCTAAAGGCAAATGATTCCACTCTCTTCTACCTAAACAGTCCTGGACCTATCTCATAGTCCAATTTTGGGGTCTATCAAAGATATATATTCTGATAGACTGGTTCTGTGATAGGTTGTCTATGCAACTGCATACCAGAATCTGGACTATAGGCATTTTTTCATCCACTTGGTTTTTCCTTTGTGGATTGCTAAACTGAATGCATTTGAATGACTATTGATCTCATTCAGGAGTCTCTGAAGTAAGTGTTCCAGAATGTGATGGAAGTAGCACAATGTCATTCTATTCTCTAGAATATCACAATATTTTGTGGGTCACTTTTCCATTTGAATTCTATTCTGGGCATCCTCCATAACAGCTGTGCATTAATCTAAAAATGTGGTCCATACCAGTATTTATTGGTTCCAACACATTTGTTCCCTTAATTTTGTCTTTAAAGTGCAGCATTCAGCTGACACTTGTCAATATATAATTTAGCATTCATGCCTGTGGGTCATTGTGGTATAATTACTCAACATATTCTGACTATAAGCATTCATTCCCTCAGGGGAAGGAGTAGTGGGAATGCTCACACAGAATGTGTTAACATGCTGGCTCATGCTCTCCATATTGCTAGGTTTCTGATTTGATGGCATTTGGTACTTTTCCTAGCAAAGATTAGGAGCACTGTGAAGTGGTTTCTCAAAAGTGCTCTATAGCTCACCTTGACTGAATCCTCTTTACAAGAAGTAGGATGGATATTGACTAAATACCACAGAGTTGGTCTGGATTTATCCCTAATCCTGGGGCTTAGTCATAGGTTCAAGTCTTCATCTGCGGCCCGAAAAAGGATTCCTTCCTGACTGAACTCCAGGCACCTACAGTTGGCTGTGTTTCCCAAAGTAGAGAACTCAGAACAGGGAAGGAATGACATAGTCTATGGAGGGATAACAAGGCAAGTGGTGAGGTTTTTTGATGAATACTTAAAAAAGCAATTTATTAAACTCTACATAAGGCTTATACTAAGAGCTGAGAAAAATATAAAGATAATTGCTGCTCCCCAAGAGCTTATGTTCTTATTTGGGGGAGACATCCCATGGAGGAAAGTCTAGCTTTAGGGCCAATCCCAGGGTCCAGGAGTCAATAGTTTAGATATGCCCTAAAGTCTCCTCCATCCCTGACTCTATGATGCTTTAATGTCTCCCATTTTAGTACGATTTCTTCTCTGTTTCTCCCAGTTCTGCTTTTTATTGCTTCTGTATTTTGGGTAAGTCATTTAACATCTTCGGACCTTGGGGTTCTCAGCTACAAACTGATGAATTTAGACTAGTCCATGATAGTCATCATAACAGTAAATGGTTATTATTACAGGCAACATTTATATAGCTCTTTAAGGTTTACAAAACACCCTCTAAACATATTTTTTTATCCTCAAAGCCATCCTGGGAGGTAGATGCGATTATCACCCCCATTTTATAAGTGAAGAAACTGAGGCAGACAGAGGTTAAGTGACTTGTCCAGGGTCACATGGGCTAGTATCTGAAGCAAGATGTTATTCTGACTCTAGGTCTATCACTTTATTCACTTTCTAAAAAATTATATAATTTTATATTTCTAGAGTTCATTTTTGGGGAAGTTTTTCAGATTCTTGCTTGATACATATTTTTTCTCAATTCCATGTTGCCTTTTATCAAAGTGTCAAGGCTTCAAACACCTATGCAGGCAGCAAGCCAGAGCCCTCATGATCACCTGCCTGCATCAAAGGCAGTTTCCCAGACGTGTGGGAACAGCTGTGCCAAGAAGAATATATCTGCAGGAAGAGCAATAGCAGCAGGACTGATGGTTATTCATCATTCCTGTGAAATAATGGTGGTTCCCACATGGCAGAAGATACTCTACTCAGAAGATACTGAGTACTCCCAGTAACACAGACCTCTCCCCCTATTAAAAACTACCTTTCATTAATATAAAGCACTTCATGTGTCTTCTCTCATTTAATCTAGTGACAGAGAATCATGGAACTTTAGAGAATCTCCCATATCCGTTCTTGTCCCACAACCCCTCCAAAGATTTTTTGTTCTTTTCTATTGATATAGATTTACTCTATGGGTTAAGTATCATCCCTTTTTAAAAATCAAAATACAAAAAGTCTTTGATTTAAAAGTATAACTCAAATGACTGTCAGGAGAGAGCAAGTCCTAAATCAAATCTTCTAAGAGGGCAATATTCCTTTGTTTTTCTTCCTCTTCCCAGTCCCTGCCCCCCATGCATCCTTCTACCCAACAGTTAATTATTCACAGTCAATAGTTCATAGAAATTCTTGGATGGTACACTGCTCTCTGCCCAGGGCCACACAACTAAGAAGTAAGTGATGGAGCCAGGATTGGACCACACCTGGGAAAATCATCTTTCCACTGTCCTACCCTACTAAGTCCTACTGTGCTCAGGGAGAACTCTATATACTAGACCACAGGTGTCAAGCACCAAGGGTCTGGTGCACATGCAACCCCCAATACTCCTAAGTGTAGCCAGCACAGGCTTAAAGTGTAACTGGGAAATATTTAACAAGATTAAATAAATGAATACATAAATAATATAATAAACATAATAAACATAATCTAAAAATATAAGAAATAAATAATAAAATAAAAAATAAAAATAGACAATAGATAATATTATATTTAAAAATGAAGTTAATTTATGGCCTACAGAGATCCTTATGTAACTGCTTAGTAGTCCTTATTTCTATTTGAGCTTGATATAACTATTCTAGACTTTTCTGAACATTCCTATTCTCTTCCTATGTAATATCTCAGAGTAGATGAAGTAAGTAAATCTTATAACTCTCAAAGTAGAAGCGTGGTTAGGATCACCCACAAGGGTGGGGAACCTGTTGGTCTTGAAGCCACATGTGGCCCTCTAGGTACTTGGGTATGGTCCTTTGAGTTCAGGTTTTACAGAACTAATCCTTTTATTAAGGGGATTTGCTCTGTAAAGCTTGGATTCAGTCAAAGGGATGGGGCAGCTAGATGGTACAGTGGATAGAGAACCAGTGCAGGAGTCAGGAGGACCTGGGTTCAAATATCACCTCAGACACTTGATACTTACTAGTTATGTGACCTTGGGCAAGTCACTTAAACCCAATTGCCTTATCCTGGGTCATCTCCAGTCAGATTAACCCCCTCCTTCCCTCCTCATGGTTTGAGTCCAGCTGCATCTGCATCTGCAGAGATAGGAAGGCAGACTTCTTTGGATAACAAACTAGGGATCCTTGAAGGATAGTTTGGTGGCATAGAGATCCTAGACCAGACTCCTTGGTGTCCACCTGCTTCCTTTAAGAGTAACAGATTTCCTTGACAAAATAAAAGAACAATGATTAACAGGAGAGTTGGATTTCTAAATTTAACTCACTACAGACCAGCTAAATCAATCTAATTATTTCATCCCTAAACCTATACATAGTTAATACAACTCTTCTTCCTTTTCTGGTAGATCTCTATTTTCCCCAGGGCCTACCTTATAGTGGAGGGTCTATCAATAATAGAAAGCATCTAGGATCAATAGAGAGTTGACCCATTCTCCTTGCCATGGAGTCCATCTCCATCACTAGAATTATAGCAAGATAGATTTCTATATCCAATTTATTGTTTCTTTCTGCCTGCTTGCAATATTTTTTCCTTGACTTGGCAACTCATGTTGCTATAATATTCCTGGCGGCTTTCATTTTGGGATCTCTTTTTGGAAGTGATAGGTGGATTCTTTCAATTTCTATTTAACTCTCTGATTCTAGAACATCAGGGAAGTTTTCCTTGATAATTTCTTGAAAGATGACGTCTAGGGTCTTTTTTTAATCATGACCTTCAGACAATCTGATAATTTTTGAATTATCTGTCCTGGGTCTGTTATCCAGTCAGCTGTTTTTCCAATAAGATATTTAACATTGTGTTCTATTTTCCCCATTCTTTTGATTGTGTTTTATGAATTCTTGATTTCTCATAAATTCATTAGTTTTTATTTGCTCCATTCTAATTTTGAAGGAATTATTTTCTACAGTGAGCTTTTGGACCTCCTTTTTCATTTGTGTAGTTCTGTTTTTTAAGACCTCCTTATCCTCATTTGGCTTTTTGGACCTCTTTTACTATTTGGCTTAGTCTGTTTTTTAAGGTGTTATGTTATTCAGTATTTTTTGTATCTCCTTTACCAAGTTGTTGACTTGTTTTTCATGATTTTCTTGTATTTCTCTCATTTTTCTTCCCAATTTTCCCTCTACTCTTATTTGATTTTTGAAATCATTTTTGAGCTCTTTTGTGGATTGAGACCAATTCATATTTTTCTTGGACTCTTTGGATGTAGGAACTTTGACTTTGCTGTCTTCTTATGAGTGTGTTTTGATCTTCCTTGTAACTTTCTATAGTCAGAGTTTCTTTTACCCATTTTCTGCTCATTTTCCCGCCTACTATTTAATTTTTTAATTCTTTGCTAAGGTAGGGCCTGTGCTCTTGTCTTTGAGTGACCACAAGCACTCTTTTCTGCCCTGGAATTATGAGGAGAGTCCCCCCTTCACTGCTACTGCAAGTTCTGCTATGCTGGTTCTCCTCCTTGCCCTAGGACTGCCATCCAGGACTGTGACCAGGATCTGAGTATGGGTAAAACAGGAGTCCTGCCTCAGTGCTAGCAAAAACACCTTCTGATTAGTTGTTTGACTCCCTTAGTATCTGTGAGCTGAGAGTTCTGGAATGCCTCTATCACTGCTACTATCTACTGCTGATTCAGTCAGTCCCAAGGCCTGCTGGGACTAGGGCTGCGCTGGTGGGGCCTGCACTATACAGTGGTGCTCTTCTCTCATGTAGGTCCAGCAGACCTTTCCAGCTGACCTTCCAGGTTGTCTTAGACTAGAAATTTGTTCCACTCTCTGTTTTTGTGGTTTCTGCTACTCTAGAATTTGTTCAGTCATTTAAAAAAGGTATTTGGAGTGATTAGGGGAGAACTCCAGTGAATCTCTGCCTTTACTCTGCCATCTTGGCTCCCAACTTCATCTTAAAGAATGAATTTTCTTTAACTTTGACAATTCAACGTATTGAAGGCAGGACAGACAGTGGTATACCACAATATTTGACAATCTTTCCTCTCTTCTCCTTCTCTTCTTTATTTTATTACAATTTATTGCCATTAATATTATTATATTATTACTGGTTATCATGAAATTAAGTGACTTTTAAAGTATGATTTGTGATTATCCACAGGTATGTGTGTGTAATGAGTACTTTGTCATTTTTTCTCTTTGTTTCAGATATTACAATTTTGTTTTTTGGAAGGTTTTTGGCTACTAGGAGGCACCCATACCATTACAATTTTGCCATTTTCCTGGAAGTCCTTCTATAATGCTTTATAATGCTTCCCTCTTCTTCCTCTCCCAGTGCCTTTTTGCCATGTTTATTTTTAGTTATATTTTCAATTGACTAGAAATATGGTGTAGTGGTTATGGAGGCAGTCAAGAATACAAGTTCCATCTCTGGAGAATGTTATTTGAGTGATCCTGGGTAAGTTATGTAACTTCTCAATGCCCCAGGAAACTTTCTAACACTATTATGAAGAAGGTATCATGCTGCATTGGTAAAGAGAGTTTCCTTTTCTTTGTAATGAATGACTTTTATTTTTAATTTAATTTAATTTTCCGTTGCAGATTCTCTCTTTCCCCTCCCTCCCCCCAACCATTGAGAAGGCAATAACCACAAAACCCATTACAAGTGTAAAGTCATGCAAAACAAATTTCTACATTAGCCACTAGAAGGAATTTTCTAAACTGAGAGTTCTATATGCTGATGAGTCCCAGGTATTTTTCTTATTCTTCTCAAGTGAATATGCCATTTTAAATGGTATAGCATGCCTGCAATTATTCCAAAGACCTAGAATTTCTTTAGCTTTAACAGTTCAGGGAGGTGTCTGACAGTTCAGAGAAATTTGTGCCTGAGATTAGCTGGGTTCATGTTTTGGACTGGCTCTGAGTTCACTTGATTAAAATCCAAGCATATGGTTCAGCTATCTAGCTGAATTAATTGTTCACTATTTGGCTAGGTTAGTCCCAGTCATACCTTATGTTTGCGTTTTCATCAAATGGTCGCATGGCTTTGCTACAAACAGAATCAATGCCATTACTGGCAGTGGGCTTGCAGTTACAGGAAAGGGCAGTCAGCCTCTGATGTCCTCCCTATGACTGCTATTATGGTGTTCCCATTCCTCTTGACTCCCAGGGTTTGCAACAACGAAATTGATTTGAACTCCCTTCTTTGCTTTGCTCCCCACATGAATTTCATTAGCAGATCTTGCCTGCTCTTTCCCTTCACGACTTTCAGATGTGTCCTTTCCTTTCTGATTCGACAGTCACCTTTAACCCACACCTGGGCAAATGTTACAGTATCTTGATGGTTTTCCTGGCTTCCATTCAATCTTCTCTCCAGTGCATTTATCATGTAGCCACAAAAATGGTTTATCTCAAACATCACTTTCACTATGTCACTTTTTAACTAGCAGATCAAATCACATCATACAATTTAGATTATTGGTCATCTACCAAGGCAAGACAAGCATTTATTAAGCACTTATTTTGCCTCAGGCACAGAAACAGAAACAGGTGGAGTATAGATTGGTCTGCCTGGTCTCTTCCTCAAAATGGAGGTCCTAGAAGGAACTCAGTAATGGGAGAAGAGGACTAGCATGGCAGAGGTGTGTTCCAGGGTGAGAAGTCTTCAGAGACTGATGAATATCCTGGAAGGTAGTGAGGGAGATCCCAAGGAGAGACTCAGAACACAGAGCAGAAAGTCAGAAGCAGGGGTAAGAGGGAAATGCCAATTTTCCTCCATGTCTTTCTGACTTAATATTTTGTTACTTCCTACTATAGCTTTCCTTTACCATTCTATTCAATCCTCTTACCATATGATGATTCATTCCTACCTCTATGATTTTGGTTATCTCACTTGTATATCTAGAATGCCTAGTTTCTTGTCCTCAACCTCCTTCTGGGTTTCTCTACCTTTTCCTCTTTGTCTATCTATCTCCATTAGACAGCTGAAGCTATCTACTGGTATACTGTTCACCTGAGACAATGCACCCAGAATCCATGATATTCCTACTTCAAACCAGGGAAAGGAACTTTATGTGGACTCTCATGGTTATGTGCGTTATGACTAATAGTAACTAGCACATCTTACCATCAGCTTTTCTCCTTACTACATTGGGGCTTTATTAGTCACAAAATACCAGGTATCACTGAGACATCATTTGCTTGCTAACCAAGAATGTTGTCATCGTTACTCCAGCTATGAAGTATGGGCAGTCTGAGAGAAATTATCATTAATAACTAATACTTTGGGGAGATCCAGAGTCCCACCTCCTTTTTTTCTGAAGTCTTGATTTTAAAATTTCAGTCTCTTGAAGGATATTTCTGATTAGACTAATTTTCTTGTTCAGACCCCACCCAGATGGGGTAGTTATTTTGTTCCACTCATTTTTGGGTGGGGATAAATTCTTTGAAAAGATTGTCCAAGGCTGGAGGTAACTTAGATGCAAATGACAACCAAAGTTCTGGTCCAGTCCATCGTTATAATATTCATTCTCTCATTAATTGTTAGCCAATAAAAGTTGATTGTCACCCTGGGGATCATGCCTCTTCCAAAAGAACATATAAGTTATGAGTCTGTCCTGCCATGATTGTCTTTGATCTAAGAGAGATAGTCAAATGACCATCCTTTTATTAAAATGCTGGCATTATTAATAAAATAATTAAATTACCTAGAAATTATGTCTCCCCAACTTTTTTAAACACCAGAGGTCTGTGGGGCAAGGAGCAAGGAACTTCTACCAGTCCCAAATGAATTTAATCTCTTTAGCCTGCCTGTCATCAGCTTAGAAAAGCAGAGCTAGACCAGGCTTCTGGTCTGGATTCCTAGAGTAGACTTTACATTTCAGAGTAGGCTATATTGATAGGAATGTGAACCAGAGAGACAGTTGGGAATCACTTTTTGACACAGTAATCCATCTCTTGGGAATCTGGTTACATAAGTGGCTTTCCCTGTCAGACTGTTTCTATGTTCTTGTATGTTAGTGTCCCTGAGGTGCATCTATTGCAGTGGGATATTCTTGCTCACCAGCCATTGATTAGCTATTAACAAATTCCTACCAAAGACAGCATTATACAATATTTCCAGGTTTCATGTTTAAATTTCTTAAAAAAAATGTGCATTTGCAGTTCAACTTGTTGATGAATAGAGGCTCAATCTCTGCACTCTGCACAATTGTCTTTGGCTTCACATGACAGTACTTAACACAGTGCTGCGGAGCAAATAATTTTATAGATATAACAGATGCATACGTAAATAATAATCATACTTAGCATTTATATAGCGCGGTGTACTAGGCACTGTGGTGATTATCTTGTTTGATTCTCGCAACAATCCTGGGAGGGAGGTGCTACTATTATTTCCATTTTACAGATGAGGACACTGAGGTTAAGTGTCTTGCCCAGGGTTATACACTAGTAACAATCTGGGGCTGAATTTAAACTCAGATCTTCTTGACTCCAGGTCCTGAACTTTATCTTCTGAGCCACCTAACTGAAGGTGATGTCAGCAGGAAGGCACTATCATGGGGGTAGGGTGTGGAGAGAGAGATGGGGATTGGACAGGGAAAGGCCTCAGACATTAATTGGGATTTGAACAGAATCTTCAGCAGAAAGAGGTCAGGAAAGCCAGGAGGAGGGCAGGAGAACATTTCAGGGATAGGTGCAGCTAGTGAAGAGGCATGAAATCTGGAGACAGACTGTTCAATGTATGAGTAATTGCAAGTAGGCCAGGGTCATTGGATTGTAGACTATGTGGAGGGGAGTAAAATGTATGAAGACTGAAAAGATAGGAAGGGAACAAGCTGAAAGGGTTTTAAAAGCCAAAAAAATGATTTTATGTTTAATTTAAGAAGTGATAGAGAACGATTGAAGTTTACTGAGTAGGGAAATAATGGCACTTTGGTCAACTGTAATTCTGACCCCAGGACACTCCCTTAAAATTAATGCTAAAATAACAAGTCAATCCACAGATAACCAAAGTTGATCAGAGTTCCCAGGGATGATTCCAGGTATCCCTCTGGCAATACCCAACCCTCAAGAGTGTGTGGAGAAGGGGAAGGAGGGAAGGAAATATTTTACCCGAGTTTAGAGGTATCAAATTTGTGACCCTCTGCCACTGTTGTTCAGTTCTATCCAACTCTTTGTGACCCCTTTTGGGGTTTTCTTGGCAAAGATTCTGGAGTACTTTGACATTTCCTTCTCCAGATCATTTTACAGATGTGGAAATTGAGGCAAACAGGGTCAAGTGATTTGCCTAAGGTCACACAGCTAGTTTGTCTGAGTCTGGATTTGAATTTAAGTGTTCCTGACTTCAGGCTTAGCTGTTGAACCACCTACCTGTCCATGCCCTTAGTGGGGCCAAACCAGATTAAAATGTAATTGGGAAATATTTAACAAAATAAATAAAAATGTAATAAAACAGGCAACATGGCTATTTAGAACTAAGTAGCCCCATAGTGATCCTTACATATTATTAGTGGCCCAGTTTCTATTTGAGTTTGATATATTACTTGAGTCTATTGCCTTTGTTACTTTCTGATAGAATCAACTGTTCAAATTCATTTCCTAAATTACATTAAAATCCAGATAAATTCAAGAATATATTAGAGCAAATATTTTCAGTACACCAGTCTACTTGGGTTGATATTAATGAACTGTTATCTGGTCTGCTGTCTATTGAGTAATAGAGAGTTCTATGAATAACTAATTGATCAAATGCCACATCTCCAGAGGACCAATCTTTTGGATATGTGCTAATGCCTTTTTCATGCTTCTCTTAAGTATGCCCTCCCTGCCTTTACACAGAAGTTGCGCAAATGCCCTTCTAATAATTAGACCAAACTGTTATTCTCAAAAACAAAAATTTAAAGAAATTCAGTTGCATTAGTTTCAGTTTTGTAACAAAACAGAACAAAACACCCACCCACCCAACCAAAAAAAAGCCCAAGGAAAGCATTTAAATATGAAAAATCAATAGTTGTATGGAGATGGCAGACTCAAAGAATTCATCATAATCATTGTTACAAAACTTCCTTCCAACAGACTGCCTGTTTTCCTATGAACATTTTTCCCCAATATTTTGATAACTATTTCTTTATAACTGGATTCTTTTGCAATCTTATGTTCTTTATTTTATTCATTTAAAAATTGTTATACTGAGAATTGTCTGAAAGCTTCTGCAGACTGCCAAATGACACCATGACACAAAACAAGTTATGAACCTCTTGCAATAGAGAGTGGAAAGCAAACTCATTGTTGAGATCCAAGTATCAGCTGGTCAAACTTATGGCTCTGCAAGTTCAAAGTGAAAAGGTTCATGGAAGGGATCTACCAAAGCCTGGCTATAATTCTAAAAGGCCATCACCAACTTCCCATGCAAAGAGAAACAAAATAAACAAAAAACTACTAGATATTGGTAAAGTGGGTGCGTTTCATCTACAATGATCCACTCTGAGCCAATGACAGGATCAAAAGGACCCTCTTCATCTTTAAGTTTCCCTTTTCCTGAGCTCCATATTCCTTTGATTGTGCCTGGAATTTCACGCATCTTTCTAACTTATTCCCAGATGGCTCATCCTATGTTTTCCTCTGATTTCTGCAGAAGAGTCCTGGACACAGGAAAGGCTTGGCCAGGAACACTGAAGTGACGTCTTATCAGCGTCTTTACTCTGCTCTTGTTTCAGCACAAGTACCTCCACTTCGGACTGAACATCATTTTAATTTCTTGGCAACCATAGTTTTCATTTACTGGGAAGGGAGTTGCTAATATGAATTAAGGGAGGAAATAACATGTAATTCTTGAGGTTCTTCTTGATCTACTCAATTCTCATGTTCCCATGTTGATTGCTGAGTTACTTCACGTGTGTCCTGGCTATAGGTCTTTCTCACTGCTGAGGGAATGACTGAGTCAAGACCTGGAGTCTTTTGGCCAAAGTGACCTAAAATCTCAATCTGATTTTCTTTTCTTTTCTTTTCTTTTCCTTTCTTTCTTTTCCTTCCTTCCTCCCTCCCTCCTTCCCTCCCATCTTTCTTTCTTTCTTCTTTCTTTCTTTCTTTCTTTCTTTCTTTCTTTCTGTCTTTTCTTTCTGTTGTTCCTTCCTTTCTTTCTTTCCTTTGTTTCTTTCTTCCTTTCTTCCTTCCTTGCTTTTTTCTTGCTTCCTTCTTTTCTTCCTTCCTTTTTCTTCTCTCTCTCTCTCTCTCTCTCTCTTTCTCTCTCTCTCTCTCTCTCCAGTTTCCTTCTAAACTTGGCCACATTAGTTATATTTGTATAAACAAATTTTAATTTAATATAATCAAAATTATATATTTTACATCTTGTAATGCTCTCTATCTCATATGGCTATAAATTCTTCCCTTATCCATAGATCTGATAGCTAAACTATTCTATACTCTTCTAATTTGCTTATGGTATCACCCTTTATGTTTAAATCATGTAACCATTTTGGCCTTATTTTGGTACATAGTGCGAGATGTTGATCTTTGCCTAGTTTTTTGTCCAATTGCTTTCTAGTTTTTTCAGTAATTGATGTCAAATGGTACATTTTTGTTGTTGATTCACTTGATATTCTTGACCTCTTTTCTTCCAGCTGAATTTTGTTGTGATTTTTTTCTAGCTCTATAAAATAATTATTTGGTAGTTTGATTGGCATGGCACTGAATAACTAAGGAAATTTAGATATAATTTTCATTAGTATTGCATGAGTTTGGCCTACCTATAAGCTAGGAATATTTCTCCAATTATTTAGATCTGTCTTTATTTGTATGAAAACTATTTTGGAATTGTCTTCATATAGTCACTGAGTTTTTCTTGGAAGATTGATGCTCAATTATTTTGTATTTTCAGCACTTATTTCAAATAGGGTTTCTCTACTTATTTCTTCATGCTCTTTTGTTGGTAATGTATAGAAATGCTGATGATTTTTATAAGTTTATATTCAACAACTTTGTTAAAGTTGTTAATTGTTTCAACTAACTTTTAGTCGATTCTCTAGAGTTCTTTAAGTATACCATCATATCATCTGCAACGTATGATAGCTTTGTTTCTTCACTGCCTATTTTTATTGCTAGATTAGTCTCAGGCCTTTCAAAAAATGCCAGTTCTGTTTCTTTCAAAATCTGTAATATTTTCTTGCTTTATTGCCCAATGTTCTTTCATGACAGGCTGTGTCTATTCACCAGTATCCTTATGGCATCCTAATATTAAGTTGTAGGATAACACTCTTATTCTGCCTGTAAAAACCTGGGTAAGATGTCCTGATGGTTCTGTTATTTAAGGATTTGTCCAAGTCTTGCGTGCTATTAATAATTTTATTAGTTGCTATTAATAATTTTATTAGTAACTATCTGATAGTATCTAGTTATAAGACCTCTGAAAAGAAATTTGCTTTTAAAAATAAATTTTTTGATATCTTTTGTTTCTACATGGCTAAAATTTCTCTGGTGTTCCTTTCTTTCCCATCCCAGAGAGATAGCTTATGTAATAACAAAATTCAGGTTAAAAAAAAGAGAAAAAAGGAAGAAAATAATCAACAAAATTGATTAATACATTAAAAAAATATGAAAATATATCACACCTAGGGACTTCTCACCTCTGAGAACCCCATTACTCCAGAATTATATGTCATACCTAAGAATATTTTGGCCTTTAACCCACCTCCAAATATATTTTACTGATCTACTTGTAGTCCATCAATATAAACATGTATTGGTTATGGTCTATTTGTTTAGTGAATGGCCTGAAATTCTTCCTTCCCAGAAATGCCACTGTTATAGCCTAGGAACTATTCCATGAAGTCAGTCCCCCTTTATATTTGGTCACATATATAGTGACCAGGGGTCCCATTTCATTGGTCAAATTCTCTGAAAGTTCTGTGCCACCTCAGGTATTGCTTAGAGGTGGCATATCCCAAACCACTCTCAGGAAACGTCAAAGATAATAGAACCAATTTGTATATATATATGTATATATATATATATATATATATGTATATATATATATATATATGTATATATATATACATATATACATATATATATATATATATACATATATATATATATATATGTATATATATATATATATATGTATATGTATATAAGATTGACCAAGACCATATAGACTTCTGTACTCAAGACTGTGCAGAAACAGGGCTTGATTGACCACATTATTCATTATTCCCTTAGTACAATATATGTCTGAAACACACCTTTGGGAACCTTGAAGTCCATACCTTTTGAGACTATCATGGAATATCTTTTATCTCTCCTAGGACTGAATCTTAGATGACAGCTATTAGGGGACTGCCTTCCTATGGGAGTACAGCTTAACCAAATTTGTGGGTTCTATCTCTCCACAGGTCAAGGAAACCCATCCTTCCCATCAGCAAGGTCTTGCCCATGAACTTCAGCCTGATGACTATATCCTCATCAAAAGATTCTAGTGAATGGACTTTCACTCTTCCAGGATAAGGCACCAGGTCATACCCCATTTACCACTGATACTACAGGGATATTATCTCACACTAACTCAATATATCTTATAGGTTCCTAGTTACTTGAATGTTATCTCATCTATTAGAACATAATCTCTTTGAGAGCAGGAACCATACTTCTACCTTTCTTTGTATCCCCAGTGCTTAGCACAGTATCTGGCATATAGTAAATGGTTAATAAATGTTTATTGACTGATTGAAAGTGGCCAGAATTGCCACCTAGATCATACTATAATTTCATGTTATACTTCCAAATTCAATTAAGGTTGCAAGTCACAACAATGACACCTTGGGGCTCCCTGTCATGACCCCTTGACAATAATGACTTATCGGTTTTTCTGATAGGCACACACCCTATACACATGTGTTAATAATGTTTGTAAAGCATTTAGCACAGTGCCTGATACACAGTAAGCATATAGGTATATAGTAAATGTTCATTCTCTTCCTTTCCCCTAATTCTCATTAACACCCATCTTGCTCTAGTAAACTATGTCAGTCAAGAAAAAATTCTCTCCCATTATTGGATCTGTGCCCCAATTCCCCTAATGTTAACCCTAAAGGATGTATGCTTTGTTGGGAGCCCTGTTAGATCTAAGACTTCTGCTGTACAAATGTCTCTAGGTATGAAGCCTGTGTTCTTTGGGAAACCAAAGTAATCAAGTCTAGAGAGTCTTGGAGCAGCTAGGTGACACAGTGGATCAAGAACTTGACCTAGAGTCAAAGGCTTGAGTTTAAATCAACCTCAAACACTCACTAACTGTGTGACCTTGGGCAAGTCAGTTATCCTCATTTTTTTCATCTGTAGCAGGACAAGAATAGCGCCTACCTCTCAAAGTTGTAAAGATCAAATGCATTAATATTTGTAAAATGCTTAGCATAGTGCCAGGAATATACTATGTGCCTTATAAATGTTAGCTATTATTATTAATGAGACAGATTCTTCAATGTTGGGGCTCTCATAGACCATGGGAGTCTTCTGTGTTATGCAGACAGTGGCACCAGCCTAAAAGTTGATAATGGGAAGATAAGTGTGATAAAAGAATAGCTTTCCAGAATTTAATAAAAACATTCCATGGGGCAGTAGGGTTGTCAGTAAAAGGCAACTCCTATATAATGTTCAGGAAAATATCTATAGCTCCACATGTACAAGATGAGACAGGCTTATATATAGACAACATTTTATTAAAAAAGGTCTATAAAATGAATAATGTGAAATAACAGATTCCAAAATGCGATGAAATGTCAGACCACTAGGTGGCAGAGTTGATCAAACACTAAATGCAGATTTGGGAAAATCTGAGTTTAATTCTACCTTAGACACGTATTATCTTATGACCCTGGACAAGTCACTTAGTCTTTCTCAGTTTAGTCTCCTCATCTATAAGATGGGTGTAATTATAGCACCATAGTCTTTGCTATGGATCAAATGAGTTAACATGAAAGTGTCTTGAGAAATGTTATAGTTAAGTAAATTTACATAAAATTTATATGAAGTGTTATATAAATGCTAATTATTATTTTTATAGTTATCATCATCATCATCATCATCATCATCCTACCTTAAAAATTATTGTGACCGGAACGATTTCTAGACTCTACTTTGGTCTAACTACAAAAGGGCTATTATGTTCAGTTTTGGGAACTACATTTTAGAATGGACATTGACAAGCTGTGCAGAAGATAACAAGCATGTCTGGTAGCATTATTGAAACTATATACTACAATGTTTAATTAAAAGAATTGGGCAAGTTAAGCAATGAAAAGAAAAGACATAGTGTGGGTGCTAGCTATCTTCAAATGTTCAAATATCTGTCATGTAGGTTTAAGCTTTTTTTTTTCTTAGGACTATAGGGGAGAGTTAGAACCAATGCAAAAAGCTACAGGGAGACAGATTTAGGTTTTATGTAAGAATAAACTTCCAACTAATTAGAGATATCGATAGGTAGATGGTAATGGGTTCCACCCCACTGGAAGCCACTAAACAAATGGTAAGAGACTATCTTTAGGGGGTATATCATATAGGGAATTCTTGATCATGCATTGGTTGGACATGTCTGCTCCAACTCTGAAATGATAGAATTTAAGTGAATATCATGGGTCTTGGCAGAGAAGGATGAGCAGCTCACTAACTAGTTTAAAATTGCCTGTGAAAGCTAAATCCAGTCTCTCTATATTGCCCTGGGAAAGTTGCTCAGATTCTGATTAAACTCTGGAATTTGGACCCATAGTGAGGCATTCCTGTAAATGGTGCCAAGATGCCAACCAAGAAAGCATATATTCCCAGTTTCTTTCCTACCCCTTCTGATTTGCTCTGATTATGTTTGATGTAGCCTCATAGGTTAAAGTCAGCTTTAGCAAAAGTTGACACATGCAATGTTGTAAAGCATATCATACAAAGTACACAATTTTAGCCTCACAACAATCCTTTGAGGCAGGTACTATATGTATTATTATTCCCATTTTAAAGTGAGAAAACAGACTGAGAGAGATGTAGCACCAATGTGACGTTCATAGCACCTATGGCAGCTGTGAATATCCCAGGACAATTCTGAACCACGAAATGCAACAAACTCTTTACATGGAATACAGTGTAAAAGCAAGGGCCCTGACATACACAGAAGGGCCTGCTATCACAGGTTCTTAGATCTGCATTTCTAAAAGGAAAACAACTTTTGAGAGGTCAACAATCACTTTAATCAAGCAAATATATATCATTCAATTAGTTCAGGGGAAAAAGTCAGCATCCTGAACTTCAGAGAAAATGTAGAGAAATACAGATCAACAGACAATGCTTCCAGCAACTTGATATAAGCAATACATACATCACAGGTCAACAGACACATAACTGTGTGACCATACGTAGTTACTAGAGAGACAAGCACCAACATCTGGGTTTTCAAAGCTGGGGGGCTGCTTAGTAGCTTCCCAGAGTCTCATCTGGCCAAACAAACTTTTCCAATGAGTAAGCCCCAAAGTAAAACCTCAACTCAGAGTCTTTATACACTTTTCAGAGTCAGAAGGCATCACAACCCTTGAGAACCAGTGCCTCATTAACAAAAGGTGTGAGTCTTCCTACAAATCTTTCCTAATCAAATTCCCCTTAATGGACAGGCTCATTAATGGGTGGGGAAGATCTTCTTTAATCACATTAAATTAAAATAATTACCAATACAAATACATATACTGTTTCTAGTTGAAGTCTTAATTAATTCAATAAAAGGCAAGATTCAATGAGAGATATTTGGTTATACTAAAACAAAAACATCAAAAGATCCTACTTTGCTTGCCATTACAGAGAGCCCTCATCAGAACCTCCATTTAAGTACAGCATCCTAGCTACCCCATGTCTGCATTTCTCACCCAGCAGCACTCTTTTGGACCTCATCATGCCCCCATACTATAGGGACCTTTCCTGCTAACCTCCTTTTCATGTACCTTTTGTATGTTGTTTTCCCTCCCATTAGATCAACAGTTCCTTGAGGACAGAAACTGTTTTTTGTTGTTGTTGTATTTGTATTTCCAGTGCTTATTGCAATGCCTGGTACAGAGTAACTACTTAATACATGTTTGTTCACTTGACTTGACTTGGTTTCACAAGTTGTCAAAATACATTGGAACGAATTACAACATTTATATTCCACCTGGAAATTAAAGTGGGTAGGGAATGGATCAAAGTTATCCTGTGTCAGTGCAATGATGCATGAAGTACAAGTAAAGCATTTTCCTAGCTTCCTCTCTGATGTAAAAATGATCTCATATTTCATAAGATGAGGCACCACATATTTATTACTGAATGATACCAACACCAGTGACCCTTCCAAATATAGTTCAAATATTTATGTATTCTACTAAAAGCATTCACAGCTTATATTGCTCAAAGACAATGTATACTTGCTTACAAGAAAACAATATATTGGCTGAAGAGAAAAACATTTGCTACAAAATTTGAAGGTTATAAAGAGCTATTCATTGTCAATTCAGTTATTATTGAGCAAGCCTCCCACAAGTGCTATAATATTTACATTACCTTTATTGATTACCATAAGGTCTTTTCTATATTCATAACTTAATCACATCCTGCAAGTATTTAAAATAGAACCAGGCATAGGATCATGGAATCATAGATCTGGATCTGGAAGTGACTAGAGATCCCATCTTCATCTTGCAGATGAGGAATCTGAGACCCAAAGAAGTGAAAGTACTTAGCACCAATGTGACATTTGCTCCTACAGTGACCATGAGTATGCTGGCACAATTCTGAATCACAAAATACCACAGACTCTCCACATGGAAGACACAACCAAAACATTTATTCAAATACTAGAAAGCCATATCCCAACAGCAGAAAGCCAAATCTGTCATAGCAACAAAGAAGTTCATACACAATAACCATGGAGGGGGCATGACCATCTTCCAAGTCTTCCCTCTGTTAGGCTTCCCACAAACCAGTTCCCTTAAACAAATCACAAACAAGATCCCTTAAACAAAATTACATGTGAGCTCTTCCACTCATGCTAGTTTCTGCCTTTCCCAGCTCTGACTACTTTCTAACTTCCTCTCAGCTCTGCTTTAGCTCTGCCTCTTCCTGTTTCACTCTTCCCATTCCATGTGACTTGACTCATATGGCTCAGGCTTCCATGCGACTTAAGCAGGTTACCTGGGCCAATTAATGGGTGGATGAGATTTTCCCACTAACTAGCAAAATTACATTAACAACAAGCAAAAATGCATTTTCAATACAAGTGTCTTGCCCAAGGTCACACAAATATGAAGCAACAGATTCCAAAGAACTCTTGTTTTGAGAGTGCTTGAATATTTGATGCTCACATGGCAAACCATTCCTTATTTCAAACATGCCATCAATATGACAATAGAAAAAATAATTGTTATGAAATGTGTGATCCTTCAGGGTTATTGTTTGAGCTCTTTATTGTTCCACTGGGCACTAAATCCATCATCACTCCAACAATGAGATGAGTTATATCAAAAGGGTTATATCAAAACATTGTATTAATCAAGATTTACATAGATAGCTTCACATTATATGACTCCAACAGCAGCACTATATCCAGTTGTTTCATCTCATGGAATCTTTCTCAAATGATGCAAAGAAAAATGTCATTTGTATTTGATACACAGAATTAGTTTTTTTTTGCATTCAATTTTTATTTTTTCTCAATTACATGTAAACAAAAATTTTTAACATTAAAAAAATTTGAGCTCCAAATTGTCTCCCTCTTCCCTCCTCTGCCCCCTTTTTGAGTAGGCAAGCAATTTGATACAGATTAAATGTGCGTAAAGTAAAACAAAACATTTCCATATTAACCATGTTGCAAAAGAGGACATAGACCAAAAAACAAACAAACAAACCCAAGTATAATAAAGTAAAAAAAAATATACTTCAATCTTCATTCAAGCTCCATCAATTCCGTCTTTGGAGATGGATAGCATTTTTCATCATGATTTCTTTGGAATAGGTGTGAAATTCTTAACGTGTGACAAGGAAAAATAGATACAGAAGGCTTTGAGTTTTAATCTGGAGGTCAAATTCAGACAGGGAATTCAGGGGATACTTACAAATTCCCTGTTTCTTTCCAGGTTAAACACAATGAACATAAAGTTATCAAGCAGAAGACTGCAAATGTTAAGAGGCTCATTGGCATCCTGAAGTTGAATCGGAATATAATGGGAATAATGCATTTAGAGTGATCAAGGACAACATGGTCAACATGCAATCTAGGTCGTGTCCGAATAAAAAGACTCATACAATGTTATTGAAATATAGGACTTATTACCTACCTCAAGGCAGCTTTAGAAAAATTAATACTTCCTCAACAAACAGGAGGTAAATGTTCTCAGGGCATATGATAAGCAGGCTAAAAATTTATATGAATACTTTTGGAACAAAGAGACCTAATCTGCACACATGCATGCACATAGACACAGTAATTACTGGCAATAAGATTATATCATCGATTTAGCTCGAGTTGAAACCTATGAAATGGTTAAGATTCACTGGTGGAATAATAAGGAGTTCAGCAGGTGACATCTACATGGGCCAGGAAGGGGAACAAGCATTTATTAAATACTTACTGTATATTAGGTCCTGTACTAAGCACTTCACAATTGTTATCACGTTTGCTTCTCAGAACAACCCTGGGAATTAAATGCTATTCTAATCTCCATTTTACAGTTCAGAATGCTGAGAGAGATGGGGTTAGGTGATCTCCCTAGGGTCACATGGTAAGTGTCTGAGGCTCAACTGGGAATCATGCAAGTTTTTCTGACTCCAGGCCCCATTCTTTATTCACTGGAGAACAAAAGGCTTAGTAATTAAGATTTATTTACAGAAATGGAGGAGTTAATGATAGCAATTCATGATCAGTTCATTGCTATCCAGAAATTATAATTAGGTTATTCTTAATGATCCTAGATTTATTAATCAATGAAGATTATGCAATGAAGTGGTGGAAACTGTGAATTATTATACAAGCAGCAAAGTAGACTGGAATAAATCAGTGATACCAATAGCCTAATTGCTGGAAATGTTTCAGTGCGGAGGATGTTGATCACTAAAGCAGGCAAATCATGAATGCACATGAAATGGACTGAACACATGAATATTTTCATTATGCACCAGTACTTCATCATCTCCTAAAATGGAGAGTACATTTTACAAAGCTGGAATTTGCCATAACTTTCATAAACAAATAAGGTGGCTTGCTTTTATGGCAAAATACATAAGAACAAAGGTGAAATTGCAAAGGAATTCTCTTATGAATATATGTCAAGCACCACTATGAAAAAAATAACTTTAAAATACTATTAAAGATTTGTGGAAGGACTTTGGAAGATTATATCAATATTTGGCTGGTAGCTGGAGTAGAAAATTGAATTCTATATCTCAATTAAAGACAATAAAAAAGAAACATGTAGAATGTAATCTGGAAAATAAAAATTTTTCAGAAATTCTAAATCCTCTTAATTAACGAATAAAAAGTAAGAGTCAACAGGTCATGGTAACCTGAAGAGTCAGGGCAATGCAAAAACCAAAATGAATATTTGCACATCTATTAAAGCTTTTACTACAATGCTTTGTGAAGCAAAGAGATTAGAGGGAGATAACACCTAACAGAAGAGGCTGTGGGAAATTCTTGATCATCCTCATGGTCAAAAGAAGGTAGAAAAAACAAAAACAAAAACTAGATCAAATGAGAAACAACTTGTGTCCTTTTAGATGTCAACAGAGTTACATCAAGGAAGGTGACTGACACTTTAGCTCCTTTTCCCTCTCATTTTATTATATTTTTCAATAATTAATTAATTAATTAATTTACAGTTTTCAACAATCACTTCCATAAGTTTTAAATTTTTCACCCCCTCCACACCCTCATCCTCCCCACAACAGCATGCAATCTTATATGGGTTCTACACATGCATTCTTATTAAACATGAAACTTTAGCTTTTTTTTTTTTTTTACATAACTGGGTAGTGATGGGGCAGGATAAGATTCAAAATTATTGCCTCAAACTCTTTATAGTATTACATAAATTACTGGCGAAACACTTTACCTGTTTTTCTCAGATGAAAGACTGGTCCTATCTCTCTTAGAAGGCATTGAATTTGCTTGATTATGCATATTTGTTAGAGAGGTTTTTTTCCCTCTTTAATGCGAGGGGTAGAAGGCAAAGAGATTTTGTTAATTGAAAAGATAAAGTTAAATTTAAAGCATAAAGCAAAAAGATAAGACATTACATATTTACTAACAAAAGGGTTGAAAACCAACATATTCTCCAAATATAGGTCAATGATGCTTATGTGCTTTATAGAAATTATTTACAGGATCAAAGGAGATAATATTTGTGAGTTGCCTGTTACTGTGCCTGGCACATAGCAGGTACTTAATGAGTGATTGCTCCCTTTCCTCCTCCTGTTTAAAAATATTTAAAAGCGGAAAAACATATTGGCCAAGGAACAAAAATAGTATGCCAAAACATCACAAAAAGAACAACTTATTATTAAATTGTGCTAAATGCTGTTTATAAAAGAGAAATAGTCCTTGCCATCAAGAAGCTTACATTTTATCAGGAGAGACAACAGGCACATAGAGAAGTATAAACAAAATGGAAAGAAGGTGGGAGAGGTCTGGAAAGCTTCATGTAGAAGATGATGCTGGAGCTGAGTATAGGTATTCCAAGAGATGGTAGGGGAGGGAGTACATTGCAAGCATGGGGGACAGAAGCAAAGGCTGATAAAGATAAGAGATGGAATGCAATCTGTGAGGATGAGTAAGGCCAGTTTGACTGGACCATAGAGAGAGTGAAAGGGAGTAATGTGTAAAAGGGCTGGAAAGCTACACTGAATGCAAGATTTAAAGGGTTGTAAATGCCAAACAGAAGGATTTATACTTGAACATAGAATTAATAGGGAGCCACTAGAATTTATTGGAAAGGGGAATGACATGGTCCTACCTGTACTTTAGGAAAATCCCTTTGACAGCTGCGTGGAGGATGGATTGGAATAGGGGGAGATTTGAAGTATGGTGGCCAATAAGAACATCATTATAATAGTTTAAGCGAGAGGTGATGAGACCCTGAATGAGTGTGATGGCTCTCTGGGTCAAAATGGGACAGATGTAAGAGATGTTGTGGAGGTAGAAATGCAAAGTCTGGTCACAGATTTACTACATAAAGGGAGGGAGAGTGAATACTTGAGAATAATGCCAAGATTGTGAGCCTGGGTGATTGGAGGGATGGTGATGCCCTTGATAGAAATAGGAAAGTTAAGAAGAGATGTGGATTCTTTTTTTGAAGGTGAATTGTGAGTTCTGTTTTGGATGTATCGATTTCAAAATGTCGTATAGATATTATGGTGGTATGGTATGGGGAGCTCAGGGGAGAGACTGGAGGTGGATATATAGAACTGGGAGTCATTTGTATAGGGATATAATTAAAGTGATAGGAACTTGCCAAGTGAGAGTTTTGATGGAGAAGAGATGGGGGGCAGAGGGCCTTGGAATACACTCACGGTTAGGGGGTATGAAATGGATGATGATCCAGCAAAGAAGACTGAGGCAGAATTGTCAGATAGGTAGGAGGAGAGCCAAGAGATAACAGAGAAGAGTCAGAGAAGCCCATAGAGGAGAGAATATCCAGGAGGGGAGGATGGGAAACAGTGTTTGATGCCTCAGGGAACTCATGGGTGACTGCTGAGAAAAGATTCAGCCATTTAGAGATAGAGGAAACTTTAGAAATAGCAATTTCAGTCAAGAGATGAGGTTAGAAACCAGGCTATAAGGCACTGAGAAGTGATATTAGGAAGCAATAGTAATAGATAGCTTTTTTAGCGGTTTAAATGAGAAAGTATAGAAATATATTGAGAGAGATATAGGATGATAACTAGAAGGAATGATGGAGTCTAATGAAAACTTTTTTTTTCCTTCTAAAGGATAGCAATGACTTGGGCATGTTTCTAGGTAACAGACGGAACTTGTAAATAGGGAGAAATTATAGGAGTAGCAAACATGAGCTCAGAGAAAGCAAAAGCAAAAATACATATAATTAAAAGAGATAAGAAAGGAAATCATGGCTTGCTAATAGATGTCATGAACAATGAAGAAATATAATTACTAAACATATATGTGCCCAACGGAATAGCATGTATATTTTAGAGAAGTTAAATGAGTTACAGGAGGCAACAGACAATGAAAGTATATTAGTGGGGAACTTCAGCTTTCCCATCTTAGAACTAGATATATCTGACCAAAAAAAGATAAGGAGAAATTAGATCAGATTACAGTGGGTATAGGAGGGATGATTATGAGAATAATCTACTAGAAAACATGAGGAGATGAGCAAGAAAGGTTATATCATATACATAGGTTGTGCAGTAAAGGAGGAGTTAATTGTGATACTGTCATGAAGTCATGAGATGCATAGAAATGGAGAAGTGGGATCTAGTTTCTCAACAAAGTATGAGGTGGTTGGTCCTCAACTGTGGATGAAGGGAGGGGGTAATGTGGGAGACTTGAGGAGAGAAAAGAAAATCTAGAATAGGTGTTAGGGGGAGTGGGAAAGAATTAGGGAAGAGTAAAAGATTGTGAGGCAGTGAGCATACTCATGAAGTGAGATAATGTAAAAATCTGTAGACCCAGAAAGAAAAGGTTGTGTGACTTTCTCTAGCTTCAGATTTCAGGTGTGGTAGGACTTGAGGTGGCAATAGTACAAGGTAACAAGGGACTGGAGAGTAAATTTGAACAGATTAACTGATGAATTGAAATTGGAAAGGGAGAGTAGAGGTAATGGCCTGGGGATGTAGTGAGGGATGGATAGAGGAGAGGTTATGGTGAGAATGGACTCAGGAGAAATAAGACATAGATATAGAACCTAGGAAATATTTATTAAGTATCTACTATGTGTAAATATCTGCTGTACTGTGCTACATGCTAGGGATATGAAGATAAAATGGAAAACATTTCTTGCCCTCAAGAAGCTTATACTGTACTTGGGGAAACAGTATAAGAATAGAAATATAAGTTGTTTATCCTTGAAGAGGACACACACATGAACTGGATTTAAGCAAGTCAGAGTTGCACAGTCATTAGCCTCACTCTTTCTTGCTGAGTAATTGAAGTTCAGTGGCAAGATAGAAGTCAGAATGACGGGCAATGGTCTGGGATGCAGTGGATGATGTTGGTGTCTTTGATGTCTGACCATCTGTCTTCATGGCCATTGGAAGAAATTGTTCCTCTCCTCCCATTCTGCTGGGCAAGGTCTTCACATGCTTCAAGCTGACATCTCTCTACCTCTGTAATGAATGTGAGACGTATTGGTTATCCTCAAATTCATTTCGCCCATCTGCTGAGACAGTTTTACC
>CM053772.1:88507510-88556645 GCA_028658325.1 Potorous gilbertii | reverse complement strand
TAGGAACATTGTGGCCAAATTCCAGAGTTCCCAGGTCAAGGAAAAAATATTGCAAGCAGCTAGAAAGAAACAATTCCAGTATTGTGGAAATACAATCAGGATAACACAAGATCTAGCAGCTTCTACATTAAGGGATCGAAGGGTGTGGAATAAGATATTCCAGAAGTCAAAGGAACTAGGTCTAAAACCAAGAATCACCTACCCAGCAAAACTGAGTATAATACTTCAGAGGAAAATACGGTCCTTCAATGAAATTGAGGACTTTCAAGCCTTCTTGATGAAAAGATCAGAGCTGAAAAGAAAATTTGACTTTCAAACACAAGAATGAAGAGAAGCATGAGAAGCTAAACACCAAAGATAAATCATAAAGGACTTACTAAAGATGAACTATTTATATTCCTACATGGAAAGACAATAAGAGCACAGGGCAAATTGAATAGGATGGGATCATATCCTAAAATAACGAAATTAAGCAGTGAGAGAGAAATATATATTGGGAAGAAAAAGAGAGAAATGGAATGGGGCAAATTATCTCTCATAAATGAGGCAAGTAAAAGATTTTTCAATGGAAGGTAAACGGGGGGAGGGGAGAGAAAATAGATGAAGCTTACTCTCATCACATGCGACTAAAGGGAGGAATAAAATGCACACTCATTTTACAATACAGGAAAGTGGGAGTGCAAGGGATAAGGGGGGGGGATGATAGAAGGGAGAGCAGTGGGAGGAGGGAGAATTTAGAAGTCAACCCTCTTGGGGAGGGACAGGATGAAAAGAGAGAATAGAAGAAATAGGGGGCAGGATAGGATGGAGGGAAATATAGTTAGTCTTATACAACATGACTGTTATGTAAGTCATTTGCAAAACTACACAGATATGGCCTGTATTGAATTGCTTGCCTTCCCAAAGGGAATGAGTGGGAAGGGAGGGATGAAGAGAAGCTGGAACTCAAAGTTTTAGGAACAACTGTTGAGTATTGTTCTTGCAACTAGGAAATAAGAAATACAGGTAATGGGGTATAGAAATTTATCTTGCTCTACGGAACAAAGGAGAAGAAGGGGATAAGGGAAGGGAGGGATGTTAGAAGGGAGGACAGATTAGTGATAGGGGTAATTAGAATGCTCAAGGTTTTGGGGTGGAGGGAGGGAAGAAACCAGCATTTTGTGGAATAAATGTTGAAAACTTAAATAATTAAGTTTAAATACAAAAAATAAATCAAAATTGGAACTTTGACCAATCATCCTGTTTAAGAAATTCACGTTAAAATCCAGCTTTTACATTCTACATTAATTTACCATTCATTTTCCCTATCAAGAAGATAAGATTTCACTAAGGAGTCAATAAAAGGCTCAGATACTTACATAAATACAATAAATAATCATTTTTAACATAGTATATATCACCTTGTAAAACAATTCCAACTTATGGTCATGTAATGCTTCTTTTAAAGCATTTATAATATAAACCGCAAACCAATTTTCTTTTAACATTAGTCAACTGACACAAAAATAATAATAACTATGTACGCTAACCTCACAAGTCCTTGACCTGATTTGTCTCCACACTATTACTAAGAGTTAAAGGAACCTAATTTATTGTTGTTGGTCTAGAGTACTAAGTCTAGTAGCTAAATTTTTGGACTTAAACTCAGATGTTTCCCTACCAACAATCTATTGTTTAATAGATCTGGTATTAAGCTTACAAAACTTTTGATTATAGGAAATTGCCACTAAGGGTAGTGACATTTCAGGGAAGCAAGATCTCCCTAACTTCATGTCAATTCCTGGCAGGAGTACATTGTCAACTTGCATTCAGTCAGGCTTAAAGTTTGCCAGGTGTCAGTGGGAAAGTGCATAAGGAGAATCCTACCTCAGACCAGGTTGAACAGCTGCTCTCCCAACCTTCCCATGAGATCACCTTTTTCAGTTCATACCAGCATCTCACAGGTTTGCTGGCATCATGGATTAGTGATTCATATCACCTTTCTTTTCATCCATACCTGGAGTTAGACTCATAAGAAGAGTCAATAGTCCCATTAAATATTAAAAATAGCAAGCTCTAATAATCAGTATCAGATATGACTTCAGCTTCACATTGGCTAAGGAACATCTTTTAAGGCAAGTATTGAGTAGCTTCCATGGCTTTCCATACATGTTCTAGTTCCTGATTAAAAGACAACCATAAAATCAAATTTACCATTAAAACCTTAAGTTATTGCTCCAATAGATTTAAATCTGTTTACTAAGCTTCTCTATGCCTTTCTAACCCTGCCCAATATAAAAGAATGAGCTACACATATGATAACTTCAACTTATGTCCATGAAATGAATTTATCAAAAGAGAAACATTTAATTTTTCCATCAATGCAAAATATTACCAGAAGTTACCTGCCTGTAAGAAACTTGGACTGATATCCTTTTCCCCAAACTGTATTCATATAACAAATATCTTCCTTTTTAAGAACAGTTTACAATTTATCACAAAACCCTCATGAACCTAACTGGCAAAAATTACAGGTACTAAAACCAAGGTCTTTGCATATTTTCCCATAAGTTTCCTTTTGCAAACATACTTTTGTAAGTGCTTGATTCATAGCAAAAACAATTTTGGTTAAAACTTCCTTTGTAACAGCAGAAATAAACTTCTAACATACTTAATACATCCTTAGATGGAACAGGATTAAAAAAATCACATTTCATGAGAAAAGCTAAGATGGCGGAGTAGAAAGATTCACATATGCTAGCTCCAACCCACAGCCCATAAAATACCTGTAAAGAAGAACTCCCAACAAATTCTGGAGGAGTGCAAGCCACACAACAATGGAGTGGAAGAGATTTCTGTTCCAGAGAGACCTGAAAAACCGACACCAAAGGTCCGTCGCACACCGTACCTGAGCAGAGCCCAGCCCTGCCTTGGCCACAAGGTACTGAGAAGAGCAGGTCCGAAAAGGCTTCAGGGATGCAATCTCCAGGGACCACACAGGTCCCTCAACCCACAGAAGCCAAAGGTCAGTGAGAGAGCTTCTTTGGCTGGCCAAGAGGGGAGAAGGGTGTCTCCATAACTCAGGCCCCCTCGGGAGGCAGCAGTGGAGGCAGCAGCAGACAGGGGCTCCCAAAGCAGGCAGGAGCTCAGATCCATTGTTGAAGGTCTCCACATAAACCCCCTGAGGGAAATGAGCCCTGTGTGGCTGCCCTGCCCTCACCCAAGTAGCTGAACTTAATCTCACACTGAATAGAAGCCCTGACCAAACCTGACCACACTGAATAGCAGCCCTGCCCTCGTGAAAGCCCTGAGGCTGGAGAGAAGCATTTGAAGCTCAGACCCCAAGCACTAACTGGGCAGATCTGGAGGCAAGGCATGGGTGGAGAGGAATCTCAAAAGTCAAGTAACTGGCTTGGAAAATGCCCAGAAAAGGGGGAAAAAATAAGATCATAGAAGGTTACTTTCTTGGTGAACAGATATCTCCTCCCTTCCTTTCACATGAGGAAGAACAATGCTGACCATCAGGGAAAGACATAGAAGTCAAGGTTTTTGTATCCCAAACATCCGAAATACATATTCAATGGGCTCAGGCCATGGAAGAGCTCAAAAAGGATTTTGAAAATCAAGTGAGAGAGGTGGAGGAAAAACTGGGAAGAAAAATGAGAGAGATGCAAGAAAAACATGAAAAGCAGGTCAACACCTTGCTAAAGGAGACCCAAAAGAATGCTGAAGAAAATTGCACCTTGCAAATAGGCTAGATGGCAGAGTACAAAGATTCATTATGCTAGCTCTGAACCCACAGCCCATAAATTACCTATAAGGAGGAGCTCCCAACAAATTCTGGAGCAGTGGAAGCTGCACAGCAATTGAGTGGAGGAGATTTCTGTTCCAGAGAGCCCTGAAAAACCGATCCCAAAGGTCTGTTGCACACCAGACAGGAGTAGAGCCCAGCCCTGCCCTGGCTGAGTGGCACCAAGAGGAGCAGATCCAAGCAGGCTTGAGGGACAGAATCTACAGCAGCCGCGAAGGTCCCTCCACCCAAAGGCTCACAGGTCAGTGAGAGAGACTTCTGGGATGACCAAGAGGGGAGAGGGGTATCTCCATTACTCAGGCCTCCTTGGGAGACAGCAGCAGAGGCAGCAGCGGTCAGGGTCTCCCAGATCAGGCAGAAGCTCGGGACCATTATTGAAGGTCTCCACATAAACCACCTGAGGGAACTGAGCCTGGGAGGTGGCCCTGCTCCAACCTGAGCACCAGAACTTAAGCTCACATTGAATAGCAGCTCCGCCCACCACTGAAAGCCCTGAGGCTGAGGAGCAGCATTTGAATCTCAGACCCCAAGCACTAGCTAGACGGATCTAGTGGGGATGGAGAGGAATCTCAGAAGTCAAGTAACTGGCTGGGAAAATGCCCAGAAAAGGGGAAAAAAAATAAGACCATAGAAGGTTACTTTCTTGGTGGACAGATGTTTCCTCCTTTCCTTTCTGATGAGGAAGAACAATGCTTACCATCAGGTCAAGACATAGAAGTCAAGGCTTCTGTATCCCAAATATCCAAAATAAATGTTCAATGGGCTCAGGGGATGGAAGAGCTCAAAAAGGATTTTGAAAATCAGGTGGAGGAAAAACTGGGAAGAGAAATGAGAGAGATGCAAGAAAAGCATGAAAAATGGGTCAAAACCCTCCTAAAGGAGACCCCAAAAAATGCTGAAGAAAATAACACCTTGAAAAACTTTTCCAATGGAGGAGAAAGGGGGGAAAGTGAGAGGGAAAAAGTGAAGCTTTCTCTCATCACATTTGCCTCAAGGAAGGACAACATGCACACTCAATTTTGTAGGAAAACCTATCTTAAATTACAGGAAAATAGGGAAGAAGGGAATAAGCAGGGTGGGGGCATGATGAAAGGAAAAGCAAATGGGAAGAAGAAGCATTTAGAAGTAAACATTTTTGGGAAAGGACAAGGTCAAAAGAGACAACAGAAGAAATGTGGGGCAAGATAGGATGGAGGGAAATATAGTTGGTCCTACACAACATGACTTATGGAAGTCATTTGCAAAACTACTTATATATAGTCTATATTAAATTGCTTGCCTTCTCAGTGGGAATTGGCGGGGAGGGAGGAAGGGAGAGAAGTTGGAACTCAAAGCTGTAGAAGCAAATGTTGAGAATTTTTTTTTGTGTACAACTAAGAAATAAGAAACAAAGGTAAAGGGGTATAGAAATTTATCTTGCCCTACATGACAAGAGAGGAGATGGAGTAAGGGAAGGGAGGGATGTTAGAAGGGAGGGCATATTGTTGGAAGGGGCAATTAGAATGCAAGGTGTTTTCGTGTGGGTGGAGGGGAAAGATGGGGAAAAGTTTTGGAACTCAAAATTTTGTAGAAATGAACGTTGAAAACTTAAAATAAATAAATAAATAGATAAACAAATAGGTAAGAAAATTTTACAAATAAAAATAGAGTAATCCAAATGGCAAAATAGGTCTAAAAAGGCAATGAGGAGAAGAATACTTTAAAAAACAGAGTTGGTCAAATGTAAAAGGAGGTTCAAGAGCTCACTGAAGATAACAGTTCTTTAAAAATTAGAATGGAGCAGATGGAAACTATTGACTTTATGAGAAAACAAGAAATTATAAAACAAAACCAAAAGTATGAAAAAATAGAAGATCGTGAAATATTTCATTGGAAAAGCAACTGACCTGGAAAATAAATCCAAGAGACATGATTTATAAATTACTGATCTTACTGAAAACCATGATCAAAAAAAAAGAGCCCAGATATCATCTTCCAAGAAATTATGAAGGAAAACTGCCCTGATATTCTTGAACTACAGGATAAAATAGAAATGGAAAGTATTCATCAATCATGTCCTAAGAGACACAGCAGGAAAACTCCTAGGAATATTGTACCCAAATTTCAGAGTTCTGAGGTCAAGGAAAAAATATTACAAGCAGTCAGAAAGAAGCAATTTAAATACTGTGGAAATACAATCAGGATAACACAAGATTTAGCAGCTTCTACCCTAAGAGACTGAAGGGCTTGGAATATGAACTTGCAGAAGTCAAAGGAGATAGGATTAGAACCACGAATCACCTACTCAGCAAAACCGAATATAATTCAGGGCAAAAAAAATGGAATTTCAGTGAAATTAGAGGACCTCTGAGCATTCTTGTTGAAAAGACCAGAGTTGAAGAGAAATTTTGACTTCCAAATACAAGAATCAAAAGAAACATGAAAAGGTCAACAGGAAACACAAGACTTAAGGAACTCATTAAAGGTGAACTGTTTATATTCCTACAAGGAAAGATTTTATTTGTAACTCATGAAACCTTCTTCAGTATTACGGTAGTTAGAATATATATTTAGGTACATATGGGTATGTTTGTATGTGTATGTTATACATGTTTAGGTGTGGATATGTACATGATACATAGACAGAAGGAAGGAACAAGGTGAGCTGAATGTGAAGGGAGAATCTTTAAATATTTACTGTTGAATGGAATGTACTAGGAGTAGAAGAAAGGGAAAGATGGAATATAGTGAGTAATCTCACATGGAAGAGGGAAGAAGGAGCTTTTACAGTGAAGTGAAAGAGGGGAGAGATGAAAACAAATGAGTGAGCTTTGCTCTCATGAAATTTGGATTAAGGAGGAATAAATACAAACTCAATTCGATATTGAAATCTATTTTACCCTGCAGGAAGGCAGTGGGGAAGGGGATAAGAGAAGGAAGATAATACAAGGGGCAGCAAATTTGGGAATGAGAGAATCAGAAGCAAGCATTATTGTGGGAGAAGTCAAGAGAGAGAATGGAATAAATAGAGAGCTGGATAAAACAGAAGGAAATGTGATTAGTCTTTTACAATATGACTGTTATGGAAGTGTTTTGCATTCTTATACATGTATGATGTATATTGAATACCTTGTTTTCTCAATGCAGGTGGGAGAGGAGGGAGACAATATGGAACTCAAAGCTTTGGTAATGAATGTTAAAGATTGTTTTGGCATGCAACTTAAAATTAAGACATATGGACAATGGAATATAAAAATCTGTTTTGCCCTACAGAAAAATAGAGGGGAAGGGGAATGGAATAAGGGTGGGTGGTAGAAGAGGGGACAGGCTGGAGGAAGTGGTGGATGAGGTGCATACTATCCTGGGGTGGGGAGAGAGGGGGGAAAAATTTTGATTTCAAATTTTGTGGAAGTGAATGTTGAGAACTTAAAAAATAAATAAATTATAAGTTAATAAAAAGAAATAATTCAACAAAATCCAAATTGTCCTTTTTACACCTCAATCTACTCTTTAGGGTTAGTTAGGTGGTGCAGTGCATACAGCACCAGTGCAGGAGTCAGGAGGAACTGAGTTCAAATCTCACCTCAAATACTTAACACTCCCTAGCCATGTGACCTTGGGAAAGTCACTTAACTTCAATTACCTCATCCTGGGTCATCTTCAGTCATCCTGATGAATATCTGGTCACTGGATTCAGATGACTCTGGAGGAGAAGTGAAGCTGGTGACCTGCACAGCCCTCCCTCACTCAAAACAAAGTCAAATGCAAGTCATGTCATTATTTCTCTGCTGGCATGGTTTTCTTCAGCAACAAAGGGCGAACACACACACTCTGTATATCTTGTTTATTAATAAATTTTTCACCTATCCATAAGTCTGATAAGTAATATACTCCAAGTACTTCAATTTTTCTTGTAATATCTCTCTTTATATTTAGGTTTGATATCCATTTTGATCTTATCTTGTAAATGGTGTAATATGTTAGTCTATGAGCAGTTTCTGTCATACTGTTTTCCAATTTTCCCATAATTTTTACCATATAATGAATTTTATCCCAAAATCTTGCATCTTTTCTCAAATACAAGGGTACTATATTTATTTGTGTCTCTAAATTGTAGGTGTACTCTGTTCCACTGATCTACTTTCTGTTTCAGAACAAGTAAGGGATACTTTTGATAATTATTACCTTCTAATATAGTTGAAGATATGCTAACCCTCCTTCCTTTCCATTTTTTCATTAGTTCCATTGATATTTTAGAGTTTTTGTTCTTCCATATGAGTTTTGTCATTTTTTAAGTTCAGTATAATGCTTTTAGAAGTTTCATTGGGATGACATTGAATATATAATGACTTTAGGAAAAATTGTCATTTTTGTTATATTGGCCCTTACCATGAACAATGAATATTCCTCCAATTACTTAAATCTGATATTATGCATATAAAAAAGTCATTTTTATAATTTTGTTTATATAGTCCCTGGTTTTATTTTGGGTGGCATACTTCCTGGTAATTTATACTGTTTACAGTCATTTTGAATGGGGTATCTTTTTCATGTATTTCTCAATAAATTAAAAAGCAATAAATTATTTTTGACTAAGTAGTTGATGCTCCCTGGATGGACACTATGCAAAGGAGGTTGAGAAACAATGGTAAGACAAATAGGAGAAGGACCAAAACTGAGCAGAATCATAAAAAACAGAGCATAGAGAGCACCCAGAAAGAGAAGGTGGTCAAGGACTGTGTAAAGAGGAATAAACATTGATAGGTGATGTTTTTCTAGTGGCTCCAATGCTTTCCTGTGTTAATTATGCCTCAAACACATGGTATTGTTGGATGAAGTAGAGACCAACTGGATATGTGAAGAGAGCTGTTTTGACCATTTGTAAACTTAAGTATAAGTGCTTTTGTTTTATATTTATCACCTAAATGAAAGTCTATTCTCTATTTGATAAATTATTAGCTTAAATATTTATGTGGAAACTGAATATTTTTTTACCTTTTGCACAGAGAATAAGAAAGGAGATGGATGCTAATGTTCTTGGGTGAAAACCTGAATGGGGATACAACCAAAAGAAAGTGACTTTTAAGGATTCCCTTAGAGTGACTTTGATCCAAGTAAGTCCAAGGTTTTTATCAGTCTTTACAATCAAATGTTTGTGGAAAGAATGGAAAAGTAAAAAGAACTAAGTGAATTATTTGTCCCTTACCAGAGGTACAATTTTTTTTAATAAATCAATTAATTTATTTTTAATTTTCAATATTCAGTTCCATAAGTTTCAAATTTTCTCCATCTCCTCTCTTGCTCTCCCCAAAATGGCATGCAAACTGATATAGCTTCTATAAATACAATCTTATAAGCAAGAGCTATCAATGTTAAGCTGGACTTCAGCAACATTCCATTCAGTTACTTGACAAAACAAAAATTTAAGCTAATCAAAACCAACTAAATGATAGTAATATTAATTTAGGGGATACTAGACATCAAACAAGAGGTTTCCAGAAATGTATTTTATTACTGGTAGGAGCATAGTTGTCCAATGAAGAATATTAAAGAAATTATATTTTTCTCCAGTTACATGAAAGACAATTTTTAACATTCATTTTATATTTAAGTTCCAAATTGTCTCCCTACCATTTCCAAAGACAGCAAGTAATTTGGTATAGGCTATAGATGTTCAGTCACACAAAACATGTTATAACATTAGGCATGTTGTGAAGAAAAAAAGAAAAAAAAACAGAAAGTAAAAAAACATTTTTTGAGATTGAATGCAAAATATTAAAAATAAGTAATATTCTTCCCAATTATTGACAAAGATAATAACCAGACACTTAATTCATGCCTTTTCTCTGGTCATTCATTATATCACTAGAATCCAGTAATATCAGGTTGTATTGTTGGAGGTCATTTTCTTTGGAACATGACCAACTGGATCAGTCTATGTGATTCTTGACACCACTGGCCATGATATATATTATATAATGATATAATAGTCCTCAAACACAGAGATCTCCAAAAGATCATCTGAAAAATCTAAGTATTTGTTTCCTGTGGCTAAAAAAAACTCATTTATTTTTCTTTGTTTGGTTCACAATGTAAACCAAATTACTTTTAGAATCCTAGGATTCAGTGTCATTGGATTATAGAAAAGGAATGTGGGACATAATTGTAGACAGTGATGAGTAGAATGAGGAGAATTTCTATTGTTGGTTTGCCTTCTTGGTCCTTGGCACAGCCTGCAGAACAATGGGTACAGCTGGTGAAAGGAGTGTCTGATTGCTCAGCTTCAGAGGAACCTGCAACAATTAACAAAAACAATTAGGGTTCAATAAGTAAACACTACAAACAATAGAGAGAAAGACAATTAGTTATAAATGTTAATGATATCTCAGGAAAAAGAAAATTGTACAAATAAAGACTAATTGGAATGTCACACAAAGGAGAGTTAGATTGATATGGTTGTTATAGACTCCCAATGTGGGTTGGATGCGAGAGACTGTCACACAATATGATAAATATGTATTAAATATATACTCAGGTTTTATTAATACTAGTCTATTGTAAGGTAGAATCAAGAATCTTGCTGAATTTGAGAGATTTTATTCATTCCCATGACCTTTAACAGTATATTTCCCTCTCATAAAATAAAGGAATTAAAGGGTCTGCTATACTTTGATTTTAAAAAACCATATTGTTTGTAACTAAGGATTTTATGTCATTGTTACTATAGTTAAATCAAATTAATTATGTGCCCAACAACATTTTAATTGCTTCTCTCTTGGCCTTCTGCATATTTCCATCTTAATAACGGAAAGTTAATTTTTACTAGCCCGCTCACAATAAATAGGCTAACTCTGTTGAATCAAGTTTGTCCATGTGTCATGGAACATTTCTCTACTTTGAAAATAAATCATCTTGACTAAAAACACTCATCCTAAATATTGAACAAAGAATATGACTCCTCACTTGTGTCTCTTTACAAGTTTTGAAGGAAAATTCCTGCAGGAGTCGGCAAGTTGCCACTTTCATATTCATAAGTGCAAATCTCATCCCAATGCAATTTCGGGGACCGACACCAAAAGGCATGTACACGTAGGGGTTGATGCTCTCCTTGTTTTCCTTGCTGAACCTGTTTTTTCAACATGGCAGAGAAAAGAGATAAGTGAAAAAAAGATCTGAGTCTTGTGAGAAAGAAGAATCTGACTTTGGAAGAGATGTATCAATCAATCAAGCATTTATTTAGTGCCTGCTTTGTGCTGGGCACAGTACTAAGTGGTGGGGTTCCATAAAGAATAAAAGATGTTCCTTGCCCTCAAGGAACTTGCAATTTAATGGGAAAGTCTATATTCAAAGCAATCTAAACAATACAAGCAATACGTGGGATAAATAGGAAATAATTAACAGAGCAAAGGGACTGATATTAGGAAGGATTGAAGACTTCTAGTAGAAGGTCAGATCTGGATTAGGACTTAAAGGAAGACAGGGAGGTCAGCAGTCAGAGCAATGCCAGCAATGGAGAATAGCCAGAGAAGATGCTTGGAGCTGAGATGGAGTATCTTGTTTGTAGGACTTCCAGGAAGTCAGTGAAAATGAATGAAAGTATGGGTGGCACTCGCTTGTCAGCTTGGAAAGTCTAATAAAGACCAGAGTTTAAAGCCCATTTCAGCCACTTCTTAGTAGTACGGATAATGCCATATCACTTGTGCATATAAGCTTCAGTTCTTTCGCCCATAAAATAAGAATAAGAATGTCTAAAATGGCTGTGTCTGAGCTGTGGAAATAGCTACTGTAGGCATTATGCAGGGTTGTTGTCATCATTCCAAGTCATCATTTCAAGCAAGATACAAAATCAGAATTCAGATTCTGATCCTGTCCCCCAACTCAATGTTTTCTTTAAACTGTCTCAACTGACCACATCAAGCAATGTTTTCCTTTGTTTAGGAAAAAAATAAGCGTTTACCTTTCAGGACGGAACTCCTTTGGCTCTGACCAGTAATCTGGGTCATGATGAAGGACCACGAGAGGGGCCATTACCACTGTGTCTTTAGGAATAATCAGTCCATTGATCTCCACAGTTTTCTTAGCAACCCTTTCGATCCTGCCAGCTATAGGGAACAGCCTGAGATTTTCATTTGTCACCATGTCTAGGAACTCCATCTGTCCCAGGGCATCATATGTGACTGCTTCCTGGAAGAGAGCAAACAGTCCTGAGTACTAAGGTGACATATCACATTTATTTTTACTCACTTGGTCTTAGAATGAGTCTATATTAACTCCATTGTACATGTGACCACCAGCTGTTACAGCACTATCTTCTGGAAGAAATCTACCAAAGTATTTTTACTATTGAATCTATGGAATGTTGGGAGGTCACTGTAGTTGTCAAGGTGTTAATGAAGTGACTCAAAACTTCTGAGCTGAATCAAAGTGAGATATGCATTTCTATAAATGTTTTCATAAAATGAGCCCTTTTGAGCCTGTGTCAAAAATGTTGAACCTCAGTTGAAGGAAGCTGTGTTAAGATGAATCTTGTTTTTTCCTCTTCCTTCAGGTCTACTTTTGGAATATACCCGGTTAACTATGAAATCTAGGATGAGACAGTAGACAAAATCTAACTTAGTTAAGTTTACTTTAGAAACTTTTGAAATCTGAGTAGAGTCCTTCTGTGTCTTCATGGCTCCCCAGCTTCCAGTTCTTGTCACCTCCTATCTTTTCAAAAGTAACTACCTTCTATCCAAATTCTAGAAATCTTCCCTGTCAGTTCATCATCAATGTTGAGATGTACTGGTAGTTCAATATTTTACACCCTAAAAGTTCTTCAAAGTATAACAGATTCGTAGGAATGCATCAGCAATGGTAGAAATTAGAAGAGATACTTGGAGTGGGGGGCATAGAGGCTTTCCCAATGTTCCTCCCAATAGATAACATAGAAAGTTAACTATTTAAAAGGGCAACTCTGATGTTCTGTTCTGAAACTTTTATATAGCTTATCGAATATTATGGGACTTGGAAGGAGTACAGGAGAATTACTATTTAACAGAAATCACCTAATTCCAAGAAAAAAAAATATCCTGACAACCTGCAGAATAACAAAGAAAATTAGTAACATAGAAAAAAGAACTGGTCCCAAGCCAAGGTGAGACAGAATGTCTTTGTTTTCCTGTGCGACCTTGGTTGTTCTCAACATCATTAAAGTGATTCAGGTTTGGTTTTGCTAGATGATCAACGTGATCTACAGGGCTATTTTTAGAAATTTGCCTACTCTCCATTCCTACTGCTACCACTGAAGCTTGGTCACTCATCACTTTTCAAAGTGTCTATTTCAATACATGCATAAGACTATCAACCAGCATCATAAGGAAATAACTAAATCTTCTCATGATGGCTTTTGCCCTTACTTGGTCCAAGAATGATGGGCAAAGGTAATTCTGGTGGATCAAAAAGAGGTTCTTGGGTATGGAAAAACTCCAGTGTCCATTCACAAAACTTTTTGACCCCAAGAAGAGTTTATAACCCCTGTTATCTGTCACATTAGAGACTGAATGAGAATCTGAGAAGGAAAGATGAGAAGAAAGTAGGAGGACAAGCAAGGTGAAGAGTAGAGAGCAGACCAAAAGTCACAAATATATTTAATATCAGAAGAGTTGAGAAATGAGTGTAATCACATAGAGGAAGGGCTATGCAGTGATTTGTGAACTGAGGACAAATGAACTTTTTCAAAATTTTTCCAAGGATTGAAACTGGTTGCTGAGATATTTCATTCTTTGCAAGGAGAGCTTTATGTAATCATATGGTGTCTCAACATACCTTTGCTTTTGCAAACCCTGGTGATGCTGCTATAATGGGAAAAACAATTAGCACAAATGATTTTGAAAAAGATTCTACCAAAAGATGAGGCAAATTGGTAAATAGGGAGCAAATGGGGGGTGGAGAATAGCTCTATTCTTTTCATCCTCTCACCTTATTGGGCAACATTGCATCTATCTCCTTCTGAAGTTTCTGCTGGATCTCAGGGTGGGTGGCCAGATTGTAAAAAAGAAAGGAGAGAACTGAACTGGTGGTTTCATAGCCAGCAAAAAGAAAGATAATGGATTGTGCAAGGATTTCCTCATCACTCAGCTCTGAAATAGAGGCAAGGGAGATATTCAGATAAAGTCATCATATCTTTATTATTTCACTATTCTTATTACTAAAGTTTAAGAAAAGTATCTACCTGACTTTCTAGAATAGCTACAAGAGATGTGAAATACATATGAAATTTGTAAGATAGAAATTTTCCACCCAAATTTATCATAACAAGGCAGGAAAAAGGTCAGTTCTAATGGGGGTTGCTCCATCTTATTTCTCCTGCACCCATTCTGTTCTTTCCACACATCTTTCTCATCCTCAATTGTTTTTTATGGATGTAATAAAAGTAACATTTCATTTAAGGGAATCCTCTCTTCTTTCTAGTACACTGTGTCATTTAACAGATACACTAATATGCTCTAGCAATAGTTCAGAGGAGAGAGGATAAGTACCTGTGGTAAGGTGGCTGTGTATGGAGTGAAGCAAATAGAGGGGAGATGTTTGAAGGGAGATCACAAATTCAGATTTGGAAGGGACCTCAAGAGTCAGGTAGTCTAATACCTTAATTTTTTAATTGAGTAAACTGAGACTTGAAGAGGTTAATGGATTTTACCAAAGTCTCATAGTTGTCAGAGGTAGGAATCAAACCCACCTCCCCAACCTTCAGGGACCATGCTCCTCCCACTATACCCACCATAGTCTCTCTCATGAGCTCCAAAAAAAGAAGGTGTCAAGAAAGTAATAATAAATATTGATTCCATTTCTACACATAGTGCCTAGTGTTTATGTTTTCCTACATTATTTCATTTGACTACTATAACAAGCTTGTGAAATTGGTGGTGAAAGAATGTTTCTCTCCATTCTTCAGAAAAAGCAATTGATGCTCAGAACAGGAAGTTGAGTGTTCTAAAGTCACTAACCTAGCAAATGGATGAAGCTGAGCCTAGAATCTGGCCTCCCTTCCAACTCCAGCTGTCCCTTTCCCTAAAATATGCTACTTTTCTTAGGCTGAGTTCTTGTAAGAATGCTTAGGTATGGCATAGGAGAATACATATCCTACTTACAGTTGAGAACTTTGCCCACAAGTGTTATATTGCTAAAGAAACTTGTCTCTCAAAATAGTCTCTCTTTTATTTCTTGTGTTGTTTTTCAGTTGTTTTTCAGTCCTATCCAACTCTTTGTGTCATTAGTTGACTTATCCTTGACAAAGATCCAGGAGTGCTTTGCCATTTCCTTCTTTAGTTCATTTTAAAAATGAGGAAACTGAGACAAACAGGATTCAGTGAATTTCCCATTGTCACACAGAGAGTCCAGAGATTTGATGTGAATTCAGGTCTTCTGGACTTGAGGCCTGGTACTTGTCCACTGTATCACTAGATACACAACTAGTTGAGCACACACACAAAAAAAGCATGGTCTAGAGTAGAGAAGAGAGTAAAGCTATATAACTTACAGCTAGAATAGAATTGAAAGATCATCTGCATAATACCCTGCTTTTACCTATGACAAGAAATTCCAGACAAGAGAAATAATGTACGCAAAGTCACAAAAGTACTGAGTAGTACAGGGAGGATAAAAAATAACAGATTTTTTTTTCTTGAAAAAAATGCATTTTTTCACCTTGCTATGCATCACAGTTGTCCTAGTTATGAAATGAAATACAGACTTTAGTGTCACCATCTGAGCTTCAGACTAACTTGACCATTATAAATTGAAATATAATTTTGAAAATTTTCTCCATTTAGCTCATGCTACAGAAGTCAAGCTTCTTTCTGAAATGACTAGGTGACACTACAGAGTGTCAGAGTGAGAGGTAAATCAGATCTAAGTTCAAATCCTATTTCAAAGTTTTACTAGCTGTGATCCTGTGGAAGTTGTTTAAACTCTCTAAGTCTTAGATTCCTCATCTCTAAAACAAAAATAAGAATGACACAAAGCACACAGAATTGTTATGAAGATCAAATGAGGAAATGTGTGTAAATTGCTCTTCAAATTTTGAAATTCTGCAATATCATCATCATGGTCATTGTTTTTGCCAGTTAGTATATCATCTAAGCACATAGGAAATTTTTTCATACTTCCCTAGATAATGGCTTCAAGATTCAAGTTTGTGGCCACCCTCATGCCCCAGTTACCTTTGTAAGAGTGTTTCTCTGAATTGTTAGAAGTCTGAGAATCCATCATAAGCTGAAGGAAATCTATTCGGTGCTGGAAAAATAATGAAAACTAATAATGCAGAGAAAATACCTGAGAACACAGAAATTAGTTATGAACATCTGTATTGCCAAGGCAACATGTATAGCACCTACAGCAAATATGAATATGCCAGCATAGTTCTGAATCACAAAGTATAACAGACTTTCCATATAGAAGACAGAAGAAAAACATTTATTCAGACACCAGAAAGCCAAATCCCCATACCAGAAAGCCAAATCTATCACTGTAACCAAGAAGTCAATACACATTAGCAGGGCAGGGGACAAAGCCTTTCCCAAGCTCTCCCCTCAAACCCCTGCCAGGGCCTTCCCACAAGCAAACATTCACAAGAGCTGTGCCTGTCTGCCTGCATCCTCTCTCCTCCACCCTAACTGCTCTCACCAACTTCCTCCCAGTTCTGCTCCATCCTTCCTGTTTCACTCTTTCATCAAGTTCCACCCATCATATGCAACTTAAGGTTTCCATGTGATTTAAGCAGGTCACGTGGGTCTAATAATGAATGGGAAAGTTCTTCCCATTTAAATTACCAAGACAACACAGCAAATTAATATCTCAACTGTATGATAGACAGGTGAATGATTAGAGACATTGTACCTTCAACTCAGTGGCAGCATTAGAATTCTACGCAAGGACCCTGGAGTGTAAGCCTCTTAGACTCTTTAGAGTCTAAGCCTCAAGGCAATAACACTAAGACTTGAAATCAAATCTTTAACTTTAAAAACTTAAAAGATTCTGTCCTCATCATCAGCCAATTGCAATGGAAGGGAAGCATTTTTGCTAAAAGGAAAGAACTTTTTTAAAAAATTAAGTATTTCAGGAAAAGAATTCTCTTAAGTCTGACAGAAAGGATAGAAAGAGAATGCTTCAAAAGTTTCTAACAACACTGATGTGGATGTCACTGATCACATGCTTAATTTATGACTAGTTTTCTATGATCAGTACAAGCAAACAAATTGATCTCACTGTGGTCATCCAATAGACATACCTCCTCAAACTCAGATAGATTGGTCCTAGGTCAGCAAACATGCAATGAATCAACATGTCCATGCTTGAAGACTTTGCAGTTTGCAAGCACCAAAAATAGGTTCTACTTTTCTGATTTGGCCTCCAAGAATTAAGGGTCATGGCCCTTTTATAAATAGGCCTTGTGGCTATTGCTTTGTGGAGTCAAAATTATGTGGAAAAATAAATAATGTTCCATATTTGGGCCAAGAGCCCATATGGAGAAACTGAATACAGCAGTAATGGCACATTATAATTTTTATGCCAATTTTTATGTAGTCTTTGATATTGTATCAAGATTTGTTGTGGGAGTCTGAAAATGAAAGTAAGAAGTATATTCTCTCTCCATAGGTTCCTGTTGCATGTAATATATTAATTTACAGTATAATATTAGGATCTGTCCTATCCTATCTATGAGTAGTAAATTAGTTGAGAGGTAGGACAATATTTTTTCTATATTTGTACTTCCAGAGACATAGATCACAAGATCTCATAAATATTAAATATTAGGAACATATAATTAGAGTTAGAAATCAATTGAAAAGTTATCAAATAACACTTCATGTTACAGAAAGTCCTCAAAAATATCTGGTAATTGAAATTGAACATGTGTATGTGTGTGTGTGTGTGTGTGTGTGTGTGTGTGTGTGTGTGTGTGTGGAGAAAGGCAGAGAGAGAGAGAGAGAGAGAGAGAGAGAGAGAGAGAGAGAGAACACAGATGGAACACCAATTGCTGGCGTTTTGGGTTTTTTTTTGCTCTACTCTGAAGTTAAAGAATACAATCATTTATAAGGTATATATATCAATATTCTAATCGTTGTAAAGACATACTTACCATCTGTGAATTTTTCTTTCGTTCTTCCTTTATTTTTTTAACTGATTTTACTAAAAACTCTGTTGCCTCTTTTGAAAATAGAGATATATTTAATTTTTTAAACAAAGGAGTCAGAAATGGAAAGAGCACTGAGGAAAAAAAACAAAAAAAATCTTATGAAACTGTAGAGTTTTAAGAGAGATCTTATTACCTTTATCTGGAGTGTGGATGCAGAGATGGTACCAGAGATGCAAATTGCAATATATCTTACTCTTTTTCTTTTAGACATTGCCAACTATCTATGAACTGGTGAGGGTCAATGAAAAGCCCAACATTGGAAGGGAATCTGTCTCCAAAATCAGGTGTCTTGTGCCCATCCCTGGTCTTCTATATTAAAATATAAGCTAACTATGACTGACCCAATCAGCAAATAATTTCTCTAAATATTTAAGTGAGTTGCTTTCTAAAAGCCCTCCCTCCCTAGCAATTATAGAGTTAACTCTCCAGAATTCTTGAGATTGCATTATAATCTCTCTATACATCAATTTAATCCTTTGTTAAATAAAGGAGTTAGACTTGATGGCTTCTAAGTTTCTGTCCATCTCTAAGTCTATGATACAATTTATTGAGTTATCATCAGGAATATCAGGATCACTGGATTTTTAATCTGTAAAGAAGAACCAACTTACTTATTATGAGTGTGAGTGGGTCCAGAAAATTAAAACTAATTAATTTCTTGATTTCTCTGACATAGGGATCATTCTGGTTGTTCAAGGAATCAATATTGATACCAAATGAAGTGCTGGTGATCACATCCATGCTGTAGGCTCCAAAAATGCTTAAGAGAGAAAGTAAAAGACAACTCAGAACAGGCATCACATCTTTCTTCTCCAAGCAAAGACATGAAGTGAAACTCTAAACCAGTAGTGCCAAACTCAATAGAAACTGGGGTCACTAAACCATTCCAAAGGTTACCAGTGGACCATATGTTGAAATTAACAAACCACATATAAATTTTACCCATATTTCATTATATTTTCTATTTTATTACATATTTCCCTATTACATTTTAATGTGATCTGGTCAGGTCAGTAATATCTCCTACATGAGATTTTTTCAGATTAAATATGTTGGTTCTTTTTATCAACTACCTAGAAGTCCAGAAAGCATGAATGATAGCTTGGATATTCATGGAACAAAATGCATGGCAGGATTGATTGCTTCCTTTTTATGAGCTGTTAGAGCAGGTTAGGTTTCCTTCATTTAACCAGGGATACATTTTCCTCCTGAGAGTATGAACACTCTCTACTTCCAAGTAATAAACTATCATTTACTAAATGCTTACCCTATGCCAGGTGCTCCAACGTATTCCTAGAACCCTGTATGAGTTCATTATTTCTTATTGCACAGTAGTATTCTATCACAATTATATGCCACAACTAGTTCAATCCCCAATTAATGGACATGTCAAAAATTTCGAGTTCTTTACACCGTAAGACAGCTGGTATAAATATTTTAAAACTTAGAGATTCTTTCCTTTTTCCCTATTCCTCTATAGAAATAAATATAGTAGTGGTATTCCTGGGTCAAAGGACATAGACAGCTTAACAACTCTTTGGACATAATTCGAGTATATTCTCCAAAACAGTTGGATCAGTTCAAAATTCCATTGAATTAGTGTCCCAGTTTTTCCACATCCCCTCCAACATGTGTCACTTTCCTCTTCTATCATTTCAGTCAATCTGATAGGAGTTAAATGATATATCAAAATTATTTTAATTTACTTTTTTTTAATAATTAACAACTTAGAAATTTTGGGGAACTTAAGGTACAGGAAGAAAGTGATATGATCCAGAATAAATGAGGTGATAGTGCTGTTGGACCCTGCCCTGGTCACACCATACCGGTAGCATTGTGTCCAAAGTTCTGGGCATCATACTGAAGAAGGACATTTATAAGATGGAGGAAAATGGTGTACAATGACTACTTTGGTGAGGTGATTCAAAACAAAAAGGTCTCTTGAAGGAAATGAAGATGCTGATAGTTTTAATGAAAGACAATTTAAATGAGATACAATTTTTAGAGCAATTTTTATGCAAAATCAAAATGTTTTGATTTCTTCAACAGAAAGCTGCCTGTTCATATACTTTGGTCACTTATTAATGGGGAATGACTCACATTGTTCAAGATTTGACAAAGTTCTTTATATATTTGAGAAATGAGACTTTTACCTGAGAAATTGCTATAAAAATATTTTTCCCAGTTTTCTACATTCCTTCTGATTTTGGCTACATGTGTTTTATTTCTACAAATCTATTTTTTTAATTTAATGTAATCAAAATTATTCATTTTACATCTACCTCTTCTATTTATCTTCTCTTTATTCATAAATTGTTCATTTATATGTCTGAGAAGTGATATTTTCCAAGTTCTTCAAATTTTTTTGTAATATCTCTCTTTATATCTAGATCATATATCCATTTTGACCTTGTCTTAATAAATGGTATAAGATATTAGTCTATGACCATTTTCTGCCATACTGCTTTCCAATTTTCCTTGCAATTCTTATCAAATAATGAATACTTCTCCCATAATCTTGAGTCTTTACATTTGTCAAATACAAGGTTACTACATTTATTTGTAACTGCTAATTGTTTGTCTTCTCTGTTCCATTGATATACCTTTCAATTTTGGATTCAGTAAGAGATACTTTTGATAATTATGACCTTCTAATACAGTTTAAGATCTAGCATTGCTAAGTGTCCTTTCTTTACATTTTTTTCATTGGTTCTTTTGATATTCTTGAGTTTAGGTTCTTCCAAATTAATTTTGTTATTATTTTTCTAATTCATTAATATATTTTTAGTAATTTTATTTGGATGACATTGAACACATAAATTAATTTAGGTAAAATTGTCATTTTTATTATATTGGCCCTGACTGTACTTGAACAATTAATATTTCTTCAGCTATTAAGTCTAAATTTATTTATATAAAAATATTTTTATATATTTGTTTATATAGTTCCTAAGTCAGCTATGTCAGGTGTACTCACAAGTATTTTATACTATTTAGAGTTATTTTGAAAAGGGTGCCTTTTATGATCTTCTTAATAAATTAAATAACAATGAATTGTTCTTGACTAACTAAGCCACAAGTAGTAGGTGTTCCATGGAAAGAAGGTTGAGAAGAATGGTCATACAGACAGGGGAAGGATAAAAACAGGGCAGAATCAGAAAACACAAAGAAAGACCCAGAAAGAGAAGGTTTTCAGCAGTGTCAGATGCTACAATGTGGTCAACAAAGATTAAAATTCATGAGAAATCGTTGATTTGAAAATTGGCATTGATACAGAAAAGAAGCAAGAAACACAGAGAGCTCTGTCCACTCCAAAACTAGTCTAGAAAATGGACCAGACTGGTAAATGATTGGTAAACCCAAGAAGGAGGAAAAATAATGAGCCCAGCCCAGATTGGCATAGGGAGACAAATAAAGACACTGATCATTAATTAGTCCTATCAAACAATCCAGAAACTGGAGTCTTTGCCTAAGAGAAATAAAAGTTTCTAAACAAATATTGGAAACAATGGGAACTCATATGGGGTACAGGAACAGGTGCCAACTGGTAGATTGTCTCTTCTGACACTTTTCTGGGTCATAGATACAGTGTGGAATATGAAAGATACTAGGACCTAGATGTGAGGATCAGTCGCAAGCCCAAACAAGCAAGGGTAAAGTTCAGAAGTAAGCAACAACAATATGCCTGAGACCAGAGGAAAAGAGTTTGTTCTCAGCTCTAGTATTTAGACCAGTCTGAAGTCCACTGAGGAATGATAATGAAAGGAATCTCAGATGGAAGGAAAGCCTACACTTCCATCACTTTGAACCAAGAGAGGTTTCCAACTGGATGATACTACTTCAGTCCAACAGCATTCTATTACAACTCAGACACAAACACAGGTCAGGAACTTACAAAGCTCAGACTTCACTTATCTTGCTTGTCCTGTCTTCTGCAAGAAAGTCAATGATGAAACTAGTGTCTATAGATGATCTAAAAACTTGGTGATCCTTAAAATGCTTAGCATGCTTGACCCTTTGCTGCCAATAACTGTCATTTACCAGACGATTGGTGAATGGGGAAGGACAGAGGAATTGATCAGAATTTGTCCTAAGACTACTGAGAGCATCAGAAGCTCATAAGCTCCCAGTATGAGTTGGACTTTGGAGCCCAGAATAACAAAACAGCCAATTACCCAAGAAATCAGCAAAAGAACCAGCCCAGATATTCTCTCCAGAAATGTGCAGAATCTGGAACTAATATAAAGTCTAAAGTTAGGAAGCTGAAAAAACATGAATAAACAAAAAGAATCTCATAATAAAAAGCTATGGTAGTGATGGATAATCAAAATACAAACGAACCCAGAAGAAAAGAACTCCAAAAGCATCTGCATGTAAAGCCACAGAAGAAAACACAACTTGGTTACAAATTAAAATAATCTGGGAAAAATAAAGCAAGAGCTTAAGAAAAGAGTTTTAAATGTTTTCATAAATATAAAAAAGATTATTAGTACTTTTGTAGAAAATTGTTTTAAAAGTTTTTAAAGGCTGAGTTGAATGATAAATTTTGAAAGCAGACTACAGAGAGCTCAAAACAGGAAAAATAAACAGGAGCATAAATGGAGTCATCAATTGTCTATGGCTTAATGAAGGTGTTTAGTCACCATGTTGTCCTTTACAAGCACTTTGTTAATTAAAAGACAAGAGAATAACTCTAAAAGTGAGTGCTTCAGTTTCTGAAGAAAGATAGCAGGAGAGAGCCTGTTGCTTCTCAGATTCCTCCAGCTGTGACCCCGTACTTACTCTTTCATAGTTATAGGCTTGCTTTGCTCTGCTGCTTTCCACATGTTCTTCACTAACACATCTCCATATCGGTTAATGATGGAAAACATCTGAAGGTCAAATAAAAATAATAACATATGAAAAACCCAATTCTAGAACAAACCAGATTTCCCAAGCCAGAAGAAGCACAATGATATTTCATAAATGAATTTTTATGAATATAAAACAGCATGTATCTTATAGGAAGAAGAGGTCTTCTTGGCTATCTAGTCAAGTTACTTCATTCTAAAGAAGAGGAAACTGCAGCCAGAATGGTTAAATGACTTACCAATAGTCACTCAGGTATTAGGCATAAGAGGTGAGATGAAAGATGAGGTTCTCTAACGTCAGTGAATGTGCTTTCTCCATTGTACCACAAAAGGGGAAATAAAATATTCCATTCCAAAATATTCAAACTAGCAGGCCTATTAATTGGGCTTTAATGGAGCAAACCATCGGAACTTACTGTGTTTACTCAGTTTTCTAGAATCTGACCAATATTCCTGACTTTACCTCCTTGAGTTTTCCACTTGTAAATGTTGGAGACAGCACTGTTCGAATCCTCTTCCATTGGTCATCTTCAGCGATTGAAATAGCACTCTCTAAAATCCCTGTTGGACCAAAATTCTAGGAGGAAAAGGGTATAAGGTAAGACCGTTCAAGTATCAAGTTGTGGAATCAGAAATGAAGATCTATTACACTTTCCATTATAAAAAACTCTTTCTAAATATCTATAGTTTGTTATCTGACTCTATAGTCCATGGACATTGGTGACAAGAATGTCTTTTCTGGGTTTTTAAAAGCTGTGACAGTTGCAGGAGCAGTTTCCAGGCTGCAACACTACAGAGGTTTCTGCCCAGGATGATGATTATTTCTAGTAGGTTAAAAAACATTGCTGTTCCCGAGGTTCCTGGTGTCATGTCCTAGATTATATCTCACAGTGTCTGAGTTTAAGTGGTGGTGAAGGTGGTGATGGTGGTGGTTGTGGTGGTACTGATAATTTGACCTGCCTGACACACATCAATTGCTTCAGTTATTCTGGCTGGCCTTTCACATGTGAGATAATTGTTTGACAATTGATGGGGATGACTAGCATCTCTTCCAGTGGAGTTTTTTCCCCAGGATTATGACTGGGAATGCCATGACAAAAGCATAAAAGGAGGCAGGGGATACTTCCAGGATTTTGTCTCCTGTGCTAATCTGTCTGTTGTAGGCAGCCAATTTGTCTGTGGAGATGAGGAGAGCAGGCACATTTTCAACACTGACCTTTCCCCTTAACAATGGTCAAGAGGGCTGTATTATACACAAGTCTAGTTGTTGGAAGGCATCATTACTCCCAAGTTTTTTGAATTCAAATGATGTTGATGGGACTTCAAATTACCCAGCAAAAGCTGTCTTATGTCTCCAACTCAAACTTCATTGCCCTCAGCTAGGGTGTCTTGCTTATCCTGTCTTCCACAAGAATTTCAATAATGAAGCTAGTGTACACAGATGATCTAATAACTTTGTGATTCTTAAAATGCTTAACATGCTACCTTTGCTGCCAACAAGTGTCACTTACCCGACGATTGGTGAAGACAGAATAGCACTCTTTTACCAACACTATTTTGAGAATCTCTGGGTCTGCGACAGCCAATACAGGTTGCCTGCCATCATAAAACCTATACCACCAAATAAAACAAGTCACAAGTAAGACAGCATATATAAAGTACTTTAAAATGCTTAAAGAGTGGATTTTATTGTGGTTGTTGTTGTTGTTGTGTGGTATGATGGGGAAAGGAAATAGTTTCATGAGGAAATTGGATTTTAGAGAATGGTCAGGCACTCAGGAAAAGGAAGGGAAGAGGGCATTTCAATGACAGCAAACATCCTGAACAGTCACAGTGGCATTCAACTGGCAAGTGGATTTGGTAACCAGAGTCATCCACCTTGGATAAAGAACAAAGTATCTAGAGAGGATTAATAGAAAATAAACCAAGGAAAATAAGGTGGTAACATGCTAGGAAAAGCCTCAAACATGAAGCAATAGTTTTTGCATTTTACTTAGGAGGCAATAGGGAGACAGACTTGTGAATATTAAGCTATTATTATATTAGGAATGGACAAAAATGATCCAAGAAAATTCCAAAAGACCCTTTCAAGATGAAAAATGCCATCCACCCCCCAAGGAAAAGCTGATTAAGTAAATTGTTTTTTTACTTTATTTTTCTTGAGTAGTTTTTAGAACATGCTAATAGGGAAATACGATTTGTATGATTTTGTATATAAAATTATTTCATATTATTTACATTCTCAATGAGTCAGGGAGAGACTAGAGAGAGAGAAGTTATTACAGACTCAAAAATTTTTTAATCAATTTTTTAAAATAAGGATTTTAAAAAATAAATAATTTCTAAATGGACCAAATAGAAGGGAAAATGGAGTCAAGAAGAGTACATTCAGGAGGCCACAGCAATACTCTAGATGAGTGGTAATAACAACTAGTACTAATGTTGGTAATGGTGGGAGTAAGATTATAAAAGGAATTTGAGACATGATACAGAGATGGAATTGAAAATTCCATGAAGCAGAAGGAATCTGAGATAAGAAGTCAAAAAAGAGCTCAAAAAAGATTTTGAAAATCAATTAAGAGAAGTAGAGGAAAAAGTTGGTAAAGAAATGAGAGTGATGCATGAAAATTATGAAAAATGAATCAAGAGCTTGCTGAGGGAGATTTCAAAATATGCTGAAGAAAACATCTTAAAGTAGCAAAACGGCAAAAGAGATCCAAAAAGCCAATGAGGAGAAGAATACCTTAAAAAATAAAATTTGCCAAATGGAAAAAGCCAAAAGCTCACTGAAGAAAATAATTCCTTAATAATTAGAATGGAGGAATGGAAGCTAATGACTTCATGAGAAATCCAGAAATTGCAAAACAAAACCAAAATAATGGAAAAAATGGAATATGATGTGAAATATCTCATTGGAAAAACAACGAACCTGGAAAATATATCCAGAATAGATAATTTAAAAGTTATTGGACTACCTGAAAGATGTGATCAAACAAAGAACCTAGAAATCATTTTTTTAAAAATGGAAAGAAGATGGTGGAGTGACCAGTAATCACTATCTCCCTCCCCTTGTTGGCCTTGACACTCCCAGGGAATATCTCCCCAGGAAAAACCCTGGAAGAATGGGAGCAACAGAAGAGGTAAACAAACTCTCAGCCTGGGAGGCTAGAAAGATCACTAAAGAGGATTCTTCTTGCTGTGACCAAAGGTGATCAGTGCAGGTTCAGAGCTGTGCCAGACAACCCTACATCAACAAACTGGGAGAAGACCCTGAACCCCAGGGAGCTGAAGCCAGCAACTGCCAACACCAGGACTCCAGGTATGCCTCAGCACCCCAGTAGAATCAGGAAGATGCTAGCCCAATAGCTGAGTTTGCCTATGCTCTACCTCGGTAGAAAAGCCTCCAGCATCTAGACAATCCCTCCCCGACACTTACCAAACTAACTACAGGGTAACTGCAGGGAAACCCAAAAAGACCTCACCTGACCTCTGCTTTCCAACACCAGACCAGCTCAGCACCAGGCAAGCTGCAACAGTTAATTTCTAGCGGAAAGAACCAGAGGCCACAATACATAAAGCCTAAAGTTTTAGGTACAAAAACTGTGGGACAGAGCTCCCTGTGCCACAGATGCAGAAATCTACCTTAAAAGCCAGGAAAAGTGTTATTATCATGAGTGAGAAGCAAAGCAGAAAAGAAATGTTTTTATGGGGGTAAGGACCAAAACACAAATACCAAAGAGGTCAGCATTGACTGTACTCCCATTTGAAACTTCAGGAGGGAATATGAACTGGTTTGAAGCATAAAGAGCCTTCTTGGAGGAGCTCTGGAAGGATTTTAAAACCCAAATTAGAGAAATAGAGGAAACACTGGCCAATGATTTTATAAATATGAAAAAAGAATTCACTGAAGAGAACAGCTCCTTAAAAATGAAAATTGGGCAAATGGAAAAGGCTCTACAAAGCATAATTCATGAAAATAACTCACGAAAAGAAACAATTGGACAGATGGAAAAGGAGATGCAAAAGTTAACTGAAAAATAATTTGATAAAAAATGGCATTGGGCAAGTGGAAGCTAATGAATCTATGAGACACCAAGAATCAGTCAAACAGAATCTAAAGAATGAAAAGATAGAAGAAAATGTGGACTATCTAACTGGAAAAAAACAACTGACCTGGAAAAGAGATTCAGGAAAGAAAATCTGAGGAGTATTGGTCAAACAGAAAGCCATGATAAAAAAAAAAGCCTGGACAATATCATCCAAGAAATCATCAAGGAAAATTGTCCAAAAGTCCTAGAGCTAGAAGGCAAAATTGCCATCAAAAAATCCACCAGTCACCACCCAGAAAGGACCCCAATATAAAATCACCAAGAAATATCGTTGCCAAATTCCAGCACCATCAAGTGAAGGAGAAAATGCTGCATGAAGCCAGAGGGAAATCATTAAAATATCAAGGAGCTGCAGTGAGGACCACATAGGACACGGCAGCTTCTACATTGAAAGACCAAAGGAATTGGAATACGATATTCCATAGGACAAAGGAGCTGAGACTGAAACCAAGGATTAATTAAGTTGAGCATAATGGTTCAGGCAAAGAGATGGACATTCAGTGAAATAAGAGACTTCCAGACCTTCCTGATGAAAAGGCCAGAACTCAATAGAAAATTTGATCTTCAAATTCAGCTCTCAATAGAAGCATAAAAATTAGGTAAACAGGGAGAAGAAAACTTGTTACACAATATGGGCAAACTGTTTACATTCCTATAAGGGAAGATAATACTTGTTAATCTTGAGAATTTTATATTTATTATGAAATGTAAAAGGGATATACATAGATAGAGGAAACAGGTATAAATTAAATGATATGATGATAACAAATGTGATTTAATGGTGTGAAAGGATTGTAATGGGAGATGTGAAAAGGAGGAGGCAGGGAAGAAAATAAAGTCTATCACAGGAAGAGGCACAAAAGTATATTACAGTAGAGGGAAAAAGGGGAGTGAGATGATTATTGTTTCAGAGGTACTGTCATCTGATTGGATTCAAGGAGGGCACAACAAACTCAGTTATGTGTAGAAATACAGCTAGCTCTATAGGCAATAGGAGGGCAAATGGGAAAGAAAAGGGAGGGGAGGTTAAAATGGAGGGAAAAGTAGTAAGGGAAAAGGGGATTAAAAGAGAGGGGGACTGAAAGAAGGGAGGGAAGACTGAAGGAGGAGGTTTTCAAAAATTAAAACTGTATTGGAGAGGGGAAGGGAAAAAAGAGAACTAAAAACATCAACAAGAGGAAAGGGGGTGGAGGGAAAGACACAGATTGCAATCACAACTGTGAATGTGAATGGGATGAACTCTTCCATAAAACAGAGACAGATAGCAGAATAGATTAAAAACCACAATCCAACAATATGTTGTTTACAAGAAACACATTTGAAATGGGGAGATACACATAGGGTAAAGGTAAAAGGTTGGAGCAGAATTTACTGTGCTTCAGCTGATGTAAAAAAAGCAGGTATAGCAATCCTAATCTCAGACAAAGTAAAAGCAGAAATAGATCGAATCAAAAGAGACAAGGAAGAAAACTATATCCTGCTAAAAGGCAACATAGACAACAAAGAAATTTCATTACTAAACATATATGCTCCAAGTGGTATAGCATGCACATTCTTAGAGGAGAAGTTAAGGGAGTTAGAGGAAGAAATAGAAAGCAAAACTATACCAGTGGGGGACCTCAACCTCTCCCTCTCTGAACTTGATAAATCTAACCTCAAAATAAACAAGGAAGAAGTTAAGGAGGTGAATAGAACTCTGGATAAGGTAGATATGATAAATCTCTGGAGAAAATTGAGTGGAGATAGAAAGAAATACACCGTTTTCTCAACAGTATACGGCACATATACAAAAACTGATGAATATAGCAATCAATTTTTTGATAAACCCAAGGACTCCAGATTCTGGGATAAGAACTCACTGTTTGACAAAAATTACTGGGAAAACTGGATAACAGTATGGTGGAAACTAGGCATAGACCAATGCTTGACACCATTCACAAGAGTAAAGTCCAAATGGGTGCATGATCTAGGTATAAAGATTGATGTGATCAACATATAAGTAGAGCAAGGACTAGTGTATTTATCAGATTTATGGACAAGGGAAAAATTTTTGACTAAAGAAGTGATAGAAAACCTTATGAAATGCAAAATGGATGTTTGATTACATTAAATTGAAAAGGTTTTGCAAAAACAAACTCAATGCAACCAAGATTAGAAGGGAAGCATAAAAATGGGAAAGAGTTTTTTACAACTCAGGTCTGTGATAAAGCCTTCATTTCTAGAATGTATATAGAACTGAGTCAGATGTAAAATTATACAAGTCATTCCCCAATTGATAAATGGTCAAAGGATATGAACAGGCAGTTTTCAGAGGAAGAAATCAAAACTATCTATAGTCATATGAAAAAATGCTCTCAATCACTATTGATTAGAGTCATACAAATCAAAACAACTCTGAGATACTGTATCACACTTATCATATTGGCTAACATGACAAAACAGGATGATGATAAATGTTGGAGAAGATTTAGGAGAGTTGGAAAACTAATTCATTGTTGGTGGAGATATGAGCTGATCCAGTCATTCTGGAGAGCAATTTGGAACTATGCCCAAAGGGCTACAAAAATGTGCCCTTTGACCCAACAATACTGTTTCTAGGACTGTATCCTCAAGAGATCATAAAAATTGGAAAGGGTCCCACATGTATAAAATATTTATAGCACCATTCTTTGTGGTGGCCGAAAACTGGAATTGAAGGAGATCCCCATCATTCGGGGAATGGCTGAATAAATTGTAGTAGAAGAATTTAATGGAATACTACTATGCTATAAGAAATGATGAGCAAGAAGACTTCAGAGTGTCCTGGAAAGACTTATATAACTGATGATGAGTGAAAGGAGCACAACCAGGAGAACTTTATACACAGCAACAACCACAGTGTATGAGGATTTTTTCTGGTTGACTTAGAACTTCATTGCAATACAAGGACTTAAAAAATTCCCAATGGTCTCTTAAAGAAAAATGACTTCCACATACAAAGAAAGAACTATGGAACTTGATTGTAGAATGTAATTTTGGTCATTTTCTTTTGTATTACATTTTGTTTTGTTTTAGGATTTCTCCCATTCGTTTTAATTCTTCTATGCAACATGACTAAAAGGTCAAAATGTATTTAATAGGAATATATGTGTAGTACCTACATAAAATTGTATGCCACCTCAGAGAAGGAGGGGGCAGGGAGGGGTAAAGGAGTGGGAGGGATGGAGAGAAATCTTAGTTATATGGAAGTGATTGCAGAACACTGAAAACAAATAAAATAATTTTCAAAAAAGAAATGGGAAACTGCCCTGATATTCTAGAACCAGAAGGGAAAATAGAAACTGAAAGAATCCACTGATCGCCTCCTTAAAGAGATCCCAAAAGGAAAATTTCTAGGAATATTATAGACAAATTCCAGAGTTTCTAAGTCAAGGAAAAAATATTGCAAGAAGCCAGAAAGAAACAATTCCAGTATTGTGGAAAAACCATTAGGTTAGCACAAGATTTAGCAGCTTGTACATTAAGAAATTGGAACATAATATTCCAGAGGTCAAAGGAAGTAGGATTAAACCCAAGAATCAGCAAAACTGAGTATAATACTTCAAAAAAATGGGCATTCAATGAAAATAAAATAACTTTCAAGCATTCTTGATGAAAATACTAGAGCTGAATAGAAAATTGGACTTTGAAATACAAGACTCAAGGTCAGAGGAGCCAAGATGGCAGAGTAGAAAGAAGCACATACACTTAGCTCTTACCCCACAGCCCATAAAATACCTATAAAGAAGAACTGTCAACAAATTCTATCAAAGCAGAAACCACAGAACAACAGAGTAGAGGAGATTTCTGTCCCAGAGAGACCTGAAAGACTGAAGGGAAAGGTCTGTAAATACTCTGAAAGTATGCCTTGTTCTTCCTCATCCAAAAGGAATGGGGGGAGACACCTGTTCCCCAAGAAAGTAACCTTCTATGGCCTTATTTTTTCCCTTTTTTGGGGCATTTTCTCAGTCAATTATTTGACTTCTGAGTTTCCTCTCCACAACCATCTCACCTCTACTTCCTGCCAAGCCAGCACTTGAAGGCTGAGATTCAGATGAAATGCTCCAAAGCCTTATGAGCTTTCGGAGGGGGCAGGGCTACTATTCAGTGTGAGATTAAGATCAGTGCATGGGACACAGAGCAAAGCCCAACCCTGTCTTGGCCATGTGGCACTGAGAGAAGCAGATCCCAGCAGGCTTCAGGGACAGAATCTCCAGTGGCAGCACAGATTGCTCAACCCACAGGTGCCAAAGGTCAGTGAGAGGATCTTTTCAGCTGGCCGAAAAGGGAGCAGGGTGTCCCCATAATTCAGGTCTCCTCAGGAGGCAGCAATAGAGGCAGCAGTGGACGGGACTCCCAAAGCAGGCAGTAGCCCCTATCCAGTGCTGAAGGTCTCATTGTAAAGACCCTGAGGGAACTGAGCCCTGTGTGGTGGCCCTGGCCCCACCTGAGCAACTGATCTTGATCTCACACTGAATAGCAGCTCTGCCTGCTTCGAAAGCCCCTAAGGCTTTGGAGCAGCTCATCTGAATCTCAGCCCTCAACTGCTGGCTTGGCAGGAACTGGAGGTGAGGTGATTGTGGAAAGGAAATTCAGAAGTCAAGTAACTGACTGGGAAATGTCCAAAAAAGGGAAAAAAATAAAACCATAGAAGGTGAGTTTCTTGGGGAACAGGTGTCTACCCCATCCTTTTGGATGAGGAAGAACAAGGTATACTGTCAGAGGAAATCAAGGCCGCTGCCTCCAAATGGAACTTAAATTGGACTCAAGCAATAGAAGACCTTAAAAAACAAATTAGCAGCTACTAAAGAAGAACCAAAAAAAATGCTGAGGAAAATAACACCTTTAAAAAGAGATTGACTCAATTGGAAAAAAGAAGTTCAAAAAGCCAACAAAGAGAAGGAGGTTTTAAAAAGCAGAATTAGCCAAATGGAGGAGCTCATGGAACAAAATAATTTGTTGAAAGAGAGAACTGAGTCCAGGGAAACAAATGAATGTGAGTTAAATCAAGAAGTTAGTAAACAAAACCAAAAATTTGAAAAAATAGAAGATAAGGTGAAACAATTCATTGAAAAAACAATTGACCTGGAAAATAGATCCAGGAGAAATAATTTAAAAATTATTGGACTACCTGAAAGCCATGATCAAAAAAAAAGCCTAGACATTATCTCCCATGCAATTATCAAGGAAAACTGTCCTGATGTTATAGAATCAGAGGGCAAAATGGATATTGAAAGAATTCATTGTTCACCTCCTGAAAGAAACCCAAAAAGAGAAACTCCTAGGAATATTGTGGCCAAATTTCAGAGTTCCCAGATGAAGGAGAAAATAAAGCAAGCAGTTAGAAAAAGACAATTTAAGTACTGTGGAAATACAATCAGGATAACACAGGATCTGGCAGCTTCAACATTAAGCTATTGAAAGGCTTTTAGTAGGATATTTCAGAAGTCAAAGGAACTGGGATTAAGATCAAGACCCACCTACCCAGAAAATCTGAATATAATACTTCAAGGGAAAAAACAGTCATTCAGTGATATAGGCGACTTTCAAGATTTCATGTTGAGAAAAAGACTAGATCTATATTTAAAAATTTGACTTCCCAAGACTAGAATCAAGAGAAGCATGGAAAGGGAGATAGAAATGAAAAATCATAAAAGACTCTAAAGCTCAACTGTTTACATTACTACATGGTAAGAAAATGTTTTTAACTCTTGAATCTTTTCTCAGTATTTGGGTAGATGGAGAGATTGTATATACACACACACACTCTCACACACACATACACATAGATAGATAGAGAGTACAGGGTGTGTTATATCAGAAGAAATGATATCCACACAAAAAATAAAATAAAATAAAAAATTAATTGGTAAAGAAGGAAAATTCCTGGAAGAGAAAGGGGAAAATGGAACAGGGTAGACTATAACTCATAAAAAAGATAAGAAAAATCTTATTCAATGGAGGAGATAAGGAAGAAGTGGGGGGATAAAGCTACTCTCTCCACATGGAGGGAATAACATGCTCACTAAATTTGATATGAAAATTTATATCACACCACAGGAAAGGAGAAGAGGTGACAAGTGGGATGAAGGGATTGTTGGAAGGGAGGGAAAATGGGAGAAGGGAGTCACTAGAAATAAACACCTTTGAGAAGGGACAAGGTCAATTGTAGGGGGAAATATAAGGAGGAATAGAATAGGACAGGGGGCAATATAATTAGAACTACCCAACATGATTATTATGAAAATCTTTTGCAAAAGAATACATATTTAGTATGTATTGAATTGCTTCCCTTCTCAGTGGGGCTGGGGAAGGAGGGAGGGAGAGAAGTTGGAAGTCAAAGTATTAGAAACGAATGTTGAGAATTTTTATTGCATATAATCGGAAAATAAGAACTACAGGGAATGGGGTATAGAAATTTTTCTTGCCCTACAAGAAAAAAGAGAGGATGGGAATAAGGGAAGGATGGAGGGTCCACTGAGGAAAAGAGTAATCAGAATGCAAGGTATTAGGAAGCAGTGGGGGGGGAGTGATGGGGAGAAAAATTGGACATGCTACAAAGTGAGGTAAAAGCAGTTAGTATCAAAACAATTGACTAAATTAATTACTAAGAATAAATCAATGACATCTTTAGTTTGGGGAAAAGAATTTCAGTCTAAACTCCCTAGAGGAAGGTAGCTTCAGGTAAAATTGGACATTGATGGAAAAGTTAAGATTTTAATGGTAAATTTGATTTTATGATTGTTATTTAATCAGGAACTAGAACATGTATAGAAAGGCATGTAAGCCACTTAAGACTTGCCTCAAAAGAGGTTCCTTAGTCAATGTGAAATTATAATCCTATCTGAAACGTGTTTATTGGAACTTGCCATTTTTAGATGATATGGGACTATCAAGTGACTGTTCTTCTGAGTCTAACTCCAGGTATGGGTAGCAGGAAAGGCTATCTGAGCCTCCAACCCATGGTGTCAGTAAACTGGTGAGATGCTGGTATGAACTGAAAAAGGTGATCTCATAGGAAGGGTGGGAGATTAGCTGTTCAGCCTGGGGTGAGGCAGAATTCTCCTGACTCAGTTTTCCCACTGACACCTGGCAGACCTTAAGCCTGACTAAATGCAAGTGGATAATCTAATCCTGCCTGGAACTGACATGAAGTCAGGGAGATATTCTATCCCTAAAATGTCCCTACTCTTGGTGACAATTTCCTATAACCATAAGGTTTGCAAGCTTAATACCAGATCTATTCAGTTATAGATCATTGGTAGGGGAACATCTGAGGTTGAGTCTAAAATTAAGCTATTAGGCATAGGACTCTAGACCAACAACAATAAGTTAGGATCCTTTAATTCTTAGTAATACTGTGCAGACAATTAAGTCAACAGCTTGTGAAGTTAGCGACTTAAATATTATTTGTGTCTCAGTTGGTTAATGTTTAAAAAAAATTCTTTTTTGGTTCATATTGTAAATGCTTTAAAAATAAGTGTCACCTGAACAAAAGTTTGAATTGCTTTATCTATTATAAATTATGTTTAAAAAATTAAAAATTAAAAAAATAAAATAAATTGCATCTCTCCTCCAAAGAAAAAAGAAATACAAGACTCAAGAGAGACATGAAAAGGCAAACAGATGGAGAGGATTCTGACCTTGAGTAGGTCAGAACATTCCAAGGTCTCAAGGTTTTTCCCCAACAAAGAGTTAAAATAACACCTTTGGGTAAACAAAGTGTGGATGGAGATAAGTAAGAAGAGGGGCACAACCAGAGTCTTCTTAGGACAATTTGAGATCTAAAGAAAAATCCCAGCATGAAGTTTGGTCCCTGTGAAGAGTAAACACATCAGGCTAGGGTTCATTTTGACAACAAGGGACAAGTTGCGTAAATAATAAGCTAAAAGCCCTGGGTTTAATTGGTTTGAGAGGCTGCCTCCACCCCTGCCACAGGAATATTCACCCCTGGGGTTGTGAGGAGAGTTGGACATTTGAGCCTGGGAAGACTGAGGAAACCACTGCTGATAAGAAAAGGCCAGTTGTGCTGTGAAGAGGAATAGGGGCAAGAAGGATGCAGCACACACCTAGTGAGTGCAGAAGCACTGAGGCTGAATGTCCCTTGATTTGAGCACTTTCAAGAAGTTGGAAATTTGGCTTTGGTTCCAGGTAGAAAGGGAAAAATGAAGAACTGCGGCAAGAGACACCATTTCCCATAACTCAGGGCTAGAGGTGATTAAAAAATTAAGCTATTACCACAAAAAATGCATAGCCAAAGTAGAAAGAATCCAACCATAGAAAGCTATTATGGGAATAGGGATGACCAGGGTTCATCTTCTCAGGAAGATATTGAAGTAAAGAAACTCCCAAAGAGTAATGTCAAATTCTTAGAAGATCTTTAAAAAGAGTTTAAAAACCAAATGACACCGGAGGAAAAAAAAAACTAAAGAATAAATAAGGATAATCCAAGAAAAACAAGAAGGTTATGAAAGGAAAGTCAACTAATTAGAAAAGGAAATACAGAATCTTAAGGAAGAAAATGACATCTTGAAAATTGGAATTGGGCAAAGTGAAATCAGTGAAATTATAAGTGACCAAGAAACAGCCAAATATGAATAATGAAAAAGTAGAAGAGAATATAATAAGAGAATAATAGAACATATAGAAATAGAAGAAAAATAGAAAATATATAAGAAAAATAATAGATTTGGAGAAGAGAAAACATAAAAAATAATTGAACTAACTGACAATTATGATCAAAAAAAGAATCTTGGTACAATAATACAAGAAATAGTTAAAGAAAATTGTCCTGAAGCATTTGAATAAGGGAAAGAATAGACATAGAAAAAAATTATCAATCACCACTTAAGAGATCCAATGAAGAAAACTCATGGAAATATCATAGCCAAATTCCGTAACCCCCAGCTCAAGGATAAAATATTAAAAGCATCAAGATGAAAACAATTTAAATATGGTGGTGCCACAACTAAACACGCACAAAACCTACCAGCAGAGACATTAAAGGCCACAGGTCTTGAAAACATAATATATGGAAGAAGGAAAGAACTGGGACTCTGACCAAAAACACCTTACCCTGCAAGATTAAGTATTATCCTGAATGAAAAATAAAATGGACATTTGATAAACTCTCAGACTCTCAAGACTTTGTTTCGAAAAATCCTGAACTTAATAGAGGATTTGGCATATGGGAACCAAGAGAAATATAAGGTACATACTAAAGACTGATTATAAGAGATTCATAAGGACAGATTGTTTACTTCTTATTTTTTATTTTTTTGTATATATAAAATATAAAATGTATGTCTAATATTCTTATTAATAATTGGGTAACTCATAAGTAACATTGGGGAAAACCTCAGCAGGATATGAATTTAAAAAGCAAAACCATTTAGGAAAAGCTAAAAAGAATAACTATTTCATACAAATGATGTGCAAGAGGAAGAATTAATATAGAGGAAAGAGGTGGAGGAGGAGGGTTGGTAATACTGGCAACCTACTTTCATTGGGAAGAGGTTCAAGAGGGAACAATGCATATATATATATATATATATATAGAAGACTGTAAAAGTCTTCTGAAATCAGAATAAATAAAAATGGTAGGGCTATGAGCAGGGGAGAGAGGACAAGGAAGGACAAGGGGTGGAGGGGGATGGAATAGGTAAAAGGAGGATATAGAAAGAAGTCTAGATTTATGGGAATGGGAGGCTAGGGGAGCTTAGAGGGGGTAGTCAAGTAATAGGCAGGCAAGATAGTGGGTAGAAGTAAAGTAGAGGAGTCAGGAGGCTTAGGAAATAAGAAATATGCCTAAATATAAAAAACAAGGATGAGGAGTAGAACATATTTGGGAAAGTATGTCTGCATATGTATGTATGTATCTATAGCTATAGAGAAAAATATCTAAACTTTATTGTAGCCTTCTGCAGGGAAGGGGAAGGGAACAAAATAACACAGTAAAAAAAAGTGCACAGCAGAAAACAAAAGGCTTCAAAAGGAAGCAAAGAAAAGATAGACAATTTTCAACACAAGTAATATTTATCATACAGTTTTCTTGAAATAATTTGGATCTTCTCTTATATTCTGCTATAGACATGGTATGCTTTTTCTTTCTTTTTAACTTTGTATTTAAGTCCTAATATTTAAGTTATGATATATTTTTGTTTTTTTCCCTCTTCTCTGTTTTCTGACATTTGAGTCTTAAATAAAATTTAAAAAGAAAAAAACAGTAAATAGGAAAGAGAAATCATAAGGGACTTAATAAAGTTGAACTGTTTACCTTCCTATATGGAAAGATGACATTTGTAATTTATGAGATCTTTCTCAGTAGTTGGAGGGAATACACACACATATGTAGCTATGCATGTGTATACACACACACATACATATGTATATGGGGGAGAAAGAAGTGTCACAGGTTGAGTTGATATTGAAGGGATATCAAAAAAATAAAATTAAGGGATTAGAGAAAGAAATATACTGGGGAAAGGAGAAAGGGAGTGGTTCATTGAAATAAATTATCTCACATGAAAGAGGCAAGAAAAAGCTTTTACAGTGAGGGGAAGACAGGGGAGGTTAGAGGGAACAAGTGAACCTTACTACCACCAGATTTGACTTGAGGAGGGAATAACATACACATTCAATTGGATATGGAGATCTATATTACCCTTCAGGAAAGAAGGAAAGAAGGGAATAAGAGAGAGAGGAATAGGGTCAAAGTAGAGAATAAAATAAATGAGAGGTAGAAGAGGATGTCGGGAAATATAATTAGTCTTTCACAGTACGACCCTTACAGAAGAGTTTTGCATGATTACACATGTATAACTTACATCAAAGTGCTTGTTTTCTCAATGAGGGTGGGAGCAAGGAAGGGAGAAAATGTGGAATTCAAAGTTTTAAAAATGAATGTTAAAAATTGTATTTACCTGCAACCGGGAAATAAAGTATACAGGCAATAGGGTACAGAAATTTATCTTGCCCTACAGAAAAATAGAAGGGAAGGGCATAGGGAAAGGTGGGGAGTGAGATAGAAGTGAGGGCTGATTGGGGGAAGGGGTAATCAGAATGCACTCTGTCTTGTGATGGAGGGAAAGGAGAGATGGGGAGAAAATTCATAAATCACAATGCTGTAGAAGGGAATGCTGAAAACTAAAAATAAATTAATTAAAAAATATAAACAAAAAGACCAAAACTCATAAAAGGGGGAGAAAAGGAGATGATATAAATAGATCACTATGTAGATCAAAGGTTTCAATTTCATTGTTCTACAAAGAACTTTAAAACTCTTGGTTATGAGATTAAAATGAAATTGGAAAGTGCTTAACAAAATAAATAAAAATATAATATAATGTTGTTCAGCCATTTCAGTTATGTGCAAATCTTCATAACAGCATTTGGGTTTTCTTAGCAAATTTACTGGATATGTTTGCCATTTCCTTCTCCAGCTCATTTTGCAGATGAGAAAACTGAGGCAAACAGGGTTGCTCAAGTTCACACAGTTACTAAATGCCTGATGCTAAATTTGAACTAAGATCTTCCTGATTCCAGACCTAATACTATATCCACTGTGCTACCTGCTTTCCAAGCTAAAGTTATGGAATATGAATTTGAATTGGATGAAACTGATCCAATTTCTCAATGAATGACCATTTTCCTGTAATAGAAGGAGAAGAATCTGTTATTGGGATTTAGGAAAGAGTGAGGGTTTGGAAGTTGGGATTGATGGAAGAAAAGAGTTTGAGGGATACTAGAAAAAGAAGGATAGCATTAAAGTAGTAAACAACAGGGTCAAAGCCAAACACTGAAGAAAATAAAACCCCAGGGGAGGAAACAAAACAGGAAAATGTTCAAGGACCATCATGTACAATAAGAGTTAGAACTTCTAGGTTTAGTGGTGGTGACTAGGAAAAAGTAAAATGATATATATAAATTGGTGGTTAAATTGTGGAATTTCAATTCTGGATTTTGGTATTAGAGAGATTATTAGTTCAAAGGTGTGAAAAATGCTACCTGGAGTTGGGAAACAGAACTTTTGGCACTCTAGTGGTTGAGGACTTGCATGGTCAGGCTACCAGTTTTATTGCTGAGTAGAAGGTAAGTAGAGGAGAAGATGGTGAAACTGGCACTAAGGTCATTGAAAAAGTTGGGAAAGTTACTTGGAGATGAGCAGATAAAAGGGAAAATATTTAAGGGATAGTGAAAGAAAAACGATCTGGAAACAACAGTGATGATTAACGAGTGTGCCTTCTCTATCTTCTAACCCTGAGAATAGGGGGTAAGAGGGAAGAGGGAGGAGGAAACAGCAGAAAGCATTTTAAGGGAGACCATATTATCAGGAGAGGGTGAGATTCCTATTGCTAAGGAATTCGATTTTTATTAATATTATTAAGTAATTAGAAATCACGCTGATTGAAAAGTTTAGAGATGTGTAGGAAAGTTCATAGTTGATAGGATAAGTGTTCTTTGAAGGACAGAAGCTATAGGCAAAGGAAAATTGGATCGGAGTGGCCCTAGGAAATAACTGGAGTAATTAAAATAAAGAATGAAGCATTGTGGGTACTTCTACCTAAAGTGATGAGAATGGTGGTCATGATTATGAAGGCAATATAAGAAATGCCCTAACATGACATGCTTATCCAGAATCAATAAACAAATGTGTGTGTATATATACATACATACATACACAAACACACATACATACATACATAAATTCACATCTGTGTATGCATGTGTGTATCTTGTTCACTTGTGCTCCCTGTACACTTATTCCTTCACACATTTGCTCTACCCATGTGTATATCAATGTGTAGTTGTCCAAGCATAATTCCAAGAAAAATCTCTTCTCATTGAGTTTTAGTATGTTCGTGAGAGAGTTTCCTCAAAGTTTATAGAGGTTGTGTTCTGCTGCTGATTAATTTTCATTGCTAATTGTTATATTCCCTGTTATGGACCACATGTCTTATGTCAGATTAGTAAAAGTTAAACATTTGTGTTAGTGATCAAGAGCTAAGATTTGGAGAGGATTCTGGCCCTCTTCCCAAATCTCTAGAGTCTAGAGTAGCTAATAAAAGGGTCCAGACTGACAGGGTAACAGGTGCTACACTAATATTCACTAGTATATCATTGATTATTCATGGAGATTAAAGTGAGATTAGTTTATGTGGTATTCTGTGATTCAGTTATACAGGTACAATTATGTTTCACCCAAAACTTCTAATGTTTCTCAAAATGCCGCTATTATTTAACTCCTCATGCTCACCCAAGAATGACATTTACTAAATATGAATTATCACAAATTTCTTGGGTCCAAATTCATGGGTCAGAATTAACAAGATTTTAGGCAATAAATTAAAGAAAGTGAAAAATAGTCTTTTTAAATTAATTTTCAAAGAAATATTGGTTACCATCTTCTCCCTATATGCTATTATTTCTAGGATCATCTTTTTCTCATTACTATTCTTTTTTATATGTTAAATTATACAATAACATGGACTCTTCTTCAGGGCAGGATCCATTTTTCAGTTCTATCTTTGCATCTGCATTGCTCAGCAGGCCTGTACATGGTAGGCATTTTATGCAATGTTTGTTTGTTTCTTCAGCATTCATGTTATCATAGAGATGAAACTAAAACAAGGGGTTATGTAAAGAATCCATGTCCCAGTGTAACATCATACTAGGTTAAAATGTAATGGATCTGAAATAGAATTCTGTGGCTTTAGAGAGATCTCTAATACCTCTACCTTCATATAAATGTTTGGCTTGTATGGGGAGTTGTGGGTGACCGACCATTGAAACGTTTAAGTATAATGGAAAGATTACTTGGAGTACTCACCCCCAGATTTTCCCATATTTTTTAAAACAATTCATATCAAATTCTGCAAAGCCCTGTAAAAAATATTTTAAAATCAGATATGAGCATGAATTCTTATTGATGAATAATGTTTAAAATATCTTATTTGGGGAAGTTAAATATAAAATAATTATGTCTTACAATTGCTGTTATTCTCTTCGCTTTCCCTGGAGGTCTTGCCACCCTCATCTCTACTTCTTGACATCTGACCCAGCTCAAACATGATCACTACCATGAATCCCTGATCTTTCCAGCAGAAAGAGATTTCTCCAGGATCCTTCCTCTCTTGATTTTAACTCTAATGACTTTTCCCTGTGCTATGAAAGCCTTTTTAAAATGGGGATTTTTTTGATCCTCTGAATTTGTAACCTAGTTCCTAGAACCTTCTAGGCACTTAATCAAATGGATTGATACTTTTCGTACACTTACACTCTCATTATATTCTCATTTATATTACTACTATCTCAATATATGTTATTCTCTGTACTGAATAATAGGCTCCTTTAGGTCACCTAACATTGATTTTTTTTTTCAATCTTTCAATTTCCCCTAGGATTCTTAACAGTTTATAGACCTTTTAGTGGTCTAGAAAAGTCTATGAACCCCTTCTGCAAATGTTTTAAAATGCACAGAGCACATAGCGTTAAAAAAGAAACCAATTTTTCTCAAAATAGTTATCCAAAAATGTATATTTCTCATGTTAAGAATCTTTGATTTGATGACTATCGCTCAAAGTAGATGACTATAGATGTCATTAAAAGACTATTGTTAATATGATTACAATGATGAAATCCTTTGACAAATCCCTTTTAATGTTTAATCTTACACTTTCTAAAGCTCTTTCACATCCATTTCATGAGTCAATGTGTCTCATTTGATTCTCACAACATTTGATGAGGTAATTAATAAACTAAAGGACACAAAATGTTAACGATTTCCCTAGCTCAGCCACTGACAGATCAATTTCCGTCTTTGAATTCGAGTTCTTTTGAGTGCATGACACAACTTCTGATATAAACCTTCACCTGCAGTCTGTCCTACCTATACTTCCACTTCAGAAGATAAATGCTCTGAAGTAGTCAGTGGAAAGTTATAGAGATCTTTCAAAACTGGCCTCAAAACAAAGAATTCCTGGGTTCAAGTTTTGCCTCTCACACATGCTGGTGGGATGACTCTGAGCAAGGTAATTAATCAATACTCTAGGAAACTCTCTAAGACTAAAAGTTACGGGAAAAGTCAGGTGGTAATAGTTGTTACCTCACCTGGGAATTCTTGTGCCAGTTAGAACACAGATCAACTTGTTATGCCCTAAAGCCTTGGGGGCACAGGGCTCAAAAGGAAATTACCTTTTAATCAATAGCTAAATCTGCCAGAGAGTATTAATAACCCTGACAATCACTCAGGCAGAATATAGTGTAAAACATATAGCATCTAAGACTTGTTAATGAAGCTCTTTGTCCAATGAGAAGACAACCTGAACACACTCTATCTTATAACACTGAAAGACACATGCACTGTAATTTTTCTTTGGGAAATCTGAGGTCATACAAGGAATCCAAAGATTATAGACCTCTCCTTTGATAGGTGAGGAAATTGAGGTGAAAGGAGAATAATTAATTTCCCAAAGTCACATAGGTAATAAGCATCAGAGCTGGCATTTGTACCAAAGTTATCTGACCCAAGAGCAAACACTCTTTCCATAGTTCAAAGAAAGTAAAGGAAAACTTATAGAAACTCACTTTGTAATAAGCAAGAGCAGTGCCAAAGATGGGAAGAGGTGCTGGTCCTGGAATTCCCAGGTTCTTAAAGACTTTGTGTGTCCAGGTTCCATATCTGCAAAATGGAGGAAAAATACGAAGACATTAGAGTCAAGGCAAAGCCAAAGACATAAATGGTTCCATCCATTTGTCAGTAATCAAAAGAGGAGGAGGTATAAAGATAAGACTTCTCAGGTAAGACTTGGGGGGCACTTTCAGAGATACTTCATGACTCCCACAAATATCCTGAGATTTTGTACAACCTAGCCGAAATTCCTTGAAATCCAATCCAAGAGTCAGTAAGGCCTGAGACTACGCATTAGGTGCACCCAAGTTTGGAAAACTTCTAGTAAACCATCTTCAGCATTGCTGCTAGAATATACTCCTCCCCTTGGTTTATTCCATCATTATTGCAACTGAACTCTCTTGTACTATAACTAGTATCAAGTTTCTCTTGCTAAATTTTACCCTGCCCAGGGTCAATTCACCTTACATACAACCAAAGCAGCTCAGAACATGAGCCTCAGACATGAAGCTCTCCTCTCCAGGACCCAACCCAGCGCTGGTGTCTCAGACACCAGATCACTCATCTTGAGAACCAGAATACCAGACACAACCATATGGTTTTCAATATTTCACTCACCTTAATGACCCACCCCAACACCGAGGACTTAATTAGATACTACGGCTCTTACTGTTAGGACCTTATATAGCAGGAAAAGCTACTTAAACCATTCCTAATATCCCTCCCTTCTTGAGACAAGAAAGAAAAATGACTTTTTGCTATGACTAGCATACTCCTACTGCTTACTCTTCCATTTGGTACAGAATTCTCTGATGAAGAAGCAAAAATTTCCATTCTTTTATCACTTCACACCATAGTCCTACCTCACTCAGGTAGCAATTCAGCTCTGCCCACCTCTTCCTTTATGTCTTCTGGCTCTGCATTCTATTATCTACACATTTTCCTTTATCTCCTGGGTTCTCTGACCTCAGATATACTCATGCTAGTGTAGAACTCAGTATATTTTTTCCTTGCTCCTTATCACCACTCCTAGATCCTTCCTCTGTTACCACTTAGCAACTTGTCCTAACTTGACTTCCGTTCCTTCCATATATATCTTATCTAATCCAATTCTGGAAGCAGTTAGACATTGCATGACAGCTCTCTTCACAAGGCCTTCAGCCTCTAGCTCACTCTTTCTCTGCAATCTAACCCTGCCCTTATGCCAAGTAGCATCAATATTCAGTTCATCCCCCGAGTCCCCTGGCCTCTCTGTTTCTTATTCTCAACTCCAATTTCCTATTCCTTCATTTCCCAACAGTCACATGAAAGGATAGTAACACCCTGGACCTCATTATTACCCAAATATTCTACTTCTGTGGTCAAGGATTCTGAAATTGCTTTACACGACAAGGTCTTACAATTTCTTTTGTTTTCATATTGTATGTTTCATGATCTTATTTTTCATCTTTACGTTCAACACTATTCCCCAAACCACTGCCGTGCAATATCTTCCTAGGCTCTAGTTTCATCTTTTTTGATAAAAATAATCATTTGATATTTACAAGCAATGGGTTCAATCTCCTTCTACTCTCTTTGCACATACACACACAGTGAAAAGAGAAAGTAAAACAAAACCTCTATAACAAATTGCACAAAATACATCCTCACATTTTCTGTATCCCAAAATACAAGTCTCCCTCTGCCTAGTCATCACCTCCATTACAAGATGTATAGAATTCTTGATTATCAGCCCTTTGGACTCACAGTTAATTATTATGAGGATCAGAGTTCTTAAGATTTTCAAAACTGATTATTTTTTAAAATACTAGAATATTAATTATTCTTTTGGTTCTGCTTACTTGGCTTCACATTCACTTGAAAGTGACATTCAAGTCACACCCTTGCCCCATCCTTCCTCAATTATTTGGATTTCTACTTATACTTCCAATTCTGGGATATGTACCCCTCATTCCTTTTACTTTCTTCCCCAGTATGTTTTTCTCTTATCTGTTACTTTTCTCCTGGAAAATCATTAAATCATTACAAAAATCACATCCAAGATCTCTATTGATTGTGACCTCATCTATGACACCACCATTGGATGATGGTACGTTCTGATGGATGTTGCATCTTAACTCATCCTCAAGTGCAACACAAACATCTCCTTATTATAAAATCTTTCCTTATTGCTCAGTTTTTTTACTCTTTTGGGTCAAGACTAAAGAGCCATTGATCAGAGTTCATAGCTTTCCCTTGGTAATTTTTTAGCAAATTGTGTTGATTGATTTATATAAACAAAGAAAGTCAGCATTTTCGGTTATAAAAGTCCTAAATAACATACATTATACAAAGAGTATGAAAAACTAAAAACTAGTCTTTGTGAAATGTCATATAAGAGTCACAAGGCAGCTGGGTCTAATCCCTTGATAAATTATAGAAGGAAAAAATAAGGTTGACACTCACAGAAACAAGAGAGTCAGGAAGAGAACAAGAAGTGCCCAGGTTCCAGCACTTAAGCTTGGGATGATGTTCATTGTCACACTCTCCAGTCAATTCTTTATTTCGGTCTCTTTTCCTTGTCTCTGTTTGAGCCTTTGTTCTTGAGGCCTCAACTTCAGGTGATCTTGTAATTCCCCCAACAAATTCTGAAAGTAATATGTAGGCTGTAAAACAAAGGGTGGAGTTAAAGGAAGAGCCAATGAAATTATGATCCACCTGGGGGAAAAAAAGTACGTGGAATTTTGTGATGGCCAGTCAAGTTCAGAAAATAATAATTAACCTCACTCACTTTAAAAAAAATAATAGCAATGATATAAAATCTTTAACCCTTATCAGAAATAGGGGTGACAAAATCAGAGTGGAGTTAAAGTTTTATGGAGGTCTAAAGTACAAATGAAGCAATCCACAAGCATTTATTAAGTACCTATATGTGCCAGATATTGCATTTAGTCCACAGGATACAAAGAGGAAAATTCTGCCTGTGACAATCAAGTTTGATAATAGGAGAGTCATGAGTCATAGAACCATAAAAAAAGAGGTGAACTCAGATTCATTAGGCATATCTTTGAATGCAAGTCCACCAACTATATCCTCTATGATATGCTTTATTTACATCACAGACCCTAACATTTCTTATTAAAAATGAGAGACTCAGAGAATGCAAAGGTTTATTCAAGCTCTGGATACATCATCTTTCTGCCTTGACTTTATCCTCTTAGATATGGGAAAAGTAATATGTATAAGACATTCCTAAGAGGTTTCTTGTGAAACTCAAAAAGAACTAGTGTCTACAAAGTACTTTCAAACTTTAGATGCTACATAAATGTTAGCTATTACTGAGATTGCACTCTGCAATATATATACACATATATACACTCTGGATACATACATACATATTATATATATATATATATATATATATATATATATATATATATATATATATATGCACATAGTTGTATCATGTGAACCTCTGACATGTTGGGAGGAGGGGGAAATGCCCACCATCTATTCTCCAGTCAGAGAACAGAGAACATATATGGATGGAAATCTCTAGGGAAGCTTCACAATGTGACCAAGTTCCAGGTGTTGACCAGGGTTAGAGACATCATCACAAGGCAAATAAGAAGCCTCAGGTACTAGTTAACTGCTGCCTTTCAACTACTGATAAGAAAATAAAATATGTTCCTCTTCTTCCCTAAATCACAAGCATGATTTCAGAGTTGAAAGGGACTTGAAAGGCTATCTTACTAAGCAAATACATGAACAAACATCCTGTTTGCAGCAGACCAAGCAAGTGCCCATCCAGCCTTTCTCTTGTTAGTTGTTGAGTTATTTCAGTCATGTCTGACCCTTCAGGACCCCATTTCAGGTTTTCTTGGCAAGGATCCAGGATTTGTTTGTCATTTCCTTCTCCAGCTCATTTTACAAATGAGGAATTGAAGTAAACAGGGTGAAGTAACTTGCCTAGAGTCACACAGCTAGTAAATGTCTAAGACTGGATTTGAAATTAGGTCCTTCTTGTTCCAGATCTGCCACTCTATCCACTGCATCACTTAGTCTTTCTCTGAAGACTTCCAAAGAAAGCAAACCTACTTCCTGAAGCAACCCTATTCCAATTCTAGATAGGTCTAATCCTCAGGAATTTTCCAGTCTCATCAAGCAAATATCTATTTCCCTGTCATGATTGGTGCTGGTTCTGTTCTCTGCTGCCATGTGAATCAAGTCTAATCCCTCTTCAATGTGACAAGACTTGTAGTATTTTAAGACAGATAGCATACCTTCCTAAACTATATCTGCCACAAGAAAAGCATCCTTACTTCCTTCAGTTGATCTTCAGATGTTATAGAATAAAGCTCTACTTCTACTCTTGGCTGTGCTTCTTTAAACATTTTCTTTTTCTTAGGGTCATTTCTCAAATATGGCTGCCATGATTGGCACAGTATTTCATACTGAAAAAATGAAAAGGAGTTCAGTCTGAATTCAAACTATACTACTACAAAAACATAATTGTAAAGAACAATAACCTCAACAACTTGATATTGGGTAACAAATAGGCTGAGTAGTGGGGAAAAAATCAGGGACAGAATTGAGAGAAATAAATGAGCGTAGTAACCAGTTATTAAATAACAATGAGGATCCCAGATTTTAAGGCAAGAGCTCAGTATGCAACCAAAACTGTTAGAAAATAGTCTAGCTGAAGCCACATATATACCAATATCTTACATAATATATCAGAAAAAGCTCAAAATGAATACATGATTAAGATACTAAGTGTGATATCACAAACAAATTAGAGAAGAGTGGACAAATTACTTGTCAGATCTATGGACTGAGGAAGAATTCTTGCCCAAATAAGGGACAGAAAGATTCACAGAAGGCAAAATGAACAAATTTAGTAGCACAAATTTAAAAAGATTTTGCATAAATAAAATTAATGCAGCTAAAATCTGAAGAAAGAAACTGGACAAAGCATTGGTAGAACATTTTTTCTGACAAAGGTCCCATTTCTAAGACATGTAGGGAATTTAGTTAAATGTATAAGAACAGAGCCATTTGTCAATTGTTAAGTAGACATAGGGTGTGAATAATCAGTTTTCAGAGGGATAAGTTATAAGCAGCAATACGAAAAAATGCTCTAAGTCACTAATAAGGGAAATGCACATTAAAATAACTCTGAGATACATAGGCTATGTTGTCAAAAGTGGGAATGACAATACGGGAAGGGCTGGAGGAAACAGGTACATTTATGCAGTATTATTATAGTAGTGATCTGGTCTAATCACCCCATAAAGTGATTTGAAAGTATGAACAAAAAGCTGTTAATCTCACCATACACTTATAATTTCTACAGTACTTGCTCTACTTCTATAATCCAAAGGAATTAAAGAATGAGTAAAAAGGCACATAAGTACAGAAATATTTACAGAAACTCTATTTGTGATAGCAAATAATAGGAAACTGAGGGGATATCGATTGAGGAATGACTGAAGAAGTTCTGTTATATAAATATGATGGAACAAATACTGTACTTTAAGAAAAGATGACGAGTATATTTTCAGAAAAACCTGAACTTCAAATGAATTGCATTGTTTTAGCTCCATAAAGTAGTTTGATTAGGGTGTCACTGAATGAGTAAACTAATATATACAACTTTTTAAAATTTTATTATATTGGTTAGATTTACCCGTGAATAATTAAGTTTTTCCCAATTACTTATATCTGTTTGTTATTTACAGAGTATTTTGTAATTGTATTCTTAATAATTAATATGTGTATTGGCATGTAGACTCCCAAACATTTTATCTTGCATGTAATTATTTTATTTTACTTTTGTCTTCATTTTGTTTTTCTGTTTTTGCTTTTTGTTTTCATTCTGCTTTATTTTATTTTTAGATTTAGATTGTCTTCCTACCCCAACACCCTCCCTCACCCATTCAAAAGGTTAGAAATACAAAATATTTTATAAAAGTAGGCTTGCAACAAAAGTTACTATATTAGCCATGTTCCCCCCAAAAAAGAAAAAGTGCTTGAATCTATACTGAATCTATCACTTCTCTTTCTGTAGGTGAATAACATTTTCTGTCATGAGTCTTTTGGAACTGAGGTGCACCATTGGGTTGATTCAAGTTACTAAATCTTTCACAATTGACTATAATTACTCTAATACTATTACTGTGTAAGCTGTTCTGATTCTCCACCCTTTATTTTGAATCTATTTACACGTCTTCTCAGGTTTTTCTGAAACTATTCCCTTTATAATTCCTTATAGAACAATAGTATTCCAATACATTTATATACAATCATTAATTCAGTAATTCCAAATTGATGAGCATCCCTCAGTTTCCAATTCTTTATTTTTTTAAATTTTCTAATAAATTTATTTATTTAACTTTTTACATTCATTTCACAAAATTTTGGGTTCCACATTTGCTCCCCATTTGTCCACTCCCCCCAACCCAATACACAGAGCATTCTAATTTTCTCTATCACCAATCTGCCCTCTCTTCTATCATCCCTCCCTTCCCTTGTCCCCATCTTCTCTTTTGTCCTATAGGGCCAGATAATTTTCTATTCCCCATTACCTGTATTTCTTATTTCCTA
>CM053772.1:88489623-88507010 GCA_028658325.1 Potorous gilbertii | reverse complement strand
GGTATGGACCCGTTTTTCATGCTTTTCTTGCATCTCTCTCATTTCTCTTCCCAGTTTTTCCTCCACCTGTCTAACTTGATTTTCAAAATCCTTTTTGAGCTCTTCCATGGCCTGAGCCCATTGGATATCTATTTCAGATGTTTGGGATACAGAGGCCTTGACTTTTATGTCTTTACCTGATGGTAAGCATTGGTCTTAGGAAAGTAGGAAACATCTGTTCACTAAGAAAGTACCCTTCTATGGTCTTATTTTTTTTCCCTTTTCTGGGCATTTTCCCAGCCAGTTACTTGACTTCTGAGATTCCTTTCCACACCCACCTCGTCTGCAGATTCACCCAGCTAGTGCTTGGGGGTCTGAGCAAATGCTACTTCCCAGCCTCAGGGCTTTCAGTGGGGGCAGGGCTGCTATTCCACGTGAGATTAAGTTCAGGTGCTCAGGGGAGGGCAGGGCCACCACATGTGACTCAGTTCCCTCAGGGGGTTTATGCAGAGACCTTCAACAATGAATCTGATGTCCTGTCTGCTTTGGGAGCCCCTGTCCACTGCTGCCTCTGCTGCTGCCTCCTGAGGGGGCCTGATTTATGGGGACACCGCGCTCCCCTCTTGGCAAGTCAGACAGGCTCACTCACTAACCTTTGGCATTTGTGGGTGGATGGACCTGCACGGCTGCTGGAGATTCCGTCCCTGAAGCCTGCTGGGGTCTGGTCCTCTCAGTGCTGCATGGCCAAGGCAGGACTGGGCTCTGCTCCAAGTCTAGTGCACGATGGATCTTTGGTGTCAGCTCTTCAGGTCTCTCTGGAACAGAAATCTCCTCCACTCCGTTGCTGTGTAGCTTCAACTGCTCCAGAATTTGTTGGGAGTTCCTTTTTACAGGTCATTTTTGGGCTGTGTGTTCGGAGCTAGTATATGTGAATCTTTCTACTATACCATCTTCAGTTTCCAATTCTTTAACACCAACAAAAGAATTGCTGTAGATATTTTTTGTACATATGGATTCTTTTACTAGTTCTTCAATTTCATTGTGGTATATACTTAGTATCAATATTTCTGGGTCAAAAGGAATGCACAGTTTCATGGCTTTGGGGTTATATTTCAAATTGATTTCTTAAATGGTTGAACTAGTTCACAGTTCTATCAACAGTTCACTATTATACCGCTTCTCCCTTCAATGTTTTTTTTTTTGTCATCTCAGTCCCTAGTTGTGAGTTGGTATCACAGAATGATGTTATTTTTAAATATGTTTTCTTTATTTTGTAAAATATTTCCCAATAACATTTTAATAAAATTGTCACATTTGTTTATATGTGTGTGTGTGTACATATATATATATATATATATACATATATATATATATATATATGTATATATATATATATATATATATATATATACATATTGATATGAAGTCCTCCAAAACATATATCCCTATTCAGGTACTCACTTAGGGTGAAGTAACACCCATTCAGTGAATAGGCCTATTTATGAAGTACTCAGGGGATGGCCCCTTTAATGAGGGAAAGAAAGGGGCAAGGGTTTCCCATCACACCCTGGGCCCTATCCAGTCATCCTGATGAATGTCTGGTCATTGGACCCAGAGGGTTCTTGAGGAGAAGTGAGGCTGGTGACCTTGACTCCCTCACTCAAAACAAAGTCGTGTATAAGTCAGACCATCATTTCTTCGATGGCACGGTCTTCTTCAGAAACAAAGGACAAACACAACAGTATCCCTATTAACCATATGGCAAAAAGTAAACAATAAAAAGCAAAAACCATAGAGTTCATTGATTCTCACTCTGGAAGTTGAATGCACTTTTTGCAATGGATCCTTTGGAACCTTAGGCCATTGTCTTGATTAGAATAGCAAAGTCTGCCATAGTTGATCATCATAACAATATTATTTTTACTATGTACAGTGTCTCAGAATGGTTTCAATTTGCGTTTCTCCAATTATTAGTGGCTTTCAGTATTTTCATATGAGTATTGAAAGTTTTGATTTCTTTCTTAGAAAACTTCCTGTTTATGTGCCTTGACTATTTATCAACTGTAAATTCATTTTTACTTTTACACATTTCACTTAGTTCTTTATATATTTTAGAAATGAGAACTCTATGATAGAAACTTATTGCAAAGATATATTCTCAGTTTACTGGTTTTCTTCTAATTTGCTAACTAATGGCAGCATTACTTTTATTTCTTCAGAAGCTTTTGAATTTTATATTATCAAAATTGTTCATTTTATTTCCTGTGAAACTCTTTGTTTCTTGCTGGGTCATGGACACTTCCCCTACATATAGACCTGACAAATGATTTTTCCATGCTTCAATAATTTCCTTGGGATATTATCATTTATAACTAAATTACCCACCAATATGAGGATTACCATGGTACATAATAGCATGTTTTCATCTATGTCTAGTGCTGCCAGGCTATGTATTAGTTTTTCCTGTAGTTTTGTCAGGTAGTGAGGTCTTGTCCCAATAGCTGGAATCTTTAATTCTGTAACTCATGAGGTTATTGTCATCATTTCCTATTATATATTATGTATCTAATTTGTATCTAAGTTGATAATATTTTCAATTAATTTTTAGTTGACTCTCTAAGGTTCTGTAAGTAAACTATCATATCGTTGGCAAAATGTAGCAACTTGGTTCCTCTTTGTCTATGCTTATATTGTTTAATTTTTGTCTTGTCTTATGCCTTTAGCTAGCAATTCAATTATAATATTGAATGGCAATGGTAGTTAAGGACATTCTTGCTTCTCTCCTTATTAGAAAGATTTCTACCTAATACCCATGACAGATGGTACTTGCTCTTTACCTTAGGTACACATCACTTTTTTTTTTAAATCTATGCTTAAGACTTCAAACGTTTTTAATAAGAATTGTTGTGTTTTGAGAATAACTCATTTATTTAAATAATCTGATAAAAATATGTAGCCATAAAAAAGCTGAATAATGGAAGTTATTACTCCTTACATCTACTCCTTAGTCTCTAATATGTACTCTTATGAAATGTTTATAAATTATGTTCATATTAATTAAATTCTTTGTAGATTATACTTACATATAAATTAAGTTATTTAAATGTTTTATAACACTTTCTTTACTTTTGATACTTAAAAGAATTGAATTGTGTTCTATTTGTGTGTATAACCTTTACTTCTAAGAAAATAAAAATGTTAACCCCATATAATAATGAGGATGTTGATAAAAATAATAATAAAATCATATAATTTTGGTTGGTTGTATTATTATCGTTGTTAAATATTTCTATAGCTTTTTTTTTAATATGGCACCTATCCTATACTCTTGATGTAAGCTCAACTGAATTTTAATGTATCAACTTTGGGATATATTATTTTTTTAAGTCATTTACTTTAAAACTTTTGTATTGTTATTCCTAAGAAAATTGGTCCATAGTTTTCCTGTTTTGACTCTCTCTAGTGAAAGTATCAAGATTATATTTGTCACAGAAGGGACTTGGTAAAATCTCTTTACTATTTTTTAAATAGCTTATGCAATAGATGGATGTTCTTTTTCTTTTCAATTCATCCTTCCCCAGGTATGGAAGAGCTTTATTTACAAAAAAATTGTTCTCCAGCTTTTTAGTAAAATTTTATGGTAAACTCATCTAGTCCGAGTCAGGTTTTTCCACCATTAGGTACCTTATATATGACTTGCTCAATTTCTTTTTTAAGATGAATTCTTTAAGTTATCTATTACCAGTCTTATTACTCAAGAAGTTCATAGTTTTTTAAATATTATTCCATTTCATTTAGATTGTCAGTTTTATTGGCATACATTTGACTGAAATAAGCTGCAATAAGTGTTTTATTGTTTTTTTCATTGGTTGTGAAGTCATTTTTTTTTCATTTTTGATAGGGGTAATTTGGTTTCTTCCTATTTTTAAAATCCAATCAGCTAAAGGTTTTTGATTTTAAAAATTATTCTAGTTTTGCTTATTAATTCAGCATTTTAACTTTCACATTTGTTCATCCTTCGATTTTCAGAATTTTTGTTTTTTAGTTTAATTGATTTTTGAAATTGTTTTGATTTTGATATTTTCTATTTTTTTCATCACCACAACTATTACTTTAATGTAGGCAGTATCGCAATTAGTTTCCTGACTGATGATCTGGGGTTACCTAAGGAAGCCACAGTGCAATCTGAAAATGAGAATAATTTCATATACTCTTTATCAATAATCAACCTTCAATTATTTTCACCTTTTATTATGCATATTGGCAGAATCTTTTTTAATTTAATGAACTAATAATAAGCATCTTTCTGTTAGTCATGGAATTTTTGGAAAGTTTTGTCATTTCTCCCCCCAAAAAAATATTAGCCCTTGAATTTAAATATATGAATATTAAAATATGAAAAAATTTTCAATGAATATATCCTTTAGGTTTGTTGTTTTATGATATAAATTAGCACTGCATATAATCAAGAGCTTTTTCTTTATCTTTGGGTACAATCTTGTCGTTCTGCTCTTTTTTAAATAACATTTGTTGTTTTCTTATTTTCTTTTTTAATCACTTACTTAGTTTTCACTTTTCAACATTCAATTTTATAAAATTTTGAATTCTAAAATTTTCTCCCACCCCAGGATGGCAAGCAATTTGAAATAGGTTATACATATGCAATCACATTAAACATTTCTATATTAATCATGTTTTGAGTGAAAAAAGAGAATAAAAGAGAAAAACCACAAAAAAGCACAAAAAGTAAAAATTGTGTGCTTTGGTCTGAATTCAAATTTGGTAGTTCTTTATGTGGATGTGAATTGTCTTGGATCATTATATTGTTGAGAAGAGCTAAGTCAATCACAGCTGATCATTGCACAATGTTTTCCTGGTTCTGATCATTTCATCCAGCATCAGTTCATGTAAGTCTTTTCAGGTTTTCTTAAATCTACCTGGTTCTCATTTCTTATAGCATGATAGTTGTACATTACATTTATGTAGCACACCTTGTTCAGCCATTCATCAGTTGATTGAAATTCCCCTAATTTCTAATTCTTTGTCACCAGATGTTAATTTCTTACTTGCTATTTGTCTTTTTAGTGCTGCATCCCAGCTTTATTCTGCCTCATCTTCCCCTTCTCTCAAGTAGTCAAATTTCCATCTGTGAATGACAGCTTAACACATTCACCAATATTCAGATGCTTTGATTAATTGAGAACTAAACAAAATTAGTGTACTATCTGTCCTCCTTGCAGAGTGTTAGAAACACTGCACCATCATGATCATGGATATTTATTTTATTTTTATGTATTTCAGTTATGTTGCAAGTAGTAATAGTGCATTTGTCTTTAACAATCAGCAACAATTTTTGAAAGCCAACTAAAAATATGATATTTAGCTAGACATATTGGGGGATTTAAATGAAGAATAGTAAATGGTCTTTTTCTTTTGAGGAGTTTATAGTCTCCTTATGGAAACGAAAAAATTATACATCAAAAATTAACTTACAAAAGCAATGCAAGTCAAATGAATAGAAAATCACATAAGTGCAGTGTGGTCAATGTAGAAACAAACAAGGAGATCTCAAGATATTGTGTACATGATAGACTATTTAATTTCAATTCTGCCTGCATGTGGGGCATATTTTATTCTGTGGATCAACACAGCTCATGTTTATTTGGCACTTTAAAGTTGAAAAGGTGCTTTTCTCATAATAACAAGTATTATTTCCATTTTAATGAAGATAAAATTGAGTCAAGACTGGTTAAATGACTTGCCAATGGCCAATTTTTCCGTTAAAACAAAGAAATTTAAAAGGGGCTTTTATATTTGTTGTGTTCGTCCTTCATTGCTGAAGAAGACCATGCCACCAGAGAAATGATAACATGACTTGCACTTGACTTTGTTTTGAGTGAGGGAGGGATGTGCAGGTCATCAGCCTCACTTCTTCTCCAGAGTCATCTGAATCCAGTGACCAGATATTCATCAGGATAACTGGAGATGACCCAGGATGCACTGGGAGACCTTGGATCCTTTACGCCAAGGTCTTTGCAGGTACTCACTTAGGGTGAGACAATGCCCATTCATTAAATAAGTCAGTTTAAGAAGTAGCCAGGGCACGGTCCCTTTAATGAGGCCAAGAAAAAGAAAGACATCTTTCTGGGAGGGAAACAGCAACAGTTACTATTGATAATCACTCTAAAGCTAGATGGGTCCAGAAGAGCCCTTAGGCAGGGGCCCATTGGTGTCCCAGCTTCAGAGTGCAGTAAGTGTAAGGTTTTGGAAAAGGAAAGGAAAAAAAGGAGAGGAGAGGGGAGGGGAGGGGAGGAAAGAGAGGAAGGAAAGGAAAGGAAAGGAAAGGAAATGAAAGGAAAGGAAAGGAAAGGAAAGGAAAGGAAAGGAAAGGAAAGGAAAGGAAAGGAGCCAGTATAATCCAAGTCAACTGGGCATCTTTTGGCCATCCAAATTTACCTTCCTTTGGAGAGGAGAAGGGGGTAGGCAGAGAGGAGAAGAGGAGTTGAGTTAGCCAGCTAGCTGGGTCGCCTATCAGCCAGCTGCATCAACTCAGAGGGTGGTATTTGTCCTTCATTGCTGAAGAAGACCATGCTATCAGAGAAATGATGACATGACTTGCACTTGACTTTGGTTTGAGTGAGGGAGGGCTGTGCAGGTCACCAGCCTCACTTCTCCTCCAGTTATCTCAAAAAAGAGGCTGTTATACATTGGTCTTCAAAAATTATGCTTTTACAACCAAGAATTTCTTACTTCTATTGTTATTATAGCTAAATTAAATTAATCATGTAGCTAACAACATGTTAATTTTTTTCCCTTGACCTTCTGTGTATTTCCATCTTAATAATGGTAAGTTAACTCTTTAATAGCCTGCTTACAATAAATAGACAAATTGTGTTGAATTTCTCCATGCGGTATAGGATATTTACGTTTGTATATCTCTCTACCTTGTCAATAAGATCAGTCCAATAATATAACATTCTAGATTTTGAAACAAAGGATATGACTCTTCACGTGTGTGTCTTTACAAATTCTGAAGGAAAATTCCTACAGGAGTCTGCTAGTTGCAACTTTCATACTCACAAGTGCAAATCTCAGCTCAATGCAGTTGCAGTGACCAGCACCAAAGGGGAGATACACATAGGAGTTCATGCTCTCTTTGTTTTCTTTGCAGTACCTATTTTTTTTCAAAATGGCAGGAGAAAAGAAATGAGTGAAAAACAATCCAAGACTTGTCAGAAGAACAATGAATCTGACTCTGAAAGAAATACATCAATATTTCACAATAAATAAAAATTTACTTAGTGCCTGCTAGGTACCAGTAACTGTGCTAAATGCCATAGATGCATAAAGAGGCAAATGATATTCCCTGCCCTCAAGGAGCTTACAATCTAATGGGAGAGGCAATATATAAAGCCTATACAGTGCAGGACATATACAAGATAAATAGGAAATAATTAAAAGAGGGAAGGCACTGGAATTGAGAGGGATTAAGAAAAGTTTCCTGTACTAGGTCGAATTTGAAGAAAGTCAGAGGTCAGAAGTCAGAGTAGAACAAGGTGTGCATTCCAGGCTAGGAGAAGAGCCAGCAAAAGTACTTGAAGCTGAGATGAAATATCTTGCTTGTGGAACAGCCAAGTGGCCAGTGAAACTGAATTAAAGTATAAGTGACAGGGAGTAATGTGGAAAAAGACTAGAAAGGTAGTAGAGGGCTAAAGCATGAAATGTTTTGAATGCCAAATAGAGAATTTTATATTTTCTTCTGGAGATACTAGGGAGCTACTTGAGTTTATTGAGGATGAGGACTTTGGGAATTCATTGTCATGGTTAAATGAAGAATGAATTGACATGGGGAGAGAAATGAGACAGGTAGACCCATCGGGAAGCTGTTATAATAGTTTGAATGTGAAATGATGAGACCTTGCACTGGAGTGGTTGCAGCAGCAGAAAAGAGAAAGCATTTCTTTAAAATACTGCAGAGGTGAAATTGACAGGCCTTGGAAACAGACTGTATAAGGAAGGAGGGAGGGGAGATAATGCATAGTCAAGTATAACTCTGAGGCTGTGAATCTAAGGGAATGGGAGTCAATGACTGAAGTCTATTGAAAAAATGAAAGAAAATGTCAAATATGCCATCAGAAAATCAACTGAACTCAAAAATAGATTGAAGAAAGATAATTCAAAAATTCTTGGATTACTTGAAAGTCACAATCAAAAGAGTCCGGATATTACATTTCAAACAATTCTTCTATGAAACCACCCAAGGTATCATAGAACCAGAGAGGAAAGTAGAAATTGAAGGAATCCACTGATCACCTTCAGAAAAGATCCCAAAATGAAAACTCTCAAAAATATTATAATCAAATTCCAGAGCTCTAGGGTCAAGGAGAAAATAACGTAAACACCTAGAATGAAACAACTCAAATATTGTGGAGCTACAGTGAAGATCGTGCAAAGTTCATCAGTTACCAACATAAAGGACTGAAGGGCTAGGATTATGATATTCCAGAAGGCAGAGCAATTAGGATTACAACCAAGAATTGCCTGCCCAACAAAATTTAATATAATCATGTATGTAAGCTTCAATTCCTTCATCTGTAAAATAGAGACAATAATCCCTAAAGTAGCTATATCCAAGCTACTGAAATAGTTACTATAGTCATTATGCAGGGTTGTTGTGAGTTTATTTTACAGACTGAGAGGCACCAATCTAAGCAAGACACAAAAGCAAGATTCAAACCCCGATCCTGTCTCCCAACTCAACGTTCTCTCCAAAATTTCTCAGTTGATCATTTTGAATAAGTGTTTCCCTTGTTTAAAAGAGTAAGTGTTTGCCTTTCAGGACAGAACTGGGTCAGGATGAAGAACAAAAGGTGTGACCATCACCACTGTGCCCTTAGGAATCCTCACTCTATTGATCTCAACAGTTTTCTTAGCAACAGTTGTAGTCCTGAGATCTATGGGATAACTTGAGATTTTCATGCATCACAATATCTAGATACTCCATCTGTACCAGGGAATCATATGTGACTGCTTCCTGGAAAGAGAACAAACAATTCTGAATACTAAGATCTAAGTACTAAGATGACATATCACAGCGACCTTTACTCAATTAGTCTTACAATGAGTCTATACTAGCTTCAAATGTACATCTGGTCACCACATATTACAGTAATACCTTCTGGAGGAAAGCTATAAATACATTTTTACTATTGAACCAATGGAATTTTCGTAAATCACTGTAGGTATCAACTTGATAGTGAAGTGATTCAAAAATTCTGAGCTCTGTCAAAGTAAGATTTGCATTGTTATAAATATTTTCATAAAATGAAGCCTTTTGAGACTGTGACAATAATCTTGAACCTCAGCAGAAGGAGTGCTTAGCAGAATATTTTTCTTCTGTTCTTCTGGGTTACCTCTTGGAAAAAACCAGGTCAATCTTGAAGTCTACAGTGAAAGAGTAAACAAAATTCACCTCAGTCAAATTTTCTTTAGATAAACTTGAAATCTGAAAAGAAACCTTCTGTGTCTTCATTGCTCCCAAGCTTCTGTTTCTTGTCATCTCTGCTTATCCTTTCAAAAATTACTCTCTTCTGTCCATACTCTAGACATCTTCACTCTTAGCTCACCATCAAGGTTGGATGACCTGCAATTATTTCATAACACTTTAGTATTGTGTACCTCCAAGGGATTTCACAACAGAAAAGTCTCAAAACGATGCATCTACAGTGGTAAAATTTAGAAAAGATATTTGAGGGTGGGGTGTACAGAGGCTTTCCCAGCATTCATCATGGCAGATAATGTAGACAGTTATCTTTTTACAAGAACAGCTCTTATAATATCATCATGTTCTGACACTTCTATATTACAGAATATTATGGGACTTGAAGGTGTCTGAGGTAATCACTCAGCAGGCTTGGGTTTGTTTTGCTAGGTGGTCAATGAGATCTAAAAAGACACTTTTATGAATTTATCTCCTCTTCCTTCCTATTGCCACTTTTCTAGCTTAGTAATTCATTACTGTTTAAGGGGATTGTTCTAATACATTCTCAAAGCTATCTCTTAACTTCATAGGAAAATGACTATGTAGATGTTCCCATAACGGTGATTATTTTGCATGGTCCAAGAGTGATGGAAACAAATGATCCTGGTGCATCAAAAAAGCGGTTCCTGAGAAAAGACAAACATCAATGTCCATCAATAAGACATTTTGTCTTCCAGTACTAGGAAGAGTGTATAAACCCTGTTACCAATCACATCAGAGATTGAATGAGAATCTGAGAAGAGGACATAAGAGGAGAGTAGGGAAGGGGAAGATATGCAGGGATAAGAAAAAAGAATATGAAAGGAGGGAAGGGGAGAGAAAATAAAAAGTAGAAAGGAGATGAAAAGAAAAAGTATGGGGTCTGAATGCAGATTGAAACATACTATTTACACTTTTTTTTGTTCTTTTTCTCATTTTTCCATTTTATTCTGATTCTTCTTTCACAATGTGTCTAATGTGGAAATATATATAATATGATGGCACATGTATAGCCTATATGAGATTGCATTCAGTCCTGAGAAGAGAGGTAGAAGAAGGAAGAAAAATTTTGCAGCTCAAAATCTTAAAAAGTGAATGTCAAAAACTGTCTTTATATATAATTGGGAAAAAAAATATTATTCAGCGGGAAAAAAGAAAAGTAGTCTGGGAGACTGAGAAAACCATCTGACTATTCAAAATGGTGCTGCCTCTCTGCCTAGAGAAGTAGCATCTTTATAGTGGGACCCTGTCTAACTGTCCTATAATAATCTTCTGGGGACTTGGAATATCCTTCTCAGTTCCATTATTGGATAAAGAACTGATAAAAGTAATATACTAAAGTTCCTAATAACTACATTAAAATTAAGCTTCCTTTGAATGTATGAAGTATTTGAAGTCATTTTAAAATCTCACAAGATAATAAAGAAATGTAATAAATGTTTAAAAAAGAATTTTTGAATTCCAATTTCTCTTTTACCCCCATCACCCTCCCAGCCTTTATAAAGGCAAGCAGTATCTTAATTACTGATATCAAGAAATGCAAAACATATTTCCATATTGGTCATGTGAAAAAAAGCAATGAAGGCAAAAGCTATGATGAAAGTTTAAAAACTGTGCTTCAATCTGCACGCAGAGTTCAATGACTGACACATTGGAAAGTGAGAGCACTTTTCATAATGGGTCCTTTGGAACTGTGCTGGATCATTGTCTTGATTAGAGTAGCTAAGTCTTTCACAGTTGATCATCGTTACAATATTACAGTGATTGTGTACAGTGCTTCAGAATGGTTTTAATTTGCTTTTCTTCAATTATTGATGGTTTCGAAAATTTTTTATACGACCACTGATAGCTTTGATTCCTTCTTCAGAAAACTGCCTGTTATATCCCTTGACCATTTATTAGTTAGAGATTTGTTCTTATTCTTATATAGTTCTTCATATATTTTAGTAATGAAATCTCTATCAGAGAACCTTGATGCAAAGGTATTTTCTCAGTTTCCTGATCTTCTTATTTTAATAGGATTCATTTTGTTTGTGCAAAAGCGTATTTAATTTTATGTGTTCAAAATTATTTATTTTACTCCCCATGAAACTTTATATCTCTTCTTTTGTCATGAACTCTTCCCCTACCATAGATCTGACAGGTAATTTTTTCATGCTTCAATCATTTCCTTTGTATATTCCCATTTATATCTAAATCATGTACCCATTTGGAGCTTATCTTGGTATATAGTAAGAGGTTTTGATTAATGCCTCTTGACTCACATGCTGCTTTCCAGTTTTTCCAATAGTTTTGCCAAATAGATCTTGTCCCAATAACCAGAATCTTTGATTGTGTAACTCACGAAGTTATTGTCATCATTTCCTATTGTATATTGTGTATCTAATCTGTACCTAAATTAATAATAATATCAAATAATTTGGGTTGATTCTCTGGAGTTCTGTAAATAAACCTTCATGTCCCCTGCAAAAAGTGATCACTTGCTTCTTTTTTGCCTAAGCTTATTCTTTTAATTTTATTCTCTTATTGATACAATTAGCAATTCACATATAATGTTGAATGGCAATGATGGCAAAGTACATTCTTGCAACTCTCCTGATCTTATTAGAAAGATTTCTAGCTTACGCCCATGACAGATGATGCTTGCTCATTGTTTTAGGTATACATAATTTATCATACTAAGGAAAGATCTATTTATGTTTATGATTTATATTGTTGTTAACAGGGAAGATTTTATTTTGTAAAAAGCTTCTGTATTTATTTAAATAATCTGATAATCTCATGTAATTATTAAAAAGTTTCTTGGTCTCTAAATTGCACTGTTTTGAAATCTTAAAATGTGTATAAAACTTACTTTTCTTTATGTACTTAAAAGAATTCAGTTGCATTTTATGGCATCAATTTTTTGCATGTTAGACTTTTAAGTCTAGGAAAGTAAAGGTGTCAAAACCAAATAATAAATAGCCACATGGTTTTTGGTTAGTTTTATTATTGCTATTGTCAATTATGTTTATAGTTTTTTTCTAACATGGCACCTATCCTTCTTTCCTGATACAAGTCCCATTGGATTATAATGTATGATCTTTGAGATGTATTACATATTTGATTGTGATTTCTTTAAAATTTTTGCATCAACATTCATAAGGAAAATTGTTCTATAATTTTCTTTCCCTGTTTTGACACACTCCAGTGAACACATCAAGACTATAATTGTTTCATAGAAGGAACTTGGTAAGATCTGTTTACTATATTTCAACTAGTAATAGATGGATGTTCTATGCAGTAGAAAAATATTTGGGTGTTCTTCTTTTTCTATTCATCATTTCCCTAGGAGGGAAGAGCTTCATTTACAAAAATAACTGTTCTTAAACTTTTAGTAGAGTTTTTTTGTAAACCCATCTGGTCTTGGTCAAGTGTTTTGTTTTCCCCTTGAGAGTTTGCTGTGGCTTGTTTAATTTCTTTATCTAAGATGAATTCTTTAAGTAATCGATTTCCTGTTCTCTTTATAAAGAAGTTCATATATTGTAAATATTCTTCTATTGCATTTAGATTGTAGTTTTATTGGCATATACTCAGCTGAAATAAATCCTAGTAACTTTTATTTTTTTTTCTTCCTTGGTTGTGAAGTCACCTTTTTCATTTTTGATACAGGCAATTTGGTTTTCTTTCTTCTTTTTAAAATTCAATGTATTAATTGATTACTGATTTAACAAACAATGTATAGTTTTATTTTTAATTTAACTTCTTAACATTCTAATTTGTTACTCTTGCCTTTGTTTTCAGTATTTTTAATTTTTTAGGGGTTTTTTGAAAGTTTTTGTAATTTTATTGATATTTCCTATTTTTTTTTATCACAACAGGATCTCAACTATCCCTACAGCTACCACTCCCCAAAAACCATCTGTAAGTCCAAGCAAAGTAGAATATTTTGCTCTTTTTGTTTTACTAAAAGTGTCTCTGATTGAATATTTTGATTAAAGAAGATCTTCCCCACACATTGATGGTCCTGCCTATTGAGGAAAGCTTAATTAGGAGAGTTCTTTTGTAGGAGGGTGTCAAGTACCTTTTTTTTTATTTATTGAGGCACTGGGTCAGAGGGTCATTCATGCTTTATGGCTCTCAAAAGTGTATAAATACTCTAAGTGTGAGGTATTACCTTGGGGTTTACTGACTGGAAGTGTTTTTTTTTTTTGCCAAATGAGGACTCTGGAAAGCCGTGAAGGAGCTCCCCAACTTTGAAAACCCAGGTGTCGGTATTTCCCTCTCTGGTAACTATAGTCAGACAGTTGGACCTGTCTGTTGATTTGTGATACATGTATTGGTTATGATCAGGCAGAGGAAGCCATGTCTGCTGATCTTTGATTACTCTATTACTTTCTTTGAAGTGCAAAGTACTGATTCCTCTGAATTAGGTGAATAATATATGTGTTCCATTAAAGAATGATATATTTATATGATTCATTAAGGTGATTGTTAACCCTTCAAAAGTTGCCTTTTCTTTTAGAGAAGCAGATCAAAATACCTGTGATAGCAAATCCCCTGTGTATATCAGGGTACTTACTGATACACCATCCCATAAAACAAATAGTATTTTTAGAGGGAAATATTTTTCATACAACTAATCAATACATTCTAAAAGTCCAAAACATGTGCAATGTGTAACACCTATGGACCTCCAAACTCTAAAGTGTGGCTTGGGAGTGTTTTTCGTATCTCTTCAGACAAGTTTCTGAATGTTTATGCTTTTGTCCCATTTACTTTTGATATTTTGGTGTCCTTGTTCTTTCCATTTACATTGTTGTGGTTAGTGTGTATATTTTTTTCTTGGCTCTACTAACTTTTCTTTGAATCAGTTCATATAGACAAGGCTACAATTATATTTCTGTAAGTCTAGAATGTTTTGGAGTTAGACATCAAGATTTTATTTTTGGCATTTCAGAAAGATTTTGAATGACTTTTCTTTTTTTTCTTCCTGGTTTTTGTAATTAAAGCATAGAAATAATTTTGATTTTTGTGGATTTTTTGTAAATTAGTATTCCAACATAGGCAGTATGTCAATTATTTTTCTAACTGATGCTCTGGGATTGTCTAAGTAAGTCACAATACAATCTCAAAATGAGAATAATTTCATGTTTTCATTGCTAATATCAAATCTTCAATTCTAATATTAGGGAAGTTTTGTTATTTCTCTCCTGTAAATAATGTTAGTTCTTGCCTTCAAGCATATGGATGCTAAAATACAAAAAAAAATTGCTTTTCATTGCTATCTCCTTTTAAGTTTGTTGTTTTATGACAGAAATGAATGTTGCATGTGGTCAAAGTTTTTCTTATCTGTTGATACAGTCCTGGGGCTGTTTTTTTTTAATAAAATTTGTTTTTTTCTTAATTCTTTATTTTATTGATCATTTATTTGGAGGAGGGGTAAAGATGATGAAGAAAATATAGGGACTTGCCTGAACTCTTCCCCAAGACCCTCCAAATATCTTTAAATAATGACTTTTTAAAAATTCTAGAGCAACAGAACCCAAAAAAAGACAGAATGAAACATTGTTCCAGCACAAGACAACTTAGAAGGTCAGAAAGGAAGGTCTGTTGCACCTGGGCGAGAATAGAGCACAGTCCAGTGCAGTTTGCACTAGGACAGCCCAGAAACTGCAAATCAGGAGTAGACCTTGGGAGCCACTGAATCAGTAGCATCAGGAGCTGCTTCTACAGTTCTCAAGCCACAAATGGTAAGGGGGTTGAACAAATGATCGGAAGAAAATTATAGGTATCTCTTTGCAAGAACCAATGTAGGACTCTGTTGTTTTGCTCATATTTGGATCTGAGTTGCAGTCCTGGTTGGCAGTCACAGAGTGGGGAGGAATACCATTACACCAGAGCTCATGGCCACAGTGGAGCAGGGACCCTCCTCACACAATTCCAGAGGAAAAGATTGCTTGTGGTCACTCACAGACCAGCACACAGACCAAGAGAGTAGTAAACACCTCTCTTTATATAATACCACTTTAGAAGAATTTAAAACTTACAGCTCTATAGAAATATCTCTAAAAACAGCTGCACAAAACCCCTGAAACTTGGAATAGTGTGTCTTCCACTCTGGAATTAGAGTCCTATTGTAAAGAAGAGTTAAAAGTCAAGTAATAGTCTAGGAAAATGAGCAAACAACAGAAAAATACTTTGAGTGTATAAAGTCACTTTGGTGACAAGGAAGATCAAAACACACTCACAATGAGATAGAGAAGTTAAATCTACATCCATAGCCTCCCAGAAAAATGTGAATTGTTCTCAGGTCATGGAAGATATTAAAAACGATTTTGAAATTAACTAAGAGAGGTGGAGGAAAAATTAGGAAGAGAAATTAGTATGATGCAAGAAAGTCATGAAAAACAAGTCAACAGTTTACTAAAGGAGACATAAAAAATACTGAAGAAAACAACACCTTAAAAAACAGACTAGACCAAATGCTGAAAAAAAAAGTACAAAAAGCCAATGAGAGAATAGTGTCTTAAAATGTGGAAATGGCCAAATGGAAAAAGAAGCACAGAAATTCGCTGAAGAATAAAACTAGTTAAAAGGTACACTTGGCCAAATGGAAAGGATAGTGCAAAAGCTTGCTGAAGAAAATAATTGCTTAAAAATTAGAATTGAGCAAATGGAAACTAATGAATTTATGAGGACATAAGAAATAATGAAACAAAACTAAAAGAGCAAAAAAATAGAAGACTGTGAAATATATCATTGGAAAAACAACTGCCTAGGAAATTGCCTAGGAAAGATCCTTTTAAAATTATCAGACTTCCAGAAAGCCAGGTTTAAAAAGGAGCCAAGGCATTATCTGAAGTACCTAAAATTAAAACTTCCAGGAGTACTAGAGCCAAATTCCAGGGCTATCAGTTCAAGGAAGAATATTGCAAGCAGCCAGAAATTTCAGGGCTCCCAGTTCAAGGAAAAAATATTGCAAGTAGCCAGAAAGAAATTTTTCAATTATCATGAAGTCATAGACCAGATAACACATTAAATTATGTTATATGATTTATAAATTCATAAATTATGAATATGTACAATTTAATATACAATATATAATTTAATGTACAAAATTTATATGTAATATATAATGTATATAGTGTGTATAATGTATATAATTTCTATATTATATTATGTATATAATATGTAATTTAATGTATATAATTTAATATATACACACATACATACATAAATATGTACACACAGTGCACAGGTATGAGTTGAATATGAAAAATACCTTTAAAAATAAATTTAGGGGGTGAGAAGAATACACTGGAAAAAAAGGGAAAGGAAAAGAGAATGGTGTAAATTATTTCACATAAAAAGAGGCAAAAAAACATTTTACAGTGGAGGGGAAAATGGGGGAGGTAAGGGGAATGAGTGAATCTTACTCTCCTCAGAACTGACTCCAAGAGGTAATAACATACACACTCAATTGAATATAGAAATCTATCTTACACAACAGGAAAATAAGAGGGGAAGAGTTTAAGAGAAAAATGGAAATAGTGATAGAAGAGAGGGCAGACTGAGGGAGGGGTAGTCAGAGACCAAACACTTTTAAGGAGGGACATGGTAAAAGGAGAGATAGAATAAACAGAGGGAAATAGAATTCATGAAAATACATTGGTAATTGTGAAATACATTGTAATTGTGGCAAAAAAAAAATTGAGGCAAATTTCTCTGATAAAAGCCTCATTTCTCAAACACTTAGAAAACTGAATCAAGGGGGGCGGAGCCAAGATGGCGGAGTAGAAAGACTCACCTATGCTAGGTCCGAACCCACAGCCCATAGATTTCCTGTAAAAAGAACTCCTGACAAAGTCTGGAACAGTGGAAGCCGCGCAGAAACACAGTGAAGGAG
>CM053772.1:88467987-88489123 GCA_028658325.1 Potorous gilbertii | reverse complement strand
GAACATTATAGTCAAATTGCAGAGTTCCCAGGTCAAGGAGAAAATATTGCAAGCAGCTAGAAAGAAACAATTCCAGTATTGTGGAAATACAATCAGGGTAACACAAGATCTAGCAGCTTCTGCATTAAGGGATCAAAGGGCATGGAATAGGATATTCCAGAAGTCTAAGGAACTAGGATTAAAATCAAGAATCACCTACCCAGCAAAACTGAGTATAATACTTCTAGGGGAAAAAATGATCTTTTAATGAAATAGAGGACTTTCAAGCATTCTTGATGAAAAGACCAGAGCTGAAAATAAAATTTGACTTTCAAACACAAGAGTCAAGAGAAGTATGAAAAGGTAAACAGCAAAGAGAAATCATAAGGGACTTACTAAAGACACTTACTGAACAATTTACATTCCTACATGGAAAGAAAATATTGGTAACTCTTGAAAACTTTTTTTAGTATCTGAGTAGTTGGTAGCATTACACATATGCACAGAGAGAGAGCGGGAGAGAAGGAGGGAGGGAGACAGAGAGCAAAGGGTTAATTGAATAGGATGGGATCATATCTTTAAAAAAATGAAATTAAGGCGTAAGAGAGAGAAATATATTGGGAGGAGAAAGGAAGAAACAGAATGGGGTAAATTATCTCTCATAAAAGAGGCAAGTAAATGGCTTTTCAGTGAAGGGAAAAGTGGGGATGTGAGAGAAAAACATGAAGCTTACTCTCATCACATTTGACTAAAAGAAAGAATAAAATGCACACTTATTTTGGTATGAAAACCTATCATAATACAGGAGGGGGGGAGAATGGGATAAGCAGGGTAGGGGGATGATGGAAAGGAGGGCAGTAAGAGGAGGGAGCAATTAGAAGTCAACACTCTTGGGGATGACAGGGTCAAAAGAGAGAGTAGAAGAAATGGGGGGGCAGGATAGGATGGAGGTTTGAAATATAGTTAGTCTTACACAACACGACTATTATGGAAGTCATTTGCAAAACTACATAGATATGGCCTATATTGAATTGCTTGCCTTCCCAAAGGGAATGAATGGGAAGGGAGGGAGGAAGAGAAGTTGAAACTCAAAATTTTAGGAGCAACTGTTGAATATTGTTCTTGCAACTAGGAAATAAGAAACACAGGTAATGGGGTATAGAAAGTTATCTTGCCCTACAGGACAAAAGAGAAGATGGGGATAAGGGAAGGGAAGGGAAAGATATTAGAAGAGAAGGCTGATTGGTGATAGGGGTTAGATAGAATGCTCAGCATTTTGGGGTGGAGGAGGGGAGAAATGGGAAGAAAATTTGGAACCCAAAATGTTGTGTAAATGAATGTTGGAAACTTAAATAAATAAATTTTTTTAAAAAGAATACATGGAAGTCCTCTATTTCATTGAAATTCCATTTTTCCCCTGAAGTATTATGCTCAGTTTTGCTGGGTAGGTGATTTGTGGTTTTAATCCTAATTTCTTTGACCCCCCAGAATACCATATTCCAAGTCCTTCAATCCTTTAATATAAAAACTGCTAGATCTTGTGGTATCTTGATTGTATTTCCACAATACTTGAATTATTTCTTTTTGGCTACTTGCAATATTTTCTCCTTGACCTGGGAACTTTGGGATTTGGATACAGTATTCCTAGGAGTTTAACTTTTAGGATTGCCTCTCAAGAAGTGATTGGTGAATTCTTTCCATTTCTTTTTTACCAGCTGATTCCAAAATATGTGTGCAGTTTTCTTTGATAATTTCTTGAAAGATGATGTTTAGGCTATTTTTTTCAATCATGCCTTTCAGATAGTCAAGTAATTTTTAAATTATCTTTCCTTGATCTTTCCTTTTCAGATCAGTGGTTTTTCCAATGAGAAGTTTCACATTGTCTTCTAATTTTTTTTATTCTTTTGGTTTTGTTTTAAAATTTCTTGATTTCTCATATAGTCATTTGCTTCCATTTGCTGCATTCTAATTTTGAAAAAATTATTTTCTTCAGTGAACAGTTGGATCTCTGTTTCATTATTCCAATCCTGCTTTTTAAGGTATTCTTTTCATTGGCTTTTGGAACTCTATTGCCATTTGGGTTAGTCTATTTTTAAGATATTAACTTGTTCAGTATTTTTGGGGGGGGGGGGTCTCCTTTAGCAAGCTGTTGACTCATTTTTCATGATTTTCTTGCATCACTCTCATTTCTATTCCTAATTTTTCCTGTTTCCCTTGCTTGATTTTAAGAATATTTTTTGAGCTTTTCCATGGCCTGAGACTAATTCATATTTTTCTTGGAGGCTTTAGAGGTAGGATGCTTTGACTCTGTTGTCTTCTGGTTGTGTTTTGATCTTCTTTGTCACCAAAGTAAGATTCTATAGTCTGAGATTTTTTATGTGGTTTGCTCATGTTTCTAGCCAAGTACTTGACTTTCTAACTCTTTGTCAAGGTAGAACTCTACTTCCAGTGGGGGTGGAATTGGGGTTGGGATTACAAGTACTGCCCCAGGCTTCAGGAGTTTTGTATCAGCTGTTCGATCCCCCACCATCTGTGAGGTCAGAGCTCTGGAAAAAGCTACTGTCATTGACACTGCTGCTACTGCTGCTGCTGCCAGCACCATCTCTTCCTCTGCCCTGGTGCGGGGGCGGATCTCAGTCAGACCATGTCCTACGTAGTTTTCCAACTGACCTTCTATGCTGTCTCTGGCATTTGTGGTTAAGAAGCCTTGAAATTGCCACAGTTGGCAGTGATTCAGTTCCCTGAGGCCTGCTGTGACCCTGTCTGTGCTGGCACAGCCCATGTTGGACTTCATTCTGCTCCATTCCTAGCCTGCTGTGATAGATGCTTCCTGTCAGTTTTTCAGGTAGCTTTGGACTGGAGATTTGTTTCACTCTGTCATTTTGTGAGTTCTGCAGCTCTATAATTTGTTTAGTCATTTTAGTGGTATTTGGAAAGGTTTAGGGGGAAAGCTCTAGCAAGTCAGTGCTTTTACTCTGCCATCTTGGCTCCATCCCCTGCTAAAATATTTTTCCAACACTTTTTGTTGAACATGGTGTTCTTACCCCAAAATCAGGGTCTTCATTTTATCAAAAACTATGCTTGTTTGTTTCTGTATATTGTGGCCCTAATTTGTACTGCTAATCATTCTTTCTATATGTTACTCAAGACTACTATTTGTTGTTTATTTTTTACAAATATGGCTTTGTAGTAATGTGGTTTGAAATTAGGACCTGTCAAGTTCCTTTCTTTTTCATTTTTTTCCATTTATTCCCTGGATATTCTTGACTTCTTGTTACTTATCCCATCAGTTACACTCCCTCTATTCGACTCAATCGTTCTCAGGTTTCTCTTCTGGTAGTTTCATTTCTATTTACAACCACCCTGGTTTCTACCTTTTTCCCAATTATATTGTAAGCTCCTTGAGGGGAGAGACCCTTTTATTTTTATGTACATCATTTAGCTTAATTCTTGGCACATAGTGTGTACTTAAGAAATGTTTACTAAATTAAATTGAATTGTGCTTCAAATGAATTTTGTTGTCATTTTTCTAGTTCTATAAAATAATCCTTTGGTATTTTGATTGACATTGCACTGAAAAGTGAATTGATATGTGTAATTTTATCATTTTTATTATATTGGCTTGCCTACCCATGAATACTTCCATTTTTTCCCCAATTATCTAGATCTTTTTTATTTGTATAAAGAGCATTTTTAATATGTTCCTATAGCTCCTCTGTTTTGCAAAGTAGACTCCCAAGTATTTTGCCTTATGAGCAAAGCAGAATTGAAGCAGCTCAAAAGAAAAACGAGATGCATGCATTTAGATAATCCACCACAAATGTCCACATGGACTATTTGTGCCCAACCTCTGTGTGGTAGAGCTTTCCATACTCATACTGGTTTGATCAGCCACAGTCAAGCACACTGTAATTTGAGTCTCACATAATGATGCCATGTTGGTCCTCTTTGAGAATACAGGACAACCAACCAAGCAGTTACTTTATTTTCAAGTGATATTTTTAATTTTTCTGTTTTCATTCAATTTTATTTTCCTTTCAGTTTCAGATTATCTCCCTCTCAACACCTCCCTCATCCATTCAAAAGGCAAGAAATACAATACCTACTACAATAGAAGTCTTGCAAAAAAATTATTGCATTGGCCATGTTCCAAAAAAAAAAAGAAGGAAGGAAAGAAGGCAGGAAGGAAGGAAGCCAGGAGGGAGGGAGACAGGGAAGAAAGGAAAGAGGGTGGGAGGCAGGAAAGAAGGAAGGAAAGAAGGGAGGGATGAAGGAAGGGAGGGAAGGAGGAAAAGAAAAAATGCTTTAAGTCTATCACATCTATCTCTGGAGATGGATAGCATTGTTCTAAGTCCTTTGGAGCTGTGATGCATCATGAATTGATTCTGTCTTTCATAGTTAATTACCTTTACTCCAAATGCTATTACTATGTAAAATGTTCCCTTGATTTTGCTCACTCTATTTTGTATCAGTTCATATAAGGCTTCCGAGGTTTGTCTAAAACTATTCCCTTTATCATTTCTTACAATATAATAATATTCCATCACATTTACATACTATAACTAATTCAATCATTTTAAAATTGATTTTGCCACCACAGAAAGAGCTACTATAAATGGTTGTATACACAGAAGTCCTTTAACTACTTCTTTGATCTCTCTGGGGTATACACCTAATATCAATATTGTTCAGTCCAAGGAAATGCACAGTTTAATGGCATTACAGGTATGCTTCCAAGTTCTTTCCTGAGTGATTGGACAAGTTCACAGCTCTCACAGCAGTTCATTAGTGGACGTATTTCCCCATATTTCCTGTGACATTTTTATTTTCCTTTTTTTGTCATCTTAGCCATTGTAATAGATATGAGATATTTTTACCATGTGTTTTATTTATTTTATTAAAGATTTCCCAGTTACATTTCAAAATTTAACATTTTTAAATTTTTATTTCCAGTTTTAATCCTTCCCCCTGGCCTTCTTCTGCTTTTTGAGAAGTCAAATAATATGATTTCAATTATTGATGTTAAATCATGCAAAACATTTTCCATATTAGCCATGAGGCAAAAAGTAGACAGTAAAAATAAGAACCAAAAAATGAAATGAAAATGCATTCTTCAATCTGCATTCATGGTTCATCAATTCTCTGTCTCTATCTATGTCTGTCTGTAACTCTCTTTCTCTCTCTCTCTCTCTCTCTCTCTCTCTCTCTCTCTCTCTCTCTCTTTCTGTCTAAAGAACATTTTTCATTAAACTGTCTTGAATCACTATTTTAAGTTAAGTAACTAAGGGCTTTACACTTGACCATAATTACAATATTGCTTTTACCAAAGAACAATGTCACAATGTCTCAAATTGATTTTAATTTTCATTTCTCTAATTGTAAGTGTTTTCAAGCATTTTCATAAGACTACTGTTAGCTTTGATTTGTTCCTTTGAAAACTATCCATCTATATCCCTTGAACACCTGTCAATTTGGTAGCCATTCTAATTCTTACATATTTGACTTAGTTCTTCATATGTTTAGAAAAAGAGATTTCTGTCAGAGAGATTTACTACAAAGATAATTTTCCAAGTTTCCTGATTTTCTTCTAATTTTGGCAGTATTCGCTTTGTTTATGTAAAAGTTTGTTTAATTTTATATATTCAAAATTATTCATTTTGCCTCCCATGAAACTATTTCTTGTTTGGTCATGGACTCTTTCACTGCCCATAGATCTAATAAGTACTTTCTCCTGTGCTCCACCAAATTCTTTATGATATTGTCATTCATGTCTAAGTCATCTACCAATTTTTGAGCTTATTTTGGTTGATAGTAGGAGATTTTGTTCTATACCCAGTATCTGTCAGATTACTTTCCAAGCAGTTTTGTCAAATAGTGAGATCTTCTCCCAATAATTAGAATTATAACTCACAATATTAATATTGTCATTTTCTATTTTTGTGGGCCTAAATGTAGAATTTGTGCCTAAATTGTTAATAGTTAAAATTATTTTTCTTTTACTGTAGGGTTACACAAGTAAATCATCATGTCATCTGCATAAAAAGGTAACTTGCTTTGTCATTGCTGGTGCCTATTCCATTCATTTCTTTCTCTTTCTTTTAGCTATAACTGGCAAATTTAATATAATATTGAATAGGGACAATGTTAATGGACATCCTTTCTTCCCTCTTCATCCTATTGGAAAGGTTTCTAGTTTGTCCCTATAACAGATGAAGCTTGCTCTTCATTTTAGGTGAATACCACTTATCTTCTTAGGGAAAGATTCACTTAAGTCTATAATATTTTTAACAGGAATGTCTTTATTGTGTAAGTATCTTCTGGATTTATTTAAATAATCATATATTTTAGTTGGTTTATTGTAACTGTTATTTATTTGTTTTTAATTTTTGTTTTTAATATGGCACCTGCCCTGCATTCTGATATAAATCCCAGATGCTTATAATGTACCATCTTTGGGATATACTATTGCCTTGATAGAATTTCCTTTATAAAATTTTATATCAGGGGAATGGATCCACACTGGTGGAGTAAAAACAGACTTTTTAGATCTCTCCCCTAAAACCCAGTGAAATATCTATAAAAATGACTAAAAAACTTCTGGAGCAAGAAAATCCACAGAATGATGGAGTGAAGCTAATCTCCAGCCCAACATAACCTGGAAGGTTAAGAGGAAGCATCTACCATGCCTTGCTGGGTACAGAGCACAGTCCAGTCTGGGCTGTGCCAGCAGAGACGGGACCTAAGCAGTCCTCAAGGACTGAACCTATGGTACTTATGGCTGTATACAGACTTTACAACCTCAAAATGCCAAGGACAAATTGGACCTGTTTGAGAGAGCAGAGTTGTCCAGCCCCAGTCCCAGGTAGCAGAGGGAGTGGAGGAACCTGCGTTAGCCACAGCAGCAGCAGGGGCAGTGGAACTCTAGGTCTAGCGCTTGAGGGGGGGGGATCAAGCAGCTTATAGTACGCTCCACACATCCATTTGAAGCAGAGAATTACCTTGACAAAGAGCTCAAAAGTCAAGTAAATGGTTGAGAGAACGAGCAAAAACAAGAAAAAGAATCAGAGTATAGAATCTTACTTTAATGACCAAAATATACAAACAGAAGTCAAAGTCAAAGTCAAAACTCTTACATCCAAAGCCTCCAAGAAAAAGAAGTATTGGTTTCATGCCATGGAAGAGCTCAAAAAGGATTCTGAAAATCAAACAAGAGAAGTAGAGGAAAAATTGGAAAAAGAAATAAAAGTGATGCAAGAAAATCATGAATATCCTGAAGAAAATAAGACCTTAAAATTAGACTAACCTAAATGACAAAAGAAATGCAAAAAGTCAATGAGGAGGATACCTTCAAAAGTAGAATTGGGCAGATGGAAAAGAAGGTCCAAAATCTCACTGAAGAAAATAATTCCTTCAAAATTAGTATGGAGTAGTTGGAAGCTAATGACCTTATGAAAAATCAGGAAATTATTAAATAAAACCAGGAAAGGAAAGAAAAAACAGCAGATAATGTGAAATATCTCATTGGAAAAACAACTGACCTGGAAAATAGATTCAGAAAGACCATTTAAAAATTATGGGACAACCTGAAAGTCATGATCAAAAAAAGAGCTTAGACATCATCTTTCAAGAAATTATCAAGGAAAACTGCCTTAATATTCTAGAACCATGAGACAAAATAGAAATTTTAAAAATCCACCAATCACCTGCTGGAATAGATCCCAAAAGGAAAGGTCCTAAGAATATTGCTGCAAAAATTCAGTTCCCAGTTCCCAGTTTAAGGAGAAAATATTGCAAGCATCAAGAAAAAAATCAAGTATTGTGGAAACAGAATCAGGATAACACCAGATCTTGTAGCTTCTACATCAAAGCATCAGAGGGCTCTAAGATATTCTATGATATTCCAAAGGTCAAAGGAGTTAGGATTAAAACCAAGAATCACCTGCCAGCAGAACTGAGTATAATACTTCAGGGAGCAAAATGGTCATTCAATGAAATAGAGGACTTTCAAGAATACTTGACAAAAAAATTTTTAAAAGACCAGAGTGGGATAGAAAATTTGACTTCCAAATACAGGAATCAAGAAAAGCATGAAAAGATAAACAGGGAAGATAAATTATAAGGCATGTAACTAAAGTTGAACTGCTTACATTCCTACATGAAAAGATGATATTTGTAATCTTGAGATTTTCTCAGTATTAGGATAGTTGGAGGGATTATATACATACATATATATATATATATATATATATATATATATATATATATATATATATATATATATATGAAGAGGGCACAGAGTGAGTAGAATATAAAGGAATGATGTCTAAAGAAATAAAATTAAGGAATGACAGAGGAATATATTAGGAAATCAAGAAAGGGAAAAATAGAATGAGGTATATTATGTCATACAAAACAGGAAAGAAAAAACTTTTTCAATGGAGGGCATGAGGAGGCTTGTAGGGAAAGAGTGACCCTTACTATCATTGGATTTGGCTTAAGAAGGGAATAACACGCACACTCAATTTGGTATGAAAATCTACCTTACACTACAGGAAAGGAGGGGAAGGCAACAAGCAGGAGCTGGAAGAGTAGGGGTGATAGAAGGGAAGGCAAATGGGAGGATAGGATAATTATAAGTAAACCACTTTTTAGGAGGGACAGGGTCAAAAGAGAGAATAGAATAAATGGGGGACAGTATAGGATGGAGGGAAATACAGTCTTTCACAATATGAGTGTTATGGAAGTGTTTTGCATGTATAATTTATATCAAATTGCTTCACTTCTTAATGGGGATGGGTAGGGAGGGAGAAAGGGGGAGGAGTTGGAAGCCAAAGTTTTAAAAATGAAATTAAAAACAACTTTGTTGCATGTAAAATAAGACAAGTGAATGAGACATACAACTGGGAAATAAGACATACAGGCAAGGGGGTATAGAAATCTACATTGCCTTACAAGAAAATAGAAAGGATGGGGATAAGAGAAGTGAGGGCAGATTGGATCAAGGGGTAACAAGAATACACACTGTCTTGGGTGGTTGGATGGAAGAGAGGGAGAGAAAATTTGGAAATCAAAATCTCGTGGAAGTGAATAATCAAAACTAAAAATTAATTAATTTTTAAAATCACATCAGTATTTTTTAGAGAAATTGTTGTATAATTTTCTTTCCCTGTTTTGACTCTCCCTAGTGAAGGTATCAATACTATATTTGCATCAAAGAAGGAATTTGGCAGGATCTCTGCTATTTTTCAAAGCGTATATGTAGAACATGAAACCATTGTTCTAAAAATGCTTGGTAGAATTCATTTATAAATCTATTTAGTCCTGGTGTCTTTTTCCACCTTGGTAAACTGGGATTGTTCAATTACTTTCTCTAAGATATAATTCTTTAAGCAATCTATTTCTTGTCCTGTTAACTAAGCAATTTGTATTTTTATAGATATTCTATTTCATTTGGATTGTCAGTTTTGCTGGCACATCCTTGGATGAAAAAGTTCGCAATATGTATTTTTTCTATTCATTGATAGTGAATTTAACCTTTTCCTACAGATACTTTAATTGTTTTCTTCTTTAAAAAATTCAATCAACTTAAACTCAAAGACTCCATTTCCTGGTATAAGAATTCACTATTTGACAAAAACTGCTGAGAAAACTGGAAAAAAGTATGGCAGAAACTAGATACAGACCAACATCTCACAGCATATACCAAGAAAAGGTCAAAATGGGTACCTGAATTAGACATAAATTTGATACCATAATCAAATTAGGAGCACAAGGAGTAGTTTACTTGTCGTATTTATGAAGAGTAGAAGAATGAGTGACCAAAACAAGACAGAGAAAGTATTATGAAATGCAAATTGGATAACTTTGATTATAGTAAATTAAAAAGGGTTTACACAAGCAAAGCCAAAAGAATCAAGATTAGAATGAAAGCAAAAAGCTGGGAAACAATCTTAACAACAAGCGTCTCTGATAATGGCTTTATTTCTCAAATGTGTATAGAACAGAGTCAAATGTATAAGAATACAAGCCATCCCTCAATTTTTAAATGGTCAAAGGATATGAACAGGAAAGTTTTCAGATGAAAAAATCAAAACAATTTGTAGTCATATAAAAAGTCACTCTAAATCACTTTTGATTGCAAACTTCAAATTAAACAACTCTGAAGTACTACCTCACACCTGTCAGACTGGTTAATATGACAAAAAAGGAAAATGATAAATATTGGGGAAAATATGGGAAAATTGGGACACATGTATTTTTGGTGGAGTTGTGAACTGATCAAACCATTCTGGAGATCACTTTGGAACACTGCCCAAAAGGCCATCAAACTATGAGTGCCCTTTGATCCAGCAATATCAATAATAGACCAGTATCCCAAAGAGATTACCAAAAAGGGGTAAAGACCTGTATGCACAAAAATATTTATATCAGCTCTTTTTGTGTGACAAAGAATTGGAAATTAAGGGAATGCCCATTAATTGGAAAATGACTGAACAAGTTGTGACATATGAATTAAAGGAATACTACTGTGTTATAAGAAATGAGCAGGAAGATTTCAGAAAAAATGTGGACTTACCTGAACTGATGCTGAGGTGAGCAAAACCAGTAGAAAATTGTACATAGCAACAAGAACATTTTATGAAGATCAGCTATGATCAACTTAGCTCTTCTCAGTAATACAGAGATCCAAGACAATTCCAGACCCCTGAGAGAAAATCCTATCCACATCCAGAGAAAGAACTGATAAAGCCTGAACACAGTTTGAAAAATAATAGTTTCATTTTGTTTTTCCTCATACTTTTTTCTCTTTGTTCTGTCTCTTCTTTCACAGCATGACTAATATGGAAATGGTTTATATGACTGCACATGTGTAATCTATATCATACTGTTTGCCCTTTTGGGAAGAGAGGTGAGAAAAGAGGGAGGGAAGGAGAAAAATTGGGCACTCAAAACCTTTTTTTAAAATGAATATTGGAATTGTCTTTATATGTAATTGGAAAAAATAAAATAAAGTACTATTTAAAGATAAAATCTAATCTAATCAGCTAATGGATTGTTCCTTTTAAAGAATAAATCTTAGTTTTATTTGTTATTTGAACTTTTTGACTTTTAAAGTTGTTAATCTTGCCTTTGATTTTCAGGATATTTCTTTTAACACTTAATTGGGTTTTTTAACTTTTAATAAGTTTTATTAATATTTCCTATTTCTGACATCACCACAGGATCCTAACTATATGACAAATAATATATTTTTAGAGTGGAACAAAAAGTCCCTGCTACTGATCAATACATTAAAAAAGTTGGAAAATGTGCAAATGAATACAAATTAGCTAAGATGTCACACAAAGGATTGTTATATTTATGATTGCAATGACACCTTATGCAGATTTGACCTCAGGGACTGTTGTAAAATGGATAATCAATCAATAACTATTAGCAATGTAGTATGTTCTTTTAATACTATTCTATTGTAAGAATCAAGAAGCTTGCTGAAATGAAGAGATTTTAACTCCACTGTCTTTTAACAATATATATTTTTCTCTCATTAAAAAAAAAGAAATTAAAAGGGACTGTTATACTTTAGTCTTCAAAGTCCGTATGTTTGCCATGAAGAATTTGGCACTATTATTATAAAAAGCAAATCATATCAACTATGTAGACAACAATACTTCTCTTATTTATCTCTTGGCCTTCTAGATATTTCCTTATTAATTACAATAAGTTGACACTTAATAGCTTTCAAATGATAAATAGATACATAATAAAAAGCATATTTTATTGACAAATTTGTCCATGTGGCATAGGATATTTCTCTAATTTGAAAATAAAGTCACCTTGATAAAAACCATCCTAAGTATTGAAACAAAAGATGTGACTTCTCACTTGAGTCTCTGTATGAGTTCTGAAAGAAATAGTAACTTTCATGCTCATAAGTACAAATCAGTTTCAAGGACCAACAAAAAAGATCGGATACACATAAGGATTGACGATTCTCCTTGTTTTCCTTACTACACCTCATTTTTTCAAAATGGCGGGAGAAACAAGGTTAGTGGAAAACAATGATCCAATGTTTGTCAGAAGAACAATGAATCTGATTCTAGAAGACAAGCATCAATCAAGAGACATTTACTTTGTGCCTGCCACATATCAGGCATTCTGCCAAGTGCTGGAGATACACAAATAGACAAAACGCATTCTTTGCCTTCAACAAGCATACAATATAATAGGAAAGTCAATGAGAAAGAAATCTATACAATGCATACTACATACAAGTTAAATGGGAAATAAGTAAGAGACAAGGCTCTGAAATAAAGAAAGGTTGAGGAAAACTTAATGTAGAAAGTGAGATTTATGTCAGGATTAAGGAAAATAAGGGAATTCAGCAGTCAGAGCAGAATAAGGAGAGCATTCCAGGCATGGTGAACAGCCAGAGTAGATGCTTAGAGCTGAGATGGAGTGTCTTGCTTGTGGAACAGTCATATGGTTAGTGAAACTGTATCAATGTGTAGGTGACAAGAAGTAAGTAAGGTATAAGAAGAATGAGAAAGTATTAAAAGATGAGAGCACAGAGTTTTAAATGCCAAACAGAGCATTTTGTATTTGTTCATGGAGCTATTGGAGTTTACTGAGCATGAAAGTTACACTAACTGATGTAAGGTGAAATGAGCAGAATCAGGAGAACAATTTGCACAGTAGCAAGAATATACTAATCATAATCAACTGTGAAAAAGTTAGCTAGTCTGCTCAAAACAGTGACAATTCAATTCAAACCATAATGAAAAAATGCTATCCACCTGCAAAGAGAGAAATTATAAACTCTGAGTACAGAGACTATAAACATTTTGAGTACAGAATGAAGCATATTGGGTTTTTTTACTTCATTTTCTCCCCATCCACATATTTTTTTACCTCATTGCCTTCTCAATGAGAGTGGGTAGGGATGGAGGAAGGGAGATAATTTAGAACTCAAAGTTCTAAAATCAAATGTTAAAATTATTTTTGCGTGCAACTGGGAAATAAGATATATGGGCAATGAGGTAAAGAAATATGTCTTGCCCTACAGGAAAATAGAAGAGAAATTGATAAGAGAAGGGGGAGGTGATAGAAAAGAGGGCAGATTGGTGGAAGGGGTAATCAGAACACATGTCATCTTGGTGCAAGGGGATAGATGGGGAGAAAATTTGATACTCTGTCTTTGGAAGTGATTGCTGAAAACTAAAAATAAATAAATTAATAAAAAATTATTTGCAAATCTTTAAGTCAACTGCTATTGCAATAAAACTTCACTTGTCTCATTTCTCACATTTCTTCAAGATTCAAGGTTTAGAATCTCTATAATGTAACTAATATTGCTTATGCAAAACACTCATAACAGTCAAGTGGTAAAAGAATAGATTTCCTCCATCCCATCCTGCTCCCCATTTATTCTATTCTCTCCATTGACCTTGTCCCTCTTCAAAAGGGTTTGCTTCTGATTACCCCCTCCCCCAATCTACCCTGCCTTTTATCATGCCCCACCCTTAATCCCCTTCACCACTTCTTTCCTGTTTGATAAGAGAGATTTCCATACCCAATGTGTATGTTATTCCCTCCTTGGGCCAAATTTAATGAGAGTGAGGATCATTCTCACCCTCTCACCTCTTCCTTCTTCCCTTTCTCTGTAAAAACTTTTTCTTGCCACTTTTATGAGAGATAATTGATCTCATTCTGCCTCTCTCTTTCTCCTTCTCCCAAAATATTCCTCTATTATCCTTAGGTTTTATTTTTAGATATCATCCCTTCATATTCAGCTCATCCTGTACCCTCTGTCTACATATACATATATATGTATATACATAGATACATATATGTGTGATACATACATATATACATACATATATACACATATACATATATGTGTGTGTCTGTATATATATATATATATATATATATATATATATATATATATATATATGTGTGTGTGTGTGTGTGTGTGTGTGTGTGTGTGTGTGTGTGTGTGTGTGCGTATACCCTTCAACTAAATTAATACTGAGAAAAGTTTCATCAGTTAGAAATGTCTTTCCATGTAGAAATGTAAACAGTTCAAATATGATCAGTCCCTTATGTTTTCTCTTTCCAGTTTACCTTTTCATACTTTTTTTGATTCTTGTATTTGAAAGTCACCTTTTTTGTCCAGTTTTGGTCTTTTCATCAAGTATGATTGAAACTCTTATATTTCACTGAATATCTACTTTTTCCTCTGAAGTATTATACTTAGTTTTGCTGGGTAGAGGATCCTTGGTTTTAATCTTAGCCACTTTGACCTGTGGAATATCATATTGAAAAAGCTCAGATCCCTTAATGTAGAAGCTGCTAAATCTTGAGTTAACCTGATTCCATAGTACCTGAATTGTTTCTTTCTAGCTGCTTGCAATATTTTCTTCTTTACCTGGGACATCTAGAATTTGGCTATGATATTCCTAGGAGTTTTCCTTTTTGAATCTCTTTCAGAAGGTGATCAGTGGACTCCTTCAATTTCTATTATACCCTCTGGTCCCAGTTCCTTGGCAATTTCTTGAAAGATGATGTCTAGGAGTGGAGCCAAGATGACTGAGAGGAAGGACAGCCAACAAAATAAAAAAATGACTCTAAACAAATTCTAGAGCATCAGAAGTCAAATGACTACAGAGTGGAAGAGATATCCAGCCCAAGACAGCTTGGAAATCTAAAGGGAAAGGTCTATCACACCAGGCTTGGAGGCCTTGGTCTAAAGACCTTGGGAGAATCAAGCCATTGATCTGGATGTGAACCTTGAGTGGCTGCCCTAGGGTGAGGAGGAAAGCTGGTGATGAAGCTTTTGGAGGCTCTGGCAAGGGAAGCCTACTCACAGATCCTGAGCAGATCAGGGTGCTTGTGGTTTCTTCCAGACCAGAGTACAGGCCAAGAGAGGAGGAAAGTCCTTTCCCTCGATTGTGACACTTTGGAGGAACTGAGAACTTATAGGTTCCCAGAGAATACCTTCCTCTTGACAAAGGACTCAAAAGTCAAGTAACTGATTGGGAAAATGCCCAAGAAGGGGGAAAAATAAGACTATAGAAGGCTAATTTCTCCATGAACAGGTATTTTCTTCCATCCTTTCAGATGAGGAAGAACAATGCATACCATCTGAGGAAAATCTAAAAGTAAAGGTTTATGCATCCAAAACCTCCAAAAGACAATATGCAATGGTCTCAGGCCAAGGAGGAGCTCAAAAAATTTGAAAAGAATTTTGAAAATCAAGTAAGAGAGGTGGAAGAAAAATTGGGAAGAGAAATGAGAGTGATGCAAAAAAATCAAGAAAAGTAAGTCAACAGCTTGCTAAAGGAGACTTGAAAATGCTGAATAAAATAACATCTTTAAAAATAGACTAACTCAAATGGCAAAAGAGGTCCAAAAAGCCAATGGGGAGAAGGATGCTTTGAAAAGCAGAATTACCCAAATGGAAAGGGAAGTGCAAAAGCTTACTGAAGAAAACAGGTCTTTAAAAGTTAAAATGGAGCAGATGGAAGCTAATGACCTCATGAGAAACCAAGAAATTAGAAAAGAAAACCAAAAGAATGAAAAAATGGAAGACAATTAGAAATATCACACTGAAAAAACAACTTACCTAGAAAATAGATCCAATAGAGACCATTTAAAAATTATGGGACTACCTGAAAGCCATGATCAATAAAAGAGCTTAGATATCATCTTTCTGAAATTATCAAGGAAAATTGACCTGATATTCTAAAACCAGAGGATAAAAAAAATATTGAAAGAATCCATTGATCACCCTTGAAAGAAATCTGAAAAGAGTAACTCTTAGGAATATTATAGCCAGATTCCAGACTTCCCAGGTCAAGGAGAAAATGTTGCGAGCAGCTACAAAGAAACAATTAGAGTATTGTGAAGATACAATCAGGATAACACAAGGTCTAGCTGCTTCTACATTAAGGGATAGCAGAGCTTGGAATATGATATTCCAGAAGTCAAAGGAACTAGGATTAAAACCAAGAATCACCTACCCAGCAAAACTGAATATAATACTTAACTGAAAAATTATGGTCATTCAATGAAATAGAAGACTTTCAAGCATTCTTGATGAAAAGACCAGAGCTGAATAGAAAATTTGACTTTCAAATGCAAGAATCAAGAGAAGTATGAAAAGATAAACAGAAAAGAAAAATCATAAGGGACTTACCAAAGTTGAACTGTTTACATTCCCACATGGGAAGATAATATCTGTAACTCTTGAAACTTTTCTCAGAATTTGGGTAATTGGAGGGATATGTAGAGACTATAAGAGGGCATAGGGTGAGTTTAATAGAAAGGGATGATATCTAAAAAACAAAAATTAAGGGATGAGAGAGGAATATATTGGGAGGAGAAATGGAAAAATTAAATGGGGCAAATTATCTCTCATAAAAGAGACAAGAAAAAGTTTTTTCAATGAAGAGGAAAAGAGGCAAGAAAAAGATTCTTCAGTGGAGAGGAAAATGGAGAGGGAAAGGGAAAAATGAAGCTTAGTCTCATCACATTTGGCTTAAGGAGGAAATAACATGCACACATGATATGAAAATGTATCTTATAGTACAAGAATGTAGGGGAGAAGGGAATAAGAGGGGTAGGGGATGATAGAACTGAGGGCAAATGGGAGGAGGTAGTAATTAGAAGTAAATACTTTTGGGGAGGAACAAGGACAAAACAGAGTATAGAATAAATGGGGGGGGACAGAATAGGATGGAGGGAAGTATAGTTAATCTTGTACAAAATAACTATTATGGAAGTCTTTTGCAAAACCACACGTATATAGCCTATATTTAATTGCCTGCCGTCTCAATGGGGACAACTGAGGAGGAGGAAAGGGAGAGAAGGTGGAACTCAAAGTTTTAACAATAAATGTTGAGAATTGTTTTTGTATGCAGCTAGGCAATAAGAAATACTGGTAATCAGGTACAGAAATGTATCTTGCCCTACAAAAAAAGAGAGAAGATGAGGATAAAGGAAGGGAGGGGTGTGATATAAGGGAAGGCAAATTAGGAAAAGGATAATCTGAATACACAGTGTTTTGGAGTATGGGAAGGGATGGTGAAAAAATTTGGAACTCAAATTTTGTGAAAATGAATGCTGAAAAGTAAAAATAAATAAATATTAAAAATAAAAGATGAAGTCTAGGCTCTTTTCTTCATCGTGACTTGCAAGTAGTCCAATAATTTTTATATTGTCTCTCTTGGATATGTTTCCTGTGTCAGCAGTTTCTCCAATGAGATATTTAACATTATCTATTATTTTTTCATTCTTTTAGATTTGTTTTGTAATTTCTTTATTTCTCGTAGAGCCATCATCTTTCATTTGCTTCATTCTAACTTTGAAGGAATTATTTTCATCAGTGAGCTTTTAGACATCCTTTTCCACTTGACCTATTCTGCTTTTTAAGGTATTTTCTTTTCATTAGTTTTTTGAACCTCTTTTATCATTTGGGCTAGCCCATTTATAAAGGTGTTATTTTCTTCAGTATTTTGAGGGGTCTCAAGCAAGCTGTTCACCAGTTTTGCATAATTTCCTTGCATCACTCTCATTTGTTCTTCCCAATTTTTCCTCTGTCTCTCTTACTTGATTTTCAAGATCTTTTATGGTCTGAGAACTATTCATATTTTTTGATATTTTCATATTTTACCTGTAGGAACTTTGACTTTATTATCTTTTTCTGGTTGTATGTTTTGATCTTCTTTATCACCAAATTAAGATTTTATAGTCTGAGGCTTTATTTTCCACTGCTCACTCATTTTCCTGGCCAATTATTTGACTTCATAACTCTTTGTTAAGGTCATCATTTTTCCAGGTATTTGTAAGAGTTTAGGAGAGAGTTCAAGCAAGCCCCTACTTTTGCTCTGCCATCTTGTCTCTGCTTCCACCCCCCAATAATTCTTTAAAGTGAAGGAGAAAAATAACTAGAAGACGAAGAAGGTATAGAAAGAAAGGAAGCTGAAGGGGAAAGGAGGAGAAATGGTTGAAAGACAAAAACGTGGAGGAGCTAGTGGCAGAGAAGAAAAGGGGAGAAGAATAAGATCTCTGTGAATGGCCTCAATTATTTCTGTAAAACATGAGGAAAGCTCCTCAGCTAAGAATGCAGAGCAAGGGAGCAATGTGAAGCTTGAGAGGGGAAAGAAAATGGAAGAGCCATTGTGTAGAGTAGTTACCACATAACTAAGTGGTGTTAGAGGTTTGCTTTGCATTCAGGTCATCCTGATTCTGAGTGTAGCACCATGCACTCTGTCTAATATGCCCTAAAAATTTCTAAAAATCTACAAAGAATAATTCTTGAAAATACACATTTGCATTCATCTCAGCTTATTGAACCCAGAATGAACAACCAAAAGAAGACCTAACTAATTGAGACAAAAGCCATAATTTAAAGCTCAAAGAGACCTCAGATGACGTAAAGTTTAAACCTTCATTTTTCAACTTGGAAGCAGTAATAATTACTAGCTTTCAAAACACACTTCTGACACTTCTTAATTGTTGGTCTAAGAACAAGTCATTTAATAAGTACAAGTTTCAGTTCCTGTCCTCTGTAAAATGGGGACAATGTTGCCTAAAGTCATTACATCAAAGCTATTCTAACACCTACTGTATGCAAAGTTATTGTAAGAGTTTAAGTTACAGGCCCACTATCAAGTTAATCAAGAAGGAAAACCAGGATTTAAACCTGTTCTTTGTCCCAATTTTGTGTTTTCTCCAATGACTCAACTGACCACATTGAACATTTTCCCCTGTTTTAAAGGGGAATGGAAAGATTGAAACTCCTTTTGTTCTTGCCAGCACACTAAGTCACAATGAGTGAACTAGGACAGAGCCATTGCCACTTTCCCTTTAGGAATTATAAGTCCATTGATTCCAACAGTATTTTTAGCAACCTTTTGAATCCTGCCAGCTATGGAGAACAGTCTGAGATTTTCATTTATTACCATGTCTAGGTACTCCATCTGTTCCAGGACATCATATATGCCTGCTTCCTTGGAAGAGATCAAAGAGATTTATGTGTACTAAGGTGACATATCACATCTAGATTTCACTCATTTCATCTTTGTATGAATCTATACCAAACTCCAAATAGCTGTAAAAGGAAATTGTAAATCACTGCAATATGTTGCCAAGAAAACCCCAAAAAGGCTAATGAAGAATATGAAACAACTGAAAATAACTGACACAACAACAACAACAACATACTAATCCTATTTTAGGTCTGGTCACTGGATGTTACAGTCATAACTTCTGGAGGAAAGATATAAAAATATTTTTACTATTGAACTTACTGAATGTTGGGGTCCCCATGCTATCTATTTTCAAGGACAACTCTGATCATATCATCTAGTTCTGACACTTCTGTATAGTTTAGAGAAATTATAGGACTTGGGAAACAGTACGGAGGAATTACTATTTAGTAGTCGTCACCTATAGCCAAGAAAAAAAATATCATGTTAACCTACAGAATAACAAAGAAAATAAGTAACATACTAAAAAGATCTGGTCCCAAATCAAAATAAGACAGAATCTATCCCCATTTGCTTGTGTACCCTAGGTTGTTCTCAGAACCATTAGAAGGGTTCAGATTTGACCTTACCAGATGGTCAATGAGATGTACAGAGAAACTTTTATGAATGTTTCTCTTTATAATTCCTACAGTCACCACCGTAGCTTAGAAACTCATATGATTTAAGTAGACTATTTTGGGGAGGGGAGCCAAGATGGCAGAGTATAAATATGCTACCTCTTTTCTTGCAGCCCATAAAATACCTGTAAAAAAAAACTCTCAACAAATTCTAGAGCAGCAGAAGCCACAGAAGAACAGTGTGGAGGAGATTTCCAGCCCAGGGTGACATGAAAGGCCAATGGGAAATGTCTGTTGCACCAGACAAAGAGCAGAGCCTAGCCCAGCAACCCTGGGAAGAGGATGAGAGCAAGTCTCTGGGTGAAATCTGCAGTCACAATAGCAGCAGTTTGCAGATGCCTCAACCCACAGGCACCAAAGATCAGTGACAGGGTTTTTTCACCTGGCTGAGAAGGGAGAATGGCCTTCCCATAGCTCTGGCATTAGACCAGAGGTCCCATTGGGCAGGCTGTAGCAACTTCCATAGCATCCCACATTCATTCTTGGATCATAAAAACCCTGGGGGTACTGAGCAGCTGATTCTTACCTCAGCCCTGTGTAGAAGCCCTGCTCCCACCTAATAGACCTGAGGGATTTGAGCAGCTGATCTTTATCTCACACTGAATGGTGGCCCTGCCCTACAGCGTATCTGGATCTCAGACCACAGTGCTAGCCTGGCTGAACTGGAAGTAAGGTGGTTGTGAAGACAAAACTCTATTACTAATATTCTGGGCACAAAAATTTCTGCTTACTACCAGACCTGGGGGAACTGAGATCTGACAGATTCCCAGAGTATACCCTACTCCTGACAAAGGACCCAAAAGTCAAGTAACTGGTTGGGAAAATGCCCCCCAAAAAGGATAATAAAAATAAGACTATAGGAGGCTACTTTCTTGGTGAACAGATATCTTCTCCCATTCTTTCTGATGAGGAAGAACAATGCTTACCAGCAGGGAAATACATAAAAGTCACTGCTTCTGTATCCCAATATTTAATAGTCTCAGGCCATGAAAGAGCTCAAAAAGGACTTTGAAAATCAAGTAAGAGAGGTGGAGGAAAAACTGGGGAGAGAAATGGGAGAGATGCAAGAAAAGCATGAAAAGCAGGTCAACACTTTGCTAAAGGAGACCCCAAAAAAATGCTGAAGAAAATAACACCTTGAAAAATAGGCTAACTCAATTGGCAAAAGAGGTTCAAAAAGCCAATGAAGAGAAGAATGCTTTCAAAAGCAGAATTAGCCAAATGGAAAAGGAGTTTCAAAAGCTCACTGAAGAAAATAGCTCTTTAAAAATTAGCGTGGAACAGATGGAGGCTAATGACTTCATGAGAAATCAAGAAATCACAAAAAAAAACCAAAAGAATGAAAAAATGGAAGAGAATGTGAAATATCTCAATGGAAAAACAACTAACCTGGAAAACAGATCCAGGAGAGAAAATTTAAAAATTATGGGACTACATGAAAGCCATGATCAAAAAAAGAGCCTAGATATCATCTTTCATGAAATTATC
>CM053772.1:88442336-88467487 GCA_028658325.1 Potorous gilbertii | reverse complement strand
CTCTTTTTGGATCTCTTTCAGGAGGTGATTGGTGGATTCTTTCAATATTTATTTTGCCCTCTGGTTCCAGAATATCAGGGTAGTTTTCCTTGATAATTTTATGAAAGATGATGTCTAGGCTCTTTTTTTTGATCATGGCTTTCATGTAGTCCCATAATTTTTAAATTGTCTCTCCTGGATCTATTTTCCAGGTCAGTTGTTTTTCCAATGAAATATTTCACATTCTCTTCCATTTTTTCATTCTTTTGGTTTTGTTTTGTGATTTCTTGGTTTCTCATGAAGTCATTAGCCTCCATCTGTTCCATTCTAATTTTGAAAGAACTATTTTCTTCAGTGAACTTTTGAACCTCCTTTTCCGTTTGGCTAATTCTGCCTTTGAAAGCATTCTTCTCCTCCTTGGCTTTTTGAACCTCTTTTGACAATTGAGTTAGCCTATTTTTGAAGGTGTTAGTTCCTTCAGCATTTTTTGGGTCTCCTTTAGCAAGGTGTTGACCTGCTTTTCATACTTTTCTTGCATCTCTCTCATTTCTCTTCCCAGTTTTTCCTCCACCTGTCTAACTTGATTTTCAAAATCCTTTTTGAGCTCTTCCATGACCTGAGCCCATTGAATATTTATTTTGGATATTTGGGATACAGAAGCCTTGACTTTTATGTCTTTTCCTGCTGGTAAGCATTGTTATTCCTCATCAGAAAAGATGGAAGAAAATATTTATACACCAAGAAAGTAACCTATAATCTTATGTTTTTTTCCCTTTTTGGGGCATTTTTCCAACTAACTTGACTTTTGGGTCCTTTGTCAGGAGTAGGGTACACTCTGGGAATCTGTAAGATCTCAGTTCCTCCAAGATGACACAATCAAATGTGTACTGGTCTAGACACAGATAAGTATTTTTGTGCCCAGAATCTTCGCAGTTACCTCTCCACAGCCCCCTGGCCTCCAGTTCTGCCAAACTGGCACTGGGAGCTGATTTTGAGATAAGCTGGATGAGATGTGCCCCCATTCAGTGTGAGACAAGCACCAGCTCCTCCAGGGCCTCCACAGAGGGCCAACGCATGAATCAGCTCCTAAGTGCTCCCAGGGTTTTTGCGCTCCATCAGTGGAAGCGGCTGCTGCTGCCTGCCTGATGTGTCCTCTAAGGTCAGAGCTATGGAAGACCCTTCTCCCTTCATGGCCAGCTGAAAAAATCCTGTCACTGACCTTTGGCACCTGCGGGTTGAGGTATCTAGGAACCTGCTGCTACTGGGATTGGGGATTCCCCTACTGGAGATTCCACCCCCAAGGGCTGTTTTCAAGCCATGCAGGGCAGCCAAGGCTGGGCTGCTCTCCGCTCTGTGTCTGGTGCAACAGATGTTTCCATCACGCTGGGCTGGAAATCTCCTCCACTTTGTTGTTCTCCACTTCTGCTGCTCCAAAATTTGTTGAGTCTCTGTCTACAGGTGTTTTTTGGGCTGTGTGGGGGCAGCCTCCACATGTGTGTCTTTCTACTCCTCCATCTGGGCTCTGCTTCCCCTCCCCCCCGAATTCCATGTATTCTTGCTGAAAAGACCAGTGCTGAATACAAAATGTACCTTTCAGATACAAGAGTCAAGAGATGCATGAAAAGGGAAACAGGAAAGAGAAATCATAAGAGATGTATTAAAGTTGAACTGTTTACATTCCAACATGGAAAGATGATATTTGTAACTCACAAGACATTTCTTAGTATTAGGATAGTTGGAGGAAATATGCATATACATACATATATACACACATATATGGAGAGAAATAATTGATATATTTATATCTATTTATATGAAACTATATAGACAGAAAGGTAGATGACACAGGGTGAGTTGATTATGAAGGGATGATATCAAAAAATAAAATTAAGGGGAAAAAGAGGACTATATTGGGAGGAAAAAGGGAATGGTAGAATGAAATAAATTATCTCACAAAAAAGAGGGAAAAATGGTTTCACAATGTGGGGGGTGGGGTAGAGTGGGGAAGTGAGAGGTAATGAGTGAACCTTACTCATACCTGATTTGGCTTAAGGAGGGAATAACCTACACACTCAGTTGTGTATCTTAACCCACAGGAAAGTAAGGGGGAAAAGGATAAGGGGGGGATGTAATAAAAAGGATGACAGATTGGGGAAGAGGGTAGTCATAAGCAAACATTTTTGAAAAGGGACAGGGTCAAATTGAAAATAGAATAAGTGGGGGGAAGATGGGATGGAGGGAAATATAGTTAGTCTTTCACAACATAACTATTCTGAAAGTGTTTTGCATAACTGCACATGTAACACCCATATTGAATTTCTTGCCTTCTCAATGAGAGAGGATGGGGAGGGAAGAAGGAAGAGAATTTGGAACTCAAAGTTTTAACAATAAATGTAAAAAAAGGTATTGGGATGGGGAAGGGGAGAGATAAAGGGAAAATCTGGAACTCAAAATCTTGTGAAAATAAATGTTGAAAACTAAAATTAAACAAATTTAAAAAATAAAAAAAGATAATACTCAAAAAAAGATAATAAAAATATTGTAGCTGAAACCAAGCACAGACCAGCATCCCACAAAATATATCAGGTTATGCTCAAAATAAAAACATGATTAAGACACAAAAGGTGACATCATAAGTAAATTAGAGGAGCATAGATAAATTATTTGTCAGTTCTATTGATACAGGAAGAGTTCATGACCAAATAAGAAATAGAGAGGTTCACAGAAGGTAAAGTGATACATTTTGGTTACATAAACTTTAAAAAGATTTTGAGTAAACAAATTTGAAGAAAGAAACTGGGAAAACATGTTTACAAATAGTTTCTCTGACAAAGGTCTCATTTCTAAGTTGGAAACTTAATTAAATTTGTAAGAACACAGCCATTTGTAAATTGATACAGGGTCATAGGATGTGAAACAGTTTCCAGAGCAATAAATCTGTGTATATAACTAATTATATGAAACATTCTCTAAGTAACTATTAATTAGGCAAATGCAAATTTAAAAAGTCTGGGGTACCACCTTGCAACCATCAAATAGGTGATGTTGACAAAAGGGGGAATGAAAAATATTGTAGTGGCTCTGGGAAATCAGGTAATTTAATGCATTATTGGTGGAGTAGTGATCTGGTCTAACAATTCTCTAAAGACATTTGGAAGTATGAACAAAATCTTTTTTTGTGTTTATTTTTTTATTTTTAGTTTTCAACATTCATTTCCACAAAATTTTAAGTTTCAAATTTTCTCCCTATCTCTCCCCTCCACCACCCCCAAACACCATGCATTCTCATTACCACTTCCCCTAGTCTGCCCTTCTATCACACCCCTCCCTTCCTTCTCTTTTTCTTGTTGGGCAAGATAGATTTCTATACCCCATTACCTGTATTTCTTATTACCCAGTTGCATGCGAAAACAATTCTCAACATTAATTTCTAAAACTTTTGAGTTCAAACATCTCTCCCTTTCTCCCTCCCTGTCCATGCCCACTGAGAAGGCAAGCAGTTCAGTATAGGCTATTCAGTGTAGTTTTGCAAAAGACTTCCATAGTGGTCATGTAGTGTAAGCCAACTATATTTCCCTCCATCCTATCATGTGCTCCATTTATTCTATTCTATTCTCTCTTTTGACCTTGTTCCTCCCCATAAGTGTTTGCTTTTAATTACTCCCTGCTCTTATTTGCCCTCCCTTCTATCATTCCCCACCCCACTTATCCCCTTCTCCCCCTTTCCTATAGTGTAAGATAGATTTTCATACCAAATTGAGTGTGCATGTTCTTTCCTCCTTAAGCCAAATGTGATGAGAGTAAGTTTCACTTTTCCTCTCTCACATCCCCCCTTTTCCACTCCATTGAATAAGATTTTTCTTGCCTCTTTTATGGGAGATAATTTTCCCCATTCCATTTCTCCCTTTCTCTCCCAATATAGTCCTCTCTCTCCCCATAATTTTTTTTTTAGATATCATTCCTTCCTATTCAACTCACCCTGTGCTCTCTGTCTATATATATGTGTGTGTGTATGTGTGTGCATGTGTGTGTATATGTGCATATACGTGTGTGTGCCTTTATGTGTGTATAATTCCTCCAAGTAATCAAATACTGAGAAAAGTTTTGAGAGCTACAAGCATTATCTTTCCATGTTGGAATGTAAACTGTTTAAGTTTAGTAAGTCCTTTACAATTTCTCTTTCCTGTTTACCTTTTCATGCTTCTCTTGGATCTTGTGTTTAAAAGTCAAATTCTTTATTCAGCTCTGATCTTTTCATCAAGAATGCTTGAAAGTCCTCATTTCACTGAATGAATATTTTTCCCCTGAAGTATTATACTCAGTTTTGCTGGGTAGGTGATTCTTAGTTTTAATCCTAGTTCCTTTGACTCTGGAATATCATATTCCAAGCCCTCTGATCCCTTAATGTAGACGCTGCTAGATTTTTTTGTTATTCTGACTGTATTTCTACAGTACTTGAATTATTTCTTTCTAGCTGCTTGCAATATTTTCTCCTTCACCTGGGAACTCTGGCATTTGGCTACATCATTCCTAGGAATTTTTCTTTTCAGATGTCTTTTACGAGATGGCCAGTGAATTCTTTCAATATTTATTTTGCTCTCTGGTTCTAGAATATCAAGGCAGTTTTCCTTGATAATTTCATGAAAGATAAGGTCTAGACTCTTTTTATTATCATGGCTTTCAGGTAGTCCCATAGTTTTAAAATTGTCTCTCCTGGATCTATTTTCCAAGTCAGTTGTTTTTCCAATGAGATATTTCACATTATCTTCTATTTTTTCATTCTTTTGGTTTTGTTTTGTAATTTCTTGATTTCTCAAAAAGTCATTTAATTCCATCTACTCCATTCTCATTTTTAAAAACTGTTTTCTTCAGTGAACTTTTGATCTTCCTTTTCCATTGGCTATTCTGCTTTTTAAAGCATTCTTCTCCTCCTTGGCTTTTTGAACCTCTTTTGCCAATTAAGTTAACCTATTTTTAAATTTTTTTCCAGCATTTTTTGGGTCTCCTTTAGCAAGCTGTTGACTTGCTCTTTATAATTTTCTTCCATCGCTCTCATTTCTCTTCCCAATTTTCCCCCTACTTCTCTTACTTGATTCCCAAAATCCTTTTTGAGCTCTTCCTGGGCCTGAGAATTTTTATTGCATATTTATTTCAGAGGTTGTGGATGCAGAGGCCTTTACTTTTAGGTCTTCTTCTCATGCTGTGCATTGTTCTTCCTCATCTGGAAGGATGGAAGAAAATACCTGTTCATGAAGAAAGTAATCTTCTATGGTTTTTTTCCTCATTTTTGGGCTTTTTAAGGCATTTCCCCCCTTTTTTGGGCATTTTCTCAGCCAGGTACTTGACTTTAGAATTTGTTTAGAGTCATTTTTACAGGTATTTTATGAGTCATGAGGGGAAATTTCTACAGATCCTTCTCTCTAGTCTGCCATCTTGACTCTGTCCTCCCAAAGTTCTTAATCTCACCATACACTTATACTTCTTTAATACTAGTTCTAGTCTATAACCCAAACAAATCAAAAGTGAGGATGATGACCCATATGTACAGAAATATTTATAGAAACTCTATTTTTAATAGCAAATAATTGGAAACTGAAGGTTTATCCATTAATGAGGAATTGTTAAACAAATTCTGGTATAACAATAAGGTGAAATAAATATCATGCTTTAAAGGAAGGGGGATATTTTCAGAAAAAAAACCTTGTAAACACTTGTTTGAACTGATGCAGAGTAAAGTGAGTAGAATCAAGTGAACAATTTATACGTCACAATATTGTAAAAATAGTCAACTCTAAAACTCTGATAAACACTATGACAAATCGTATCCAAAGGACTCATGACAAAACATGCTATCCAGCTTCAGGGAAGACAGGTAATAAATTCAAAGTGAAGAGCAAAGGATTCTTTTTTTTTAAACTTTCTTTTTCATTTGTTTTGGGTGATATTTCTAATATGGTAATTTATTTTGCATCAATTGTAGTTGATTTTTAAAACTGTGTAATTGTGATTGGTTTTTTTTTGCTTTCCCCAATGGTATGGGTAGGAAATAAAACATAGAAAAGAGAATATGAATTTGAAAATCTCCCAGTGCATTCGTCCTTCATTGCCCAAAAAGACCATGCCATCAGAGAAATAATGACATAACCTGCACTTGACTTTATTTGAGTGAGGGAAGACTGTGCAGGTCACCAGCTTCACTTCTTCTTCAGAGTCATCTGAATTCAGTGACCAGATATTCATCAGAATGGCTAAGATTGACAAAGAGCTCTATTCTTTATCATTTGAGAGCAATTGCAGGAAGAGAGGATGCTTTGCTTGGGTCAGAGACAATTTGGGAAGGTATGTTAGCTGTCCTCAAATGCTTGAAATGTTGTCATATTGGAGAGGGCTTAGAATTGATTCACAAGGCAGCTGAGAACAGAATTAAGACCAACTGTGGAAGTTACAGGGAGATAAATGTTGGTTTAATGGGAGTGGCAGAATTAGCAAGCATTGGGTTGCCTCAGGAAGTAGAGGGTTCTCTTTCTTTGGAGGTCTTCAGAGAAAGTTATGTAGTGTAGTGAGTAGCATGCCAGCCCTAGAGTAAAAAACACGTGTTAAAATCCAGCCTTAGACACTTACTTCTGTGTGACTCTGGACAAGTCATTTAACCTTGCTTGTGTCAGTTCCTCATCTGGAAAATGAACTGTTTGTTCAGTATGTTTGCTAAGAAAACCTTAATTAAGGTCACAGTGAGTTGGACAGACTGAAACAGGTCAACAAAATTATGTGAGACTGATTTGTACTTAAATTTCATAAAACATTAATATTGCTCTGGTTTTGTCTCCACTATTTCTGATAAGGATTGAAGATGCTTGTATTGTTATTTGTCCTTCATTCTTGAAGAGCATAATGACATCAGGAAGGTGATGCCGTAACTTGAAAGTGAATTGGATTTAAGTGACTTAGATTTAAGAGGACTGTACAAGGTCACCAGCTTCACTTTTTTCTCTGAAGCCATTTGGGTCCAGTAGCCAGACATGGATCAGGGCAGCAGATGATGATCCCCAAACATGTTTTTATCATTACGTAGTAAAAATGATTAATTATTACATTCTAAACTTTACTGACCTTCAAAGGATACTGTGAATTTTTTTTCCTATAATAGGACAATTAAGAGAAACTCTGAGAATTTGGGGATAAAGACCTGTATAGGAACCATAAAACTTCCTAGTTCATAGTTTTCATTGGCTGTCCCTTTAACTCCATCCTTGCTTTACAGTCTACATATTCCCTTCAGAATTTGTTAGGGAACTACAACAGCTCTCAACGTTCAGGTATTAAGGACTAAAACACAAAGAGCCGGAAATAAAAAGGTGACTAGAGACCATGGCAATGAACATCATCCCAAGCTTAAGTGCTAGCTGGGCAATGCTTGTTCTCTTCCTGACTCTCCTGTTTTTGTAAGTGACAACCTCCTCTTTTTCCTCCTATACTTCATCAAGGAACTAGACCCAGCTCTTGTGACTATCACAGGACATTTCACAATGACAGTTTCTAGATTCACCTATTGTTTTTATAATGTACATAAGGTCATTTCTGTTATTTAGGATTTCTATAACTGAGAATTCTGACCTTCCTTTTTTTATAAAAATGAATTGACATACTTTTCTAGAAAAAAGTACCAAGGGAAAGCTATAAACTGTTTGATCAAAGGTCATATTTTGTTTTCCCCAATGAACTTTGAACATATTCCTTTGGTATTGGTCAAGTAATTTAAAAAGCAAAGAAACCTGAACTCATGTCAATTGTTTGTTTTTCTTATTACCTTTCCAACTTTGCTCTTTTTTTATTTTTCCAAGTTTAAAAAGTATTTCCTTATGTCCAAAGAAATTGCAGCTTATTTGCTAGTGCTCATCCTGATGAAAACACGGCAGTCTTTTCTATTAGCTGCTTTATAGGGATTATGTATGAAATATTCCTGCATTTTCTTTCTTCAAGACTTTTGGGCAGGTGTTTCCCCCCACATTGAGCATTCCTGTTTGGCTCTATACATCACCTTTAACTAATTGCTGTCCTGGAAAGGCAAGGAACTAGAAAACTGGTCATTGTCAAGGACACGTCAGTGATGAAAACTTTTTTGTACAAAAATATCAGTTGATCAATTATATCTATTGTTACAATCACCCAAGCCAATGAGACCCAAGTTCCTGTACTGGCAGGAGAATAGGTAGAGATACAACTGCAGGTATTTCAGCACCCTAAACCAGCATTTGCTGAAGGTTTTAAGGTTTCTGATGACTTCAAGATCTATCATTTAATTATACTTTATAGGATATAAACATTTTGTGCTTAGGTCTTTGTTTATTTCCTGGTATGTTATTTAGTGTGTCACTTAATGATACAGTGGTCACTACCAAATGTTAGAGGAAAAGTCACAGAAGAACTTCATAAATTTTCTTTTTTATTTTTTCCTTCAGTCTCTGAATCATACTATGTTCAGGTAGTAGAAGTTCATATTCATATGCCTCTTGTATACTAGGATTTTCAAATTCCCCTATAAGAAAATAGAAGGCCCATGGTGGCAGTTCTCCAAATGAATATAAAAAATGACCATCTTTGAACAAATAAAGTTGTTATTGAACAGGGCAATAGTTTAATGTCATAATTCCAATATCTAGGTTTCTTTCTCAGACCTATGAAGAAACACCAGAAGGTCACAGATCTGGGGAAATTTGAAATTAGGTTCCATGGAAACCTTCTACATTCATGACGAAATCACAGCAACATTGATGGCTTAGGAGGTACCTAGGAAACCAGAAAGATATGATCTATGGAGTGAAAGGACCTAAATTCAGATTATTCTCTTGATTCTTTCTTATCTATGTGACATTGACCAATGATTGTAAACTGCTGAGTCTCAGTTCCCTCATTTATATAATGAAGGAACTCTAAAGATGGACTTTGAAGCCTTCTAAAATTACAAATTTATGATTCCAGCATCTTAAGTCCCATATTGAAAATCGGAACTGCCAATGTGTGCTGCTTCTAAGTCATTGCTGGCTGAGGGTAATAATGTACTACAGTGTTTACAGTAGCATAGGATATGAGACCTAGGAAGGACCTTGGAAATTATCTTCGACAATACCCTCATTTTCTCCCTCTTTTGACAGATGAAGAACTTCAGGTGAAGAGAAAAGAATTAGCCTGCCTAAGAATACAACACAAAAGAACACAAATAGAGTATAAAGTATCATAATATGATGCAATATGTTTATGGAACCTACTCTGAGACCATAATCAGCAAATAGATATTGTAAGCAAGAAAAGAAGGGAAACTATAGCCTAGATAAGGAAATAATATAAATATTGAATATAGAGAAGGTGAATGGTATAGCAACCAATTTCTTTTAAAAAGGTATCAGAAATTTTTATGTGAAGTTGAAATTTAATGAGTTGAGCCTTTTAAACAACAATCATAAATTTACCCCATAATCTGGTCTTTATTGAAGTAGAAGTAACATAAAAATAACAAGGACAGAAAATAATATAGTTTCCATCCAGGATTGCTAGAAATATGTTGCCATATTTGAGCCCACATTCTTTCCTTTGTTTCTTCTTTTTCTATCTTTTGTAGGTGAAGTTTCAGTGTAATCATTCCACCATTTTATTTTGTTTTTGTTGATTTTTCTACACCTCATTTCATAAAGTTCATTCCTTATTTTCTTGCATATATTAATTATAATTGTTGTGGGAGATTCTAACATATTTGATTATGATAATGTGCCATAATTGGTTTAGCCAATTTTGAATTTAATATGTTCCCATTTGTGCTTTTTAAAATAGTCAACGAATATATTTTCATGTCTAAGCAATTTGAACATTTTATATTTATTTCTGTGATAGTAGCCTGCTTGATTAAAAGGTACATTCATTTTTATGACTCTTATTGGGACATTGCTTTCCAAAATATTTTCTTGATTCTGATTCCATCAACAGTGTATTAGAGTACCTGATTCTTCTTAACCCCACCAAAAATGAGTAGGAATATTGTGGATCTAATTGAAAGTTGTCCAGTGCATTCTGGTTTAGGACAATGAATTCAAAGCAATCAGCAAATGGAAACATATGGGGCACTTCACCATCTACCATCCTGACTTGGACTCTGTAACTAAACATTATCCTTATCAATGTCAAACACCTTCAACAAGCTTGTCTTCTTATTCAGCACAAAAATCTTTGAGAAATTAAAACTGGGGACCTTCCAAAGCATATTGGATAGGTACATGATGAGCTTGATTATGTGCATCAAAAAATGAAGTCAGAAAGAAAGGAAGTGAGGAAGGAAGGAAACATGAAAGCAAGAAAGAAAAAAAACTTTTTCAAACATGTACTATGCTCCAGGTTCTGTGGCACACACTTCAACTATGTACTCACTTGAGCCTCACAACAATCCTGAAAGGTTGTTCTTATTGCTATTATCCCCATGTTGCTACTGAGAAAACTGAGGCAAACAGAATTTAAATAAGTTGATTTCATCACACTCCTGCTTAGTGTTGATGGCTGTACTTGAATAAGGGCTTTCTCTCTCTAGGTCCAGTGTGCTATCAACCAGGTCACCTAGCTCTGGAGAAGTGGTACAATCATATCCTAAAAGAGGGGTTTTCCATCTCCTCCCACCTTACCACAATTACTGACTTTTTATGTCTGAGTCCATAAATCCTGTTTGCAGTTAGCTGTAAAACATGGTAGAGACATTAAAGAGATAGCATTCAAGAGGAATGGCTGAGCAAAAGTCATTGAATTTAATTTCACAATTAAGAGATTGTTGCTGCTATTGGAGGAAGCAATTTCAGATAAATAATGAGATCATAAGCCAAAACATAAGTCAAGTAAGGCTAGCTTAGAATGGATCACAGATTCAGCCCCCCAGTCCAGGTCAGAACTTGGAGAGGGAGCCTGAAATCATCAACTAAAGGTCTGAAATAAAACAAGGACACCCAAGCAGTAAATCGACAAGAGGAATATACATATATACACATGCACACACACACATGTGTATGCATGTCTATCTATCTCTATGTGTATCTATCTATCCTTAAAGCAAACCACAGATTGCAAAATCTGTGCAAAACCAATTAGAATCCCTAGAAGAAACAATTCAACAGCTAAACAACTAAATTAAGATGGTATTTTAAAATAATTAAGCCAGACAGAGAACAGAACTGGAAAAGAAACAAGAGGTCTGGAGGACACACTTGGAAAGAGAATTAACTGTTTGTCATAAAGGGTACAAAATCTTTTCCAAGCAACTTCTTCCTTGAAAATTTGAATTTACCAAGTGATGATCATGATTTTATGAGACAAGAAAAAATATTAAAACAAAGCCGAAAGATTTTTTTAAAAGAAGATCATATAAAGTCTCGTATAAAAATGATCTGGATAATAGATCAAGGAAAGATCATTTAAGAATCAATGGACTACCTAAAAGCCATGAACAGAAAAAAGAACACTGGAATCATATAACACTGGAATCATATTGTGGGAAAGGAGGAGAGAACAATTCCCGGATTTCATTCAACTTGAAGGCAAAGTAAACATTTAAAGAATTTGCCAGACAAGTCTGGAAAGAGATGTCTAGATGAATTCACTAGACAGTTTTGGGAAGAGATGTCTAAATGAAAATCCCTAGGAAAGTCAGAGCCAATATCCAAAGGCTCCAAATTAAAGCAAACTCTTGCAAATGCAAAGAAAGAAGAATTTAAGTAATGAGTAGTTACAGACAGGAACTTACAAGATTTAGCAGCTTACATTAAAGAGGAATAAACAGTATAGTATGTTGGGGATCCAAAAGCAAACTGGCAGTAACTAACCCAGAAAAATTGAGTTTAATTATGGTGGGGGAAAAGGGACTGATGAAGAAATGAAGAGCTTCCAGGCATTCCTGAGCAGAAGACCAGATGAAGGTAGACACTTTAAGCCTCAAACTTGTGAGCAAAGAGATTTATAAAAAGATGAGCATTGGAAAAGACTGGAAAAGTCTTTTTAGGGATAAAGTGTTTGCATTCCAATTGTCTGAGACTTAGAATATAATATCTCATAACAACTGTAGTGCCAGATGAGATCATAGAAGGGGCAAATAAATTGAAGCCTTGGGAGTGAATTTTGTAAAGTTCTGATGACCTTGTTTTTGTTTGGTTGTGGTGGTGTTTGTCCTTCGTTTTTGAAGAAGACCACGACATCAGAAGAATGATGACATGACTTGCACTGGATTTTGTTTTGAGGGAGGGAGGGCTGTGCAAGGTCATCAGCCTCACTTTCTCCTCCTGAGCCATATGGATCCAGTGACCAGATATTCATCAGCATGACTGGATATGGCTCAGGATGTAGTGGGGGCCTTGTCCATTTTGGGTATTCACTTTGAGGGAAGCTAAACTCACTGAGTGAATAGATCTCTTTAAGAAGTAGTCAGGGGATGACCTTTTTAATGAACAAAAGAAAAAAAATAGCTAAATCAACCTAAGAGGGAAAGAGAAACTATTATTATTGATAATCACTCTAAGCCAGTCATTAAGTGGAACTTGGGCATTGAAAATGAGAAGCATTTTCACTAGAAGCCACTCTATGGACTCTGTCTGAAGCTGAGGCCTAGAGTGTCTAATGATCATTGTATGTGCACCCACAAGTGTCCAAGGACAAAAAGTAATGTTCTTAAAAGAGAAAGGAAAGGGAGGATAGAGAGAATATACTGGAGAAGAAAAGAAGAGGAATGGTGGGACGCATATCATAATTAGAGGTGAAAGTAGACATTCATATGAATGAGGAAGGATGGGGGAAGGGTATGACTTAAACCTCAGGTTGAACTGAATGCAAAGCTCTTCTGAGCAGAACCAGAAGAATAATCAATATTGTGATATTTGTTAAATGATCAGTTTTGAAAACCCTTAGAACTCCGATACCGTAATGATTACTTATGGTCAATGAGTCCAAAGGATTGGTAATTTGGAACACTGTCCATATTCCGACAGAGATGATGCAGGTGATGCAGAGGGAGACATGCATTTATGAATATGGACAATGTGGGAATTGCATGGTTATTTGTTATAGAGGTTTCTTTTCTTAGTGTGTGTGTGTGTGTGTGTGTGTGTGTGTGTGAAGAGGATAGAGGGAGAATGAGTCAATGCTTCTTAATATAAAATTATACTTTTTAACAAAAAGTCAAGCCACAGCTTAGGAGGATACTGAATGGTGATGGTTCAGGGACTAGAGTTAAAGGTAAAGATGAAAAACAAGATTATAAAAAATAAGATGTGGAAAGAAAAGAATTTATAGGATGTGGTTAGACAAATCAATTTTTTAGAATCCTTTATCACAGAAGTTTAATATTTGGAGTGATAATGAGATCAAGAGTATTATTATTCCTGTATGCGACTAACGGAAAATGGAGTAGGACATGGGGGTTGAGATCAAAGATAGGGAGGCCAAGGTGACTAAATATTGATGTCATCTGGCATCAGGGCAGGGATAGATGGCAGGAAGAGTGAGCCAGCATTTGAAGTACTTGAGAAAAGAGAGGGGTAATCCGGAGTTTAAATGCTTCCAGAATGGGGTTGGATAAGATATATCTGGGAAGAGTGAAACTCAAAGGAGTACTTGCTAAGTGGTGCCAGAGGAACATCTGGGAATGGGAATAAGGTATAAGGAAGGATCATAGAGAGTCCTGCACCAGGACTAGTACATCTGAGGGCATGAGAACACAGGAGATGAAGGGAATGTGTTGATAATAGAATGCAGATCCAAAGGACCCAGTGGAAGAGTTGGGTAGAGGTGTATTGTTACCTGAGAGGGGTAGGACTGTGTGTGTTTGTCCTTTGTTGCTGAAGAAGACCATGTCATCAGAAAAATAATGACATGACCTGCACTTGACTTTGTTTTGAGTGAGGGAGGGCTGTGCAGGTCACCAGCCTCACTTCTCCTCCAGAGCCATCTGAATCCAGTGACCAGATATTCATCAGGATGACTGGACATGATGACCCAGGAGGAAGCAACTGGGGTTAAGTGACTTGTCCAAGGTCACATAGCTAGTGAGTGTCAAGTGTCTGAGGTAGGACTGTAGTGTGTAGGGAAATGAAAATGGGAAATGGAGGCAAGGGAAGTGTATGATTTTTGCTTAGTCATGTGGGAGCTCCCTAGCAAATGGAAGAATAAATAGTAGTTTCTAGTTATAGAAAACTATTATTTCTCTTTCTAATCTCAAAGAGGGAGGGATATAAGTAGTTCTTCTTGTATATAAAGTCCTAAAAGTAAGACGTGTTATCTAAGTCTTTGATGTTGGGGTAGGTCATTAAGCTGAGTGAAAGATATTGCAAACTGTGATTATGGTGTCCAGTTTTCTGGTTCTAAAGATGAGTGGGTCTAGTGTCTGAGGCACCAGAGCTGGGCTGGGTTCAGGTGAGGAAGGTTTCATGTCTGAGGCTCATGTCCTCATCTGTCTTGATTGTATGTAAGACACATTCATGGACTGAATCTAGTCTAGCAATCAGTCCTAGTCACAGCACAATAGAGTTAAGCCGTAGTGGTGATGGAATGAGTCTAGGCAGAGGGGAAATATATTCCAGCAGCAATGCTGAGGAAAGTTTACTTGAGGCTTGCCAAACTTGTGTACCCCTAATGTGTTATCTCAGGCCTTACTGCATCAAGGAAATTCAGCTTAGTCTTGTATTGTTCCAGGATCTTAATGGGAATCATGAAATATCTCTTGAAGTGCCCCCTTGGCACCTGGATCCAAGTGAATAAAGTCTTACCTCAGAGTTACCTTTATAGCTCATCCTTTTGTGATTACTAACAAGTGGACTGTACCGTTTATGTCTTTGGCCTTTTCCTTGGCTCAAATATTTTTGAATTTTTTCCTTCACTTTACAGATATGGAACCTGGACACACAAGCTCTTTAAGGACCTGGGAATTCCTGGACCAGCACCTGTTCCTTTCTTTGGCACTTTTCTTTCTTATCACAAAGTGAGTTTCTTTGAATTCTCCTTTATTCCCTTTGCTCTTGTATTTGCTCTTGGCTCAGGAGGCTTCGTTACAAATGCCAGCTCTGATGCTTATTTGCTATGTGTCTTTGGGCAAATCAATCATTCTCTTTAGCCCTCAACTTCTTCATCAGTAAAATGAGAGGCTTAGATTTTTGAGAATAGGATCTTCTGATTCTTTGTAAGACATCAGATTTTCTAAAGATAAGTTACAGTGCACTTGTCCTTCAGAATGGAACGAATAGGTCCTTTTTTCACTGGACAAAGGGCTTAATTAACAAGTCTTGGGGACTGAATGTTTTAGAGTAAATTCTGCCTTAGTAGTTATCAGTGTTAATACTTACTGGCAGATTTAGCCATTGGTTCAAAGGGAATTTCCTTTTGAGTCCTGTGCCCTTGATGCTTTAGGGGATGATGATGAGACCTGTGATTTAACTGACACCAGAATTCCCAGGTGAGGAAAAAGGCTATTACCACCTAACTTTCCCAACTTATAGCCTTAGATAGTTATCAATTGCATCAATTAATTACCTTGCCCAGGGTCACCCAACTAGCATATGTGAGAGGCAGAGCTTGATTTTTAGTTTAGAGTCCAGTTTGGAAAGATCTCTAATGCCTTTTCACTGACTATGCATTTATCTACATTCATGCATTAGATTAGAAGATGTGTCATGTGCTGGAAAGAACAAGAATCCAAAGACTTGATTGATGGGTCAGTGGCTGAGATAGGCAATTATTCTAATTTTCTGTCCTTCAGTTCATTGCTTACCTCATTAGTTGTGAGAATCAAATGAGATACGTTGACTAACTACTTAAAGAGGTCTATTCCCTGAATGGGCATTACCTCATTAAGGACCAGGGTCTTCCATCCCATCTTGTGCCATCTCCAGTCATCTGAATGAATATCTGGTCACTGGATCCAGATGACTCTAGAGGAGAAAGTGATCTTGCACAGCACTCCTTCACTCAAATCAAAGTCAACTGTAAGTCATGTCATCATTTCCCTAACATCATGGTCCTCTTTGAAAATGAAGGACAAACACAACAATAACCTTACCAATGATGAGAATCAAATGAGACACATTGACTCATGAAATGGATGTGAAATAGCTTTAGAAATGTAAGATACCATTAAAAGTAAAAGGGATTTGTCAAAGGATTTCATCATAATTATGTAAACAATCATCTGTTAACAAAAATCTATTAATCATTTACTTTGAATGACACAATGTGATAGGCATTAAATCAAGAATACCTAGCACGGTAAATAATTTTTTGTTTAACTATTTTTAAAAAAATTGCTTTATTTTTAACTCTATATGTTTTAAGTATTTTAAAACTTTGTTTTGAGAAAGGGTTCGTAGGCTTTTACAGATCATTAAAAAGATTTATGACACTTGAATTGTTAAGTATTTCTTCACTAGTGGAAATACAAAGATAAAAAAGTCAACGGTAGGTGACACCATGAAGTCTATTTTCCAGTACAGAGAATGACTTCTGTTAAGATAATTGTAATTTAAATGAGAATATAGTGGGACTATAGTGGAATTGATACAGTGTATCAATCCATCTTATTAAGTGCCTACAATGTTCTAGAGGCACTAGGTAACAAAGAAAGTGAATAGAACAATCCTACTTTAAACAGTCTTTCATAGCAGAGAAAAAAACTATTAGAATTAAAATGAAGAGATCGAGGAGCCTGGAGAAATGTCATTCTTCTGGAGAGATCAGGAAAGACATTAAAACTGGATCAGAAGTCAACAAGTAGAGACAGAGATGGGCAACAACCTCCAGAAAAATCGAGAAGCATAATAATAGAAAAAATACAATTACTTAAAATTTAATCTCCTAAAAATAAGGCATTTTAAACATTTTTCATTGTTAATAATTCATGCCAATGTCTGATTTTAAAATGCTTTTTGCAGGGTTTAACACATTTTGACATGACTTGTCTTAAAAGATATGGAAAAATCTGGGGGTGAGTATTTTAAGTATTTTTCTATTATGCCTACACTTTTCCATGGTCAGTCACCCAGGGTTCCACACTCAATCCAAATATATTTGTGAAGATAGAGGTATTGAAGATCTGTTTAATGCTACAGGATTCTAATTCAGGCTCATAACAGATGTACCTAGTATGATACTGTCCTGGGTCATGGATTCTATATATAAACCCTTGTTTTTAGTTTAATGCCATGATAATGAGAATTTTGAAGAAATAAGGAAACATTGCATAAAATGCCTACCATGTAAAGGCCTGCTGAGCAATGCAGATGCAAAAATAGAGCTGAAAAAGAGTTCCTGCCCTGAAGGAGCTTCCATTCTCTTGTACAATTCAACTTGTAAAAAAGAATAATATTAAAAACAGTGATTAGAGAGGTAATAACATATAGAATGATGAGTGTAACCACTATTTCTTTGACAATTAATTTTACTTCAAGAGACTCTTCTTCCACTTTCCTTAATGCAAGGTCTAGAATCATATTAATTCTAACTAAATGAATTTGTGGTAATACACTTAATAAATATCATTCTTAGTAAATATGAGGAGTTAAACAATAGTGTTATTTTTAGAAATGTTTGAAATTTTGTTTGATACATGATTATATATGTAACTGTAAATTGCATAGTGTCACATGAACCAATCTTACTTTAATTTCCATATGTAACCAAGGATACATTGGTTAACATTAGTGTGTGACTTACTTTATCAATCTTGACCCTTCTCTTAGTCACCCCAAAGTCTAGAGATTTGGGAAGAGGGCCAGAATGCTATTCAAATCTTAGCTCTTGAGCACAAATATGAATGTTTTACTTTTAGTAGTCAACCATAGTACACACGGTCCATAAGAGGGAATATAACTAAATAGTCATGTCAGCAAAGCTGTGCTGCTGCCTACGTCCTTTGTTGATCTGATTGTCCTACTCCATTAGGTTTATTCCCTCCCAATCATCTTCCACCAGGTCTTTCCTTTTTGGGTTCTATCTTACTCACTTTTCAACCCCAAGATTGTAAATTCTATTTTAAACTGTCAGGAGGGTAATCTGTTGATTGGTTTTCAGGAACCATCCCATGCCAGCACACTTCTTGTATTGTCTTCATAATCATGGGCATCCATTCTCATCATTTTGGGTCCAAATGTCCACAATGCTTCACCCTGAATACTTTTGCTTATTCTAATCACTCCAATTATTTCCCAGACCCAGTTCAACTGAATTTTCCATCACCTGTTGCTTCTGTCCTTCAAAGAACTGCCATCCTATCATCTACCATCTTTCCTACACCTCTATAAACTTTTCTACTAGCTTGAAGTCTAATTTCTTCCTTTATAGAAACCTGACCATCTCCTGAAAAATACCATTTCCCTTAAAATACTTTCTTTTCTGTCTCCTCCACCCTCTACCCAATACTCACATAGCTAGAAAATGGAGAAGGCATATTCCTTAATCATCACTGTTGCTTCAGATAATTTCTTTTTACTATCTCTTAAATACTTTCCCCTTTGTTATTTGTTTATCTCCAAGTAACTTCCCCAACTTTTTCATTGACCATCATACTGGGTTCATCATCTCCTCTATTCACTCCCTGCTCTTGATTGCCATAGAGTATTTCAGTTATTAGTGTGACCACACAAGTCCTCAACCTCTACAATTCCAAAGAGTTTCTTTCCTACCTCCAGCCAGCATGTTCACACATTGAACTAATCATCTTACCAATACCAAAATCTTAAAGTAAAATGTGACAACTTAACCACCAACTTATTACCTTTTACCTAATTATGCTCACTCCCATCAAACCTAGTAGTCCTCTTTGTACACGGTGGTCCTTGACCCATTCCCATTTTCCTATTGTGCTTGCTCCCCTTAATGGTTTTATTTGACCAAATGTTTTGCCACTTTAATGCTTTCTTACCTCCTCTTCTAGCATCCCTCAAATGTTTTTCTTCCACCCATTCCCAACTTCCATTCCTTCCTTTTAGACTAAATCCCAATAACGTATTTCTCTACTTCTATTATAGGACAAAAGACCATTCATGGAGAAATTGGGTCAGTTTTGCCCAATTCAAATTCATGGTATATAACTCTAAATGGGAACCTAGGTGTCACATTGCACAGAGTGTCAGACTTGGAATCAGAAAACTGAGTTCATATTTATCCTCAGATACTTACTAGCAGTGTGACCCTGAGTAAGTCACTTAATCCTGTTTGCATCATTTTCCTCATCTGTAAAATGAGCTGGAGAAGGAAATGGCAAACCACTCCAGCGTATTTGCCAAAAAAACCACTATTAGAGTCACAAATAATTGTACAGAACTGCAATGACTGAAAAACAACAGCCATGTTGTATTCTATTTTTATTTATTTTGTTAAACGTTTTCCAATTTCATTTTTAATTTGATAAATAAGAATTTTAAAGCTGCTTGTAGATCACCTATCAGTGTGAAACTTCTGATCGATGTGGTTGTCCATTTCTATAACTTTGAGGGTTATATTCAACTCCTTTTCCCACTCTTATTTCAAAATCTTTCTGCTTCCTGGAATTTTCAATTCTATCTTGGCAACGTCTCTCAAATCCCTTTCATAATCCCACGGCCATTGCTACCAACCTTAATACAAGTTGTTATTACTGCTCATATAGAATTTTGTTGTGGCCTCCTAACAAGAATCTTCCTGCCTCCACTCTCCCTTCTACTTGGTCCATTTAAAAATTATTTAATTTTAAAAGCTACTTATTATTTTTCAACCTTCATTTCAAAAATTTTGAGTTTGGAATATTCTCCTTTTTTCCAGCCTTTTCCTGACCCATTGAGAAGGCAAGTAATATGTTACAAATTACATATGTGAAGCCATGCAAAGTATAGTTCCATATTAGCATGTCCCAAAAACACCCCACAAGAAAAATAAAGGGAAAAACAATTAGTTTCATTAGTTGTCCCTTGGGAAGTGGATGACATTTTTCATCATGAATGGGGTCCTTTGAAATTTTCTTGGATCATCTGGTCCATCCTTAACATAATTACCAGAATAATTTTTTCTTGTATCTGCTAATATTCACATATGTGCACAAAATTTCCCTTTTGGCTCCCTATTGCCTCCTAAATAAAATTCGGAACCTATTGCCTGATATTCAAGACTCTTCTTAGCATGATACCATCTTATCTTTTCAAGCTTATTTTCTATTAGTCCTCTCTATACAGTTCATTTTCTAGTCAAACTGGATGACCTTGGTTCTGAAACATGCTTGCGAATCTCATACCACTGTGACTGCTCAGGTTGTTGGCTATCAATAAAATGACCTCCTCTCTTCCTTTTCCTACTGAATGCCTGACCATTCTTTAAAGTTCAATTCAAATGTTACCTCCTCAAAACTATTCCTCTTTCCCAGCATACCACTCAACAAAAACAAGAGCAACAACAAAATCTCCTCTAAGATTTTCAAATTACTTTCCCTATGTGCTTTTATTTGATCTGCACAACAGCCCTGTAAGGTCGATGCTACTTTCTTCATTTTTCCAGTGAGGAAAGTGAGTCTGAAAGAGGTTACTGACTTGCATGAGGTCACAGAGCAGGAAGTGTCTGAGGCTGTGTTCTAACTTAAGCATGCACTAAGTATTTCATAAATATTCTTTTATGCGTTTTATGAATTTTATTTTAGATTCTTGGTTCACTTCCATTTCTCAGAGTAGAGCAAACACAAGGCAGCAGCAGTGAGCTCATGGACATCAATTTATGATTTCCACTTGCAACCTCCATTTCCAGCAGTATAACTTGGTGACTGATGTAATTTGTTCCATTTGGGGGTATAGATTTTTTGATGGGAGACAACCTGTACTGGCCGTCATGGACCAAGAGACTATCAAAACAGTGATGGTAAAAGAGTGCTTTCCTGTCTTCACTAATCGTCGGGTAAGTGACAGGGGAAGAGGACGTTGGCAGCGATGGGAAAAGCATACTAAGGGTCACAATTTTTAGGCCATCTAAAAATGGTAGCTTCACTATTGACATTCTTACAAAAATCAGGGCAGCAACACAGCCTGGCTGAGGGCAATAAAGCTTGAGTTGGAGAGAGAGGCATCTTTTTCTCAGTGATTTGAAAAACCCCCATCAACATCTCTTGGTCCCAAAAACCTTGGGAGTGGTGGTGCCTCCCAAACAATTGGAATTGCTTATAATGCAGCCCCAAGACTATTATTAAGGGGAGAGTTCACTGAGGAAAATGGCCCCCCCACTTTCCTCATCTCCTCAGGGAATTAACTTTTGACCTGCTGCTTCCAATAGACAGATGGACACAAGAGAATAGTCCTGGATGTACCCCGAGCCTCCTTTCCTGTCTCTGTCTACGCATGCCTAATTATGATCCTAGGGAAACATTCTGCGGAGGAAGTACTGTCTGTCCACATCAGTTGTCAAACAATTAATTACCTTACATGTGACAGGCCAGTCAGAATAACTGAAGCAAATGATGCCATGAGGAAAAGATAGGAAGTGATGTGTGCCAGGGCAGGTTAAATTATCACCACCACCATACCCTTAACACCACTTCACCTCAGACACTGTGGGTGACATTCTAGGAAATAACACCCAGGACCCCTGGAAAAGCAATGTTTTTAGCCTAGTATATGCAGTCGTCATTCTGGGTGCATTCTGCATTCTCTAGTGATGCAGCCTGGAAATTGCTCCAACAGGTTCAACTGTCAGAGCTTTTAAGTATTCAGAAACATATATTCTTGTCACCAAAGTTTATGGGTTGTAAAGAGTCGCATAACAAACTATAGATATTTAGAAAGAATTAGTTTGTATACTGGAAAGTATTAATAGACCTTTAGTTTTGGTTCCACCACTTAATAAAAGAATTATCTTTCCTTTTACTATTTTCTCCTAGAATCCTGGTGTAGGTGGGAATATGAAGAATGCTATCACAATTGCTCAAGATGACCATTGGAAGAGGATTCGAACAGTATTGTCTCCAACATTTACAAGTGGAAAACTCAAGGAGGTAAAGAATTGGACATTGGTCAGATTCTAGAAAAGTGAGTCCAGGGGAGAGTAGACAAAATAAATTCCAATGATTTTCTCCAGCAAAAGTCTAATTATTAAAATTAGTGGGAATATTTTGTTTCTTATTTTTTGTGGTACAATGGAGAGAGCATAGTCTCTGGAGTTAGAGAACCTGATCTCCAATCACATCTCTGATGTCAAGTACCTGAATGACGATTGGCAAGGCTCTTAAGCATTCTGGTTGCTGTTTCTTCTTCTTTAAAATTTGGTGGTTTGACTACATGGCCTAGAAGACTTCTTCATACTAGAGATATATGCTTTTTTACATTCTAAAAGAGAGAAATGAATATATGAAATACCATTTTACTTCTTGTGGATTGGGATTGGATTAATTTGTTCTGGAACTGGGTTTTCCACATATAACTATTCTAATTTGGCATTTAGATGTTTCCCATCATTAAGCAATATGGGGATGTGTTAGTGAAGAACATGAGGAAGGAAGCAGAGAAAAGCAAGCCTGTAACTCTGAAAAAGTAAGTATGGGGTGATAGTGAGAGGAGTCTGAGGAGCAATAGGACACCCTCTTTGCCTAAGCCTCTCTCCTGTCATCTTTCCTCAAAAACCAAACCATCCACTTTTAGAGTTATTCTGCTGAGTTTATAATTAACAAACCAAGTGTAAAGGACAACATGGTGAAATCTTCCTCTCTGAGGCTAAACACCTTAATTAAGTCATTGACTATTGATCAATCTACTTCTGCTCCTGTTTTCTTTGTCTTTTTCTATCTTGAACTCTCTGTAGTCTGGCTTCAAAATTTATCATTCAACAGACCCAAGATGTGTTTTCTTTTGAGACTTTGCTTGTAGATTTTTTTGGAACTATTTTCTTCTGGGTTTATGCTTTTTAGTGTCTCTGTAATCATACTAGCCTTTTAAAATGGGATTCTTTTTGTCTGTTAGTTTTTTCCCAGTTTCTTGACTTTAGACTTTATGTCAGGTCAAGGTTCTACACACTTTGGAGGAAATATCTTGGTTGATTCTGTTTCTGTTTTCTTGAGTTATTAGTTATTTAGTTATGCCAGGCACTGAAGGCCAATGCATGCTGGTACTTTTGATGAACTTTTGATGCCCTAATTGATCTTAGGGCAACATCTGATCAGTTCCTTCCTTAACCAAGTGAGGTCTGAACTTTGTAGGTTTCTGACCTGTATTTGGCTCTACATAGCAATAGATTGCTGCTAGACTGAGGCCCTGAACTCTCCTAGTTCAGAATGATGGAATTGTATAGGCTTCCCTCTGGGTCTGAAATTCTTTTCATTATTATTGCTCAGTAGGCTTCAGATTGGAGCTGAGAACAAACTGTTTTCCTGTGGTCTAATGCACGTTGCTGTTACTTGCTTCTGAACTTCCCTCTTGCTTGATGGGGCCTGTGACCCATCCTGACCCCTGGGTCCTGGTCCTTTCCATAGTCCACATGGCATCTGTCCCCTAGAAGGTGAGGAAGTGATTAATCTGCCTGTTTTCAATGCATATCCTACATGAATTCATAGTGTTAAAGTAATTTTCTTAATACTTTTATTTTCCTTGGGCAAAGGCTCTAGCTACTGGAAGGTTCCTTAGGGTTAATTTCTGGTCAGCGTCTAAAGAGCTTTATACGTGTCCCTGTGCCAATCTTGGCTGGACAAATGACTCACCGTTTATTTTCCTTCTTGAATTTCCCTATCATTAGCCACTCTGGTCCACTTTCTAGAGTAGTTTTAGGGTGGAGGGAGCAGCTCTCTGTGCTTTGTGCTTCTTTTTCACATTAACTCTATCTCTATTACTGCTCTCTTAACTTTCAAATCAATGACTTCTTGTGGATTTCTATCGTTGTTGCCCATATAGAAGTATCTGACATATTTGATCACTTTCTGGATTCTCTCTACTTTCTGTGTTTTGTGATTCTGCTCTGTTTTGTCCTCTACATGTCTGTCTGACCATTCTTTATCAACTTCTTTTGCTGAATGTCTATTCATGGAACACTTACTAATTGTGCCTTTGTTATTCAAGAATAAGTTATTGTTATTTAAGTTATTAAGCAAAGACATGAGAAAAGATACCTCATTCAAAACACCTCTAAACCTGTAAACACAAATCAGGAACCATATAAGAAAATTATATAAGGAAAATTAAAAAAATTATACAGATAAAACCACATTTAAGTGATTGGAGAAACATTGAGTGTTCATGGGTAGACAGTACCAATATAAGAAAAATGACATTTTTACCTAAATTAATTTGTATATTCAATGCCATCCCAATTAAATTATTAAATGTATATTAGTCAATTAGAAAAAATAACAAAATTCATTTGAAAGAGCAAAATCTCAAAAATATCAAATGAATAAAGAAAAATGTAAAGGAAGCAGCTTTAGCAGTACTTGATCTTAAACTATATTAGAATGTAGTTATTATCTAAACTATCTCTTTTTGGCTCTGATGTAGAAAATAGATTAATGGAAGAGAGTACACATACAATTTACAGCTGCAAAGAATATTTGTATTTGACGAATGTAAACACTTAAGATTTTTGGATAAGAATTCATTATTTGGTAAAATTGTAGGGAAAACTGGAAAGCAATATGACAGAAACTGGGCATAGAGCAATATCTTGCATAATTTACCAAGATAAGGTAAAAATAGATACAAGATCTAAATATAAAGAGAGATGTAATAAGAAAACTTGTAGAACTTAGAACACATTACTTATCAGACATTGATTAGTAAATAATTTGTGAATAAAAGAGAGCTAGAGAGCAGAGTAAGTTATAAAAAGGAAAAATTTGGTTACAACAAATAAAGAGGCTTTTTTAAAATAGAAATTTATTTAATTTTTTACATTCATTGTCACAAAATTTGGGGTTCCAAAATTTTCTCCCCATGTGTCCCCTCCCCCCTCCCCAATACATTGAGCATTCTAATGACCCCTATCACCAATCTGCCCTCTCTTCCATCATACCTCCTTTCTCTTGTCCCGATCTTCTCTTTTGTCCTGTAGGGCCAGATAACTTTCTATTTCCCATTACCTGTATTTCTTATTTCCTAGTAGCAAGAACAATACTCAACAATTGTTCCTAAAACTTTGAGTTCCAACTTCTCCCCATCCCTTCCTCCCCACCCATT
>CM053772.1:88423149-88441836 GCA_028658325.1 Potorous gilbertii | reverse complement strand
CAAAATCTTGTGAAAATGAATGTAAAAAGTTAAATAAATGTATTTAAAAAGAAAAAAAAAAAAAAAAAGAAAACTGAATCAGATTTATAAATGGCAGCCATTCCCCAGCTAAGTGATCAAAAGGTAGGAACAGTTTTCAAATGAAGTAATCAAAGCTATCTATTGTATGATTAAAAATGCTCTAACTCACTATTCATTACAGAAATGCAAATTAAAACTTACTCCAAGATACTGCTTCATATCTATTGGACTGAATAACAGCACAGAATGAGAAAATAATGAAAATTGGAAGGGATATGGGAAAACTAGGTATTAATTCACTGTTGTTGGAGTCATGAATTAATTCAAGTATTCTGTAGAGCAATTTGGAAATAGGTCCAAAGGGCTATAAAACCATGCATGCCCTTTGACTTAGCAATACCACTACTAGATCTGTATCACAAAAGATGTTTTTAAAAAGGAAAAGTTTCTATATGCGCAAAAATATTTATAACAACTCATTTGTAGGTGGGGACAAAGATTGGAAAATTTAGAGGATGCCCATCAATTGGGGAATGGCTAAACAAATTGGGACATATGACTATGATGGAATGTCATTGTGTTAAATGATAAGTAGGATGTTCTCAGAAAAACCTGGAAAGACTGGCTGATACAAAGTGAAATGTACCGTGTTCAAAGTAACAGCAACATTGTAAGATGATCATCTGTGAAAGAACTAGCTATTCTCAGCAATCGAATGAGCCATTCTGAAGGACTTATGATAAGTAGCCAGATAAGAAACTGATGGTGTATGAATACAGATTGAAGCAAACCTTTTTTAAATTTTTCTGGAGGGATTTTTTTCTGTTTTCTTTCACAACATGACAATTTCAGAAATATTTTACATGACTACACATGTATAATTTTCAATGAATTGTTTCACTTCTCAATGGAGAGGATGAAGACAGAGGAAGGAGTGCATATGGAAATAAAATAATTTTAAATGAATATTAAAAATTGCTTTTACATGTAACAGAAAAATTAAAATACTAAACAAATTAAAAACTATATCATTAATTTTCTTTTACTTTTCAACATTCATTTTTTATAACATTTTGAACTCCAAATTTTTCTCCCTCATCTATCCCACAATGGTAAGACATTTGAAACAGATTATACAGGTGCAATCATGTGAAACATATTTCCACATTAGTCATGTTGTGAAAAAAGAAATAGGGAAAAACCAAAAACTACAAAAAAACAAAGTGTACATAGCAAGCCTCCATCTGCATTTAGACTCCATAGTTCTTTCTCTGAATGTGGATGGCATCATGGGACTTATGGAGTTGTCTTGGATCATTTTATTGATGAGAAGAGCTAATTCAATCATAGGTGATCATCACAAAATGTTATTACTGTGTACAATGTTTTACTGATTGTGCTCGCTTCACCCAGTATCAGTTCCTGTAAGTCTATCCAGGTTTTTTTTTTTATCTGCCTGCTCATCATTTCTTGTAGAACAATAGATTCCATCACATTCATATAGCACAACTCATTCAGCCATTGCTCAGTTGATGAGCATTCCCTCCATTTTTAATTCTTTGCTATCAAATGTTAATTCCGTAATTGCTAATTATCTTATTAATGCTGTATCTCCAGCTTTACTTGATCTCGACTTCCCCTTCTCTCTTGAAGTAAAATTCCCCTTCATAAATGACTACTTAACATATTCACCAATACCAAGATACTTTGATTAATTGGTGGAGAACAAAAGATAATATACTATCTGTACTCCTTGTACTGTGTTGGAACCACTGTCCCACCATAATAAGGGCATGCATTTAATTTTTATGGATTTTAGCTATGCTTCCAGCAATAGTAGCGCATTTGTATTCATCAAGCAGTGACAATTTTTGAAAGTCAACTAAGATTACAATACTGAGCTAGACATAGTAGAAGATTTAAATTAAGAATAATGCATGGTCTTTTCTTTTAAGGAACTTATAGTGTCCTCATGGACAAAGACGTTGTTAAGTTGACTAAAAACCAAAAAGTAATGCAGGTCAAATGGATGGAAGATCAAATGAGTGCCATAGAAGTCCAAGATCAATGGACCTTCGTGGAACAAGGAAAGACTTAAGGTAAAGCTAGAAAAATGTCGTCATTTAGATAGGTAAAGAAATGATGAAAGATCATTCACAATTAGGGGAAGAGGGAATCTGTAGTCACTATGGAAAGAAGGAAGGGGATTTCAAATAATTGTGTATATAGCAGCCTTTTTCTTATTCAGTTCTCTCTGTGTGTGAATATTATTTTATTTTGGTCATCATCACAGTTCATGTTTATTTAGTACTTTAAAGTTTAAGCGTGCTATCTTCATAATAACCTTGAGTTAGGACAAAACAAGTATTATCTCCATTTTAGAGAAGATAAAATTGATCCAAGAGTGGTTAAATGACTTGCCAATGGTAACAAATCATATGGGGTCATATATCTGATAGTTTTAAATTCACTTTCTTTTGGTAGTGGGCGCTTACAGTTGTGTCCATCTCTTCATGAAAACCTCCATTTGGGGTGTTCTTACTAAGGTTACTGAAATGGTTTACAGTTTCCTTCTCAGGCCACTTTACAGACTAGGAACTGAGACATATAGTATTAAGTGACTTGCCCAGGGTCATATGGCTAGTAAGTGTTTGAGGGTGCATTTGAACTCATGATGTTGAGTCTTTCTGGTTCCAAGCCAAGTACCCTATCCACCATGCAACCTAGCTGCTCACCACATTAAAATTTACCTTGGAAAAATATATTTAAGATTATTTTTAGTGATAGAAGGGGAAATGAGATATGAGGAGTTTGTATTTAAGCTTATTGACAATGGAAAAATGGGAAAAGTTGATAAGAATGGCATTTTGCAAGTAATATTTTAGGAAGAATTATCTGGTAGGGATGTAGAAGATGAATTCAAGTAGGGAGAGATTCAAGGGAATGACACTAGTTACAAACCTACTCCAGTACAACAGAAATGTAGGATGAAAAAATGTAGGTTTAAACTACAATGGTCAAATGTAAGGTCAATAACTAAATAAATATAGGAAACATCACAAAAGAAAAATTGATTACTGATCAGAGATGGTAGAAAAAAAGAGTCAAACACATCTTAGAACGTTCCTGCTGGAAGAACATCTACTCTTTCCACCTGCACCCTTTTATAGCTCATCATTTGCTTTTCTTTCAATCATTCAAGGGCCCTTATTTAATAGCAAAGGACTTAAATTTATTGGGGCACAGGGAGGATTTTAAAAAACACAATTCCATTGAGCATGCCCTGGATAGGACTATGTAAAGAGGAACAAACTTTGATAAGGGTTGTCTTTCTAGTGGGCACCAAATGTTTTTTCTTTTTTGATTGTGCCTCAACCACATGCTATCCCTGGGTGAAACAGAAGCCAACCAGATATGTAAGGAGTTGTTCTGACTGTTGATGAGCTTAGATTTAAATGTTTTTCTTTTACACATTTTGTCATCTGAAAGAAAACCTATTCTGTATTTCATAAATTGTTAGTATGACTACTTGGGTGGAAACTGAAGATCATGTTACCATTTGCACAAAGAATAAAAAAGGAAACAAATGCTGATGTTCTTGAGTGAAACTCTAATTGGAGACACAACCAAAAAAGTGTGATTTCTAAGGAATCCCTAAGACTGAGGTTGATCCGTGAAAGCTTAAATCATTTGTCAGGGTTTACATTCAAATGTTTGTGGAAGGAATGCATAAGGAAAAGAGAAATAACTCAACTATTTGTCCCCTTACAAGAGCTGTCAATGGTTAAGGCAGACTTCTGTATGAACATTCTGATCAGCTAATGGGCAAAACAATAATAGTAAGATGATCAAAACCAATACATGACCCATCCAATTAAATGATATTGACAAGACTTTAAGGATTCTAGATATCAAATAAGAGTTTTCCAGAAATGTCTTTTGTGGTCTGTAGCAATATAGTTGTCCAATGAATAATATTTTTAAAATGATATTTTATTTTTCTCCCATTACATGTGAAGACAATTTTTAACATTCATTTTTTTATTTTCTTTCTCCCTCCCTCACCTTGCCCCTTCCAAAGACAGAAAGCAATTTCATATAGGTTACACAAGATCCATCATGCAAAATGTATTGCCATAGGAGTTGTGTTCTGAAAGAAGAGACAGACTAAAACAGAAAAAAAATTTTAAAAACAGAAAGCAAAAATATGTTGCTTGGATTGAATGCAAAATTTTAAAATAAGTAATATGCCTCCTCATAATATTACTACATTCACTATTAATTGTCAAGGAGTATTATTCATAAAAATATTGAACAGACACCCAATTCATGGTTTCTCCATGTTCATCCATTGCATCACTATATCAATAACATCAAATGGTACTAATTTGGGGAGGAGTTATTTCATTTGGATCATGATTATCTTGATCATTTTATGTGATTTGACACCGCTGAATATTATACAATAGTTTTCAAACTCCAAAAGACCATCTTAAATATGTAAGTACTCATCTCTTGTGGTTAAAAAAAAAGACTCACTAATTTTCTTTGTTTGATTCATAAGGTAAATTGAACTGCTTTTGAAATCTAACGACTCAATGTCTTTTTAGTATAAAAAGAGAATTCTGGGGCACAATAGTAGATAGAGGTAAGTAGAACATGAGGGAGAATATCTAGTGTTGGTTTGCCATCTTGGTCCTTGGTATGGTCTGCAGGACAATGGGTACAGTTGGTGAAAGCAATGGCTGCTTGTTCAGCTTCAGTGGAACCTGCAGCAATTAAGAAAAATAATAAAACTTTAATATGTATCCAATACTAAACAGCAAAAAGAGAGAAGTAGTTACAAATGTTAATGATATGGGGGAAAAGATCATAAAAATGAAGACAAACTAGCTGAAATGTCATACAAAGGTGTGTTAAATTGATATGGTTGCAATAGAGTTCCAACGTAGGTTTGATCTCAAAGACTTTAACAAAACAAGCAATCAAGAAATACGTGTTAGTTATATGTTCAGGTTTTATTAATACTTGTCTTTGGTATGTAGAATCAAGAATCTTACTGAAATTAAAAGATTTTATTCACTTCTATCACTTTAATATTGCATATATTTCTCACATAAAATTAAGGAATTTAAAGGGGGCTGCTATATATTGGTCGTCAAAAACTATATTGTTTGCAACCCATAATTTGGTGTTCATGTTATTATTACAATAGTTAAGCCAAATTAATTATGTAGGAAACAATAGTTTAATTATTTCTCTCTTGGCCTTCTGAATATTCCCAGCTTAATAAAGGTTAGTTAATTCTTAATAGCCTGCTAACAATAAATAGGCAAATTGTGCTGAATTAAATTTGTCCGCATGCCATAGACAATTACTCTGCTTTGAAAATAAAATCATGTCAATAAAAACCATCCTAAGTATTGAGACAGAAGATGTGACTCCTCACCTGTGTCTCTTTACAAGTTCTGAAAGAGAATTCTTGCAGGAGTTGACTAATAGCAACTTTCATACTCATAAGTGCAAATCTCATGCCAATGCAGTTTCGGGGACCAGTACCAAAGGGCAGGTACACAAAGGGGTTCATGCTCTCTTTGTTTTTCTTGTTGAACCTGGTTTTTCAAAATGGCGGGAAAAAATGAAAATATACTTACTAGGAATGTATGGGTAGAGCCCATATCAGATTTACTTGCTATCTTGAGAAGGGAAGGAGAAGGAAGGGGGAGAAATTTTAAAACTTATGGAAGTTAATGAACTGGAAAAATGGCAGGAATAAAGAGATGAGTGGGTAAAAAGAAGATCTAAGACCAGTTAGAATACTGAATCTGACTGCAGAAGAGAAGTATCAATCCATCAATCAATAAACATTTATTTAGTGCCTGTCATTTGCTGACTCTACTAAGTGCTGGGGATACATAAAGAGGCAAAAGACATTCCTTGCCCTCAAGGAGCTTAAAATCCAATGGGAGAGTCAAAATGTAAAAAAAAAAATTTATATAATGCAAACTACATACAATATAATTGAGAAATATTGAAAAGAGGGAAGGTCAGTAGAGAGTTTGGAGCAGAGTAGGCAAATATGAAAAATAATTGACATAAAGATGAGAATTAAATCCATGGAAATTGACAAGCTCAACCAAGTGAAGTAGCATAGCTACTTCAAGAAGACGATCCAGGACAGAATCCTGAGGGATGTCTAGGAATTAGAGGGTGTAATCTGGAAGACAACCCGGTAAAAGAGACAGAGAAGGAGTGGTCAGATAGATAGGAGGAGAACTAGGGGAGAGTGGGGTTTCAAAAACCTATAGCAAAAAGAGATTCAAAGAAAAGAATGGTCAATTATGCCAAAGACTGAAAAGACAAGGAGAGTGAGGATTGAGAAAAGGCCATTACATTTAGAAACTAAGAGTTTTTAGTAACTGAAGAGAGCACTTTGAGTGAAATGATAATATCAGAAGCAGAATTCTAAGAGGTTAGAAGGAAGAGGCAGAGACAATGCCTGGATGTCATAGCAAAGGGAGCATTCCAGCTGAATTGTCCCAACATTGTCCTTTAAACAACTTTAATATAGCACACAAAATCAAATTCTAAAGTGATATATTCAAAAAAAAAAAAGGATGGGTTGAGATTTTTTTTCCAACTCAGGACAACTTAAGAGGTCAGAAGAAGTCTACATCACAGGAGTGGGGAAGGAGGGAGATAGACAAAAGCAGAGTATGACAGTGACACCAGTGATGGGCCTTGGAAGTGGCCATGGTAGCAGCAATACCAGGAGCTCTTATAGACCAAAGATAACAGCAGAAGTTAAGACATGGTCAGAAAGAAATTCCAAAGGATTTCTGTTCTAGGACTAGGCACAGATTCAGACAACATTTAGCAAATCATTGTCCATTATGCAGTTCCAAGGCTAAGTTTCCAGGAGGAGAGAAGTTATGGTCATGAGAAAGCAAGGGTCCTATGAGGGTAAGCTCCAGAGTGCTATTCAGGAGGGCAGAGGCAGCATCCCTCTCTGAAATAAACCAAATAGAGACCCACAAAACTGTTAAAAACAGAAGGGCAAAAAAATCCTGAGGCTTGAGATGGTGACACTTCACATCTAAAGTTAAGAGAATCCAACTTTAACAGAAAGCTTAAATTCAAGGAAAATTATAATAATGAACAAAGAAAAAGAAAACCTAACCATGAAAAAAATATGAGCATGACATAGAGGTTTGAGACATAAACTCAGAAGAAGAAAATTACACGAAAACATCTACAAAGTTTCAAGGAAAATACCATGTTGGACAAATGCCCCAAAAGAATTTCCAGAAGAGAAAAAAGAGACTTCTTTAAAAAAAAAAAAAGGAAAAATTATAAATTAAAAATTGGGGAAAGAAATGAGAGCACTGCAAGAGAATTAAGGAAAGCAAATTAACATCTTGGTAAACGTGGCACAAAAAAATTAATAAAGAAAAAACTATTTAAAAAGCAAAATTGACCAAATAAAGAAAAAAGGTAAAACCTCACTGAATTAATTTCTTGAAAATTAGAACCGATCAAATGAAAACTAATGAATAAAGAAAACATCAAGAAAAGAACTAAATGAAGTCAGATGGAAGAAATGGAAGAAAATGTCAAATATCCTATCAGAAAATGAACTGACCTTGAAAATACATTAATGAAAGATAATTTAAGAATTCTTGGATTACCTGAAATTCATAATAAAAAGAAATCCTACACATGATCTTTCAAATAATTATATAGGAAAATTCCTCAGAACCAGAGAGCAAGGTAGAAGTTCAAATAAATCACCAATCCTTCCAGAAAAGATCCCAAAATGAAAACTCTCAGGAATATTATAGCCAAATTCCAAAGCACCAGTGTGAAAATAAAATAATATAAGCATCCAGAAATAACAACTCAAATAGTGAGGAGGCACAGTCAGGATCATGCAAGGTTAAGCAGCAACAAGATAAAGGAAAGAGAGACTGGGAATAAGATATTATAAAAGAAAAAGGAGGAGAATTACAATCAAGAATTAACCACTTAGCACAATGGAGTAAATCTCAACAGGCCAAATGTGAAAGAGAGGAATTCCAGGCATTCCTGATGAAAAGTTCAGAACTGAATAGACAATATGACATTCAAACACTTCATTCAAGAGAAATATAGAAAAGTAAATATGAGTGAGAAATCATAAGGAACTTGAAAAGGTTAAAGTATTTGCATTTCTGAATGGAAAGAAGATGCTGTAACCTTGAAGAACTATATTATCATTTTGGAGTGGGGAAAAGTAGTCCACTAGTCAAGGGGCATGGGTATGAGCTGATAATATTGAGATGATCTCAAAATAATAACAGAAGTCTGAGAAAGAAGGATATGTTGGGACAAGGAGAAAGGGAGAAGAAAAATAGGAGAAATTATCTCACTCACAAAAGGTGCATGAGGAAGAGTTTTTCCAACTGAAGAGAAAATAAGATGTGGAAAAGAGAAGTTCTTAAATCTCACTCATTTGTATTAGTTCAAAGAAGGAAAAGTTATCTGTATGTATGCAGTTGGACATAGAAATCCTTAACCAAGAAGGAATAAGGTGGAGAAATAGCTAAGAGAAAGTAGGTGTCAGTGATAAGAGGGAAGGTAGATTAATAGAGGCAGCAGTCAGTAGCAAAAGAAAGACTTTTGAGGATGGTTGAGGAAAAAAGAGACAAAAAGACAGTGTAAGAGGAGAAAAGGGAGGAAGAGAAAGAAAAAGAGGAACAAAATGAGGAGGAAGAAGAGGAGGAAAAAAGAAAAGAAGAGAAGCACAAGAACAAGAAGAATGGAAAAAGGGAAATATACAGAGCAATCATAACCATGAATGTGAATGAGATGAATTTGCACGGTAAATGGAAATGCTTTGAAGAATGTATTAGAAATCAGAATCCAACAATAAGTTGCTTACAAGAAACATGCTTGAAACAGAAAAGTGCTCACATGGCAGTAAGAGGCTGTAACAGAATCTATTGTACTTCTAGTGAAGTAAAATAAAGAGGGTTGCAAACATGATATCAGATAAAAAGGAAAACTAAAAATAGACCTGATTTAAAGAGTTATCTAAAATTTTTCTAAAAATTACCTAAAGGTAATATTAATATTAAATTAAATTAAGTAATATTAATATTAAAACTAAACACAGATATATTAAATAGAAACACATACAAATCCTTAAAAAACAGGTAAAATGAAGAAGAAATAGTAAAATTGTACTACAGCAGATGTCCAATTTACCCCTGCCACAAGATAAATCTAGATCATAAAATAAATGAGATAGAATTTAACTCATAATAAATAAGTTAAAGAGATTAATATAATTTTAGAAAAGTTAGCTATGACAGACCTCTAGGGAAAACTGAATGGTAACAAAGAAGAAAATACTTTTTTTCATCAGCTGTACATGAATCCTTCACAAGAATTAGCCATGTATTGGGCATAATAGCCCTACAAACAAATTCAGAAAAGGGGACATATTGAATGGACCTTTTTTTGGAACATAATAAAATAAAAATTAAATTCAATCGAGAGCTTTTGAAGCACTGATTAAAAATTAATTGAAAACTAAATAATTTCATCTTCAAGAATGAAAGGATCAGCTAAAAGACCATAGAAGCAATCAATAATTCCATTAAAGATAATGACAAACAATGATACAATATTCAAAACTGATGGGAGGTAGTCAAAGCAAAATGTAGAAGAATTTGTATACCTCTAAAATCTTAGATCAAAAAAGAGGGAAATTGCAGATCAATGAGTTGGACATGAAACCAAAAAAACTAGAAAAAGTACAAATTAAATATCTCCATTTAAACACCAAAATAAAATCCTAAAAATCAAAAAAAAAGATTTAAGAAAATGTAAATTAAAAAACCTTCAAATTAAAAAATTACATGGAGATCTTGTTTGGGGAAGGGAACAATAAAATAGATATAACATTGCTTAATTTGATTTTGAAAAAAGAAAGAAGAAATCCAAATTACCATATTAAAAATGAGAAGGGTGTCTGAATTATTAATGAAGATGAAATTAAAGCAATTATTAGGAGCTGTTTTTTCCAATAATATGCCAATAAAACTGACAATCTATGTGAACTGGATGAACGTTTATAAAAAAATAATAAATTGCACAGATTAACAGAAGAATGAATAAAATACTTAAATGACCATAACTTAGAGAAAGAAATTTGACAAGCTATAAATGAGTTACCTAAGATAAAATCCATATCACTGCATCAATTTACAAGTGAATTCTAACAAACATTTAAAGAAATATTAATTCCAATATTATGTGAACTACATGAAATAAGTAGATAAAAAACAAGTCCTACAAAATTCTTTCTGTGACACAAATTCAGTCTTGATATCTAAAACAGAGAATTCCAAAACAGAGAAAGAAAACTATTGACAAAATATTCTAATGAATATGGATACAAAATTAAATGCTGGAAAGAAAACTAAAAGTAATATAACTCAAAGATTATTAAGACCAGGTAGATCTTGTTACAGAACCATAGGACTGGTTAAGTATTAGAAAAACTATAACTAATCATAACAATTACAAAAAAAAAATTTCATGTGATTATATCAACGGATCCAGAAAAAGGTTTTGACAAAATATACAACCTAGTCCTATTTAAAAACACTAGAAAGCATAGAAATAAATAGAACTTTTCTTAAAACAATAAATAGTATCTATATAAAACAAAAAGCAAGTATCATTTGTAATGGAATTAGACTAGAAGACTTCCCAGTGAGATCAGGGGTGGAACAAGCATGTCCATTACCACCACTATTATTCAGTATTCAGTATTATTCAGTATTGTTCAGTACCAAAAATGCCAGCTGTAGCAATAGACAAGAAAAAGACATTGAAGCAATAGGAATAAGAAATGAGGGAGAAAAAACACTATCCCTCTTTGAAGATGATTAGATGGTATACTTAAAGAATCTTAGAGAATCAGTTAACAAAATCTACTCAAAATAATTACCAACTTTAGCAAACTGGCAGAATATAAAAAAAAATCACCTAAATCATTAGCATTCAAAAAGAGACAGAAATAGAACTTCCCTTTAATATGTGCAACCATAGAAAATACAAAATATTTGAAGTCTGCCAGCCAAAAAACACACAGAAATTATCCAAAAATAATTTTAGAAGATCTTTCACACAAGTAAAGGTAGATCTAAACAATTGTAGAAATATTAATTGCTCATGAGTAGGCCGAACCAACATAATAAAAATGGCCGTTTTACCCAAAATAGTTCAATTATTCATGTCAAACTACTAAAACTTATTTTATCACAGTAAGAGAAAAAAAGAACAAAATCTGTCTGGAAGAACAAAAACACAAGAATATCAAGATAATCATTGTAAAAAAGTGAATGAAGAAAGTAAAGTGGTAACAACTTTCAAACTGTATTACAAAACCATAGTCACTATAATATTCTGGTACTACATAATAGAGTGACTGATCAGTGAAATAGATTATGTACACAATATACATAAGTATATGACCATAGAAATACAGTGTTGGATTAACTATTTTAAAAAATCTTCTGCAAAAACTGCAAATCAGTCTCACAGAAAGTAGGAATATATAAACATCTCACACTGTATAGCCAGATAAAAAAAGATAAGTATATAATTTGGACACAAAGGGTGATAACATGATCAAATTAGGGAGGCAGAGAAAAAAAATACCTTTCAGATGTATGGATAAGGGAAGATTTTATCAACAAACAAGAGATAGAAAAGATATCACAAAGTGAAATGGATGATTTAGGTTATATGAAAATAAAAAGGTTTTGCAAAAACCAAACCTATTCAGTCAAAATTTGAAAGAAAGCAGAAAACTGAGGATGAGGGCAATTTATAACAAGTTCCCCTTATAAAGGTCTCATTTCTCAAATATGTGAGGAACTGAGCCAAATTTGCAAAAATAAGAGGAATGCCCTATTGACAAAAAGTCAAAGAATATGAAAATGCAATTTTCTGAAAAACAAGTCAATGCTATCAATAATAACATGAAAACATACTCTATATCATGATTAGAAAAATTCAAACTACAATATCTCTGTGCTACCACCTCAATCCTCTTAAACTGGCTAATCTGACAGGAAAAAAGACAAATGCTATAGTCAATGTGGTGAATCAAAGGTACACTAGAACACGATCAATGGGGTTGTGAACTGGTTCAACCATTCTGGAAAACAATTTGGAACAATACCCAAATGACAATAAATCTATAAGCCATTGGACTGAGCAATACCATTATTTATCTGTATACCAAAGAGATCAAAGAACAAGGATAAATCCATATGTAAAAAAATAATTAGAGCAGTGGTTTTGTGGTGGCAAAAAATTTAAATGGAAAGGATACCTACGAAATGGAGAATGGCTGGATAAATTGTTATATGATTATGATGGGATACAATTATGTTGTAAGAAATGATAAAGGGGGTGGTTTCAGAAAAACTTGAGAGGACTTACATGAAGTGATGCACAATGAAGAACAATTTGCACAGCAATGAGAAAATTGTATGATAATCAGCTATGAAAGACTTAGCTACTCTGCTTGATACAATGATCCAAGACTAATGCCAAAGTAGACAATGATCAAAGATTAATTCCAAAGTTACTATGATGAAAAATGGTATCCACTTTCACAGAGAGAAATAATGAACTCTTCTTTCATATTGAAGCATTTTTTTCACTTTATTTTTCTTGCATTTTTGCACAAAAATATGTTTTTCGTTACTTTACAGGTAAAATTGATTCATTTTGCTTGACTTTTGAATGGCTCAAGAAGCGGGTAGAATGAGGAAGAGAATTTGGAAATCAAAATTTTAAAAATCAACATAAAATATAAAAAGGAGACATCAAGAGATCTACCTTAAGAAGACAGTGACAACACCTAAAGACTTGCTTGTCTGTATCAGAACACTTTCTTCTTGTCATGGAGCCCAATCTATTATATGTCTTTTTTAGAAATCCCAAATTAGCCTTGAAAGGCAAAAATATCAACAAACTCTCAACAATCTATTCTAATAGATTGTCTAAAATATTATTTTAAAGATGTTAAACCTTGAATTAATAAGAAATGTAAGAAATGCAACTGTTGCTCTCTTCTTGCAATAAATAGCCTTTCAAATAGACTAAAACTTTGGGGAGGGGGGGCTTCAGGGTGGCACAGTAAATGGAGATCTAGGTCTGAAGTCAGAAAGACCTGAATTAAAATCTGACCTCAGACTTACTACCTGTGTGACCCTGGGGAAGTCATTTGACTATGCTTGATTCCAATTCCTCATCTGTAAAATGAGCTGGGGAAGTAAATGGCAAACCATTCCAGTATCTGCCAATAAAACCCCAAATGAAGTGATAAAGAGTTGCATATGACTGAACAATAAGAAAACAACAAAAGAGTTCAAATAATTCATAAAAAATCCAATGATGAAGAATATAAAAGGAGAGAGAGTAGAGACACCTGCTTTGTAGCTTTTTGTTGTATTGCAAACATTTTGAGGAAGTTAGCTATGAAAGATAGATGAGATAAAGGACAATTTTTTATAGACAGTAGGAAAAGAGTCAATAGACAGGGTCAGGTTAAAAGCAAGTATATGAGTGAGGATGGTAGGTGGGGCAATCTATTATAAAAGATGGGATTGCTTGATAAGGAACAAGGTTATTTCATCCTATGATATTGGCATGAAAGAGGGCTAAGGCAGAAACCATCTGAGTGATGAGACATAAGGAAGAAGGGATAAGGAGTTCACTGTGAACAGCCTCATTTTTCCAGGAAAATATGAGGAAAGGTTCTCAGCTGAGAGATTGGAAAGAGAGGGAGCCCTGGGTGTTTAGAGGAGGGATGAAAATATTTGGAAGAATCATGATGTAGAATGGAATCATTAGTGTCCTTAGCCATACAGCTAAGTGGTATCAGAGGTGGGCTTTGAATTCAGGTCTTCCTGACTCTGAATGTAACATCGTATCCTCTGTCTGACATTCCCTAAACTATTTAGTTACTACTAAAGGCTTAAAAACATCTACAAATAAGTGATTCATGAAAATAATTACACATGTTTGCATTGATCCAAGAATAGAAAACCAATAGAATAACTAATTAAAAGAGTCACATATTATAAAATTTAAAGTCGGAAGGGATCTCAGTTGGTACACAGTTTAAACCCTCATTTTTCAATTTGGAAACTCTAACAAAGACCAATATTCAAAACCTACTTCTGACATTTCTTAGCTGTAGAACTAATGACAAGTCATTTGATATATATAAGCTTCAATTCCTTCATCTATAAAATGGAGACAATAATACCTGAGTTGATTATATGTAAACTACAAAAATAGTTACTGTAGGTATTAGGCTGAGTTGTGTGAGTTTAAGTTACAGACCCAGAGTCATCAATCCAAGGAATACAAAACCAGCATTCAAATTCTGATCCTTCCAACTCAATGTTCTCTCCAAACTGTCACAGTTGATTATGATGAGTAACCTTTTCCCCAATTTTAAAAAAAAAAGTGTTTACCTTTCAGGGCAGAACTCCTCTGGCTCTGGCCAGTATTCTGGGTTATGATGAAGGACAAAGGCTGGGACCATCACCACTGTGCCTTTAGGAATCCTCAGGCCATTGATCTCAACAGTTTTCTTAGCAACCCTTTCAACCCTGGTAACTATGGGAAACATTCTGAGATTTTCATGTATCACTATGTCTAGATATTCCATCTGTACCAGGGCATCATACGTGACTGCTTCCTAGGAAGAGAATGAGCAGTTCTAAGTACTAAGTTTTGGGTACTAAGGTGATATCATATCTACCTTTACTCAGTTGGTCTGAGAATGAGTCTATAGCAACCCATTATAGATCTGGTCATCAGATGCAACAGTAATACCTTCTAGAAGAAAGCGATAAATATATTTTTTGTTATTGAATCTATGGAATGTAGGGAGTCACTGTAGTCCTCAACGTACTAACAAAGTGATTCAAACCTTCTAAGTTCTGTCAATGTGAGATTTGCCTCTATATAAATGTTTTAATAAAATGATCCCTTTTGACCCAATGACAAAATTCTTAAACCTCAGAAGGATGAATGTGTTTAGAAGTGCTAAGATGAATGTGTTTCTTGGAACAAACCAGGCCAACCATGAAATCTAGGATGAAATACTAGACAAGGTCAGTTAAGTTTATTTGAGAAGCACTTGAAACCTGAGAAGAGTCCATCTGTGTCTTTGTTGCTCCCCAGCTTCCACTTACTGTCATCTCTGCTTATCCTTCCAAAAGACCTCAATGTCTGGTATCTTATCTTGCCAATGATCTTCAAAATCTTCCTAAGACAATTCAAATGGAAGCAATTCAGTTTCTTGGCATGGCGCTGGTATGCTGTCCCGATTTCACGGGCATGCAACCATGTTTAAGTCAGCACAATGACTCTGTAGACCTTCAGTTTGGTAGTCAGTCTAATATCTCTTTTCTCCCATATTTTCCTTTGGAACCTCCCAAACACTGAACTAGCTCTGGCAACGTGTGTGTCAACCTCATTTTCAATATGGGCATCCCTGAGAAGTACACTACTAAGATAAGTGAACTTATCCATAGCATTCAAAATTTCTCCATTTATTTTAACCGATGGTTCTGCATATGGTTGGTGTGATCCTAGCTGGTGAAGAACCTGTGTTTTCTTGGTGTGAATTGTTAGGACAAAATTAGCACAAAGAATAGAATCAATCCATACATTATTACATCTTAGTTTCAGAAGCTGTACTGAGTGCACAATCATCTGCAAACAGAAAATCATGCACCAATACTCTCTCCATTTTGATTTTGGCTCATAGCATTTTCAAGCTGAAGAATTTACCATCAATAAGGAAGCTAACTTTGATACCATGTTCATCTTCATTGAAAACATTTGGCAACATAGCTGGAAACATCATGCTAAAAAGCATGGAAGCAAGCATACAGTCTTGTTTCACTCCATAGGTGACTGGCAAAGCATAAGAACATTGTCCATTATCCAGAACCCTGGCAAGCATGCCATCATGAACTTGACATACAATGCTGACTAACTTCTCTAGGCAACCAAATTTTTACTTCAGAGAGCACAACTCCAATGAACTTGTCATGTGGTAGGAATGCGAAAGACATGCTTGCCAAAAAGACTATTTTATGGAGAATTCACACAGGACAATCATTCACACGACAATCAGAAGAAGAAATGCAAGGACACTCTCAAGGTCTCTCTTAAGAACTTTAGAATTGATTGTGTGAAATGGAGGACACTGGCTCTGGACCACGTGGCATGACATTTCCTTATCAGAGAAGGTGCTGTGCTCTATGAGCAAAATAGAATTGAAGTAGCTCAGAAGAAACACAAGATATTCAAGCTTAGAGAACCCATCTCAAATGTTCACATGGACTATTTTCACCTGATTTGTGGTAGAACATTCCAAGCTCATGTGGGTCTGATCAGACACAATCACACACACTGTAACTTGACTCTAGGACAGTGATATCATTTTGGTCCTGTTCAAGAGTGAAGAAAAACAACCAATCCTTCAAAAATGACTGATTTCTATCCAGATTCTAGATGTCCTCACTTTCAGCTCACCATAATGTTGGGATGCTCTAGTAGTATTTAATATGCCTCCAAGGTATTTCACAAGAAAAAAGACTCAAAAGGATTTTTCTGCAATGGTAAGATTTAGAAGAGATATTTGAGGTGAGGGCAGAGAGGTTTACCCAAAATCCTTCTCAACTGATAACACGGACAGTTATATATTAACAAGGTCAACTCTGATCACATCATCCTTTTCTTACACTTCTATATAACTTAAAGGATATTATGGGGCTCAGAAAGAGAATAGTGAATCACTATTAGTAGCCATCATCTACCTCCAAGAAAAAAATATATCCTGGCAATCTGTAGAATACTAGAGAAAATGATTAATATACAAAAAAAGATCTGGTTCCAAACGAAGATGAGACAGAATCTGTCCCCATTCATTTATGTTCTCTATATTGTTCTCAGCATCATTATAGGGGCTCAGGTTTGGTTTTCCAAGTGGTTAAAAAGATCTAAAGAGACACTTTCATGAATTTACCTTCTCTTTCTTCCTACCTCCACCACTCTAGCTCAATCACTCATTACTGTTTAAATGGATTTCAACACATTCTCAAGGCTATCCCTTAACTTCATAGGGAAATATCTACTTCTGTTCCCATGAAGTGATCATCCTACATGTTCAAAAGTGATAGAGACAGGTGATTCTGGAGCATCAAAAAGAGGTTCCTGGGTACAGATAACTTCAATGTCAATTCATAAGACCTTTTGTTTTCTAACATCAAGAAAATTTTATAACCCTTGTTATCAGTCACATCAGAGATTGAAAGAGTATTTGAGAAAAGATGTGAGGAAAGTAAGGAAGGAAAGGACTGCCAAGGGATAAAAAAAAACAAAATAAGAAAGGAAGGAAGGGGAAAGAAGTGAGGAGCAGAAAAGAGACTCAAAGTCACAAAGAACTCATGAGAAATAAGTTCCATTAAATGGAAGAAGGGCTATGAAGTGGCTTATAAACAGAAAACAAGTGGACATTTTCAACATTTTTCCAAGGGTTACCACTAGAGAAATTTCGTTTTCTGCAAGAACTCAATGTAAATAAATGGTGTCTCAACAAATCTTTGCCTTTTGAAGCCTTCATCAATAATGGTCAAACAGTCAGCACAGGTGATTTGGACAGTACTTCTACTAGGAGATGAGAAAAATCGGTGACAAGAAGTAAGTTGGGAGGGAAGGGTGTGAATAGTTCTATTCTTCTCATGCTCTCACCTTTTTGGGCAAAACTGTATCTATCTCCTTCTGAAGTTTCTCCTGGATCTCAGGATGGGTGGCCAAGCTGTAAAAAAGGAAGGAAAGAACTGAGCTAGTTGTTTCATAGCCAGCAAAAATAAAGATAATGGATTGTGCAAGGATTTCCTCATCACTCAGACCTGAAAAAGAGGCAACAGAGATATTCAGTCAAAGTCATCGTATCTTTTTTATATCAGTTAGTTACATAATAAGAATTTAGGAAAGGCTCTGACTCCCTATAATACTCAGAAAAGATATGAAATACATTCATTGAAATGATGGGAATTTTTCACCAAAATCTACCATAACAAAGAAAAGTTAATTCTACCCATGGCTGCTCAAGCCTTTTTCTCCTACAGCTGTTCTATTCTTTTTAAATACTTGGCTCATCCTCAGTTGTTGTTTCTAAATGTGATAAAAGTGACATTTCGGGGGCAGAGCCAAGATGGCGGAGTAGAAAGACTCACCTATGCTAGGTTCGAACCCACAGCCCATACATTTCCTGTAAAAAGAACTCCTGACAAATTCTGGAACAGTGGAAGCCGCGCAGCAACACAGTGAAGGAGATTTCCGTTGCAGAGAGCCCTGAAAAACCGACCACAAAGGTACCCCAGATGGGAGCGGAGTCCTGCCTACCAAGCGCTCCCCTCCCCCGCCCCAGCCACGCGGCACTGAGAGGAGCGAGCAGAGCCCTGCAGGCGTAGGGGACCTGAAACTCCGGCAGCTGCGAAGGTCCCTCCACCCACAGACGCACAGGTCAGTGAGAGAGACAGGCTGAGAGGGGAGCGGGGGATCTCCGGG
>CM053772.1:88364705-88422649 GCA_028658325.1 Potorous gilbertii | reverse complement strand
ACAAATGGGGAGAAAATTTTGGAACCCAAAATCTTATGAAAATGAATGTAAAAAGTTAAATAAATTTATTTTAAAATAAATAAATAAATAAATAAACTAACTTAAATGACAAAAGAGATCCAAAAAGTCAATGAGGAGAAGAATGTTTTACAAAGCAGAATGAGCCAAATGGAAAAAAGAGGCCCAAAAGCTGATGGAAGAAAATAATTCCTTAAAAATTAGAATGGAGCAAATGAAAACTAATGACTTTATGAGAAATCGATAAATTATAAAACCAAAGCAAAAGAATAAAAATTGAAGACAATGTGAAATATCTCATTGGAAATACAGCTGACCTCCAAAATGAATCCAGGGGAGATAATTTGAACATTACTGGACTACCTGAAAGCCATGATCAAAAAAAGAGCCTATACATCATCTTCCAAGAAATAATCAAGGAAAACTGCCCTGATATTCTAGAACCAGGGGGAAAAATATATATTGAAAGAATCCACTGGTTGCCTTCTGAAAGAGGTCCCAAAAGGAAAACTCCTAGGAATATTGCAACCAAATTCCAAAGTTCCAAGGTCAAAGAGAAAATATTATAAGCAGCCAGAAACAACTCAAGTATTTTGGAAACAGAATCAGGATAACATGAGATTTAGCATCTGTGACACTAAGCGATCTGAGGGCTTAGAATATAATATTCCAGAGGTCAAAGGAGCCAAGATTAAAACCAAAAATCACCTACCCAGCAAAACTGAGTATAATATTTCAGGGGAAAAAATGGAGATGCAATGAAATAGAGGACTTTTGAGCAATCTTGTTAAAAGGCCAGGGCTGAATAGAAAATTTGATTTTCAAATACAAGAAAAGGATGAAAAGATAAACAGGGAAGAGAAACCATAAGTGAGTTACTAAAGTTGAACAGTTAACATCCCTATATGGAAAGATGATATTTGTAACTCATGAGACCTTTCACAGTATAAGGATAGTTAGAGGGAATACATATATATATATACATACATATAGATAGATATATGTGGTTGTGTGGGTTTGTATACATACATGCCTGTATGCATGTGTATGGAGAGAGACAGAGAGAGGGCACAGGGTGAGCTGAATATGAAGGAATGATATCAAAAAAGTATTAAGTGTTGAGAGGAATGTGCTAGGAGAAAGAGAAAGGAAGAGGTAGAATAAAGTAAATTGTATCACGCAAAAGAGGCAAGAAAGAGTTTTTACAATGGATGGAAAGATGAGAGGGAGTAAGTGAGCCTTCCTTTCATTGAATTTGGCTTCAGGATGGAGTAACATACACACTCAATTGGGTATGGAAAGTAGGGGGAAAGGGGATGAGACAGGTGGTAATAGAAGGGATGCCAGATTAAAGGAATGGGTAATCAGAAGCAAACACTTTGTTATAGGGACAGATAAAAGAAGAGAACTGAATAAATGGAGGGCAAGACAGGATAGAGGGAAATATGGTTATTCTTTCACAACATCACTGTTATGGAGGTGTTTTCCATGACCACACATGTATAACCTATCAAATTGCTTGCTTTCTCAATGAGGGTGGATGGGGAGGGAGGAAGGGAGAGGATGTGGAACTCAAAGCTTTAAAAATGAATGTTAAAAATTGTTTTTACATTCAACCAGGAAATAAGATATAAGGCATTGGGGTATAGAAATCTATCTTGCCCTGCAAGAAAATAGAAGGGAAGGGAATAAGGTGGGGGCAAGGGTTGATAGAAGGAAGGACAGATTAGAGGAAAGAATAATCAGAATATATGCTGTCCTGAGGTGAAGAGAGAAGAGAGATGGAGAAAAATTTGAAATTCAAACTTTTGTGGAAATGAATGTTGAAAATAAAAAATAAACACTTTTTTTTAAATGTTTGATTCACTGGATATTCTGGAGTTGTTGTCTCTTATCTTTCCAGTTACACATCCTATATTTGGCTCCACCATAATCATGCTTCTATTCGAGATACCTTCTCTCCCACTCCCCACCACTTCAGTTTTCACTTTCTTTTTGAGTACTGTCTTCCCCAATTTGATTGTAAACTCTTTGAGGGGAAAGACTTTCTCTTTTTATTTCTCTATAACACTTAGTCTAATTGTTAACATATGATAGGTATTTTATTGACATTATTTAAATTAAATTGAAATCCAAATAAATTTTGGCATTATTTTTCTAACTCCATAAAATAATCCTTTGGTAATTTTATTGGAATGGCACTGAATAAATAAACTAATTTCCATATTCTTCTCATTTTATTATGTTGGCTTGGTTTGCACGTGAATAATTAACTTTCTGGAGAGGAATAAAAAAAGTTTAAAAGTTACTTTGGGGATGAAAATAGGAAAGGAAAAGTTCCTCTTGGAAAAATTATTGTTTACCTGTTAAATAGGAGGAGGCAGCTTTTTAAAATAATTTATGTATTTTTCATTTCTGAACATTCACTTCCACAAGAATTTGAATTCAAAATTTTCTCCCCATCTCTCCCAACACCCCACCCCAATAAGGCATGCAACCTGTCCTCTCCTTCCTCCAGTCTGTCCTCCCTTCTATTGCCTGCCCTTCTTCCATCCTCCTTCCTCTCTATTTACCTGTGGGGAAAAATAAATTTCTATACTACATTGCCTGTGTAGCTTAATTTCCAGCTGCATACTGAAAGAATTTTTAACATTCATTATTAAAGCTTTGAGTTAAATATTCTCTCCTTCCCTCCCCACTCACCCGCATTGAGAAAACAAGAAGTTCAATATAGGTCATAGATGTGTAGCAATGTAAAGCACTTATATAATACTTATGTTGCAAAAGAGTACCCACATTTCCCTCTGTCCTATCCTGCCCTCAATTTATTTCATTCTCTCCCTTCAGCGTTTGCTTCTGATTATCCCTTTTCCCCAATTTGCTTTCCCTTCTATCATCTTCCCTCTCCTATCCAATTCCCCTTTGCCTTCCAGCAGGGTAAAATAGATTTCTAGATCCAATTGAGTGTGCGTTATTCCTCTTTAAACCAAATCCTATGAGAGTAAGGCTCAATTATTTCCTTTCATCTCCTTCCTCTTCCCCTCTATTGCTCTTTCTTCCCTCTTTTATGTGCGATGATTTTCTATATTCTACCTCTCGCTTTCTCTTACTCCTAGTACATTTCATTCAACAGTAAATTTTATTTTTTAGATATTCCCCCTTCATAGTCAGCTCACCCTGTTCCCTCTATGTATGCATATACACACATAAATATATACATATATATACACATACATATACATACATATGTGCCTACATACATGCACCCATGTACATATACATACCCATACATATGTAATAAACATATATATACATCCCCATACACAGCTACATGTATATATATATACATAAACACATATACACATATATACATACACATACACATATATTCCATCTAACCACCCTAATACTGAAAAAAACGGTCTCATGAGTTGCAAATAACATCTTTCCATGTAGGAATGTAAACAGTTCAAGTATACTGAGTTCCTTTAGGCTTCTATTTCCTGTTTTCCTTTCCATGTTTCTCTTGATTCTTGTATTTGAAAGTCAAATTTTCTATTCAGCTATGGTCTTTTCAACAAGAATGCTTGGAAGTCCTCTATTTCATAGAAATTCCCTTTTTTATTCTGAGGTATTATACTCGGTTTTACTAGGTAGGTGATTCTTAGTTTTAATCCTATCTCCTTTGACCTCTGGAATATTCAAAGCCCTTCAGTCCTCTAGTGTAGAAGTTGCTAAATCCTGTGTTGCCCTGATTGTATTTCCACAACACTTGAATTGTTTCTTTCTGACTGCTAGTAATATTTCCTCCATGACCTGAGAACTCTGGAATTTGGCCACAATATTTCTAGGAGTTTACCATTTGGGATCTCAGTCAGGAGGTGATTGGTGAATTCTTTGAATATCTATTTTACCCTCTGGTTCTAGACTATCAGGGCAATTTTCCTTGATAATTCTTGAAAGATAATGGGTAGGTTCATTTTTTGATCATGGTTTTCAAGTAGACCAATAATTTTTAAATTATCTCTCCTGAATCTATTTTCCAGGTCAGTTGGTTTTCCAGTGAGATATTTCACATTGTCTTCTATTTTTTCATTCTTTTGGTTTTGTTTTATAATTTCTTGGTTTTTCATAAAGTCATTAGCTTCCATCTGCTCCAATCTAATTTTTAAAGAACCATTTCCTTCAGTGAGCTTTTGAACCTTCATTTCCATTTAACCAATTCTACTTTTTAAAGCATTCTTCTCCTCATTGACTTTTTGAATCTCTTTTATCATTTGGGATAGTCTGTTTTTAAAGGTGTTATTTTCTTCAGCATTTTTTAGGTCTCCTTTAGCAAGCTGGTGACTGGTTTTTCATGATTTTCTTGCATTGCTCTCATTTCTCTTTCCAATTTTTCCTCTACATCTTTTACTTGATTTTCAAAATCCTTTTTGAGCTCTTCCATGGCCTGAGGCAATTACATATCTTTTTGAAGGTTTTTGGATGTAGAAACCTTGATTTTGATGTCTTCTTCTGATGTTGTGCTCTGTTTTTCCTCATCTGAAGGGATGGAAGAAAATACCTTTTCACTGAGAAAGTAATCTTCTATAGCCTTCAGATGTTTTGTGCAGCCGTTCTCTGAGATATCTCTAGGCACCTGTAAGTTCTCAGTTCCTCCAATGTGGCACAATCAAAGGAGAGGAATTTACTCTTCTCCTACCCTACACTCTGATCTATGGGCAACCACAAGCACTCTTTTCTGCCCTGGAACTGCAAATAGGGTTCCCTCTCCACAGCCACCACCAGCTCCACCAGGCCAGTGCTACTCCTCACCCCAGGACTTCCACTCAGGATTGAGATTCAGATCAGTTGCTTGCTTCTCCTAGGGTAAGCCTAGTTCCAGAGTTAAGCCAGAGTTCCAAAAGTGGAAATGGCTGCTGCAGTGGCTGCCACCACCCTGGGACTAGGGCTGGGGATGAACAATGCTCCCTTCTCAGCCAAGTGAAAGAGCTTTCTTATTGACCTTTGAAACTATCTTTGGCATTTGTGGGTTGAGAAATCTGAGAACCACAGCTTCTACCAGTGATTCTGTGCCCTGAAGCCTGCTCCTGTCCTGTCCATGTAGTGTGGCCCAGCCTGGGCTGTGCTCTGCTCCCAGCACCATGTGATAGACCCTTCCTGTTGGCCTTCCAGGCTGTATTGGGTTCAAAATCTGTTTCACTCTGTCATTTTGTGACTTCCATGCTCTTGAATTTGCTTAGAGTCATTTTTTACAGATATTCTATAGGTTATGGGGGGGGGGAGCTAGAGTAGGTCAGTCTTTCTACTCTGCCATCTTAGCTCTACCCCCAAGAGGAGGTAGCATTTTTATGTTAGAAAAGAAAAAATCAAGGTGTTTGGCTAATGTCAAAAATGTTATATATAAAAATCTAAATTCTTTGTTAAAAAAATTAAATTCTGCAACGAGAAGTGAGTGAAGTTAGCAGAGAAAAAGAAATACTAAAATAAAATATAAAGAGTGAAATTGGGGTATAAAGAATAAAATTATGTGAAACATCTCATAAGAAAAACAACTGATCTGAAGAACAGATCAAGATGAGAAAACATAAGAATAATCCTGCTACCTGAAAGCTTGATCAAAAAGAGAATCTTGTTACAATAACAAAAGAAACAGGGGAAATTGTCCTGAAATGTTAGAAGAAGAAAAATTTTAAATAGAAAAAAATCCAGCAATGACAACCTGAAAGAGCTCTTATGAGGAAAACACACAGGAATACCATAGTGAAATACAGAAAAACCTAGCTCAAGGTTACAATATCATGAGCAACAAGAAAAAAATTAAATATGGCAGTATCACAATTAGAATTTTGCAAGACCTAGCAGCAGTGAATCTAAGGGACCAAAGGTATTGGAACACTATATATCAAAAAGCAAGAAAAAAACCGGGGTTTCGGCCAAAAATATCATAAGCAGCAAAATTAAACATAATCATAAACGAAAAAAATGGATATTCTTCAATTGACAATCTTTCAAAGATTTTGTTGCAAGAAAAACTAAACATAATAGAAAATTTGAAAGAAAGATCCAAGAAAAGATACATTTTTTCCTATTGTGTACTTAACTTTTAGCATTTAAGTTTATCAGGTTTCTTTATCTATTTTCATTGTGAATTTAATATGTGAATTTAGCACGTTACAAATAAATTAATTAAAAAAGAAAACAAATTTTGTCAGAGAACTTTTTGGCAAATGTTTTCCCAAATTTCTTTCTTCAAGTTTTACCTGTGTTAATTTTATTTATTCAAAATGATTTTAACTTTATGTAACCAAATTTGTTCATTTAATCTACCATGAATCTCTCTATCTCTAATTTGATCATGAACTCTTCCTTTATCCACAGATCAGAAAATTAATTTTCCATACACCTCTAATTTGCTTTGTATCCTAATCATGTATTCATTTTGAGCTTTTCCTATTATATTATATGAGATACTGGTATATACCAGGTTTCTACTGGACTATTTAGCCTACAGTTTTATTGAATACTAAGTTCTTTCCCCCAAACTGGTGCAACTTTAATGCTAGAGCTGGCTCAGAATACCAGACTTGGCAGGGAATCCTAGGGAGGATTGGAGTTGGAAACAGCAACAGCAATGGTCATTTACTGCTGAAGACTTGTACATCACATAACTGCATCACCAACACTGTCTTCTGTTTACCTAAATGCAATAAAATTTCATGGATGTACCCTCACAACAAATATTGGAATATAATAGATTATGTGATTGTAAGAAGAGACAGACAAGATGTGAGAGTGACAAAGGCAATGTGTGGTGCAGAGTGCTGGACTGATCATAGATTTATCCTTTCCAACTTAAATATTCGCACTTATCAAAAGCTCCACCCCCGAGGCAAAATGACTGTCAGAAGAATTAATGTCAACAAATTAGAGCTCTTCTCTGAGTGTGAATAGCTTGCTACTGACTTAGAGGGAAAGTTGAGCCAACACACAGTTGGCAACAGTGGAGCAGAAAAGGAATGGACAGCTTTCAGAGATTTGATGTACCATACTGCATTTGCTCATCTGGGTCAGTACTCTTGCAAACACCAACACTGGTTTGATGAAAATGATGGGGAAATTCAGAAGTTGCTAAATGAAAAAGAACTCCACAGGATTTACCAATAGGATAGCTTATTCACCTCTAAGAAGGGAGCGTTTAATTCCATCAAAAGCAAAATACAAGCAAAGATTAGAGAGATGCAGGATTTCTGACTCAGTAAGAAGGCAGATGAAATTCAGTTTTATACTGATAGTAACAATTCAAAGCACTTTTACGACTCCCTGAAAGCTATTTATGGACCAAAAATCTATGGTGCATCACAACTACTCAGTGCTGATGGAGCCACATTGATTAGTGATAAGGACATGATCCTAGAGAGATGGGCTGAACACTTCCATAGTGTTCTCAACAGACGAACATCAATCAACCCTGAGGCCATTTACCTTTTACCTCAGTTTAAGTCAATCCTTCCTTAGTTGAACTTCCAACTGAAGAAGAGGTTTGAGGATCATTAGGCTCCTTTCATGTGGCAAAGCACCTGGTACTGACTCTATTCCAGCTGAGATTTATAAGGCAGAGGGTCAATTGCTCATACAAAAGCTGACTGAAATTTCTCATATTATATGGCAAGAGGAGGTTATCCCCTAGAAGTTCAAGGATGCCTCCATTGTCCATCTCTATAAGGGTAAAAGGAATAGATTTTCCTGCAACAATCACAAGGGGGTCTCTCTCTTAGTCATTGCTGGCAAAGTTCTTGCTAGATTCCTCCTTAACAGGCTGCTCCTTCACCTGGAAGATGATCATATACCTGAGAGCCAGTGTGGCTTCAGAAAAGGTTGAGGAACAGTTGCTATGGTGTTTGCTGCCCAACAACTTCAGGAGAAATGCCAGGAGCAGAACAGAAGTTTGTACACAACGTTTATAGATCTGACCAAGGCCTTTGACACTGTTAGTCATGAGGGCTTATGGAAAATTTTGTCAAAAATTGGTTGCCAGGAGAAGTTCATCAATATTGCATATCAATTTAATGATGGCATGTTTGCCCAGGTTCTGGATAATGGACAATGCTCTCGTGCCTTCCCTGTCACCAATGGAGTGAAACAGAACTGTGTGCTTGCTCCCATGCTTTTTAGCATGATGTTTGCAGTCATGTTGACAAATGCTTTCAATGAGGATGAACATGGCATCAAGGTCCACTACCATATTGATGGCAAGTTCTTCAATTTGAAAAGGCTACAAACCAAGACCAAAGTGGAGGGAGTGTTGGTGCATGATTTTCTGTTTGCAGATGATTGTGCACTCAGTACAGCATTTGAAGCTCTGATGCAACAAAGTATGGATCAATTCTCTACTGCTTGTGCTAATTTTGGCCTAATAATTAATGCCAAGAAAGCACGGGTGCTCCATCAGCTACCACCACACCATCCATACGTGGAACCATCACTTACAACAAATGGAGAAGTTTTGAATGTTGTAGATAAGTTCACTTACCTTCGTAGTGTACTTTCCAGGGATGTACACATTGACAATGAGGTAGAAGCATGCATTGCCAGAGCTATCTCAGTGTTTGGGAGGCTCTGAAGAAAGATTTGGGAGAGAAGAGGTATTAGACTGACCAGCAAACTGAAGGTCTACAGAGCCGTTGTGCTGACCTCATTGTTATATGCTTGTGAAACATGGACGGTCTACCAGCGCCATGCCAGGAAACTAAATCTTTTCTATTTGAACTGTCTCAGGAAGATTCTGAGGATTACCTGTCAGGATTAAGTACCAAACACTGAAGTCCCTGCTTGAGCTGAGTTGCCAAGTATTCAAACTATGTTTCAGAGAGCACAACTCCGATGGACTGGCCACATTGTTCGAATGCAAAATGTATGCTTGCAAAAAGACTGTTTTATGGAGATCTCGCATGGGGCAGGCAATCGCATGGTGGCCAGAAGAAGCAATACAAGGATAGTCTAAAGGTCTCTCTCAAGAACTTTGGATTTAACTGTGCAACATGGGAGACACTGGCACAGGACCTCTTAACATGGCATGCCCACATCAGAAAGGGAGCTGTGCTCTTTGAGCAAAGCAGAATTGAGACAGCTCAAGGAAAATGCAGGATGTGCAAATTTGGGATATTCATCCCAAATACTCACATGGACTATCTGTGCCTAACCTGTGGTAGGGCATTCCAAGCTCATGTTGGTCTGATCAGCCACAGTCGGATATACTGAAATTTCACTTTATCGTCAGGATGTCATTTTGGTCCTCTTTGAAGACAAAGGACAACAACCAACCAACCAACCAATATCCTATACTTTTGTTGAATACTAAGTTCTTTCCCCAAATTTTGTGATTTTTTTTATCAAAAATTGGTTACTATGCTCATTTGTTCACTGTATAACATCCCTAATTATTCCCGAGGTTGATTAGTGGGAATATCAGTTATACAATGCTATGGTTTGTTTGTTTGTTTACAACTATGGTTTTGTAGTAGTATACTTTGAAATAAGGCTGAGCTACTTTCCTTTCCATTGTTTTCATTGATTTCCTGGATATTCTTGAGTTCTTTTCTCTTATCCTTCCAGTTACACAACCTATGTTTGACTCCACTGTAATCATGCTTCTATTCTGGATACCTTCTCTCCCACTTCCTTATACTTCAGTTTTCACCTTTTTTGAATACTATCTTCTCCAATTAGATTGTAAATTCTTTGAGGGAAGAGATTTTCTTTTTTTATTTCTGTATAGCACTTAGCTTAATCCTTAACATATAATATATATTTCATTGATATTCATTAAGTTAAATTGAACTGAAATTCAAATAAATTTTGTTGTTATTGTTTCAGTTCCATAAAGTAAACTTTGACAGTTTTTTGGGATGGCACTGAATAAATAAATTAATTTCCATATTTTTCTCATTTTATTATCTTGCTTCAGTTTGGCCATAAATACTTTAACTTTTTCACAATTATTTTTATTTTTTATTTGTATAAAGGGCATTTTGTAATTGTGTTCATATAGCTCCTCTTTGTATTGGAAGATAGTCAGCCAAGTATGTTGTCTTGTCTACAATTATTTTGCTTTATTTTTCAGTCCCTTGTTTTCTTTTTCTGCTTTCATTCTACTTTATTTTATTTTTAGATTTAGATTCACTCTCCTTCTCAATACCTTCTTTCACCCATTCAGAAGGCAAGAAATACAAAACCTATTACCAAAGTGGTTTTACAACAGAAATTACTGAATTAGCCAAGCCACCCCCCAAAAAAGAAAGACAGAAATGCTTTAATATGCAGTTTGATTCCATCACTTCTCTCTCTGGAGACATATTCTGACATGAGTCCTTTGGAACTATGATGGGTCATTGGGTTGATTCAAGTTTGTAAGTCTTTCATGATTTGCTATGTTTACTGAAATGTTATTACTTTGTAAACTGTTCTTATTCTCCTCACTTATTTTACATCTATTCATATATATCTTCTTAGGTTTTTTTCTGAAATGGTTCACTTTATCATTTCTTACTGCACAATAATATTCCATCACATTATATTATCATGATTAATTAAGCCATTTCAAATTGAGGAGCATCCTCTCAGTTTTGGATTCTTTGCCACTACAAAAAGAATTTCTATAATATTTTTGTACATATAGGTCCTTCTACTAATTCTTTGATTCCAATAAGGCACACAACTAGTACAAAGATTGCTGGTCAAAGGGAGTGCACAGTTTAATGTCTTTGTGGATATATTCCAAGTTGCTTTCTTGAATGGTTGGACTATTTGAGAATTCTTTGAAGACTTTACTATTTCACCACATTCCCAGATAATATTTTGCAATTTTTTGGCATTTTAACCAATCCATGATTATGAGTTGCTACCTCCAAATGGTATAATTTTTAAACATATTTTATTAATTTTGGTAAATATTTCACAATTAGATATTTAATAAAATTGTAACTTTTTAATTTTGAGTTCCAACTTCTCTTTCCTTACTTCACCTTCCCAGACCTTATAAAGGCAAACAATAAATCAGTTATTGATCTGAAGCCACCCAAATCATTTTTCAATATTATCCATGTGGCAAAAAGAAAACAATAAAAAGCAAAAACCATAATGTAAGCTTTAAATATATTATTTTATTTTCCCCAGTTACATGTAAAACAATTTTAACATTAGTTTTTAAAATTTTGAGTTCTGAATTCTCTCTCTTCCTCCTTCCCCACCCCCATCATTGAGAAGATAAACAATTTGATGTGGGTTATAGTAGAATAGTAATGCAAACAATTTTCATAATTGTCATGTTGTGGGAAAAAATAGACCAAAAAAAAGAAAATAAAGAAAAATAAAGAAAGCAAAAGAAAGTATGTTTCAATCTGTATTCAGACATCATCAGTTCTTTCTCTAGGTATGGATATAATTTTTTCATCTTAACGTCACTCAGAGTTATCTTGCACCATAATGAAAGTTTCGAAAATATTTTCAAGTGATGTTCAGAGTACATGAATACTCACTTTGGAAGGTGAAAGTACTTTTCATAATAGTTCATTTGGAACTGTCTTGGATTAGAGTAGCTAAGTCTTTCACAATTGATTTTAATTGCAATATTGTTGTTACTTAGTGCAGTGCTTTAGAATGGGTTAATTTGCATTTCTCCAAATATGAATATTTTGGGGCATTTTTATATTACTACTGAAAGCTTTGATTTCTTCCTCAGAAAATTTCTTGTTTATATTCCTTGACTACTTATCAATTGGAGATTCACTCTTATTCTTACACAGTTGATTTAGGATCTCTCTCAGAGAAGCTTTGTTCAAAGATATTTTCCCAGTTTGTGCTTTTCTTCTAATTTTAATAACTTTAGTTTTATTTCTTCAAAATCTTTTTAATTTTATATATTCAAAATTATTCATTTTACCTCCAATGAAATTCTCTATATCTTTTTTTGGTCATGGATTTTTCCACTGATCATAGATCTGACAGGTAAATTTTCCATGCTCCAATAATTTCCTTAGTATATTTCCATTTATATATAAATCAAGTGCCAATTATGAGCTTATCTTGGTACATAATAATACCCGGTCTATGCTTAGTGTTTGCCAGGCTACTTTCTAATTTTCCCAGTACTTTTGTCAAATAGTGGGGTTTTAACCAATAGTTGGAATCTTTGAGTTTATGACTCATGAGATTATTGTCATATCTGCTATTATATATCGTATATCGAATGTGTACCCAAGTTGTTGGCAGTTTCAATTAATCTGTAGTTCTGTAATTAAGCAATATCATCTAGAGTTCTGTAAGCAAACATATATCATCAGCAAAAGGTCATAACTTGATTCTTCTTTGCCTGTGCTTCTTGTATTTCTATCTTTTGTCTTATTGCTTTAGCTAGAAGTTCTAGTATAATATTGAATGGCAATGTTAGTAAAGGACATTCTTGCTACTCTCCAGAACTTATTAGAAAGACTTCTAGTTGTTACCCATAACAGATTGATCTTTATTTTAAGTACATATTGCTTATCTTTTTAAGGAAAGATCTGTTTATACTTATGATTTCTAGTGTTTTTAACAGAAACCGCTGTAATTTGTAAACAGCTTTTGTATTTATTTAGACAATCTGATAAAAATATGTAGGTAACAAAAAGCTGAATAATGGGAATTGGATCACTCTTTTGTCTCTAATATACACTGTTATGAAATATTTATAACATGCTTATATTAATAAAATGTTTGTAAGTTATATGAGTATGTAAATTAAGTTATTAAAATGTTTACTAAACTTCTTTTATTTATATACTTAAAGTAATTTAATTGCATTCTGCTCCATCAATTTTTGAAAGTATAACCTTCAAGTGTAAGAAAATAAAAATGCTAACATTAAATAATGATGATGATGATGATATGATGATAAAATCATATAATTTTGGTTGGTATTGTTATTGCTATTTTCAATTACGTTTATTGTTTTTCTGACATGGCACCTATACTGCATTCCTAATGAAAATCCAATTAAGTTATAATATATCAACTTTGGGATATATTGTAATTTTATAGCATTTACTTAAAAATTCTTGTATCAATATTCATTAGGAAAATAGTTCCATAGTTTTTTTTCCCCTGTTTTGACTCTCTCTGACTATATATAGTATCAAGACTATATTTGTGCCATAAAAAGAATTTGGTAAGATCTCTTTACTATTTTTCAACAAGCTTATGCAGTATATGGAATAATTGTTCTTTTTTAACTTATTTTTCCCTTGTGATGGAAGAGCTTTATTTACAAAAAGATAGTTGTTTTTAAATGTTTCTGGAAGAATTTTATTATAAATTCATCTAGTGCTGGTCAGATGTTTTCCCGCTTGAGTAAATTATTCATGGTTCGTTCAGTTTCATTTTCTAAGATGAATTCTTTAAGTAATCTGTTTCCTGTCTTTTTAATTCAGAATTTCATATTTTTAAAAATATTCTTCTATTCCATTTAGATTGTCAGTTTTATTGGCATATATTTGGCTGAAACAAGGCTCAACTTGTGTTTTATCTTTGTTTTTCATTGGTGGTGAAGTCACCTTTCCATTTTTGACACAAATAATTTGGTTTTCTTTTTCCTTAATAAAATCCAAGAAATAATGCTTTATTTATATTTTTAATTCTACCTTTACTCTTTAATTCAACTTTTCAAATTTCAAATTTGTTAATCTTGTCTTTGATTTTGGGGATTTTTATTTTTGAGTTTAATTGTTTTTTGAAATTTTTTATAATGTTATCAATATTTTCTGTTTCTTACATCACCAGAGGATCTCAGTTATCCCTGAACCTACCACTTTCCCAGAATCATCCCATATGACAAATAGTAACTTTTAGAGTGGAAAAAAAAAGTACATGACTGATCGATACATTGAAAAAGTTCAAAACCTTATGCAATACGCAACAATTGTGGACTCCTACCTCTACTGCGAGATAACCTCAGACCATCTACCATATCTCTTCACGCAAGTCTCATTTTATCTTTCTAATTTTGTTATATTTACTTTTGATATTTTGATATCATTGCTCATTCCACTTACATTGTTGTCATTAGTGTGTATATTGTTTTCTTGACTTTATTTTCTTTACCTTGCCTCAATTCATACAGAAAAGGCTACAATCCTATTTGCATAAATCTAGACTTTATTTTTACATTTTGGAAAAATTTTGAGTGACTTTTTTTCTCGTTCCTCCTGGTTTTTGTAGTTATAGGATAGAAATGATACTTATTTTTATTTTCTTTTTTATTTATTTTTCTTTATTTATTTATTTATTTATATTTTGTTTTTTAAACTATGACTTCAATGTAGGCGATATCTCAATTAGTTTCCTGATCAATGCTCTGGGATGGTATAAGGAAGCCATAATACAATCTGAAAATGTGAATAATTACATGTTCTTCTTACCAATGCTTAACGTTCAATTTGGTTCATCTTTTCTTATGTCTATTGATAGATTTTTAAAAATTAATTGAAATAATAATAAGTGTCTTTGTTTTAGTCAATTAATGTTAGAAAAGATTTGGTATTTCTCCTGTGCAAATAAGGTTGGCTCTTGCCTTCAAATACATGGATGTTAAAATATGAAAAAAATTACTTCAATTCCTATCTCCTTTAGGCTTGCTATTTTATGACAGAAATGAGTGTTTCATGTATTCAAGGGTTTTTTCTTTATCTATTAATACAAGTCTAGGGTTCTAGGTTTTTTTATATACAATCTGCTTGTTTTATTAATCATTAATTTCTTCTTTAATAATTTATTTATTTTTCACATTTTGACATTCATTCTTATAAGATTTTGTATTCCAAATTTTTCTCCCTCCCCAAGACAGCAATCAATTTGAAATAGGTTGTACATGTGCAATCATGTTAAATGTTTCCATATTAGTTATATTTTGAAAGAAGAAACAGCACAAAAGAGAAAACCACAAAAAAAAAGTAAAAATAGCACTCTTTCATCTGCATTCAGACTCAATAGTTCCTTAACTGGATATGGATAGCATTTTCCATCATGATTCTTTTGGAATTATCTTAGATTGTTGTATTGCTGAGAAGAACTAAGTCAATCATCGTTGATCATGGCATAGCCCTGGTTGGCATTCCTGGGGAGAGGAGGAAAGCTGGTATGGCACAGCTTATTGTGACAGTGAAAAGGGAATTCTCCTCACAGTTGCAAGGCAGAAAAGAGTGCTTATGGTCACGCGCAGACCAGAACACAAGCCAGGAGAGCAGAAAACACCTTTCTTTTGATCATACCACCTTAGAGGAACTGAAAATTCACAGGTCCCTAAAAGTATCTCTGAAAACAGTTATGCAAAATCCCTGAAGCTTAGGACAGACCCTCCACACTGGAAACAGAGCCTTACCTTAACAAAAAAGTTATGTAGTGAAGTAATTGGCTGGGAACATGACAAAATAGCACAAAAACTCAAGACTATAGAATCTTATTCTGGTGACAAAAAAGATCACAACATAAGACCAGAAGAAAAGAAAATCAAAGTTCCTATATCCAAAGTCTCTGAGAAAAATAATTGGTCCTAGGCCATGGAAGATCTCAAAAAGGATTTTGAAAATCAAGTAAGAGAAGTAGAGGAAAAATAGGGAAGAGAAATGAGAGTGATGCAAGAAAATCGTGAAAAATGAGTCAACAGCTTACTAATGGAGACATAAAAACATACTGAAGAAAATAACACCTTTAAAAATAAACTAACCCAAATGACCAAAGGGGTATAAAAAACCAATGAGAAGAAAAATCTTTTAAAAAGCACAATTGGTGAAATGGTAAAGGAAATCCATAAAGTTAACTGAGAAAAATAATTCCTTAAAAATTAGAATGGAGCAAATGGAAGCTATGAGAAATCAAGAAATTATAAAACAAAACCAAAGAATGAAAAAAATAGAAGACAATGTGAAATATCTCAGGAAAACAACTGATCTGGAAAATAGATTCAGGAGACATAATTTAAAAATTATTGGACTACTTGAAAGTCATGATCAAAAAGAAAAAGAGAGAGAGAGAGGAAACAATTAGTCTGTGGTTAATGTAGAAACTAGCAAGGGATCTCAAGGGACTGTGTATATAGCAGCCTTTTTTTTACTCAATACTCCCTGAATGTGGAGAATACTTTGTTTTGACCATCATCTTTGCTCATGTTTATTTAGCATTTTAAATCTTAAGAGGTACTTTTCTCATAATCACAAGTATCATCTCTATTTTAGAGAAGTTAAAATTGAGACAAGAGTAGTTAAATGACTTGCCAGTGGTCACAAGTCATATGGGTCCATATATTTCTCAAAATTATTTATTTCACCCTTTTTGTTGCTGTTGAGCTCTTACAGTATGTCCCACTCTTCATAAAAATTCCCATTTGGGGTTTTCTTGGCAAGGGTACTAGAATGGTTTGCCATTTCCTTCTCAACCCAATTTAAAGATTAGGAACTGTGTTAAACAGCATTAAGTGATTTGCCTATGGTCACATAGCCAGTAAGTGACAGACAACAGATTTGAACTTATGAAGATGAGTCTTCCTGATTCCAAGCCAAGTGCTCTATCCCCTATGCCACCTAGCTGCTCAATAAGATTACACCATTACAAGACAGGAAGCAATTTGATTGCAAATAGTAGAGAAATCTGGGACATGATTGTAGACAGGGGTGAGTAGAATGAGAAAGAAAATGTCTAGTGTTGGTTTGTCTGCATAGTCCTTGGTACAGCCTGTAAGACAATGGGTACAGTTGGTGAAAGGATTAGTCTCTTGCTCAGTTTCAGAGGAACCTGCAACAATTAAGAAAAACAATTTGAGTTTCATAAGCAACTAGCACCAAACAATAGGAAGAAAGAGAATGTCTTGTTAATGTATTTTTGCACAATGGGTTAATGTATTTTTGCTTAAGGGAAGATTATGGAGGTGGCTTGTGGGAAGTCTAGCATAAGGAAGGTTTGGAGATGGTGTTGTTCTCTGCATTATTATTCTGTATAGATGTCTTTATTACTATGATGGATTTGGCTTTCTGGTGCCTGAATAAATGTTTTGGTTCTGTCTTCCATGTGAAGAGTCTGTGGTGTTCTGTGATTCAGAATTGTGCTGGGATATTCATGGCCACTTTAGGTGCTGTGAATATTGGGTTAGTGCTACAAAGAAGCAGTTACAAAGGCTAATGATATCCTATGGAAAAGAAGATTATACAAATGAAGGCAAACCAGCTAAGGACCGTTAGAATGATATGATTGAAATAGATACCCAGTGTAGGCTGGTTGTCAGAGACTGTTGTAAAATATAATAAATGTGTATTAACTACATATTCAGGTTTTATTAATACCAGTCTGTTGTAAGGTAGAATTAAGAATCTTGCTGAAATTGAATTCCATTCATTCTCATGACCTTAAATCCTGCATATTTTTCTCTCATAAAACAAAGGAATTAAGAGGCTTCAAAATCTATATTGCTTGCAACAAAGAATTTTGTGTTAATGTTATTATAGTTAAATCAAATTAATTATATACACAACAGCACTTTAATTGTTTCTTTCTTGGCCTTCTGTATATTTCTAACTTAATAATGATAAGTTCATTTTTAATAGCCTGCTCACAATAAATATGCAAATTGTGTTGAATTAAATTTGTCCATGCATCATAGGGCATTTTTCCACTTTGAAAATAAAATCATCCCAATAAAATACCATCCTACATATCAAAACAAAGGATGTGACTACTCACCTGTGTCTCTTTACAACTTCTGAAAGAAAATTCCTGCAGGAGTCAGCTAGTTGCAACTTTCACAGTTATAAGTGCAAATTTCATCCCAATGCAGTTTCGAGGACCAGTACCAAAGGGCAGGTGCATATAGGGGTTAATACTGGCCTTGTTTTCCTTACTAAACCTGTTTTTTTTTCAAAACTGAAGGAAAAAAGAGATAAGAGAATAAAAGACTTGTCAGAAGAACAATGAACCTGATTTTGGAAGACATACATCAATCAACCAATCAGTAAGTATTTATTTAGCACCTGCTATGTGTCAGGCACTGTGCTAAGTGTTGGGGTTTCAAAAAAAACAAAAAGTATTCCTTCCCCTCAATGAACCTACAACTAAATGGGAAAGTTAATAGGCAAAGAAATATATACAGTGTAAGTTATATACAGGATAAATAGGAAATAATTGACAGAAGGAAGTCACTAGAATTAAGAGGGGCTGAGGAAAGCTTTCCCCAGATTTGAATTGGGACTTAAAAGAAGACAGGGAGATCAGTAGTCAGAGCAGAGGAAGGTGACCATTCCAAGCATGGGGAATAGCCAGAGAAGATGCTTGGAGCTGAGATGGAGTGTCTTGTTCGTGAAGATTCAGGAGACCAGTGAAACTGAATCAAAATATAGGTGGCAGGGAGTAAGGTGGGAAAAGTTTGGAAAGGTATTAGGGGGTTAGGGTATGAAGAGTGTTGAATGCCAAATGGAACATTTTGTATTTGCTCCTAAAGGCACTAGGGAGCTACCAAAGTTTATTGAGGAAGGGGTTACATAATCATACCTGCACTTTAGGTACCCTATTTTCATGACTAAATGCAGATTGAATTGATGTATGAAGAGAAGTGAAGCAAATAGACACACAAATAAGCTATTATAACAATCTAGGTGTGAGCTGATGAGATCCTACACTAGGACCAGCATGAGACAAGAGAAGCAAACATTTTTGAAAAAAAATGCTATAAAGATGAAATTGGCAGGACTTAACAAAAAATTGTATGTGAGGAGGTTATAGATAGTGAATAGTCAAGTATAATTCCGAGTAGTGAATCTGAGAGAGCATAATTTTGCCAGAAATAGAGAAGATGGGGAGGGAGTTTATGGGGAATGATAATGAGTCATACTGAAGTTAAGATGTAGTAGCAGCAAGTTCCCCAGTATACACAGGAGGCCCTACTGTACAGGTTCTTAGATCTGCTTTTTTAAAAAGAAAGCAACTTTTGAGGGGTCAACAATCTTCTTTAATTACATACCAACAGAGAAAATACAAGCAAAAAATTAAAGACCAACAGCCAGTGTTTGTATCTGTCTGACCATAAGCAATACATACATCACAGATCAACAGACAAATCCAAATGTCTGATCATTCCATACATATATAGTTACCAGGGAAAGAGAAGCACGAACATCTGGGCTCTCAAAACTATGAGGGGGGAAGAGGAGGAGGCTGCACAGCTACCCAGAGTCTCATTTGGCACATGCACCTTCTTCCAAGACCCCAAAGCAAAATCTCACCTCAGAGTATATATATACTTTTCAGAGCTGGAGGGCAGGAATTATCAAAATACTGGACCTTCCTGCAAAACAAGCCTCCCCTAATCTGAGGCCCTTTAATAGGCGGGGAAGATCTTTCATTAACATAAATCACATTAACATTACAGATGTCTTCTCAAAATCCAGTTCAAAACGTCTGAAAGACAATGATGGAGGTCAATGGAGAGTTTGGAGAAATATAGAGATATTTGAAAGCCATTGGCATAAAGATGGAATTAAATAAATAAATTATTGGTTAATTATTTTTTTAGAAATGAAAACCAAATTACCAGTATAAAAAAAAGAAAGGGGTGAATGTACTATGAATGAAGATAAAATTAAAGCAACTATTAGGAGGTATTTTCTTCCAATTATGTGTCCATAAGAGTGATGATCTACATGAACTGGATGAATATTTACAAAAACTATAAACTGTACAGATTTTAAAAAGTGGAAATAAAATATTTAAATTACACTAACTTAGGAACAGCAATTTAACAAGTCATAAGTTCACTCTGTAAGAAAAACACAATCCCTATCACTACATAGCTTTACGAGTGAATTCCAGTAAATATTTAAAGAACAATTTATTCCAATACTATATAACCTATTTGAAAAATTAGATTTTAAAAATTCTGCAAATTTCTTTCTGTAATACTAATACATTCTTCATGCCTAAGCCAAAGAAAACAGAGCAAAAACAAACAGAGCAAAAGTTCCTTAATGAATATTGATGCAAAAAAAAATTTAAACAGTAGCATGGAAACCACAGTAATATATCACAAAGATTATGACCAGGTGGGACTTATACCAGGAATGTAGGACTGGTTAAATGCGAAAGACTTTTCACACAAATAAAGGTAGCTCTAAACAATTGGATAAATATCAATTGTTCTTGGGTAGGCCAAACTAACTTAATAAAAGCGACAATTCTATTCAAATTAATTTAAATATTCAGTGCAATGCCAATCAAAATCCTAAAGAAGTATTTTATAGCACTGGGGAAGGGGGGGAAATGGAAAGAACAAAATTCATCTGGAAGAACAAGTTCAAGAATATAAAGGAAATCATTGAGGGGGAAAGTGAAGAAAGTAAGAATAGTATTAGTGATGGAGTCCTAATAGAGCTGCCCCCAGCTCTAATTTCATTATAGGTTCCACTGATCCCAACCCACTGTATCTACTTAACCCCAGAACATTGCCCTAACTTCTTTATATATGCTCCTGAAACTCATAGTTCTCACAGAAACAGCAGGCATGTCCATGTGATGGGAACCTAGTCACTGCCTCTAGCTAGGCACTGCTCTGGGACTCATTCCTCATTTCTCCCACAGAAACAGCAGGTGTGTCCATGCACTCAACTTCATCCACATCCATCTAATCTTAAACAGGACCAAAATACTCAGCTAATCAGAAAGCAGGAGTACCAGGATGCCCAAACATAATATGGACCCCAAAACAATAGAAGATACTTTCTCTAAGTAGACACCTATGCAGTAATAGTAAAGAAGTGACCCAGAGTGAACTTACGACATAGAAAGGCTTATTACAATATCATTATCATAAGGACATATCCCCCTGAATGGGTTTCTCTGTATGCATCATGGGTAATTGCATGTGTAGTTCCATTGTGGCTAGGACTTCTCCCCTATTACCTAATCCTTTAATAAACTCCTCCTGCTTTTTTAATATTGACTATACTCCTATATTCTATGTAAATTTCTGTTATGTAATTACATCTTTACTCTATAAAAATCCATCTTGCTCTCTCTGAGGCTGCTGGTTCCTTTCAGAACTGAGCCCACTTCTTGAGAGCTTCAATCTCAATAAATGCCTTTACTTGGATTAAAAGTGATCTGACTGAATTCTTTGAGATGCTTCCACCACAACACATCGTGAAACCCCAACAGTTTTTGGTATCCCAGAGTTGAAATCTCAACACTAGTAACTTTCAAACTATACTACAAAATACTGATCATCAAAACAATGAGGTACTGAATAATAAATAGAGGGGTTGATTAATGAAATAAAGTAGATTCACAATATACATAAGTAAATTACCATAGTAATTCAGTGTTTGATAAACCCAAATAGCCAAACACTGGGGGCAAGAACGCACTGTTCAACAAAAACTGCTGGGAAAATTGCAAAGCAGTCTGGCAGAAACTAAACATCTCACATTGTATAACCAGATAAAGAAAAAATGGGTACATGCTTTAGGTATAAAGGGTGAGATCATGAGAGAATTAAGGAGGTACAGAAAAAAAATTACCTTTCAGATCTATGAATTAGGAGAGGATTTATGCCCAAACAAGAGATAGAGAGACTCCCAGGAAGTAAAATGGATGACTTGAATGAAATGAAATGAAAAATTTAAAAATTTTTGCATAAATAAAACCACATCAGCCAAAATTTGAAGAAAATCAGAAAACTGGATGGGAAAAAGATTTTTAAAGCAAATTCCTCTGGAAAAGGCCTCATTTCTCAAATATGTAGGGAACTGAATCAAATTTGTAAAAAAAAAAATTAGAGGGGGCAGGAAAATCAAAACCCCAGAGCAATACCCTATTGATAAAAGGTTGAATGGTATGAACAGGCAGATTTCAGAAGAAGAAACCAAAACTACCCATAGTCACACAAAAACATATTCTGAACCTTATTGATTAGAGAAAGTCAAATCATAACAACTCTAAAGTACCACCTCTTATCAGTTTGATTAACTTGACAGAAAAGGAAACTGACAAATGCTGGGCCATGTGAAAAAAATAGGCACACTGTTGGTGGACTTGTGAACTGGTACAACCATTCTGGAAAACATTTTGTAACTATGTCCAAAGAACTATAAAATTATGTGAACCTTTTGACCTACTGATCCCACTATCATATCTATATCTCAAAGAGAGCAGAGAATAGGGGAAAACCCATATGCACAAAAATAGTTTATAGCAGGACGTTTTTGTGGCAGCAAAAGACTGAAATTGAGAGGATACTGTTGCTTGGGAAATGACTGAAAAAATTGTGATATGATTATGATAGATTAGTATTGTCCTGCAAGGAACTATAAAGAATAAAATAAAATTGAAAATAAAATAAAAAGAAATAAAAAACAAATGATAAAGAGGATGATTTCAGAAAAACTTGGGAAAGCTTAACTGAACTGATGCAAAGTGAAAAAAATAGGACAAGGAGAACAATTTGCACAGTAACAGGAAAATTATAGTACTGATCAATTGTGAAAGAGTTATGCTGCTTGATGCAATAATCTGAGATAAATTCCAGTTACTCTGATGAAAAATGCTAACCACCTCCACAGCGAAATTGTGAATTCTCAATGCAGATTTAAGCATCTTGATTTTCACTGTATTTTTTTTGTCTTTTTTGCACAAGGTTAATATGGAAATATGTTTGTGCATGAATTCATATGTAAAATTGACATCATATATCTTGCCTACTCAATGAGTGAGGAAGGGCCAGATAGAGGAAGAGAATTTGGAAATCAAAATTTAAAATATCAGAGGAAAAATAAAAAGACAAAAAAAATCAGACATCAAGAAATCTGCCTTAAGAAGACAGTGACAATATCCAAATAATCACTTGTCTGTCTTCAAAACTATGCTTTTTTATGAAGATGTCAAATTTGGTTTTTGTCATTTTTAAACTTCTCTAACTAGGCTTGAAAGGCAGAAATTCCAATGGACTCTCAACAACTTGTTCTAATATCTATATTATTTTATATTGTAGCAATTCTAAACCATGGATTAGTAAGAAATGTAAGCAATGAGACAGTTCATCTTTTATAGCAATAGCATTTCAACTAAAGTAAAGACTTTTTGGACTGCTAGGTGACACAGTGGATAGAAATGCAGACCTGGGGTCGGAAGGAACTGAATTCAAATCTGCCCTAAGACACTTACTAATTGTGTGGCCTTGGGGCAAGTCACTTAACCATGTCTATCTCCATTTCCTCATTGTGAAACGATCTGGGGAAGAAAGTGGCAAACCACTCCACTATCTCTGGCAATAAAATCACAAATGGGGTCAAGAAGAGTCAGTCATGACTGAAGAAGAAGAAAACAGCAACAATTTTAAATAAGTCAATAAAATCCAAAGAAAAGAGGTAGAAAGGAGAGAAAGTGAAGTCACCTATTGTAGGTAACCTTGTACCTCTTGTATTGTAAACTTTTTGAGGAAATTAGCTACAAAGGACAGAGGAGATATAGGACAATGGCAGAGAAGGAAGAGACAAGTGCGGGTTAATTCAGTGTAGGAGACACATGGGCATGTTTGTAGGCAGTAGGAAATGAGTCAATAGACAGGGACAAATTGACAATAAACTTAAGACTGGGGATGACAGATGAGGTAATCTGCTATAAGAGATGGGGACACTTGAACAAGTGTAGAGAAGTTAGCTTTGGTAACCAATAAGATTACGTCATCATGTGATACAGACATAAGGGAGGGACTAATGACAGAAGTCTGAGTAATAGAAGGTGAGGAAGATAGGAAAAGAAGTTCATTATGAATAGCCTCAATTTTTTCTGCAAAACGTGAGGGAAGGTTTTCAGCTTAAAGAGTGGGGAGAAGGAAAGCAATGAGAGGTTTAAGGACTGAAACAAATAGTTGGAAGAGTCACTATGTAGAATGGGATCATTAGTGCCCTTAGCCATACAGCTAAGTGGTGTCAGAAGTGGGCTTTGAGTTTAGGTCTCACTGACTACTAATGTAGCACCATGTCCTCTGTTCGATATGCCCTAAAATATTTAGTCACTGTTAAGGGCTTGAAAACGTTTATAAATATGTGATTCATGCAAATAATTACACATGTTTGCATTGACCAGGAACAGACAACCTATAGAATAATTATTTAAGAGACACACATTATAGAATTAAAAACCCAAAAAGATCTCAACTGGCACACAGTTCAGACACACATTTGTCAGTTTGACAGTCCTAACAATGAGCACTGTAAGTGCACTTCTGCGACTTCTTAGTGTACAGCTAATGTCAAGTTACTTAATGTATATGTTTTAGTTCCTTTAAACATAAAATAGGAACATAAGTAGCTATGTTTAAGCTCTGGAAATAGTGACTGTAGGCATTATTCAGGGTTGTTGTGATAGTCTAAATTATAGACCCAGAGTCATCAATCTAAGCAAGACACAAAAGCAGAATTCAAACCCTGATCCTCTCTCCTAACTCACTGTTCTCCCAAATGCTCTCAGCTAACCATAATGAGTAACCTATTCCATTGTTTTAAAAAAAAAAAGATACTTTTCAGGGCGAAACTCCTCTGGTTCTGGCCAGTATTCTGGATCACAATGAAGGACAAAAGGTGGGGTCATCACCACTGTGCCTTTAGGAATTACCAGTCCATTGATCTCAACAGTTTTCTTAGCAACCCTTTCATTCCTGCCAGCTACAGTGAACAGCCTGAGATTTTCATTTATCACCATGTCTACGTACTCCATCTGTACCAGGGCATCATATGTGACTGCTTCTTGGGAAAAGAATAAAAAGTCACTAAGGTGACATCGCATCTTCCTTTATTCACTTGGTCTTAGAATGAGTCTATACCAATTGCACATCTGGTCACCAGATGTTACAGTAATACCTTCTGGAGAAAAACTATAAATATATTTTTCTATGAAATCTATGGAATGTTGGGGATCACTGCAGTGTTCAACTTGTTAATAAAGTGATTCAAAAATTCTGAGCTCTATCAAAGTGAGATCTGCATCTATAAAAATATTTTCATAAAATGAGCCCTTTTGAGCCTGCAAGGAAAACTCTTGAACCTCAGTAGAAGGTAATTGTGCTAAGATGAATCTTGTTTTTCTGCTATTCTGCCAGGAATTCTTTTGAACCAAAATGGGCTAATATGAAATCTAGGGTGGAATAGTAGAAAAAAATCTGTCAATTAAGTTTACTTTTTTCTGTTTTTAATTTATTTTTATTAATTAATTTTTAGCTTTCAACAACCCCTCAAGATTTTTAATTCCACATTTTCTCCCCATCTCTCCCCTCTGCCCAACAGCATGCATTCTGATTACCCCTTACCCCAATATGTCCCCCCTTCTATCACACACCACCCTCTTCTTTCATCCTTTTCCCCTCCATTTTCTTGTAGGGCAAGATAGATTTCTATATCTTCTTGACTGTATGTCTTATTTCCCATTTACATGTAAAAACAATTTTTAACATTCATTTTTAAAACTTTGAGTTCCAGCTTCTCTCTCTTCCTTCCTCCCTGTCCCCCATCCTCAATGAGAAGGCAAGCAATTCAATATAGGTTATACATGTATAGTCATACAAAACACTTCCATAACAGTCATGTTGTGAAAGATTAGCTATATTTCCCTTCATCCTAATCCACCCCTGATTTATTCTATTCTCTCTTGTGATCCTAATTTTCCTCAAAAATGTTTACTTATAATTATTTCCTCCTCCAATTTGCCCTTTATTCTATTATTTCCCCATATTCCCCTAGTTTCTCACCTTTCCTCCTACTTTCCTGTAAGGGAAAATAGATTTTCATATCAAATTGAGTGTACATGTTATTCCCTCCTTAAGCTAAATCTGACAAAAGGTTCACTCTTTCCCTTTCACCTTCCCCATCTTCCCTTCCATTGAAAAAGTTTTTCTGAAAGTGAAGAGGTGGAGTGAGCAAAGGTGAGGTGAGGGCCATTCCTAGAGTCACTAATTCTTCATTTTCACCTCTCATACTAAAAAAAAAAAGCTTTTTCATGACAAGTATTATACTCAGTTTTACTGGTTATCTGAGTCTTGGTTTTAATCCTAGCTCCTTTGACTTCTGGAATATTTTATTACAAATCCTCTGATCCCTTAATGTAGAAGCTGCTCGACCTTGTTTCATCCTAATTGTGTTTCCACAATACTCAAATCGTTTCTTTCTGACTGCTTTCAGTATTTTCTCCTTGTCTTGGGAGCCTTGGAATTAGGCTACAATGTTCCTAAGAGTTTTCCTTTTGGGATTTCTTTCAGGAAGCAATTAGTGGATTCTTTATTTTATCATCTGATGCTAGAACATCAGGGCAGTTTTCCTTGACAATTTCTTGAAAGATGAGATCTAGGCTATTTTTTAACCATCACTTTCAGGTAGTCCAATAATTTTTAAATTGTCTCTCCTGGATCTAATTAACAGGTCAGATGTTTTTTTAATGAGATATTTCACATTGTCTGCTATTTTTTAATTCTTTTGGTTTTGTTTTATAATTTCTTGATTTTTCATAAAGTCATTAGCTTCCATTTGCTCCATTTTAATTTTCAAGAAATTACTTTCTTAAGTAAATAAAATTAAATAACATCTTTTGAACTCTCTTTTCCATTTAGCCAATTTTGGTTTTGAGGGCATTCTTATCCTCATTGGGTTTTTTGGATGTCTTTTGCCATTTGAGTTACTCATTTTTAAGGTGTATTTTCTTCAGCATTTTAGGAGTTCCCTTTATCAAGCACTTGGCTCATTTTTCATGATTTTCTTGCATCATTCTCATTGCTCTTCCCAACTTTTCCTCTGCTTCTCTCACTTGACTTTCAAATCCTTTTTGAGCTCTTTCATGGCCTGAGACCAATTCATATTTTTCTTGGAGGCTTTGGATGCAGGAGCTTTGGCTTTGTTGTCTTCTTCTGGTTGTATGTTTTGATCTTCCTTGTCACCAAAATAAAATTTTTTCCTGTTTTTGCTCATTTCCCCAGTCAATTACTTGATTTTTGAGCACTTTGTCAAGATAGTTCTCTGCTTCCAGTAGGGGTTAGGTGGTCTATTGTCACCTGCTTGATCCTCCCACAATCTGTGGGCCTAGAGCTCTAGAAACAGCTGCTGTAGCTGCCCCTCCTGCTGCTGTGCCTGCACTGGGCTTCTCGGCACCCCTCACTTTCCTGGTGCTTGGGTCAGACTCTCTCACACTGGTCCAACAGGTTTTATCAACTGACCTTTCAATACGTCCTAGGCATTTAGGGGTCAAGAAGTCTAGAAACCACCACAGGTGCTAGTGATTCAGTCCCACTGAGGCCTGCTTAGGTTCCATCTGTGCTAGCATGGCACAGACCAAACTGTGCTCTGCTCCCAGTCCAGTGCAATAGATGGTTCCTCTCAACCTTCCAGGCTGCTGCAGGCTAGAGATTTGCTTAACTCCATCATTCTGTGTGTTTCGCTGCTCCAGAACATGTAGTCATTTTTAGATGTATTTGGCTGGATTTTGTGAGGAGAGCTCCAGGCAGTCCCTGCTTTTACTCTGCCATCTTGGCTCCACCACCCCCTTAAGTTTACTCTAGATACACTTGAAACCTGAGAAGAGACCTTCTGTGTCTTCACTGCTCCCCAGCTTCCAGTTCTTGTCATCTCTGTTTATCCTTTCAAAAATGACTAACTTCTATCTAGACTCTAGAAATCCTCACCCTCAGCTTGCCATTCATTTGGGGATGCACTGGGAGTTTAAACCATGAAAGTTCCTCAAAACAGAATAAATTCAAAGGAATGTATCTACAGTGGTTGAATTTAGAAAGTTACTTGGAGGTGGGACACAGAACTTTCCCAACATTCATCCCAACACATAATATAGACTTTTTTTATTTGAAAGGACAACTCTGAATGTATCTTTCTCTTCTGAGATTTGTAATAGTTTAGAGAATATTCTGGGACTTAAATATGGGAGAAATAAGAAAAAATTCCAAGCAAAAAAAAACCTTGGCAACCTGCAGAATAATAGGAAAAATTGCTAGCAGAAAAAAGTTCAGTTCCCAAACTAAAAGGAAACAGAATCTGGCCCTATTTTCTTATGTGTCCTAGGTTGTTGTCAGCACCATTAGAAAGGTTTAGATTTGGCTTCACAAGATGGTCAAGGAGATCTGTAGGGCTACTTTTGGGAATTTATCTATTTCACCATTCCTACCTACTGTAACATTGTTGCTCATCACTGTTTAAGTGGAATATTTCAATATATTCTCAAGGCAACCTCCTGACTTTGTATTAAGTGTTCCCTTAATAGTAATTATTCAATTTGGTCAAAGAGTGATGGAGACAGGTCATCCTGGTGCACCAAAAAGAAGTTCCTGTATATGGACAAATTCAAATGTCCATTCATAAGGCCTTCTTTATTGTGACACCAGAAAGAGTTTATAACCCCTGTTATTAGTCACATGAGAGTGAGTGAAAATCTGAAAAGAGATGAGAAGAGAGTAGGGAAGGAGAGAACAAGAAGGGACAAAAGAAATATAATATAAAAGAAAGGTGAGAGAGAGAGTAAGTGAAGAGTAGAGAAGAGACCCAATGTCACAAAGATATTTTGGAAGAGATGATAAGTGAGTATCATTATGTGAAGGAAGGGTTGTGAAGTGGCTGGGTGAATATGTGGATAGAGCATATCAGAATTTTTCCAAGGATTGGCACTAGTCGTCTGAGATATTGCATACTTCACAAGGAGAGCTTTATCTAAACATATGTGTCTTTGCTTTTCAAATCCTGACTATGTTTCAGTAATGAGCTCATAATCAGCACAGGTGATTATAACCATGCTACTACTGGAAGATGAGGCAAATAGGTGAATTGAAAGTAAGTTGGGAGGGAGGGCACAGGGTAGTTCTGTTCCCATCCTCTCACCTTATTGGGCAAAATTGCATCTATCTCCTGAAGTTTCTGCTGGATCTCAGGGTGAGGAGCCAAGTTGTAAAAAAGGAAGGAAAGGACTTTACTGGTGGCCTCATAGCCAGCCAAAAGAAAGATAATGGATTGGGCCAGGATTTCCTCATCACTCAGATCTGAAAAAGAGGCAAGGGGGATATTCAGACAAAGTCACTATGCCAAAGTCATTCAAGAATATCACAAGAATTTGAACAAGTCATCTGCCTGACTCTCCAGAATACCTAGAATAGATCTAAAAATGTGTTCATTGATATGATAGGAGTTTTCCAACCAAATTTTTCATCACAAGAAAGGAACTTAAGTCTAACAGGGATTGCTTACCCTTATTTCTCCTATAACTGTTCTGTCCTTTCCACACACCTGCCTCATTCTCAGTTGATGTTTGTGAATGTAAATGACATTTCATTTCAGTTAATTCTGTCTGTTTCTAGTCCACTGTGTCAAAGGACCGATACATTAGAAGACCATAGCAAAATTCCAGATGAGAGGGCATAAATGCTTGTTGTAGAGTGGTTGCATGAGGAGTAAAGTAAATATGGAGGAGAGATGTTTGAAGGGAGATCACAGACCTAAAACTGGAAGAGCCTCAACAGCCTTGCATAGTCCAATACCTTGATTTACACTTACATAAACTGAGACTTGAAGAGATTAAATGATTTTACCAAAGTCTCATAGGTGTCAGAGGTAGGAATGAAACCCTGCTGTACCCCAATGCATCCTATCTCTGATGGGCTCCATGAAGGGAAGGCATTTAGAATGTAACAATAAACTTTGATTATTTTTCTATCCATACTGCTTAGGATTTATATTTTACCTACATTATTTCATTTTACCACCAAACAAGCCTATGATATTGCTAGTGCAAGAACCTTTCTCTCCACTCTTCAGAAAAGGCAATTAAGACTCAGAGCAGTTACATGACATTCCAAAGTCATTAAATTAGTCAGAGGCTGAAGCTGAGTCTAGAATCTGGCCTTTTGACTCTCAACTCCAGTTCCCCTTTCGCGAAAAATATGCTACATCCATCAGGTTGAGTTCTTGTAAGAATATTTAGGTATAGCATAGGAGAGTCTACATTTCATATATGGTTAAATGTGGATAGTACTAAATAAAACACAATTTGAGCAGTTTGCCCACAAGTTTTGAATTTCAAGAGAAACTTGTATTTCAAAATAGCGTATTTTTTCTTTCCTGTGTTATTTTTGTTCAGTTGTTTTTCAGTCCTGTCCAATTCTTTCTAACCCCAGTTGGCATGTTCTTGACAAAGAGGCAGAGTGGTTTGCCATTTCCTTCTCCAGCTTATTTTAAAGATAAGGAAACTGAAGCAAACAGGATTAAGTGACTTGCCCAGGGTCACATAGATAGTCCAGAGACCAAATTTGAACTCAAGTCTTCCAGACTTGGGGCCTGGAGTTCTGCCCACTGTGCCACCTATCTGTACAACCAACTAAGCTCAAAGAAATACGGTCTAGGACAGGAAACAGAGTAAAACTATAGAATATAGAGCTAGAAGAGAATGGAATGATCATCTGGCCTAATATCCTGCTTTTACCTATGACAAGAAAATCTAGACTAGAGAAATTATATATGCAGGGTCACACAAATACTAAGGAGCACAGATAGGATAAAGGCACAGATACTTTTTCTCTTCAAAAACTTGCGTTTTCTCACCTCACTATACCTCAATGCTGTTCCTAACTATGAAATGAAAAAGGGACTTTAGTGGCACCATCTATGCTTCAGACTAAATGATATCACACACTCAAATATGATTTTGAAAACTGCCTCATTTAGCTCATCCTACAGATGTCAAGCATCTTTCTGAGGTGGTTAGGTGACACCACACTGTTGGACTTAGAGGTAAGTCAGATCTGAGTTCAAATTCTAGTTCAAAGTTTTGCTAGCTGTGATCCAATGCAAGTTGCTTACCCTCTCTCAGTCTTAGACTACTCATGTCTAAAATAGAAAAAAGAATGACACCAAGCATTCAGAATTGTTATGGAGATCTGATGAAGCAATAAAGGCAAATTGCTCAGCAAATCTTAAGACCCTGCAATGTCATCATTTGGTCATCGCTGCTGTTGTTGTATCATCAAAGCATGTTGGAAATTTTTGCATACTTCCACAGAGAATGGCTTCAAGATTCCAAGTTGTTTCCACCCTCATGCCCAAGTTACCTTTCTGAGAGTGATTCTATGAACTCTTAGAAGTCTGAGAATCCATCATAAGCTGAAGGAAATCTACCTGTGCTGAAAAATAATGGAAACCAATAATAATTTGAGAACACAGGAATTAGCTACAAACACAACAAATTAATATGCCTGCTGCAAGATAGACAAGTGAAGATCAAAATGATAAGAGACATTGTAGCTTCAGCTCATGACAGAATTCAAATTCTACCCAAGGCACTTCCACAAAGGACATTGGAGTGCTAAAGAGCATGAGCCTTGAAGGAATAAAGCAAAGACTTCAAATAAGATTCCTAAGCTTTAAAAATATTCTGTCCCAATCACCAGGGTAATGAAAGGGAAACAGACCATGAAGAATTTTTTTTAATTAAGATTTTCCAAAAATTAATTCTCTTAAGTCTGACAGAAAAGACAAAAAGATAATGCTTCAAAAGTGTATAACATCATTGATGTGGACACCACTGATTACAATCTTACTTCTTGGCTAGTATTCCATGATCACTCTAGGCAAACAAATTTATCTCAGTGTCATCATGCAATGGACATGCCTCTTCAAACTCAGTCCAATTGGTCCTAGGTCAGCAAACATGCAGTGGATGAACATGCCCATGCTTGAAGACTTTGTAGCTTGCACGGATAGATAATAGGTTGTACTTTTCTGGCCTGGCCTTCAAGAATTAAGGGTTATAGCTCTTCCATTAAAAGGTCTCAGAAGAGAAATTTTATGCACAAATGTAAAATGCTCAAAATTTGGGCCAAGAGCCCATATGGAGAATTTGAATACAACATAATTGGCACGATCAAAATTTTGTACTCATTTTTATATAATTCTTGGTATTGTTAGCAAGGCCTACTTTGGGAATCTATAAATGAAAGATAAAGGTATGTCTTCTTTCCTTGGGTTTCTGCTAAATGTCATATACTAATTTGCTACATAATATTGAATAACTGTCTTATCCCACCTATGAGATTGTAAAGTAGTTGAGATCTGGGACAATGTATTTTCTCTCTTTGTATCCCCAGAGTCACACACTGCACGGTCTGGTAAATATGAAATAATGGGAACATAGAATTAGAGCTGGAAATTAATTTAGAGGCCACCAAGCAACACTTCTTCATATTACAGAAAGTCCTCAAAAATATCTGGCAATTGAAATTGTATAGATATACATATAGTCAGCATAGATGAATATCAAGTAAAATGGAACACAAATTGTTGGGGGTATTTTGCTCTGCTCTGAAGATGAAGAATACAACAGTTCATGAAGTATACATATTCTTATTCTAGTCATTAAAATTACCTACTTACCTTCTGTGAATTTTTCATTCATTCTTCCTTTATTTTTTTAACTGCTTTTGCTAAGAACTCTGTTGCATCTTTTGGAAATAGAGATACATCGAATATTTTAAACAAAGGAGTAAGGAATGGAAAGATCACTGAGAAAAAAAAAGCAAAAATCCTTATGAAATTGTAGAATTTTATGAGATGTTATTCCCTTTATTTTCAGTATAGATGGGGAGATGGTAGCAGAGGTACAAGTCGCAATGTGATTTATTCATTTCCTTTTAGACATCACCGACTATCTGTTAACTGGGGGGAGTCAAAAAACCCAACAGTGGAAGGGAATCTCTCTCTAAAATCAGGTGTCCTGTACTCATCCTTGGTCTTCTAGGTTAACTGCTAAGCTACTTATGACTGTCCCAATCAACAAATAATTCCCTGAGTGGTTTAGTTCAATTGCTTTCTAAAAGCTTTTCTTCAGCAAAGAATAGTAATTAAAGAATTGAATATCCAGAATTCTTGAGAGTGTGTTGCATTCTCTTTATGCATCAGTTTAATCCTCTCTTAAATAAGGGGATTAGACTTGACAGTTTCTCAGTTTCTGTCCATCTCTAAATCTATGAACTAATCTATCGGGTTATTTTTCAGGAGTGTAAGGACCATTGGATTTTTAAATGATGTATTGTCATGAATTCTTAATGATGAATGGTGTTAAAAATGCTTTGTATTAGGAATTTAAATATAAAATAATAGTGTTTTACTATTTTTATCATTCTCTTCACTTTGCCTGTAGGTTGTTGTCCCTCCTCATGCCTCTTTGTTTACATCTGACCCATCTCAAATGTGGTCACTTCCATGAGGTCTTTCCTGATCTCTCTAGCAGAAAGAGATTTCTCCAGGATTCTTGCTCTTTAGATTTTTACTATGATACCTTTTCCAAAAAACAAAATGTTTAAAGTAGGGATTGTTCTATTCGCTGTACTTGTAACCCAGTGCCTAGACCATCATAGGCACATAATAAAATGAATTTATACACTCTAAACACTTGTGTTCTCGCTATATTCTTATTTAAATTGCAATTATCTCATTATATGTCATTCTCTGTACTAGACAACAGGCTCCTTTAGGTGGTCAGTCATTGATTTTTTTCTTATCTTTGTATTTCCCCTAGCGCAGGGCTTCTTAGCAATTTAAGTGTCATAGACCCTTTTAGTAGTGTAGAAATGCCTATAGACTCCTCAAATTAATGTTCTACAATGCACAAAACATATAGCATTACAAAAGAATTCAATTTTTCTAAAAATAGTGATCAAAAAATTCACATTTTCCATCAGAAGATCCTTGATTTAATGCCTATCCCAATGTATCATTCAAAGTAAATGATTAATAGATGTTTGTTAAGAGATGATTGTTCACATAATTATGATGATGAAATCCTTTGACAATTCCCTTTTACCTTTAATAGTATCTTATGCTTTCTAAAGCTATTTCAAATCCATTTCATGAGTCAATCATTTGATTCTCACAACTGATGAAGTAATGAGCAAACTGAAAGAAAAGTACAATGGTTTCCCTATCTTGATCACTGACCCATCAGTCTGGGTTTTGATGTCTTGTTCTTTCCAGCACATGACATGGCTTCAGATATAAAACTTCACATGCAGTCTGTCCTATCTATGCAACAATATCTAGAGATAAATGCTCTTAGCAGAAAGTTATAGAGGTCTTTCAAAATTGTCCTCGAAACCAAAAATTCCTGGGTTCAAGTTCTGATTCTCACACATGCTGATTGTATGACACTAGGCAAGGTAATTAATCAATATTCTAGATTACTCTATAAGACTAAAAATTGTAAGAAATGTCAGGTGATAATAGCCATTACGTCACCTGGGAACTCTTGTGCCAGTTAAAATCACAGGTCTAATCATCATCCTCTAGAGCACTGAGGGCATAGGACTCAAAGGGAAATTCTCTTTGAGTCAATGGTCAAATCTGCCAGAGAGTATTATTAATGCTGAAAACCACTAAGGCAGAATTTACTGTAAAACACTGAGTTGCTAAAACTTGTTAATGAAGCTCTTTGTCCCATGGAAAAAGGACCTGAATACTAACACACACTCCATCATATAACACTGAAGGACAAGCACTGTAATTTATCTTTAGAAAATCTAAAGTTGTACAAAGAATCAGAAGATCCTAGTCTCAAGCTGGAAGTCCAAGCCTCTCATTTTATAGATGAGGAAACTTGAGTTTTGAGAAGAATGACTGATTTGCCCAAAGTCACATAGCTAACAAGCATGAGAGCTGGCTCTGTACCTGTCTCCTGTGCCAAAAGCAAATTCTCTTTCCACTGTACAGAGTGAAAGAAACTCATAGAAACTCACTTTGTGATAAGAAAGAATAGTTCCAAAGAAAGGAAGAGGTAGTGATCCTGGAATTCCCAAGTTCTTAAAGAGCTTGTGTATATAGGTCCCATATCTACAAAGTGAAGGAAAAATACAGACATTAGAGCCAAGGCAAAAATCAGAGACATAAAAAGTACAGTTCACTTGTCAGTAAACACAAGGGAAGGAGTTATAACTGTAACTCAGAGGTAAGGCTGAGTTCACTCAGCTCCAGGCGCCAAAGGGACACAAACATCCAAGGCTAAGCTGGATTTCCTTGATGCAGTAAGGCCTGAAACAAAACATCAGGTGTTCTCAAGTTTGGCAAGCCTCGAGTAAACCATCTTCAGCATTGCTTCTGAAATATACTCTCCCTCTGCCTGGACTCATTCCATAATCACTAGAGTTTATTGTGCTGTGACTAGGATTGAGACTCTTTTACTAGACTAGATTCAATCCATGCTCAATTCACCTTACATACACCAAGACAGATGAGCCTCAGACCTGAAACCCTCCTCTCCAGGACCCAATTCAGTACTGGTACCTTGGACAGCAGATCATTCTCATCTTTAGAACCAGAACACAATTTCCAATAGCTTTCACCCAATTTAATGATCCACTCTAACACCAAAGATTTAGATACCACATCTCTTACTTTGGGAACTTTATATACAGGACGAGCTATTTACATCATTCCTAAAATCCCTCCCTCCTTAATATTAGAAAGATAAATGACTGCTAGTGTATACCTAGTATAAGCCTATTACTTACTGTTCCACTTGATAGAGTTCTCAGATGACTTAGCAAAAACCACCCACTTCCCTTGCCTCCATTTTTCATTCTTTTTTCCCTCCATATCATAGTTCTACACCTCTCAGATAGCAATCCACCTCTGCCTACTTCTTCCATTGTGTCCTCTTAATCTACATTCTATTATCAACACATTTCCTTCATCTCCTGGGTTCTCATACCCTCAGATATACTAGTCCTGGTGGAAGACTCAGTATACTCCTCCCTTATTCCTTATTTCCACTCCCAGACCCTTCCTCTGGTATTATCACTCTTTGAGTTTCATTCTTCCCAGATATATCTTACTCAATCTAATTATGGAAGAAATTGTACACTGCATTACAGTTCTCTTTTTTCAAGCTCTTCAGACACTGGCTCACTCTTTCTCTATAATCTAACTCTGCCCTTATTCTAGATCACATCAATATTCACTTGGTCCCCAAAGTCCTCTGACCTCCCTATTCTTAATCTCAATTCCCATGTGCTATTCCTTCATTTTCCATCTGTCACATAGATGGGATAATAACTATCTTGATATCATGATCACCCCCAATATTCCTCTTCTGTGATAAAGGATTATAAAAAAATTGGTTTATCTGACCACATATTATAATTTCTTTCCTCTCCATATCTTATTTTTCCTATTTGCCTTGCACTCTAATCCCAGAACCACTACCATTCAGTCTCCTCCTAGACTCTGGCTTCACTTTTTTGGCAAAAATAATAATTTTATATTAACAAGCATTCACTCACTCTCCCTCCATCATCATCCACCACACACTCAAACTGTGAAAAGAAAAGGGAAAACAAAAGCTAAAAGTGTCCTCTGCTAATGAATCTGTACATGCGTAGTCATATCATGCAAACCTCTAATGTATTGGGAGGAGAGTGAAATGCCCAGTTTATGTTCTCCAGTCATCCACAGAGAAACATACCTGGAGGAAGTCTCTATGGAAGTTTTACAATGTGACCAAATCCCAGATTGCTGACCTGCGTTATAGACATCATCCCAAGACAGGTAAGAAGTCTCAGGTACAAATTAACTGTTAGCTTCCAACTCATGATAAGAAAAAAAAATCTGTTCATCTGCTTCACTAAATCACATAATTATATTATTTCAGAATTGAAAGGGACATGAAAGAATATATTAATACAGCAAAGGTATGATCAAACATTTTGTCTGCAGCAAACCAAGCAAGTGCTTATTCAATCTTCCTTTTCTTTGTTGTTGGCTTGTTTCATTCTGTCTGATTCATCGTGATCATATTTGAAGTTTCCTTGGCAAACATACTACAGTGGTTTGTCATTTCCTTCTCCAGTTCATTTTACAGATAAGGAACTGAGGCAAACAAGGTTAAATGACTTGTCCAGGTTCACACAACAACTACCTAAGGCAAGATATATACTTGGGTGCTCCTTACTCCAGGGCTGGCACTCTATCCACTACACCACCTAACCTTTCACTGAAGACCTCCAAAGAAGAGAATCCCTCTACTTCCTGAGACAGCCCAATTCTAATTCTGGGTAGTTCTAATTCTCAGGAATTGTCCACTGTCATCAGGCCAACATCTATCTTGCTGTAACTTCTATAGTTGGTCCTAGTTTTGTTCTCTGCTGCCATGTGAATCAAGTCTAACCCCTTTTCGATGTGACAACCTTCAAATGTTTGAAGACAACTAGCATACCTTCCTAAACTGTCTCTGCCCAAGCAAAGCATCCTCACTTCATTCAACTGATCTTCAGATGGTGTACTAGAATAAAGCTCCCTACCAATACTGGTTGTGTTTCTTTGGCTATTTTCTTTTTTTTTCAAGGTCATTTCTCAATATAGGGGCTGTAACTAGAAAATCATTTCATACTGAATATGCGTATGACAGAGGACAGTGCAACTGATATTTTCCTCATGTAAGAAATGATACCCCTTTTCTCTTCACAATTCAATGACACTAGGCAAGGTATTTGTTTTATTTTCAATTCCATATTCTCTTTATCCTCTCTTCCTCACTGCTCTCCTTTGGAAAGGCAAGAAAAACAAAACCAATTACAACTCTGTATATTGACGCAAAACCAATTACAACTCTGTATATTGACGCAAAACCAATTCCTACATTAGCCATATCCTCCAAAAGTGGAAAAGAAAGTTTAAAAAAACAGTATGCTTCAATCTGCAATATGAGTCCATTAGCTCTCTACCCTAAAGCTGAATAGCATGTTTCATCATGAGTCCTTTAGATGTGATTTGATATGGTGCTTATCAGAGTTTCATGGACTTTCAAAGTTGACTATTTTTACCATAATGTGAGTATATAAATTGTTCTCTTGATTCTCTTCACTTCACTCTGTTTCAGTTCAAAGAAGGATTTACAAGTTTTTTGGAAACCATCCCCTTTCCCTTACAGCACAATATTTGTTTCATCATACTGCCATATTAGAACTTATTGTCATTATCCAATTGATGGATATCCCCTCAGTTTCCAATTGTTTGCTATTACAAATAGAGCTGCTCAAATATTTCTGTACATATGAGTCATTTTCCTCATTCTGTGATTTCTTTGGATTAGAAAACTAGAACCAGTGTTGATGAATTACAAGTGTACAGTGAGATTAATAGCTTTTTTGTTCACAGTTCCTAAGTGCTTTGTAGATCGATTAAGCTAGTTTATTGTTCCACCAATAATATATTAAAGTACCTGTTTTCCTATATCCTCTCCTGTATTTGTCATTCCCCCTTTTGTCAACACAGCCAATCTGTTGGTTGCAAGATGCTACCTAAGAATTATTTTAATTTGCATTTTTCTGATTATTAGTGACTTAGAACATTTTTCATACGACTAGTTATAGCATGGATTTATTCTTCTGAAAACTGCTTATTCACATTTTAAGACCATGTATCTATCAATTGACAAGAGGCCTTGTTCCTAAGTTTAACTAAATTCCCCACACATCTTAGAAATGAGACCTTTGTCAGAAAAATTTGTTGCAAACATGTTTTCCCAATTTCTTCACATTTCAACTGCATTAGTTTTATTAATGCAACATCTTTTTAAGTTTATAGAACCAAAATTTCTCATTTTGCCTTCTGTGATCTATCTATTTTGTCATGAACTCTTCCTCTATTCATAGATCTAACAAGTATTTTCCACTACGCTCCTCTAATTTGCTTATAGTATCACCTTTTGTGTCTTAATCATGTGTTCATTTTGAGGTTATCCTTGTATGTTATATGAGATATTGACATATATCTGGTTTCTGATAAATTGTTTTTTCCAACACTTTTTGCTGAATGCTGAGTTCTTCTCCCCAAGTCTGGGAACTTCATTTTTATACTATGCTCATTTGTTTCTATATATCATGTCCCTAATTTGTTCCACTAATTAACTCCTCTATTCCTCAATATCATTTTTTGTTACAAATATGGCTTCATGGTGGTGTAACTTGAAATCAGGCACTGCTAAGCTCCCTATCTTTCCACTTTTCTTCCATTTAGTCCTTGAATATTCTTGACTTTTCATTCTTTATCCCACCAGCTATGTTCCCTATCATCCCTCTATTCAACTCCACCATTCTTACGCTTCTATTCTGGATACCTTCTCTCCCACTCCCACTCCCTCAGTATCTAACTTTTTTCTGTGTATTGTCTCCCTCAGTTAGATTGTAAGCTCTCCGAAGGAAAAGACACTTTTATTTATACCTACAGCATCCAGTTTAATTCTTGACACGTAGCGGGTATGTAATAAATGTTTATAAAATTAAATTGAATTGAAATTTAAATGAATTATATTATTATACATAATTTTGTTCTAGTTTCATAAAATAATCCTTTGGTAGTTTGATTGGCATCACACTGAATAAGTAAACTGATTTATGTGATATATTGATTTGGTCTATTCATGAATAGTTCATTTTTGTCCAATTAGTTATATGATTTTTATTTGTATAAAGGGTAATTAGGTTCATACAGTTCCTCTGTGTTTTGGAAAGTAGATTAGCAAGTATTCTATCTTCTCTGTAGTTACTTTATTTTATTTTGAAGTCATCTATTTTATTTTTATGGCTTCATTCAATTTATTTTATTTTTGTTTCCACATTATACCATTCCCAAACCCTCCCTCATCTAGTCAGAAGGGAAGAAATACAATGTCTATTAAATTATTCTATTAGCCATGTTCAGGAAAGGAAGGAAGTAGGGAGAAGGGAAGGGAAGAGAAGGAAAGGGAAGGGAAGGGAGGGGAAGTTCCTTCAGAACTGTGGTGGGTTGATTCAAGTTACTGTCTTTCACAGTTGATTATCTTTATGCTAATGTTGTTACTATGTAAATTGTTCTCCTGGTTTTTCTCACTATTTTGCATTAGTTCATATAAGTCTTCTGGTGTTTTTCTGAAACTATTCCCTATATCATTTCTTACAGCACAATAGTACCAATATTGCCAGGTTAAGGGACTGCACAGTTTAATGGCTTTGAGAGTACAGTTCCAGGTTGTCTTCCTGAGTGGCTGGACTAGTTCACAGCTCTAGTAACATTTTATTAATGTACCTATTTTCCCACATTTCCTGCAGCAATCTTCATTTCACTTGTTTTGTCATCTTAGTCAATCTAATATATGTGAGTTTGCACCTCAGAATGTTATTATTTTTCGCAAATATTTTGTTTATTTTGTTACATTCTCAAGTTCCATTTTAAAAATTAACATAATTTTGATTTCCAATTTTAATCCTTCTCCTTGGCCTTCCTTGACTTCTTGAGAAAGCAAGTAAGATGATATTGATTATTTTTCCACATTAGCCATGTGGGGAAAAAAACACAATAAAAATAAGATCTATAAAATGGAAAAATATTCTTCAATCTGCACTCATAATTCTGCAATTGCTTCTCTCTGTATCTGTCTCTCTGTCTTACTTTGGGAATTGGTTGCATTTTTCTTCTTGGGTCCTTTGGAGTTGTCTTGGATCATTTCTTTTACTAAAGTAGCTGTGTTTTGCAAATGATCATCATTACAGTATTGTTACTCCTGTGTACAGTGTCTGAGAGAATGGGTTTAATTTGCATTTCACTAATTTTTACTGATTTTGAGCATTTTCATATGATTACTGAGAGCTTTGATTTTTTCCTCTGAGAACTACGTATTTATATCCTCTGACCACTCATTAATTGAGGAATCATTCTTATTCTTATAAATTTTACTTAGCTTTTTATTTATTTTAGAATGATATGTCAGAGGAACTTGCTGCAAATATGATTTTCCCAGTTTCCTGTTTTCTTCTTACTTGATTAGTATTAGTTTTGTTTGTGCAAAAACTTACTTGACTTTAATTATTTAAAATTATTGATCTTACCTCCCATTAAATGCTGTATCTCTAGTTTGGACATGTACACTTCCGCTACCCATAGATCTGATAAGTACTTTCTCCCATGCTCCACTAAATTCTTTAAGATTTTACCACTTATGTCTAAATCATGTACTAATTTTGAGCTTATTTTGGTACAGAATAGGAAATTTTGTTCTAGGTCGAGTGCCCACCAGACTATTTTCCAGTTTTCCCAGTAATTTTGTTAGATGATGAGTTCTTGTCCCAATAACTATGATCATTAAGTTTATAGTCCATGAGGTTATTGTGGTCATTTGTTATAGTATATTGTGTAACTTGTACAATCTGTGTCCAAGTTATTAATTATTTCAATTAATTTTTATTTGAATCTCTAAGGTTCTATAAATAAACAATCATATCATCTGCAAAATGTGACAGGTTACTTCTTCTTTGTTTATACTTATTTCTTTAATTTCTGTCTCTTATCTCATTGCTATAGCAAGCAAATCTATTAGAATATTGAACTGCAACAATGGTAAGAAATATTCTTGCATTTCTCCTCTTCTTGCTGGAAAGGTTTCTATCTTATCCCCATAACAGATGATGCATGTTCTTCATTTTAGGTACCTACTACTTATCTTGTTAAGGAAAAATTAATTGATACCCATACTTTCTAATGTTTTTAAAAGAAATGACTGCATTTTGTCAGTATCTTCCGAATTTATTTAATCATATGATTTTGTTTAGTTTTTTATTATATTGTCAATTATTATATATTTTTAATATTGCAATTGTTCTGCAGTCCTGATGTAAATCCCATCTGATTATAAGGTATCATCTTTGGGATATATTATCACCTTAGTAGTATTTCCTTTAGAACCTTTGCATCAATATTTATTAGGGAATTTGAACTATAGTTTTCTTTGCCTATTTTGACTCTATATTTGTGATTATATTTGTGACAAATAAGGAAATTGGTAGGACCTCTTCTTTATTATTTTTCAAATAGCATATGTAGTATACAACATGATAGTTCTTAAAATGTTTGGTAGAATTCTTTTGTAAATCCATCTAGTCTTAGTGTCTTTCTTGTTTGGGGGAGTTCATTTGGGTCTCTTTCAATTACTTTTTCCAAGACAGAATTATTTATGCAACATATTTACTGTTCTGCTAACTAAGCAATTTGTACTTTTGTAAATATTCTTTCGTTTCCATTTTATTAGATTCTCGGTTCTGCTGGCACATATATGGGTGAAATAGCTCCCTATTTTTTCTTTATTTCTTCATACCCTTTTCATTTTTTATACAGATAACTGGTTTCCTTATTTCTTTTTAAAATCCTATCAGTATTAATCCAAAGGCTCTAGTTTCTGGGATAAAAATTCAGTATTTGGGAGGGAGTGTTTGCTTGGCCAGATTAAACACTGGGTAGCTGTTAAGTAGTCCCCCAACTTAGAAAACCCAGATGTTGGTGCTTCTCTCTCTGGGAACTAGATTGGTGTGACTCTTCTCAGAGATAATGGAATTTTGATGGAAATTTTCCTTGTAAAAACCAAGAAAAAACTCCAGTTGTGAATTTTCATGTGCCTGACACAGGTTGGAAATAGATATATCAGCCAATGGAGCTATACAGTGATATTCAAATTGCTACACAGATATTCCAATATGGGCTTTAAACCTATTATCAGAAGACCAAGTAAACCTTTAAAATTTGGCCAACAATACCAGGCCAGAAAATATCTGCTCAAAAATATTTTGGGAATTTTCATTTCTAATGGACTTGGGGGGTCTTTTTAACTTGATGGAGTTACAAATATTAAACTTAAATTTATTCAAGAAAGATAAACATCTTTCAGTAACCTAGGAGATTCACTTATTTAAAACTATAAATGGGATCTAATGAAGATTTGAATGAATGGACTGTTCATTTAAATAATAATTAATATTATTTCATGATGAATAATTAAAGAATAAGTCAAAGTCTTTAGAACTCAATGCTATTTTATGTAAAACAGGAGACAAGAGCAAAAGAAGGACATGTTGCATATTAAAATATTTGAATAATACAGAAACTTGGAAGTTTTAGTATATGACAATAAACTTAACTACTTTTGTTTGTAACTGTTAATTTATATGCAATCATACAAAGATCATGATATAATGTAAATGGTTAAATTGAAATTTTTTGTTGATCTTCGAAAAATGAACTTATGCAATTATTTTAAAAAGCAATATTTGACAAAAACTTCTGGGAAAACTGTAAAATAGTATGTCAGAAACTAGGCATAGACCAGCATTTCACATCATATACGAAGATAAAGTTAAAATGGGTATCTGATTTAGGCATGAAGGATGATACCATAAGCAAATTAGGAGAACAAGAGATAGTTTATCTGTCTGATCTATGGAGAAAGGAAGAATTCATGACCAAACAAAAGTTAGACAGCATTGAAAATACAAATTAAATAACTTAGATTAGAGTAAATTAAAAAAGTTTTGAACAAACAAAATCAAAAACCGAGATTAGAATGAAAACAAAAAGGTAGGAAACCATCTTAACAGCACATCTCTGAAAATGGCCTCAAATATATAGAGAATAGATTTTGTACCCTTTAGGACAAACAGTCATTTCTCTTTCCAAGTGTGGCCTGCACAACTTTCGTTTCCTTTCTATTTCTTTTCTCTCTCAGGCTCAATTAATTTATAACATAATTTTAATTAAAATTTTTTAACTTTTGCATTGCAAAACTGTATCACAGAAATAAACAAAATATTATATTCAAAATTAGTTAAATAATTATTGTACATTGCTATAATTAAATATAATAGAATGCCCCACAGTAATTCTGGTTAATGTACACAAGAAAATAAGGAAGGACTTACATGACAGGAAAGTAAGTGAAGGAGAATAGGATATGGGGGAGGGATGATAGAAGGGAGGGCAAATGGGAGGAGGGAGTAATTAGAAATAAACACTTTTAGGGAGGGACATGGTCAAAAGAGAGAATAGAATAAATGGGGGGCAGAATAGGATAGAGGGAAATATGATTAGTCTTATACAATATGACTTTCGCATGAAGTCTTTCGCATACACATGTATAACCTATATTGAATTGCTGGCCTTCTCAGTGGGGATGGATGGGGAGGGAGGAAGGGAGGGAAGTTGGATCTCAAGCTTTAAAAACAAATATTTAAAAATGTTTTTATATGGCTGGGAAATAAGAAACACAGATAATGGAGTACAGAAATTTATTTTGCCCTACAAGAAAATTGAGGAGATGGGGATAAGGGAAGGGAGGGGTATAATAGAAGGAGGGAGATTGGGGGAAGGGATAATCAGAATATATTGTGTTCTGGAGTGGCTAGAGGGGAGAAAGGGGAAACTCAAATTCTTGTAGCAATGAATGTTGAAAACTAAAAATAAATAAATAAGTTTTAAAAAAAACAAAGAAAAAATGACAGTCCATTGATTCTTAAATGATCTTTCCTTGTTCTATCAACCAAGTCAACTTTTTTATGAGAGATACTTTATATTATCTTCTCTTTTTTCAATCTTTTGACTTTGTTTTGATATTCCTTTTTGTCTTATGTCTTCCTCCATTTGGTCCATTCTAATTTTCAAGGTGGCACAGCCACTTAGGTAAGATTTGGTATCTTTTATTACCAACAGTTCACTCTTTTCCTAAATTTCTCCTTGAAAGCTCTGGTGTGTGAGGACCTAAATTCAGATCTCTCTCTTGATGTTCACTTACCTATGAGATCTTGGTCAAGGAACTTAAATTGCTAAACCTCAGTTTCCCCATTCATAAAATGAGGGAACTCTGAAGATGGACTCTTAAACTCCCTACAACTCTTGATTGATGATTCAATCATCCTAAGGCCCATACAGGAAGCTAAAACTGCGAATATGTGCTTCTTTTAGCACAGCTGGCTGAAGGCAATGATGTAATACGGTGTTTATGGGTGCATAGGTTATAAAATGTAGAAAGGATCTTAGGGATTAACTACTACAACTCCATCAATTTCTCCCTCCTTTGATGGATGAGAAACTTGAGGTTCAGACAGAAGAAGTAGCCTGCCTAAGAATACACTAACATACTATCCTATCACATGATATGTGAGATAACATAATCTATTAGATCACAAACTCAACCCGCAGTCCAGGGTAAAGCTTGGAGAGGGAGCCTGAAATCAGCAACAAAAACTCTGAAGTATATCTGTAGTACATTGACACCTAGAGATGACCTTGAATTCAACTCCACCCCAGACAAGCAGCTGCCTCCTAAGCTATCAGTGTTGCTCTAATTTTGATGTAATTGCAGAAGGATTCAAGTGATGTTAACATTTCCCTAGGTCTATGATTTTCTGTTGTTACCTGACACTTAGATATTAAGCTCATGATTTTAAACTATCTCCCTTTTAAAAAGCAGCTTCTTTTTTTCCAACCTGGTCAATTTTTATATCCACATAAAGAATTAGCTATATAAGTCCTTACTATTCACTTATAAAGGATTTTGAAAAATCTGGTGAACAAGGAGCATCTAAAGATGATTTTCTACTTCCTGACCAAATTAGTATTATTCAGTGTCTACAGTAAGAAAAAAAGGAGGAATTTATGAAATTCTTCTGAGAATTTTTCTCTACCATTTAGCAATGACCACCATGTCATTTTGAGATAAGTTAACCAACCTACTAAGAAATCAAGACACATGCATAAAACATGTATGCATGTGTGTGTGTATATATATGTATGTATATATATCACGCTCCTTTGGATGTGTGCGCACACACACACACATCCAAAGGAGCATGATTAAACATTAATACTTATAAGCATAAGAAATAATTTTTTAAAAGGCAACAAAGATTGAACCTGGGGGAGAGGGAGACATGATATGTCCGGTTGAGTCTCCATCATTTTCACTGCCCATGCAGGACTTTAAGTTTCATCAGCTTGTGAGGATTATAACACTAGACCTAATTTATCAACTTGAATCTTTACAAAAAAAAAAAGCTTCATTCTTTGACATAGCATTGTTATAATGACCAATTTTCTAATTCCTTGCAATAAAATGGATTAGTTAAAAAGGATAGAGCAGGTAGAACAGGAGTGCTCCTCCTAAGTCCTCCTTCTAAGCCTCTGATGAAGAGGTCAAAGAAATATGTCACACAAAATCCTTAAGACCAGACTGATAGAAAACTACAGTGTTTTGGCCAAGACAAGCATTAGTAAATATGCTATAACTTTTTAGATGTAAAGAAATACCTTTTAAATTCTTTCAGTACGAAAAATAGAATAACTGAGAACAAATTGGAAAGGTAAGAATTAATAAACAACTGTTATGAACTGAGATCTTAAAGACTTGCTTACTTTTAAATCAATAGACAAGTGACAAAGGAATGTCATCAGTGTTAGTTTTTTGGGAAAAGACAATAGAGCCTTTGACCAAGGAGTTTATGGCTCTCCCTAGATACTTTTTCTAGAAAACTGTATCAGTTCCTTTATATTAAAGAAATGAAAGAACTTTCGATTACAAGTGTCCTAGATAATAAACATATTTTAGGTACATTATGCAAAGACTAGTAGTAACTAGAAATCAGTCACTGTGAAATGTTCTATGACAGTCACAATACAGCTGGCCTTAATCCCCTGGCAAATTGTAGGGTGGCAAGGGGAAGGCAGGATCTCAATTACAGAAACAGGAGAGTCAGGAAGAGAACATAAAAAGATCAGGTTCCAATCCTCAAGCTTGGAATGATGTTCATTGCCATGCTCTCCAGTCAGCTTTGTATTTTCTTTCTCTTTTCCTTTTCTACTTCAGTTTTTCATACTCCAACTTTGAACACTGCTATAATTTCTTGACAAATTCTGAAAGGAATATATTATCTGCAAATCAAGAGTTAAAAGGACAACCAATGAAATCATGATGAAGCAGGAATTGTTATGAATCCCACGCAAATCTTCATCTCTAAAGTTTATTATTTACCTTTATTACCACATTGTGAGGGGGAAAAACTTTTGGTATCCACTGATGGTCAGTTAAGTTCAGAAAATAATCATTAACCTTCGGCAACTTCAAATACATAGAGACACAAGGATATCATGTGTTTTCCAAAAAACAGCAGTGACAAAAGCACAGTGGAGTTAAAGTTTAGTTGAAGTCTAAAGTACAAATCTGACAATTTGTACAAATGAATTCTTCTGGGCCTTTTCACTATCATATAGCAGTGACTATTCTATCATTTTGGATTTTATTAATTATTTTTATTTATTTCATCAAATATTTCCCAATTAAATGTAAAAACTATTTAACTTTTTTTAAAATTTTTAATTCTAAGTCCCCTCCTTCCCTTCTGCTCTACTCTGTTCCTTAGAGAATCCTAAGAAATCAACTAAAATGATTTTGGTTATACATATGAGGTCATGGGAAATGTATTTTTATATTAACCATGCTACCAAAGATTGCACAAACAAGATAATAAAAAAAGTAAGCATAAAAGTGTGCTTCAATTTGCATTCAGAGTTCATCAGTTCTCTCTAGAGGTGGATAGTACTTTACATCATGGTTCCTTTGGAATTCTCTTGAATCATCAAAGTACTCTTTCACAGTTGATCATCCCTATAATATTGCAGTTACCATGCAAACTGTTCTACTGGTTCTGTTCACTTCACATTGCATCAGTTGATGTAAGTCTTCCCAGGTGTTTCTGAAATGATCTTGCTTATCACATTTCTTATAGCAAAATAATATTTCATTACAATCATATACCACAATTTATTCAACCATTTTCCAATTGCTGGCCATTCCCTCAATTTCCAATTCTTTGTCATCAAAAATAAAGCTGCATTAAATATTTTTATACAAATAGATCCTTTTTCCCTTCTCATTGATCTTTTTTGAATACAGAACTAGTAATAATACTACAGAGACAACGGGTGTGGCATTAAAGAAGTAAAATAATTTGAAGAGATTTGTCATTTTTATTACATTGACTTGGGCTACCCATGAGCAATTCATATTTCTCCAATTGTTTGGATCTGTCTTTATTTGTGTAAAAAGTGTTATGTAATTGTGTTCATATAACCTTTGAGTTTGTCTTGGCAGGTAGACTCCCAAGTAAATCATATTGTCTGTGGTTTTTTAAAATGGGATTTCTCTATATTTTCCTGTCAGACTTCATTGATATAATATAGAAATGATGATGATTTGTTTGGGTTTATGTTATATCATGCAATTGTGCTAAAGTTGTTGTTTCAAGTAGTTTTTTAGTTGATTTCTTAGGATTCTCTAAGTATGCTATTTTATCATCTACAGTGATAGATTTGTCTTCTCAAAGTCTATTTCTATTCCTTAAATGGTTTCTTCTTTTATTGCTGTAGTATCCATTGCTTATGTGTCTGCGTGTGTGTGTTCATCCTTCACTGACGAAGAAGACCATGCCATCAGAGAAATGATGACATGACTTGCACTTGACTTTGTTTTGAGGGAGGGAGGGCTGTGCAGGTCACCAGCCTCACTTCTCCTCCAGAGCCATCTGAATCCAGGGACTATATATTCATCAGGATGACTGGAGATGACCCAGGATGAGACAATTGGGATTAAATGACTTGCTCAAGGTCACACAGCTAGTGAGTGTCAAGTGTCTGAGGTGAGATTTGAACTCAGGTCCTTCTGACTCCTGCACTGGTGCTTTATCCACTGTACCACCTGGCTGCCCCAGCATCCATTTGCAGTATAATGTTGAATATAATATTGAATTATCACCACTATTAAGTGGTGATAATGGATTTTCTCACTTCATCCCTGATTTTATTTGAAAAGCTTCAGATTTATCCCCAAGATATAATGACAGCTCTTGATTTTAGATAGATACTATTTATAATCTTAAAAAAGGCTCAGTTGATTCCTGTGCTTTCTATTCTTTTTTATAGGAATAGATGTTGTATTTTGTCAAAAAAAAAAGCTTTTTCTACATCCATTGAGATAATAGCATGATTACTGTAATTAATATTATTGATATGGTCAATCATGTTGATAGTTTTCCTAATAATGAATCAACCCCACATTCAGAGTAGAAATCTCATCTGATCATACGGCATAATTTTTGTGATTTATCACTGTAATCTTCTTGAAAGTATTTTATTTAAAATTGTTATTGACATTCATTAAAGAAATTGCTCAGTAACTCTCTTTCTTTTTTTTACTTTTCCTTGTCTCATATTTTTGTCATAAAAGGAATTTGATTGGACTCTTTCTTGACCTATTTTTCAAATACTTTATATGGTATTGGGGTTAATTCTTCCTTAGAAGATTGATAGAATTCACTTGTAAATCTATATGATTAGGTGGATTTTTTTAGAGAGCTCATTAATAGAGATCCTAACTTTGGAGTATAATTAGAAGATAGTTCTTGCAGTCAACAGGAACCTTTAAAAATAAATAAAGGCAGTCACGGTATGTCAGTTGAGTCTCACTCAGTTTTACCGCTCATTCTCTTCTCATAAACTTATGGAGATGGCAGCACTAACATTAAACAATTTATTTTATCAACAACAATTTGTTAAGTACCTACTACATACCAGGTAATGTACTTGGTCTTTGAAATACAAATACAAAACTCCTGCCTGTCACAATTGTGCTGTATGTGAATGGGCAACTCATAACTGATAGAACCAAGGCAAAAAGGTGAACTTGGATTGATGAACCATAAGTTTGAATCCAGGATCTGCCACCTATGGCTTCTGTGATCACGGCAACTTTGCTTTACATAACTGGGCCTTGCATTTCTCATCAATAAAATGAAAGAGCTTGGCTTAGAGAGTTCACAGTTTCCTTCCATATCTAGAGTCTGTTATCTTTCAGCCTTAGCATTCTCATTTGAGAAATGGGAAAAACAACCCCACAGGTTTATTTTGGAATCCAAAAGAACAAGTGTATGCCTAGTACTGTGAAAACTTTAAAAATATATATTATTACCTATATTAGACAAATGCCAGCTTTTTTCTGTAAAATTGCTGTGAGAAAATATTTCATTATGGTTTTCAGAAAATTTTATTATTAATTAATTATCTATCTGCCCTTTGCAAATGAGACAGAATAAGATAGTTATAGTATTCAATATCTCACAACATTGAGGTGAGAAGAAAGCATCCACCATAGGTGTTCTCAGGGCAATACTCAGGGTGGAAGTCTCCATAAAGCCCCCAATTAAATTTCAGATGCTGACCAAGGTGAGGGAAATCTTCCCAAGGCAAATGATAACCCTCAGCTACTGGCTAGCTACTAACTTCCAGCTACTTACAGGGAAAAATCCTTTCCTCTTCTTTCCTAAATCATATCAATCACCACCACCATTTCAAAGTTGAAAGGGACCTCAAAAGCCATCACAGCATATACATGAACAAATATCTTATCTACAAAATACCTAACAAGTCATCCAGCCTTTGTCTGAAAACTTCCAATGAGGAGAACCACTACTTCCTGAGAAATCACAATTACATTTCTGGATTATTCTAATCCTCAGATTCATTCATTCATTATTCAGGTAGTAGGAGTTGAACTAGATTTATTGAAAGGAGTGCTAATTTAAATCAAGATTCAGCTGGGAAGCTTTGTGAACTTTACTCATACCTTGCTCTCTGACATCTTAAAGTTCTTCTTTATGGACGTGTTCCTGAAAAATAAAATTCATTGTACCCTTTGATGGTCAATTGAGTTCAGAAAATGGTAAATTACCTTAGTTACTTTATCTAGACAAACCTATAAAACTTGTGGTAACGTTGGGTGGTCAGTTAAGTTCAGAAAATAATAATTAAACAACTAATTTTAAATAAGTAGAAGTTCAAAGATATTGGATTCTTATCAGAAATTACGACAAAGCCAGAGCAAAGTTAAAGTTTGATTAAAAGCTAAAGAACAAACCAAAAAATCAAACAATGTTTATTAAATGCCCCCTGTCTTCTAGGCCTTACACTAGGCACAGTGCAAATACAAAAATCCTACTCCAGCAGCATGCTGTACTACGTGCTTGAAATACAAAAGTTCTGACAATAGATATTTCTCTATGATCACAGGCAAGCCATGAGTCATGGTACAATGAAAAAGGAGATATATATGAATCCATTAAACCCAAGTTTGGATTCCAGCTCTGCAACTTACAACTTTTATATCTTTGGGAAAAGAATATAATAACTCTGGACCCCACTTTTCATCCTCATTAAAAAAAAAGAGAAAGAGAGGATTAGATTCAGATAGCTCTGAGGCCCTTTCCAGCTCTACTTATGTTATCTTTCAACCTTAGCATTTTCGTCGGTAAATTGGGAAGAATAACTATTTTTAGTACCTGCCTGAAAAGCATGGTGTCAAACCCCAAAGAACTAAAGCATGGAGAATGCTTCACAAACTGTAAATTATGCACAATGTCAACTCTCATTATGAGTTAACATTAAGAGTTGCCACAAATGAGATAAAAGCAGACATAGTTGTATTATTCAAGACACCAGAGCTGGAAAAAGGATAAAGCCCTCGCCATGTGTTCACTTGGTATCCTTCATGGAAATATGCATAGTTAGGAAGTCTCCACAGCACCCACACCGTGCAACCAAATTCCAGATATTGACCAGAATCAGAGCCATACTTCCAAGGCAATTGAGTAGCCTCAGTGACCAATTAACTACTAACTTTAAACTATCAATAGGAAAAAAAAAATCTCTTTATCTTCCTAATAATAGGAATCTTCTTATCAAATCATAATCAAGTCTTCATTATTAATCTTCTTCCCTAAATCACATAATCATATGAGTTTAGAGTTGAGAGGGACCTCAAAGGTCATTTTACTACAGTACATACATAAACACATTGACTGCAGCATACCAAACAAATGTTCATCCACCCTGAATACCTTCAAAGAGGGGGAATCCATTACTCCTTGAAAAAGCATAATTCCACTCATATATAATTCTTACCCTTAAGAATTTTCCCCTCCTATCAAACATCTATCTGTAACTTTCATGGTTGGTCTTAGTTCTTCCCTCTGTTGCCACACAGGTCAAGTCAAATCGTTCTTCAACGTGACAACCCCTTAAACAGCTGAAGACAGGTATCACACCTTCACCTTCCTCTGCCCTCACTACAACATCCTCACTTACTTCAAAGGAATTTCATGTAGAATGTCTTAAAACCACATGCCAATTTTGGGTGGCCTTGTACCCTTAGTGCTTAGGATGTCCAAACACATGATTTCATTTCCCTTTCACTTTTCTAGTGAATGTGAATAGTTTGGTTTTTTGGAAATGTTCTTTCTTTTGTATTTGAATGTTTTTCCCCTGATGGTTTGCAGAACTTATTATTTCTGAATTAAAGTTATTAAATTGAATCATAATTTGTCTTTGAGCTTGCAAGTGTGAGTTTTGTTTTTTCCCTGGAGGAGATCCACGAATTTTTTCAATTAGAATTACATTTTCAGTGTTCAAAAATTCTGAGGAGCTTTTTTTTATTATTTCCTTCGTTATACTGTTAAGATTTTTTTTCTCCTGAAATAGTATCTGGGAGACCTTTGAGTCTTAGGTTGTCTCTATGGATCTCATCTTAAAGATTTGCCGATTTCTTTGGCCTAGTGAGCATATTTTCTTTTAATTTTGTTTTTCTTTTGCTTCTCATCTTCTAAGTTGGGTTGTATTTCTATTTATTTGTATTCCCACTCTATTCTTTTTTGGGGTTTTGATGAGGCATTGTAGATTCAAGTTCTTCTACTCTGCTTATGATTTTTGCTCTTCAGGACAGAAATTCTGCTCTCATAGTTGTTATTTCTTTTTTAAGTCATTCAGGAACAATACATTGTGGTTCCAGGTTCTCCTCAAACTTCACAGGGTCCTCTGGCTCTTCAACTTTTGGATCTTCCTTTCTCTCATTTTGTGGTATTTATTTGTAGATTCCTTAGGTCATTTATTAGATTTAGAAGCCATATTTCCTTCTGCTGTTAAAGTTTCTGCTGTTAATTTCCCCTTTGATGCCTATAGTTTGGAAATGTCTTCTTTGAAGAAATCTTTGATACTTTCAGGGCTTTTTCTGCTTTATTTTCCTTATCACTTATTTCCTGACTCTCTCCCCTCTGACTGTGTTTTCCTTGGGGGCTAGGTCTCAAAACTTCTCAGCCTCCTCCCACACCAGTCAACACCATGCTAGGTCTCTGTCTCAGGTGACTTTGGGGTGGTCTTGACTGGTCCCCATAGTATGCCTTGTTTCTTCCGTGAAGCTTGATGGAGACCATACAGCCCCACGTATACACAGTTTCCTCTCCTGATGATCTGTCCCATTCCTTCTGTTCCTCAATTCTATGACTTGGCATCATTAATTTAAGTTTGAGAGATCTTGGAGATCACAGAAAATGTCTAATTTACCATCTTGTTACTCATGTGGTCTTGAAATAATTGAGTTTTTTATTTGTTTATCTGCTTCTTTATCTCCTTATCTGTTTGTCAGTGTAAGCATTTAGAGATATGTTTTTCTCATGTACTGCTTTGACCACATCTCATAAATTTTGGCATGTTCTCTCAATGTTGTAATTATCTTTAATGAAATTATTGATTGTTTCTATGATTGATTCTTCTATACATACACTTTTAGGATTAAGCCATTTTTCCAATTAATTTTTAAACTTTGCTGCAAAGGCCCTTTATTGAATGTAATTTTATTTCATTATGGTTGGTAAAAGATGCATTTAGTATTTCTGCATTTGGGGAGGTTTTTATCACCTAACATAGTCAATATTTGTGAAGGTGCCATGCACAACTGAGAAATACATGTATTCCATTCATTCCTATTCAATATTCTCCACAGTGCCATCAAATTTAACTTTTCTAAAATTCGATTTCCTTGTTTATTTTGGTACAACTTATCTAGGTTTAAGAGGGCTAAATTGAGGTACCCCATTTTTATAGTTTTACTCTCTGTTTGGTTCCATTTCCTATCTTGTCCAGTGAGTCCTGCTATTGCTTCCTTGGTCTATTGATCATTGTGTTATTCTAGTATCTAGAAACAGCTCAGTCTGTATGACCTGCAAGCATTCTATGCTACCAAAGTGGTCCAGTACAAGGCAAAAATCTCATTTCTTTCCTCCTAATATGGAGGAAAGTTTCTGGTCTGTGTAAAAGTCTGATCAACATGCCTATGATCTTCTCCTGGTTAGAGTTCCAGTATATTACTTCTGGATTTAGCTGCTATCAATCCCTTGGAAATCTCTGTATGTTCAGATTAACAGAAGTCAAATTTCCCTTCTGATTGAAATTCCTGTCCCAGTTATTCGTGTGCTTGAAACTGGACAATGGCCTGGAATAATCCTACTGTGCTCCTGAAGTCTAAGAATGGTTGATTCAGTACTTGATCCTTATTAGGCACAAAGCCTAGGGTACAGAGCCTGGACAAAACTTAAGCATGTATCCCATCATTAACTAGTCACCCCTGGACCTGTAACCATGAACTGGATAGGGATCAAGAGAGCTGCTGATTGGCCTCTATTCCTTAATGCTTACAAATTTAGCCCACGATGTGCTGTTACTGGGACCATTTCTGGTGTACAACTTCAGTCCCCTGCCAGCTTTTTTGCTGTATCAAAGTCATTTCTGGCTAGATCTCATGCTCAGTATTCGCAAAGCTTTCTGTTAGCATTTTTATGGAAAAAAAATATTCAATGTTGTTTTTTCTTCAGTTTTTCAATCAAATTTTGGTCTCATTCAATTTCTAGATATCCGTGGAGGAGCCATGAAGGAATCCATTGTTATACATGTTCCTACTGCTTCACTATCTTAACACTACTTTTTGGTGACCTTTCTTACAAATTAGACACTCAAAAATGGCAAATTACTGCTTCACTTCTAGCTTATCCTGGCTCTGATCAGCTCTAGCTACTACTTAGTTTCCTAAGCAATGTGCTACCTAAATGCATCTTTACTTCCCTAGGAAGTTTATAAAATCAATCTCTAAAACTTCTCTATAGCTCCAAGCCTCCAGTCAGAAATCCCACTCTGGAAGAAAAAAAAATATGATTTTCAAACCTTTTTAAATGCTGCATTTGAAGAGCTATACAAATAGTTTAGCATTATGAGTAGTTGACAGTTTCACCACACTTTCAGGCATAAAAGGTAAATTGAAAGTCTAAAAACAAAATAGGTAAACCCAATTTTAAGAAATAAGTATCAGCCTTCTAAGTTAAGCATCTCAGGAGTGGAGGGAAATTAATCAGACTCAAGTATTTCTAAGATGAAAGAAGATTAATGGAAGTAGGGAAAAGATGAATGACCACATTTTGTCTAGTCCATTTTTCAGCAGCACAAGATCCATCCTGAAACACCCCTGCTTTGGATCCAGAGTTCAGCACTGGGAACCTCATGGTTAGAATCATCATATGTCCCATCTTTGCGAGCACAGAGGAATCTGGAAAGATGGTTAAGTGGGTCAGAAAATTTCAACTTGTCCAAATTTCCCTCATAAACAAGATAAAATAGTGCCTCAAGGTGAACACAGAGCAGCAAAATAAACAAGAGTTGGAGCAGAAAAGTAGTCTTCCTGGAAAAATCTGAGAAGATGTGAAGAAAAATCCCAGGACTGAGCTTTAGTCCTCATGAAAAGTAAATACCTCCAGCCTAGTTCTACTAAAAAAGCAAACAGAAAGCCCTAGGGCCAACTGAGTTGAGGCTGGGTTGTCAGGCCCAGACACAGGAACTTTCACCTCCCACATAATGAGGGCAGCAGGGGGTCTGGCTGAGGGGAACAATGAGGAAAACTCTATTAATAAGGGATTCCTGAACCAAGAGTATGGCCCAAGGTGAGAAGGAAATAGCACATGCACAGTGAGTGCAGAATGGGCATTTACAATAGAATATAATTCTTGCTTTTAATTCCAGGTCAGAAGGGAGAACTGAACACAGACATGAAGCCAGAGGTACCATCTCTCATATCAAAGGACTATAGCTGACTACCAAAAAATAAGCTGCTACAAATGAAAAAAAAATTAAAATGGCAAAGGAGAAAGAATTCAACCATAGAAAGTTACTATAGGAATAGAACACATCAGGGCATGTCTTCAGAGGAGGATACAGAAGCAAAAAAAAAGCATTTCCTACCCCAAAGAGTAGTGTAAAATGGTCATCTGAACAAAAAGAATTCATCAAAGAACTTTAAAAAACAAGTGAGAAGGATTGAGGAAATTTTTTTTAAATAAGAACAATCCCCCCAAAAAAATCAAGATTATGAAAAGAATGTCAATCAATTAGAAAAGGTAATCAAGAATCTGAAGGAAGAAAGCAGCTTCTATAAATTAGAATTGGGTAAGGGGAAGACAGCAAAGTCATAAGAGAAAAAAGAAATAACAAAACAAAATATATAGAATGAAAAAATAGAAAATAGTAACTGAACAGGAGAATAGCTCAAGATGAGAAAACATAAGAATAATCATGCTAAAAGAATCTCGAGGGGGAGGAGCCAAGATGGTGGAGTAGAAAGACACACATATGCTAGCTCCAAAACCACAACCTGTAAAATATCTGTAAAGAAGAACTCCTAACAAATTCTGGAGTGGTGGAAGCCACAGAACAACAGAGTGGAGGAGATTTCTGTTCCAGAAAGACCTGAACAACCCTCATGAAAGGTCCATTGCACAGGGGACCAGAGCAGAACCCAGCCCTACCTTGGCCGCATGGCCCCGAGAGGAGCAGATCTGAGTAGGCTTCAGGGACAGAATCTCCAGTGACCGCTAAGGTCCCGCCACCCACAAGCACTACAGGTCAGTGAGAGCAACTTCTGGGCTGGCCAAGAGGGGAGCGGGGTGTCTCCATAACTCAGGCCCCCTTGGGAGACAGCAGCAGAGGCAGCAGTGGCCAGGGGCTCCCGGAACAGATAGGACCTCAGATCCATTACTGAAGTTCTCCACAAAAACCCCCTGAGGGAACTGAGACTCAGAGGTGGCCCTGCCCCCACTTGAGAACCTGAATTTAATCTAACCCTGAATAGTAGCCAGGCCCCATCCCTGAAAGCCCTGAGGCAGGAGAGCAGCATTTGAATCTCAGACCCCAAGCACTAGCTGGGTGGATCTAGGCGGGGGTGGAGAGGAATCTCAGAAGTCAAGTAACTGGCTGGGAAAATGCCCAGAAAAGGGGGAAAAAAATAAGACCATAGAAGGTTAATTTCTTGAGGAACAGATGTTTCCTCCTTTCCTAAGAACAATGCTTACAATCAGGTAAAGACATAGAAGTCAAGACTTCTGTATCCCAAACATCTGAAATAGATATCCAATGGGCTCAGGCCATGGAAGAGCTCAAAAAGGATTTTGAAAATCAAGTTAGACAGGTGGAGGAAAAACCGGGAAAAGAAAGGAAAGAGATGCAAGAAAAGCATGAAAAAACGGTCATTACCTTGCTAAAGGAGACCCCCAAAAAATGCTAAAGAAAATAACACTTTGATAAATAGGCTAACTCAATTGGCAAAAGAGGTTCAAAAAGCCAGTGAGGAGAAGGCTTTCAAAAGCAGAATTAGACAAATGGAAAAGGAAGTTCAAAAGCTCACTGAAGAAAATAGTTCTTTCAAAATTAGAATGGAACAGATGGAGGCTAATGACTTTTTGAGAAACGAAGAAACCACAAAACAAAACCAAAAGAATGAAAAAATAGAACATAATGTGAACTATCTCATTGGAAAAACAACTGACCTGGGAAATAGATCCAGGAGAGATAATTTTAAAAGTGTGGGACTACCTGAAAGCCATGATCAAAAAAAAGAGCTTAGACATCATCCTTCATGAAATTATCAAGGAAAATTGCCCGGATATTCTAGAACCAGAGGGCAAAATAAGTATTCAAGGAATCCACCAATCATTGCCTGAAAGACCCAAAAAGAGAAACTTCTAGGAACATTGTGGCCAAATTCCAGAGTTCCCAGGTCAAGGAGAAAATATTGCAAGCAGCTAGAAAGAAACAATTCCAGTATTGTGGAAATACAATCAGGATAAC
>CM053772.1:88354475-88364605 GCA_028658325.1 Potorous gilbertii | reverse complement strand
TATGTACCAAGCATTATATTAAGAGCTAGGGGATTAAAAATAGGCAAAAGACAATCAAAATCCCCAAGGAGCTCACAATCTAAAGAAAAGGCAACACCTCTAATCTGGCATTGTTTTGAAACTCTGTCATACACCAACTATGGGAGGGACCCAAGGTAAAATCCATATAGGCCAACTCAATATTTTATGAATCAATTCATATTAAGGTCCAAAAGCAAAATTTCAAATGTTCAATTCATTAAGAACATTTTCTATACTTTTTTACCCTAAAAAAAGGAAAAAAGGTTAAAAGGGAACAAAAGTAAATTATGATACAAAAGAATATCATATATTCTTTAGAAATTTTTGGAAAAGATAAATGTCCTAGTGTCATTCCACAAAGATTTTCTTTCCTCTTGAGTAATTTCAGTGGAAATATACAATTCTAGTCTAGAAGGAACAAAACTCATTCTTTACTGGCTTTAGTGGGTTAATTCATTCTTGCTGGCTGGTTATTTAAATTAAATTAAAATTTAATTTAAAATTAAATTTAAATTATTACTAAACATAGTCTAATCATATTTTCCCTCCTTTAGCACATGACCATTAATTTTAATTTTGGTAAATAAGCAGGTATCTACAGAGACAACTAACTTCTCAATTCTCCTTGTGTCCCCAGGATTAACGATAGAACAGCTTTTATAAAACTTATTGTTGTTTGTGGAAGTTACTAAATGTGAAATAATTTCTTGATTTTGTGAGTAATGGCAAATGCCTAGCTCCTATCCAGTGTATGCCGTAGTTACTCACAAACCAATAGGAGATCAAGAACTCTTCAAAGAAGTACATCTGCGCTTCTCTTCCTCTAAAGAACAAAACTCTCAATACCTTTGAAGCTCTAAGGCTTCCTTATTGATTGATTACATCACAGACACACATAGTTTTTCAAATATACTTTGTATGAAATATTTTTAACTTTATAGGGATTGGGTCATCGATTAGAGGTGGAATCTGTGATTTCATTGGCAGAGGGGATTCCTTATTGGGAACTCCAGTTTTGACTAGAGCACAAATTAAATATTAGAGATAATTTACTCCTGATATTTTTTTTAATTCACCAAATATTTTAATCCATCCACAAGGATTTAGTGATTGTTTCATGTAAAACTGACACTATTGTGGGTAACTGAGCATTTATTGGTTGGATTATGAAAAAGTAGAAAATATATTCACTGCTCCTGAGAAATGAATGATCGGGGTGTGAAAACAGTTAGAAGAAACAATTAAAGAATACCAGATAGTGTATAACCAAATGTGTGACTGGTACAGACCATAACAACTATTAAAGTTGAGAACAGACAGATCAACATGAGCTAAGGAGACAAGGATGATTTCATGGAAAGAAATTTTGACTTTGAATCATGAGCAAGATATGAATAAGTGAAAGAGAAATATTCCAGGTAAGAAAGAAGTATAAACAAAAAGGAGAAAACTGTAAAAAACAAAAATGTTCATTCAAATGATAAGAATAGAGTTCCTAAAAGAATAAATTTAGTTGAAGCTATGTGATGGAGGGTCTAGAATGACAAACTAAGGTGTGGTGATTGCATAAGATTGATAATGGGAGCCCTATTCCAGTTTGAAATCAGAGAATTGTCACCAAAATTGAAAACCAATCAATAAGCATTTATTAATTATTCACAAATATTCCTAAAGTTAATCTGTTATGAGATAAAACTAAGAAGTCTTACTGAAGTTCAAGAAGATTACATGACATTTAATACTGCCTATTTTTCTCTTGTAAAAGGAAATTGAAAAGATTTGACATTGATATGTCATATTCAATGACATATCAATTGCTAACCAGAACTCAGTATTATTAGTAATATTGTTACATTGTACTGGTTAATTTCCAACTAATTATGTGACCAACAACCTTTTCTTGCTCACTTATTGGCTCTATAAGTTTCCATGTTGATAATTATGATAATAACTTGCTATAAATCAAAATAATAAGAAAATGTTTATTGAATTGAATCTGTCCACATGGAATAAAATATTTCTCAAACTGAGAACAAAAACATTTCAATAAAAACTAGTGCTCATCTATAACACAGCTTCTTCCCCTATGTCTCTAAAGGAGAATTTCTGTAGGAGTTGGCTAATATCAACTTTCATGCTCATAAGTATAAATTTCATCCCAATACAGTTTTGGGACCAGTACTGAAGTAGAGGCACACATAGAGATTGATGCTTACCTTTTATTCCTTATTGAAACAATTTTTTATTCAAAATAGCAGGAGAAAAGAAGTGAAGAAAAAAAGATGATTTGAGGCTTGTCACAGAAAAGAAAATCACTAAATTTGAGTCTGAAGCATAGGCTTCCAAATTCGGACTTTTTTATTTGTTATATGCATGGTTTTGGTCAAACCACTTTTCAAAATCCATAAACTGAAGGATCTGGGCTGGATTGACCTCTATGATCCTATTTAATTCTAAAGCTTTCTATTATTACTGTATATTTGAGGTCTCCACATATGGCCATCAATTAGTGGCATATACTAAACACTTTAATAGGATCAGACTAAATTAAATTTTAAAAGCTAGTGATTATATGTTACACTGCAACTATAAGACACATTATCCATCTACATGGCATTTTCTTATTTCCCTCCTTTAATGCACTATGTCTATTCCTGATATATTTTGTAGAAATCTCACTTTTTAAAAATGATCATTTGAAGACAATTGAGAATTCTATTTAAAGGAAGTCAGTCCTAATCTGTTGTGAAAACAAAGCATCTTCTAAATGGGATTATTTTAAAGAAAGGCACATTTCTACAAACCCTGTCCATGGTACCATTTCCATTACAGTCTGAATTATATTCCCTGGAACATGAACTGAAGAGAGAAACTTGTCTGGAGACTGAGCTCATTCTATATTTGTTCAGCCAATGTTTTGCAAAAAGATAGCAGTCTCCCCAGAATGTAGTTAGCAGCATGAACTTGACCTTGCCTTTCCATGAGAGAATGAGGTAGGGGCATTTAGAAATGTGTGGCTTCAATTCTGAAGAAGAGTTAACTTTAGCCATTCAAAGCTCCCTAAAAAAAGTCATTCTAAAGACAGAATTCCTGAGGGACTATTCTCAATACAGGAGTGTACGCACAGATTGTATGGAACCATAAGCAGCACATAGATCAGGAATGTCTGAATCCTGAATAGAGAATAATGAAAGTATTCAACAGGAAGAAGATCTCATTGATATAAGGACACTTTATAAAATAGTTTTATAAAAGTGTATAGAAAAGACTTCATTAAGTAACTGCAGTTACAGAACATTAAAATATTGATTTCATTTACATAGCACTTTAAGATTTGCAAAGCCCTTTATATGCATTTTCACATTTGTTCCCCACAATTACTCTGTAAAATAGCTTCTACAAGTCTCATTATCCTCATTTTACAGATGAAGAAATTGAGGCTCAGATAGATTAAGTGCCCTTAAGTGAAACCTCTTAAAGGTGTTTGAACCTATATCTTCCCGACTATGAGAGCAACACTTTGTCCTTTGTCCTAAAAAGATGGTAACCTCACATACCCTTAGAACCAGAGATTCTATACCAAAGCGACCATTGATAAGAAGAAAATCTCTATATACACCAAAATATTTATGGCAGCACTTTTTGTGAAAAGCAAATTGGAAATGAAGTTGATCTTCATTAAATGGGAAACAGCAAAGCAAATTATGACACATGAACATAATGGGATGTTACTGTGCTGTGAAAAATGATGAATGTAATGATATAGAAAAGCATGAAAAGATCTACATGAAATGATACAGGGTGAAGCAAGCAGAGCCAAGAAAACACAAGAGCAACAACAATGTGAATGAAAAGAACAACTACGCACCAAAAAATCTAATATGAATGATGCACAATAATAATGAAAAATCAAAGCTTGAAAGAAGAGTTATGAGAAAATATTCCTATTCCACCCCTCCATGAAGGGTGGTACACAAGTGATTTACATTGTACATGTTTTCAAATCTTTTCAGTACATCGATTCATTGTATTGATTTTTTTCATCTTTTTTTGTCTTTAAAATAGTATTTGATAGATTAGATTGTTATGTGGGAAGAGGAAGTAGAGGGATAAAGGGGGAAACAATGGAGATATAAAAAACAGAAGACAGCAATGAAAACTTTTTTTAAAAAATCTAAAAAGAGGTTACTCCTGACAAGTTTATATTCATTTCTACTTACTGACCCCAGCACAGGCATCCTAAATGTAAATAAATAAGGAAATATAAGAGAAGTTCACAGAATTGTCTCTCTCATTTTCAATTAAGAAAATTCTAAAAGTTATAAGGAACAGAGAGATTAGCTCTCTCACTCAGCTGAATAATAAACAAAGGTAAAATTGAAACCCCGGTCATCTGTCTCCCAGTCTTATGTTCTTCCCTCTGTCCCTACTGAACACATATAGTGAATTTTTTTCTGAGTGAAAAAAATCTATGCCTTTAAAGGTGGAATTCCTCTGACACTAGCCAGTATACTCCATCATGATGAAAGACAGAGGGTGGAATCATCGATGCTGTCCATTTGGGAATAATCCATCTTTCAACTTTGACAGTTTTCTTAGCAACCCTTTAAAGTCTGCTTGCTTTGTGGAACAGCCTGAGATTTTTCATTAATTGCCATTCATATGTATCCCATCACTAGTAGGGTATCATATGTAACTGCTAACTAGAAAGAAGAGAAGTAGTTTACATGAACTGAGATCACAAATCAAATCTGCCTTCTCCAGATGCTACTATAATAATTTCTTGAGAAAAGCTATAAGACTTTCCTTAACACATGGCAAGTTGAAGGTATGTACAGATTTAGAGTATAAAAGGATATACATAGCGATTGAAGGAATGTGTCTTGCTTTGCTATGCAAATTTGTCAAAGTATTTTTCTTTTCCTTTTTTTCAATATGGCAGGAGTTGGAGGGAAAGAAAACAAATCTCTGTAAATTTAACAATTTACAGGGTGCTGCAGATGTGAAATGTTAAATACACATTCAGATAAAGTTCTGATATTGTTCATTGAATTTATAATTTTTACTTTATTGTAAGAGACCTCTTCAGAAAAGGGAATAATCTGTGTTTGTAATGTAAAAATAAGAAACAAATAAAAAAAGAATATTAGAGTTAAGTATAATTCTCATTCTGCTAATGACATGATTCAAACTGCCTACTTTCTATGGAAGTGAAAACTGTAGCCATATTACTATTTTCCAAAAAGAGCACCTGTGAGTCATGACAATGATAAAGGAAAATATTTCAGAAAAACCACATTTGAAGCAAATGGTACTGACAGAGCTTTTTCTTCTCACTTCTCTTAAGGTCATTTCTTGGAAAAACCAGACTAACACTGAAATTCACCTAGACAAAAGATGCTAAATAAAATTGTTTTCAGCCAAATTTGCATTTGTTATATGTGAAATCTTTGGGAAACCATTTTGTCTATTCATAATTTTCTAACTTCCACTTCTTGGCATCTCTGCTTATCCTTCCAAAAATGACTACCTTCTTTCTAAGCCATAGAAATCCTCACTCTCAGTTAGTCATCATTGTAGGTCCTTTCTAGTATTACCTGATACATTTAACAATTTATCCCTTGAAAGGATATTTGCATTTTAATTGATGCCTTTAAAACTGAAAAAATTCAAAGGAATGAATATATAATGGAGATTGGGGGGGGAGGACTGGGGCAAGGTAGTTTTCCAAGTGTACCTTGCATCAAATCAAAACTGCAGCTATCCATTTATAAGACCAGCTTTGCTCATATCCTTGTGTTCTAACATTCTTCACTAATATGTAGCTCAGAGAACAGTATGGAGATTGGGTGACAGGAGAATGAACATTTAATGATTACCATTCCTCTCCAAGAAGCAAACCCCTGATAACTTGCAGAATACTAAAGAAAGTCCTATATGAAAGGATCAGTTCCCAAACTAAGATGAAAAAGAATATAACTCTCTTCACATATGTGTCCTAGAACGGTCTCAACATCTTTACATAGGCTTAAGCTTTGCTCAGTCATTTGACTAATCAGATCCCTAGGGACCCTTTCAGGACTTTATCTTCTCTCCATTCCCACTGCCAGAACTCTAGTTTAGGTTTTAATCTTTGTTAATCTAAATAACTTCAATAGATTCTGAAGATTATCTGCTCCCTAAGGATATGAAAACTTAAATTGTTCCTATATGGATGATTATCCTATATCCAAGAGTGTTATGGACAAAAATTCTGATAAGAGCCTCCAATGTATGGACAGACTCCAAAGTTATAGAATCTTTTCTTAAAACAGAAGGAGGTCATAATCCCTCTTTTAAGTCACATCAATGATTTAATGAAAATCTGAGAAGGGGAGAAAATAGGAAAGGGAGGGAAGGTAAAGGGGCTAGATGAGAAGTAGAAAAGACACTAAGTATGATAAAGTCATTCATTACCAAAGGAGTTGAAAAATGGATGCCATTAAGTGGAGGGAAGAACCATGAAGTGGCTTGTGAACTAAAGACAAATTACCTTTTTCATCATTTTGCTTAGAGTTGGCATTGGTTGCTTTGGTGTTTTATTTGGGGACGTTTTTGTTTGTTTGTTTGGTGGGTTAGTTGGAGGGTTTTTTCCTATGTGAGTAGAACTTCAAGGACAAATAGAGTGTTTCAGCATGCCTTTGCCTTTTCAGACCATTCTTATGTTCCAATATATGGGAAAATACCAATCTCCAATGACAGACCTGTCACAAAGCCTGTACTAAGAGATGAGGCAAGTAGGTGAATAGGAAGTGAGGGGCAGCTAACTGTTTGTTTCATTTTCTCACCTTGTTGGACAGAACTGCATCTATCTCCTCCTGCAGTCTCTACTTGATGTCACAGTGAGTGGCTAGCTTGTAAGCAAGAAAGGAAAGGGTAGAGGTGGTTGTTTCATTGCCAGCAAAAAGAATGATAATGGCTTTCATTATCACTCAGTTCTGAAGTAAAGAAAGAAACAGTAGATATTCAGACAAAGTCATTGTGTCTTTGTTATACCCCTCAGTCAATTAATAAAAATTCAATAAAGATCTACCTGCCCTGCTGATTTCCTAGAAAAAATTTCAAATACATTCACAGATATGATGTGGGTTTTTAGTGTATTAACTATCACCAAAAAACTAAGCCTAACATGGGTCATAAGACCTTATTTCTTCCTTGATCTGTTCTATTCCTCTCACACATCTGCCCCATTCACAGTTGTGGATTTAGGATATGGAAAAGTAATGTATCATTTCTAGGAATTCTCCCTTCTTTTTATAACTGAATATCAACCTTTATTTCTTCCTTACCATAGCTTAGCCTTTTGGCCAGGGAAGTCTTTCTATTTCAAAACAGTGTCACATACTAAGGGAATTTCTACCAGGCTTTAAAATAAGAATAATAAGAAAAGGTTTCCACACAATTCACCCAAACAAACCAAAAGTATATGGAATTATAATTAAGATATCCCAGCACTATATTTGGTCTATATTATAACAAGGAGGCTCTGGCCATTTTACTTGTGCAATCTAGCTCCATCTTCTACCATAGAGACTAGCTATGGACAATGGTGACATTGATGCCTCCAGGAACTTAAGGTTGAACATGAAAACTAATGACATTCAAGTGGAAAATAGATGCCAGAAAAATAGGAATGGGTAAAGGACAAAAGGGGGCTGCATGGCAAGAATAAGGAATATTAGATTAATAGAAGAGGCAGAATGGTGTGATTTGGTGGTTAAATTATGGAATTTCACAATCTTCTTGGCATTATTCATGAGTTCTAAGGGGGGAACATTCTTTCTTTCTACAGAGGGGTAGGAGAAGTTTTTGGAACTCAGGAGATTGAGGATCTGTGCAATCAAACTATCCAAACTAACTAATATGCTGCAATCACTTCTTTATCTGGATGTGAATAGCATTTTCCTTTGTGGGACCTTTCTACTTGTCTTGGATCATTGCGTTACTGAGAAGAGTTGAGTCATTCATAGTTGAACATCAAACAATGTTGCTGACACCATGTATAAAGTTTTCCTGGTTCTTCTCATTTCAATTTGGATTGATTCATACAAGTCTCTCTTGGTTTTTCTGAAACCTACCTGTTTACCATTTCTTAATGCACAATAGTATTCCATTACACACCACATCTTGTTCAACCATTCCCCAATGGTTGGGCATCCCCTCAATTTCCAATTGTCTGCCGCCATAAAAACAACTACTATAAATATTTTTGCACATGTAGGTGCCTATCCCTTTTTAATGATATCTTTGCTATATAGAGCTAGTAGTGACATTGCTGGGTCAGGGTCAAAGGATATGCATAGTTTGTTTGGTTGTACTTTGGTCATAGTTCAAAATTGCTCTCCAAAATGGTTGGATCAGTTCACAACTCCATCAACAATGCATTATTGTCCCAATTTTTCCACATCCTCTCCAACATTTATCATTTCCTTTATTGTCATATTAGCCAATCTGACAGAGTTGAGGTGATGACTCAGAGTTGTTTCAATTTGTATTTCTCTAATCAAAAGTGATTTAGAGCACTTCCTCATATGCCTATAGATAGCTTTGATATCTTCATCTGAAAACTACTTATACCCTTTGACCATTTATCAGTTGGGGATGGCTGGCTTGTATTCTTATAATTTTGACTCAATTCTTCACATATATTTGAGAAATAGGGCCTTTATCAGAGATACTTGTTATAAAGATTGTTTTCCAGATTTCTACTTTGCTTCCAATTGTGGTTTCATTAGTTTTGTTTCTACACAAGTTTTTTTTTTAATTTAACATAATCAAAATGCTCTTTATCTCTTATTTGGTCAGGAACCTATAATTCACTTAACTTCTTTAAGAATTTGAACGCTAGGGGGAGGAGCCAAGATGGCAAACATAGATATGCTAGCTTTGAACCCACAGCCCATAAATTACCTGTAAAAAGGAACTCCCAACAAATTCTGGAGCAGTGGAAGCTGCACAGCAATGGAGTGGAGGGTATTTCTGTTCCAGAGAGCCCTGAAAAACCAGCACCAAAGGCCCATGATGCACCAGACCCGGAGCAGAGCCCAACCCTACCTTGGCCACGAGGCAGTGAGAGGAGCATATCTGAGCAGGCTTCAGGGAAGGAATCTCCCGCAGTCACAAAGGTCCCTGCACCCACAGGGGCTACAAGTCAGCAAGAGAGACTTCTGGGCTGGCTGAGATGGGAGGGGGGTGTCTCCATAACTCAGGACCCCTCAGGAGGCAGCAGCAGAGGCAGCAGCAGACTGAGGCTCCCAAAGCAGGCAGGGTCTCATGGTCCATTGTTGAAGGTCTCCACATAAATCCCCTGATGGAACTGAGACCTGCAAGGCAGCCCTGCCCCCACCTGAGCACCAGAACTTAAGCTCACATTGAATAGCAGCCCCACCCTCTGCTGAAAGCCCTGAGGTTGGGGAGCAGAATTTGAATCTCAGACCCCAAGCACTAGCTGGGTGGATTTGGAGGTGAGGTGGGTGTGGAAAGGAATCTCAGAAGTCAAGTAACTGGCTGGGAAAATGCCTAGAAAAGGGGAAAAAAATAAGACCATAGAAGGTTACTTTTTTGGTGAACAGATGTTTCCTCCTTTCTGATGAGGAAGAACAATGCTTACCATAAGGGAAAGACACAGAATTCAAGGTCTCTGTGTCCCAAACATCTGAAATACATATTCAATGGACCAAGGTAATGGAAGAGCTCAAAAAGGATTTTGAAAATCAAGTTAGACAGGTGGAGGAAAAACTGGGAAAAAAAATGAGAGAGATGCAAGAAAAGCATGAAAAACCGGTCAATACCTTAATAAAGGAGGCCCAAAAAAATGCTGAAGAAAATAACACCTCGAAAAATAGGCTAACTCAATTGGCCAAAGAGGTTCAAAAAGCCAATGAGGAGAAGAATGCTTTCAAAAGCAGAATTAGCCAAATGGAAAATGAGGTTCAAAACCTCACTGAAGAAAATAGTTCTCACAGCCCATAGATTCCCTGTAAAAAGAACTCCTGACAAATTCTGGAACAGTGGAAGCCATGCAGCAACACAGTGAAGGAGATTTCCGTTGCAGAGAGCCCTGAAAAACC
>CM053772.1:88305268-88353975 GCA_028658325.1 Potorous gilbertii | reverse complement strand
CAAATGGGGAGAAAATTTTGGAACCCAAAATCTTGTGAAAATGAATGTAAAAAGTTAAATAAATTTAAAAATAAATAATAAATAAATAAATTCTAGAGCACCAGAAGACACAAAACGACAGAGTGAAAGAGATTTCCAGTCCAAGTCAGCCTGGAAGGCCAACAGGAAAGGTCTATTGCACTGGGCATGGAGCAGAGCCCAGTCCAGCCTGGGCCATGCAGTGTGGCAGGGACAGGACCAGAGCAGGATTCAGGACAACATCAGAAGCAGCAGCTTCCAGATTGCTCAAGCCACAAACACCAAAGACAGCTTCAAGGGTCAATGAGAAAGCTCTTTCACCTGGGTGAGAAGGGAACGCAGTCTGGCCCTACCAGCAGCAGCCTATGCAGTGGCAGCGTTTATTTTTGGAACCCTTGGCTAACAGACCCTGGGAGAATTGAGCAGCTGATCTGGGTCTCAGCCCTGAATGGGGCTGTCTTGGGGTGAGAAGGAGCTGGTGGAAGCTCTGAAGAGGGAACCTTACTCACAGATTCTGGGCAGAAGAGTGTTCGTGATTGTTCCCAGATCAGAGGGCAGGACATGAGAGGAGTAAACTCTTCTCCCTTGACTGTGATACCCTGGAGGAACTGAGAACTTACAGGTTCCCAGAGTATACCCTCCTCTTGACAAAGGACTCAAAAGTCAAATAACCCAGTGGGAAAATGACCAAAAGAGGGGAAAAAAATAACACTATACAAGGTTACTTTCTTGGTGAACAGGTATTTTCTTCCATCCTTTCAGATGAGGAAGAACCATGCATACCATCAGAGGAAGACCTAAAAGTCAAGGTTTGTGCATTCAAAACCTCCAAAAAAAAATATGCAATGGTCTCAGGTCAAGGAAGAGCCCAAAAAGGATTTTGAAAATCAAGAAAGAGAGGTGGAGGAAAAATTGGGAAAAGAAATGAGAATAATGCAAGAAAATCATGAAAAGCACGCCAACAGCTTGCTAAAGGAGACCCAAAAAGAAGCTGAAGAAAATAACATCTTTAAAAATAGGTTAACTCAATTGGCAAAAGAGATTCAAAAAGCCAATAAGGAGAAGAATGTTTAAAAAGCAGAATTGTCCAAATGGAAAGGGAGGTTCAAAATTTCACTGAATAAATATTTATTTAAAAATTAGAATGGAGCAGATGGAAGCTAATGATGTTATGAGAACCCAATAAATTACAAAACAAAACTAAAAAAATGAAAAAACAGGAGACAATGTGAAATATCTCATTGGAAAACAATTGACCTGGAAAATAGATTCAGGAGAGACAATTTAAAAATTATGGGAGTACCTGAAAACCATGATCTAAAGAGAGCATAGATGCTCTCTTTTATGAAGTTGTCAAGGAAAACCACCCTGATATTCTGGAACCAGAGTGTAAAACAAATATTGAAAGAATTCACCAATCACTTCCTGAAAGACATCTGAAAAGCAAAACTCCTAGGAATTTTGTAGCCAAATTCCAGAGTTCCCAGGTCAAGGAGAAAATATTGCAAGCAACTAGAAAGAAGCAATTCGAGTACTGTGGAAATACAATAAGGATGACACAAGATCTACTAGTTTATACTTTAAAGGACTGAAGGACCCTGGATTATGATATTCCAGAAGACAAAGGAACTAGTATTAATACCAAGAATCACTTAGCAAAACTGAGTATTATACTTCAAAGGGGAAAATGATCACTGAATGAAATAGAGGACTTTCAAGCATTCTTGATAAAAAGACCAGAACTAAATAGAAAATTTGACTTTCAAACACAAGAATCAAGAGAAGCATGAAAAGGTAAATAGCAAAGATAAATCATAAGGGACTTACTAAAATTGAACTGTTTACATTATGACATGGAAAGATAAAATTTGTGACTTGACACTTTTCTCAGTATTTGGGTAGTTGGAGGGATTATACATGCATACATACATTCATACATATATATATATATATACATATATAGACAGAGAGCACAGGGGCACAGGGTGAGTTGCATAGGAAGGGATGATATCTAAAAAAATAAAATTAAGGCATGAGAGAAGAATATATTGGGAGGAGAAAGGGAGAAATGGAAGGGGGCAAATTATGTGTCATAAAAGAGGTGAGAAAAAACTTTTTCAATGGAGGGGAAAAGAGTGGGGTGAGAGGGAAAAAATGAAGCTTACTCTCATCACATTTGACTTAAGGAGGGAATAACAGGCACACTCACTTTGGTATAAAAATCTATTTTACACTACAGGAAAGTAGGGAAGAAGGGGATAAGTAATGTGGGTAGAGATGACAAAAGGTAGGGCAAATTCGAGGAGGGAATAATTAGAAGTAAATACTTTTGAGGAGGGACAATGTCAAAAGAAAGAATAGAATAAATGGGGGGCAGGATAGGATGGAGAGAAATATAGTCTTACACAACATGACTATTATGGAAGTATTTTGCAAAACTACACATATATAGCCTACATTGAAGGGCTTGACTTCTCAATGGGGAGGGATGTGGAGGGAGAAAGGGAGAGAAGTTTGAACTCAAAGTTTTAAAAATGAATGTTGAGAATTGTTTTTGCATGCAACTGGGAAATTAGAAATACAGGTAATGAGGTATAGAAATCTATCTTGCCCGACAAGAAAAGAGAGAAGATGGGAATAAGAGAAGGAAGGGGTGTGATAGAAAGGAAGGCAGATTGGGGGAAGGGATAATCAGAATACATGACATTTTGGGGTGAGGGTAGGAAGAGACGAGGAGAAAATTTGAGACTCAAAATTTTGCAGAAATGAATGTTAAAAACTAAAAACAAGTAAATAAACATTAAAAAGAAAAAATAAGACTGGGACAAGGCTTGTTAGAGCCAGCACCTGACAGTGTCAGGAGGAATCCTGCAATGGCAGTGTAGGGAGAAGGACACAAAATGGACATTTTTTTGTTTCAGATTGAGGGAAGAGGCTGGTTTCTCACTCCCCAAAGAATGATTCCCAAAGAATGATATGTTATGTATGTATCTTTGTGTATGTTTAAGGACATGTGAACACTCTGATAATGAGTTGTTACGCTATGTATTCTGCAAATGTGAAGTTCATGATGTGTTTATTTTGTGGGAATTATGTTACATTTACTTAATAAATATTAATGCTTACTCGGATACAAGTTGGCTATGTTATGGGTATGAAAGATCTTGGGACCAAATGTAATAATGAGAGTTAAAGATCTTCCTCACCCATTAATAGACTGAAGATGGATCCCATTAAGGGAAGCTTGACTAGGGGTGGCTTTTTTTGTAAGAAGGCCCATGTCTTTTGTTAATTGTTAATGAGACAGTGAGTCACAAGGGTCATTATGCCCTCTGGCTCTGAAAAGTATATATATCCTGAGGGTTTGCTTTGGGGCTTACTCTTTGGAATAAGATTCATGTACCAGATGAGACTCTGGGTAGCCATTAAGGAGTCCCTTCTCCCCCTACTTTGAAAACTCAGGTGTTGGTGCTTCTGTCTCTGGTAACTATGTATGTATGTAATGGTCAGACTGTTGGCTCTGTCTGTTAATGTATTGCTTATGGTCAGACAGTTAGGAGCCCTGTCTGTTGGTCTTTGTTTCTCTGTTTCTATTTTTTCTGTTGGTATATATGATTCAAGGAGATTGTTGACCCCTCAAAAATTGGTTTCCTTTTAAAAAGGCAGATCTAAGAATCTGTGCTAGCAGGCCATCCTGGAGATGTCAGGATGTTTGCTGTTACATACACACAGCAAAACACAAAAGGAAGGTTTTCTATGAAATCAAAATCTCCATTTTGTACCACTTATTTTGTCTTTTTTTAGAACAAAATCAAGGGGCAGAGCCAAGATGGCAGAGTGAAAAGATACAGATACAGAGGCTCTCCCCACATAGCCCATAAAAAAACTCTCAACAAATTTTGGAGCAGCAGAAGTGGAGAACAGCGGAATGGAGGAGATTTCCAGCCCAGGGTGACATGAAAGGCCCACAGAAATGTCTGTTGCACCTTCAGCCTTGGCCATGCAGCTTGCATTCAGCCCTCGGGGGCAGAATCTCCAGTCACATAATCACCAGTCCCAGTAGCAGTGGTTCCTAGATCCTTCAGCCCACAGGCGCCAAAGATCAGTGACAGGGTTTTTTCAGCTGGCCGGGAAAGAAGGGCCTTCCCATAGCTCCTGCAGCAGGCAGCCACCTCAGAGGCCACATTGCAGGTGCAGCAGCCAATCCATTGTTGGAACGTAAAAACCCTGGGGGCACCGAGAAGCCAATTCTTGCCTCTGCCCTGTGTGGAGGTCCTGGGGGAGCTGGTCTTAATTCTATACATTGTTTCAAAATTGTCCTGCTTGTCTGTTCTTCTTTCTGAATGTCCTACTGTTAAACTCTTCTTTACATTCAGAAAATTTAACCATGGCCCTCTGGTTTTTTGAAATTACTATTACTAACCCTTAAATCACAACTTAAATAAACTTGATTGCAATCATATTTGCCTTGCTCTTTTGGGTTTAAGCTCATTTTGGTTATAAGTAAACTATCTTCTTCTACTTTTGAAGTAATCATAAAGCAGTGGTGCTTCTTTTTGTGTAGTGTATAGCATTAGGGTGCTATGCAAAGTAAACCAAACAGGAGCTCTTTCTTTTGATAAAGATCTCAATAGTAATTTCATGTTTCATACACACACACACACACACACACACACACACACACACACACACACATACACACACAGATGTATGTATGTATTTGCATCTTTGCTAAAGCATAAAATTATTCAATTAATTTATTTCTCTATTTTGCAACTGAATAGGGTCTCTACATTATATGGAGGATTACAGTTTTGCTCTCTAATTTCTGCTTTTCACTCCTAAATATAATTCCAATGATCATCAGTTTTAGTCAAGGGGATCTTAAACTAAGGTCCATAAATTTACATTTTGTTTTCATTTTTGATAACTGCATTCCGATATAATCATTTTTTATGTTTATTTTGATGACTATATTTCAATATAATCATGTTTTTTATATTTATTTTGATCACTGTATTTCAATATAATTAGCATCCTGTCAAATCCTATGTATTTTATTTTATGCATTTAAAACCACTATTCTGAGGAATTCACAGAAACTTCACTAGACACGTCAAAGATATCCAGGACATCAAAAAAGGTGAAGAAATTTTTGCCTTAACCTATCAATCCAACCTATATCATTTGATTCTAAAGCTGTAGAGAATCTGGTCTAGAACTAGAAACCTCTGCAATAACTCCATTACCTGACGTCTAATAAGCCTCCTGAAATAACTGAAATGGAGTTATTGCCAATGCATGAATAAGAGAATGCATACAAACATATATGTGTATGCATGTATATGCACATATAATGTATATGTATATATCCATGTATACACATGCATAGTCTCCATAATTATTCTGCCAGTTTTGCTCCTTTCCAGTCCTCTGAACTCATGTTTATGATGGATATTGATAAGGTTGCTTCATCTTGAAGCCCTACGAAAAGAAACCCCCTTTCCCCACTTACCTTTCTCTACCTCCCTCCATGACTCCCAAATATAATAATTTCTTCCTTTAATCTTTTCACTTTACCCATTATAATGTAAGTTAAGTGCTAGAATTATAAATATGAACAAGCACAATGGTTTCTGCCCTTGATCATATTTATAATTCTAGCACTTAGCTTAGTGATTTCCTGGCATAGGGTAAGCACCTGATAAATGCTTTATCATTCCTTCATTTATGTTGACCTAAGCAAGGGATTCATTGGATATCATATAAATAAATAGGTTGAGGCTCAATTATAGGAAGTTTTGAAGGGTAGAAATGTTAAATGAATGTGGAGTCTTATAGAGCCTCTATATAGACTTCAAAAGCAAGGAAACATAAATAGAGATTACTACTCTAGATAAGTAAGTTTCATATAACTATCATCCCCATCTGTTGTGAGGCAAAACTAAAAATTTGCTGAAGTGCAGATTATGTTTGTTTATATCTTCTCTAACTAATACTGCCTATTTTTAAATGGACTAGCGTCCTTTGATTTTCATGAAGCTACATTGGTTACTACCTAGAACCTAGTATTCTTACACATGGTTTTCAATTATGTAGCCAAGATGTCCACTCGTATTAGTCTGTTAATTCCCAAGAGCTGGTACTTGTTATCATTATTGTAAAACATTTAAATTGTTATATTGATAATAAATAAGGATTTACTAGACACACAATAAATATTTGTTAACTTTATTGTTAACACATGGTATAGGAACCTGCTCAAAATTAATATTTTAAAAAGCCTAAGTATTCATGACAAGCTTCCTTACTGATATTACCTTACATATTCTAAAGAATTTCTGGAGGACTTGGATGATGGCAACTTTTATGTTCAAAAGTCAAATCTCCTCCCAAGGCAGTTTCAGAGATCAGAAACAAAAAGAAAGTAAATGTGAGTGTTGATGTCTTCCTTTTTCCTTGCTGAACCTAGTTTGAGACAAGAAAGAGAAAAGAAGTTAGTGAGAAAGAAGATTCAAGACAGGTACTGGAAGAAACACTGAATTTGAGGTCCAAAGACACAGGTTCAAATCCTACACAGAAATTTGTTAATTGTATAACTTTGGTTAAGTCACCATCTATCTCTGGGCTTCAGTTTTCTCTCCCATAAAGTAAGGTAGTGGGTCTAGAGGAGTTCAAGGCCCCTTCTTTTTCAAAATACTATGCATATTTGGGATCACCACATAGAAGCTTAAACCCCAGGAATATATTGAACCCTTTGGTGGGGTAACCTTTGATCAAGCAATAAGTAAGTATTAGTATACTTATAGGAGATACAGACAAACCATAAGACCCTACCCTCCAGGAGCTTTCTTCCTTCTGTGCCTCCTTTCATGAAGTAGACGTGTTCTTGAGTTTGTATAAATTAATTTTGGCAAACTGATGCTCCAAAGACAAATCAAGACAAACAGCTATTCAAAGGACGTCCATGCCAATTCCTTTATCAAGCAAAGAATCTTTATGTAATGCATATAACTTCTCCTTTAAGGAGCTGTTTTGCGAGTTGGAAATTTTTATATTGGAATTTCTGAAAACAAGACAAAATTATACTTGCAGATTCAGTTTATCATCCTCCTTACATTATACTACAGGAAATATATTTGTAACAGAATGTGATAAAAGAAATACCTTAAGACTGAATTCATACTATATTTATCTAGTCATGCAAATTTTATGGAAAAACAACTACTTTACTAGGAAAGGAATCAGAAGCCTAACCTTGACCTTGAATATGACTTTGTCTTTCTAGGAGGGGATGAATTAGGGCCTTTTAGAAATAAGTGTGCCAGCTCTTCTGAAGTGGTAATTTCACAGAGTCAATGCCTCCTTACTGATAACGTTAGAGACAGAAAAGTTCCTAAGAAGCTTCTCCTAATACAAGAGTAAACCATATGTAACATATGCATTAGGAACACCTGTATCCTTGATAAAATTTTCTTTAAATATGTTTTTTTTAAGTTTTTTGCTATTTTGAGCTTGACAAACACTAAAATGAATATTTCTATAAAGGAAAGACAGAAAAGGCAAATCAAAAATCTCACCACATAAAAACTATTTTTTTCATATAAAGTATATATTCAGTTCAGCGCATTAATTCTAAAACTGTCTTCTTGTCTGTGTTGCCTCTAAACTTCCCTCCAATCTCTTCTGTGCATTTTCACTGCTTCAAAGATGCTCTTTTCTTTCTTCCTTTTTTTTTTTGACATTACTGTCATTATCTCTGTTTTTTTCTCCCAATTATCCTCTTCAAGTGCTTACAATTTCTGAATCTCTCTTTCTGTGGTCCTAGGCTAGATGAAGACGTTTATTCGTCTTTCTGTTTTAATTTCCTGATCATTTTCAGTTTGGTATTTTTTCATAGTTCATTGCTAATATACACCTAAGAGATTATTTTTATTATTAACATTCAACTATGTATATTATACATAAATTATTATAAATGGCATTTATATAGATCTGAGATGTTTGAAAAATACTTTATACCTGTTATCTCATTTGAACCACACCACACCTCTGTCTGTGCTTCTCTATGACTTTTGACACCACCAATTTAAGTGCTTTCCTCAATAGCCAAGCATTTTATAAATATCCTCAAGAAAACTAGATTTTATCATGTGGAGATATAGAACGTAAAAATGTAACCTAAAGTAAGCAAGAACTTTATGTAATATTTTAAATCTGCAGCATAATGCTTCATACAGATAATATGTTTGCATTCTTTTCTATTCAGGGATCCCCAGATATATTCCTTATAGGAAATTAACAGATAGAAGATTTAGAGCTAGAAATAATTTTGGGAATCGCGTAGCTCCATCCATTCATTTTACAGATGAGAACACTTTAAAATGCTGAACCTAAAACAAATGAATCCCAAAGAGGCAGACATATTATTTGTATCCTTTTGTTCTGACTCCCAATTTGTTTCTCTTTTTAGGACCTCACTACACTCTTCCTGACAAAGCAATCTGTACAGTTAGGGCAGAACTCCTCTGGTTCTGGCCAGTATCCTGGATCATGAGGAAGAGCATAGATTGAGATTGACACCACCATCCATCTGGAATAGTCAGTCCATTGATCTTAACAGTTTTCATAGCAACTCTTTGAATTCTAGTTCCTATGAGTAACAACCTGAGAGTTTCATTCATCACAATACCAAATATTCCATCTGCATCAATGCATCATTTATGACTGAGGCATGGGAAAAGAGATTCCAAAACATTGAGATTATCCATCTGGTCTTTGCCCACTAATGTTCAGTTCAGTGGCAGTCACTGAGTTGTTTGTATAAAATAAAGACAGTGTTCATGTTATTGCTCTTCAGTCATTTCAGTTGTGTCCCACTCTCTGCGATCTTATTTAGCATTTTCTTCCCTATATCCAACAGTAATATCTTCTAGAGCATAATCCTAAAGTCATTTTGGTTACCTAATTGGTGGAGAGTTGGGCTCACTACCTGCATACAAATTGAATGGAAATTTCTTAGTTCCATCAAGAAAAAACTGCATTTCATGTTGATATTTTCAAAAAAGGAGGCATCTTGAACTTATTATTGTAATCAGAGGTATCTGAGTACTAGAAACTGACAAGAAGGAGTTATAAAATGATACCTAATCTCTTCATTCTCTTCTCTTAACCAGGTTAAGGACCAAATCTAGACTTTATCCTCTACAAAATTATAAGCCAAGCCTATACTTTTTATATTCCTAGGGAACCTTCCTTATTTTTCTTTTATTTTGTGAATTAAAAAGCTTTTATTTTCTCTTCCTCTCATCTCTCCTCTCCCAATCAAGGAAAAAAGAAAACACATGTAATAAATATACATAATGAAGCAAAACAAATTCCCATATTGTCCAAATATGTATGCTTAATTCTTCATCTTGAGCCTGTAGCTCATCTATCAAAAAGTAGATAGCACACTGCATCCTCATACCTCTGTAGTCAGAGTTTGTAATTGTATTGATTTGAGTTATCAAGTCTTCCAAAGCTTTTAATAGCATTGTTATTATACGAATTGCTCCCCTGTTTCTGTTTTCTTCTGTCAGCAGGTTTTTCTGAAACCATCCATTTCAACATTTCTTTTTATACAGCTATTTTGCAATAGATCAGCACTCCCTTTACTTTATTTTTCTTCTATAAATAGAGATGTCATAAATATTTTGAACTTATGGGTCTTTCTCTTATTTCTTTGAATGGTTAGGACCCTTTTAAATAATGCTCTCTTCCTGGCATCTCTGCTCTCTTGCTATATGTCTATTTTGTACCCCATTCCTACAGATTTATTTTCAGTTAGACATTAGTAATTGGAAAGTTATAACATTAGCTGATAACGATTTATGATGTTACCCTACCCAGGGCCATTTGCATTTTAATAAGTAGCTCTTGAAAAATATAAAGATTTCAAAGAATGCATCTTCTGGAAAGGGTATATTGATTCCCTGCTCTATGAATCAATTCACTATCCCTGTAATTTCACAGACCAAAGTTCCCTTCCCTGTCCCCTATTCATCTAAATGTATTGTCTTTCTTTATTAGAGAGTAATTTCTGTGAGAGTAAAAATTGTCTATTTTTTGTGTATTTGCATCACCAGTTTAGTAAAGTGCCTGGAACGTAACAGCCACTTTTTTTGTTTGTTCATTCATTCATTTAATGATGGAACTTAGGAAAAATGGAAGATTTAGGAAAGAGACATTATGAGGATCAGAGAAGCAGTACCCCTTTTATCACCCCACATTGGTATCTTCATACTTGCAAAATTAGGAACTCATCAGAATAAGTCAAAGAGCATTACAATGGAAGTGAATACATCTCTATAATTGCTCACCTCTTCAGATTATACCATACATCTGTAGTCACCAAGCTTTATCATACCCAGTGGTCCCCAAACTTTGATGAATCCTATCAAAAAAAGTTTTGAGTACCCCGATATATGATTGCTCACCTACTTAGAGATAATACTATATTAATAATCATGGACATAGAAAACTTACACAAAGATAACAATTTTTAAAGGACAAGATAAAGAGGAAATAATATTTTACCCCCAAGTCAATACAAAGTGACCAGAATTTACTGAATAAAGAAATTACATAGTCAGACCTGTGTTTTAGGAAAATCACTTTGACAGTTGCAGGGAGGATGACTTGGAAAGAGGAGAGAATTGAGGCAAGAAGCCCAATTAAGAGATTATTCTCATAGTTAAAAGAAGAGATAAGACTAAAAAAATGATGAGTCTCTGAGCTAGCCATGTAAGTAGAAAGAGAGAGAGAGATAGGAGAGGTTTTATAGAGATATAAATAACAAGATTTCAAAAACTTATTGAATTGAAAGTGAAGCATGAAAAAGGGAGACTGAAAATGATTCCATGCTTATTAACCTGGGTAACTGGAATCTGAGTGGTGTTCTCAACAGAGATAAGGAAGTCTGAAAGACAAGTGGGTTTGGAGAAAAAGATAATATAATGAGATCTGTTATGAAGATCACAATCCATTCATCTGGCGCATCTTATGTGACTCATTGAGTCAAGTTCAAAATGAAAAGAAAGGAAGTATGGTTCTTACCCACTGAACAATTACCTGATGGACAGAATCCAACCTCTAAGTGGCATCTACTATGGTAACAAGGAAATATACTATACTGTGGATGGTGAGGCTGAGGTTGAGGGGCATTTTCCCAATAGCACCTACACAACTACTAAGATAAGTATTTAGGTCATAGATGATAATTACCTTGAGGAGCTAACTTCCAGTTCAGAAGTGTGAAAGTTAAGAGCTTAAATAAGAAAGGGAAGGGTCAGAATGAGGTAGTTTGGAGGATAAGGAGTAGTTGTGTTAAGTCAAGCTTTTCAGGTTTTTCCCTCTTGTCAAAAGTATTGTGGATTCACCCCATCTAAGGAATTTTTTAATTAATAATATCCCTTCTGTGCAAAGGTAAGGTAAATGAGTAAATTGGAAGTCTACATGAGAATCTGCTTCCCTAATTCTCTCACCTTATTGGGTAGAGCAGCATTTATCTGTGCCTACAGTGTCTTCTTGATGCCAAGATGAGTGGCCAAGTTATTAACAACGCAGCCAAGGATTTGGTTGGCTCATAACCACCAAAACTAAAAGTAATTCCCTGAGCTAAGATTTCATCATTACTCAGAGTCAGGAAAAGGAGGAAAGGAAGATATTCACATGAAACTGCTCTACTTTTTTTAGATGTTTTAGATCATTTAACCAAGAATTCAGCAAGATAAGACTACCAAATTCTGAATACTTATTCCCCTACCAAGGAATACACCTTACCAAACTTAAACACTAATTACATCTGCCTTCTCTGCTCCTACTCAAGTGTTCCTGAATGCTATTAAAGGAAACCATACAACTGGATCCACTATAAATTTATGTCTCAAGCAAGCCTTTACTGACACATGACAACTCCTTCATTTTGCCATATTATGATAGTATTCATATCATCTTGCCCATACTAACTGCTGAAAACCTTATTTTCTCTCCATAAGCCTTCTTCCATCACACCCACTCTACTACATATCTCAGAAGAAAACCTCACCTCCTCCGTTATTAGGTAAATAGAACTTATAAATTACTCCTTTTCCCTTTTTCTACATCTCAAAACCCCTTGATGTCATCCTCGATTCCCCATTTCCTTTCTTTACTCTGAAATGAAGAAGTGATTGGTCTCCTTGCCAAGATTAGGACATCCATTGTGAGCTTGATCCCCTATTTTCTCAGAGAACTTGCCCTTGTAATTATTCCCTCCTTCCTATTCCCATCTTTCATCTCTCCCTATTGACTAACTCCTTATTTATTGTCTACAAAATGCTCCAGTTTTCCTCATCCTTAGGAAATATTCATATGACTATACATTCTCCTCAAACTAGCATCCTAACTCTAACCCTAATTCCACCTCTAATTCTGGGATTATCACTACTAATAAATACTCTAAGTATAATCATCCCCATTCTTTTTTCTTAAAAAATGTTACATATTCTAATTCTGAACTTGAACACCAAAAATGAACATTTCCATATTCACAGCAGAACACATAAAGATGATTATAAAGTTTTCGATCTCCATTTCATAGCACTAGCCTTTTCTAAAGTATGTAATAAGTGCTATATTTTCAAAATCATTCATTTTGAGCTTCCTTTTGGAATTCTGTTCTTTTCCACGCTTGAAAATTTATCAATGACCCTTTCCTTTTTTGGTATGACTACTGATAATCCCCACTTTAAATTTTCTTCAAATTAAAAACCAAGAGAAAGACAAACAAAAACTGTAATAGTGTAATCAAGCAACATGAATCTACACGGTAAGCATGTCAAAAAATACATATCTCTTTCTGCACCTTATATCCACCATCTTTCTGTCAGGGATTGTATTTTTAAGGTAATTTGAAGATCTTCCCTGCTTCTTAATAGACCCTTGTGACCTGCTTTGAGCTTTGGCTCAGCCCACAACCTGAGTCACATGAATCCCATGGTGGGAGGAGCTTGCTGAACACATGGAGCAGGAAAAGTGCAGCGGGGAGAGAGAGGTGGAGCTGAGAGCTCTGATAAAACAGAGCAGAGCAGCTAGCCTGGGTGAGAGAGGAGCATTTTGTCTAAGGGAGCTTATTTGTGAGGAGATCTGACCAAGGAAAGGCTTGGGTATGTCAGTCCTCCTTCTACTGGTAATTTGTACAAAATTCCTTGTTTCCCTGGTGGAATTGACTTTCTGGTATCTGGATAAATATTTTGATTTCATCTTTGAGGGAGAGAGTTTATGTTTTACAAATATATACTCTTGCATATCCATGGCAGCTACTGTGGATATCACACTGGTACTACAGAGGTGGATAATATGCTTCATCACAGCACCTTTGGAGACATAGGTCGCCATTGCATTCATCAGAGTTATGTGTTTTAAAGTTATTTTTCCTTATAATTCCTCATGTTACTGTAAAAAAAAATTGTTCTGGTTCTACTCACCTTCATTCCACATCAGCTCAAACCACTCATGAGTTTTCTGAAATCATGTCTTTCATCATTTTCTATAGCACAATAATTTTCCATTAAATTCATATGCCACAATTTTTTCAGGCACCTCTCCAGTTTTCTAAGAGACAATCTAAGGCATCACATTAGATTACACTTGTTTAGATTTACTTTTCCCCTTTTATTTGCCCTTTGGGATCAAAATGTGTTTCATTTATGGCTATTCTCTATTTCCATTTTTTCCATTGTTCAATGTATTTCTACTCCAAAATATGCGTATGCTTATGTTAAACACAGTTTTGTCCTGTTTATAAAAGAATGAAATAAACCTAATATCTACTCCTTCCACCTTTTTTCATATTTATATCTTCTTGTGTACTTCGTTTATAAGAAATAGCAAGTTCCATGCCCTTCTTTCTCTTTTCTACATTAGTGTATTCCTTCTTCATCCACCTTTCTCCTCTCTTCACATGCTCAGAAAAAGCACTGATTCTCCCTGCTCCAGACTTATGAACATTTTTTGCTATAGGGTGGGATATTACATTCCAAGACCTTTTATTTTTTAATAGAAACTACTGACTGTAATTTCTTGGTACTTGAAGTGTTGTTTTTTCCAGATGCTTCAAGTATTTTTCTTTGATGTAGAAACTGTGGATTTTGGCTATGATGTTCCTGGAACTTTTCCTCTAGTTCTTTTCAGGAGGTTATTAGTAGATTCAATAGACCAGGTTAACATTCATTCATAATGTCTTGAAACATATTGTTTGGACTTTCTAAAGTCACAATCTTCTGTGAGTTCAGTGATTCTTAAGTGATGTCTCCAAGGGACAGTGGATAGAGTGTTGAACTTGGAGGGAGATGGGAAGATCTGAATTCAAATCCTGCCTTCGATACTGGTTAAGCCAAGGCAAGTGACAATATCTCTCAGCCTCAATTTCCTTAGATATTAAATAAGACTATAAGTAGCAACTACCTCACAGGGTTGTTCTGAGGGTCAAATGAAATAGCATATGTTTTTAAAGAGCTTTGCAAACCTTAAAGCACTATACAAATCATCATCATCATCATCATCATCACTTCTTGAACATCATTACTTCCAGTTCAGTTGTTTTATATATAACATTTTGCATTTTCTTCTATTTTTTCACTCTTTTGATTTGGTTCTAATATTTTTCACTGTCTTATGGAGTCAGTAATTTCTGTTTGGCCTATTTTCAGAGAATTCATTTCTTATATGACATTTGCTTTGTTTTTATTTTCAGTTCAGAATTTTCTCCCTCCCTCCAGCTCCTTTACCATCTATTGAGATGGAAATAATTGCCATTATGAATATCTTATATATGAGGTCACGTAAAACATATTTCCATATTAGTCATGTTGCCAAAAAAAGAATGCAAAAAAAAAAGTGAAATAAAATGTTTCAATCTGCACTCAGAGTTAATTAGTTCTCTCTCTGGAGGTGGATAGCATTTTTGATTTGCAATTTGCAATTGCCATGGATCATTGTATTGACCAGAGGAACTAAGTTTTTCACAACTGACTGTCCTTACAATATTACTGTTACTATATACAATATTCTCCTAGTTCTTCTCACTTCAATTTTCATCAGTTCATAAAGTTGATAAATGGTCAAGGGATATGAACAGGCAGTTCTTAGAAGAAGAAGCACAATAATCACATAAAAATTCTCTAAATGACTAATAATTAGAGAAATACAAATAAGAACAACTTTGAAGTACCATCTCACACTCATCAGATTGACTAAGATGACAGAAAAGGAAAATGACAAATGCTGGAGAAAATATAAAAGATAGGTTCACTAATGCATTGTTGGTAGAGTTGTGAATAGATGCAACCATTCTGGAGAATGATTTGGAACTATGCCCAAAGGACTCTAAAACTGTACATACTCATTGACTCAGAAATATCACTACTAGGCCTTTACCTCCCAAAATATTTTTTAAAGAAAATGACATATATATATATATAATATATATATATATATAATATATATATATATAATTATAACAGTTCTTTCTGTGGCAAAGAATAGAGGGTATGGCCATCAACTAATGAATGACTGAACAAGTTGTGGTATATGATTGTGAAGAAATTATATTGTATGTTGTAGGAAATGATAGTTGAATAACATCTACCATTTCCTTTCCTAAGCTAATTCTTCCAATTCTTTCTATAAGAGCTTGTATTTCATTTTTCACCTCTTTCCTTTCATCTAGTTATTTGTGTAGTCCCTGTGGAAAATCCATTTTTCATATGAATCTTTGCTTGCATTTGCTATAGAATAACAACTCCTCCCTTTGAAGTCTTTCTAGATTCTCAGCCTTTATAATGGTTGATGTTTTATCTACATATTCTTCTCTCCAGTTTTAGTTCATTAACTGAGACCAGGCAAAATTCAGCAGTGTCCCTTACTGCACTGAGTGGGATGGTTAGTTCTGTTTGGTCTTGCCCTGGGTTCCTGGGTTCTTGCCCTGATTATTTCCTGGATTAGACACCTTGGTGGTTTTGTAGTTCAAATCACTGGATACTCATAGTGTGCTCTGACATCTCAGGATAGTGTTAGAGGCCTCAGAGGCCTTGAACTTACGCTTCCTCAATCATTTGTTTCTTCCTGGAACTTCCAAGGTCTCTGTTCTGTGACTTTCTGACTACCTTACAGCTTTCTCAAGTCTTTTTTAAAAAATTCATTTTTATCATTTGATTTTACATCAACTAATTGATCAATGACAGATTCTAATGCATTTTTAGGAAAGTACCTCCCTTATTTACAGTATATTGGAGATCCTCTTTTTGTCATTTGTAGTAACTTCTTAGCTATCTGAAAAACTTTCTGTACTCCTTCAGATGATACCTTTATTCAAAAGTCACCATATTTCAGGTCACTCATAGATACACCTGAGTTACCTTTATGGGATCGAGCCTCTTCATTTTTAGAGATCCTGGACTTCACTATCAGCTGTAGTAAATTTATGTGGTGCTGGAAATAGAATGGAAAAAAATTGGAGGGGGAAAGAAATCAATTACAAACATATCTCTAGGATAGAATAGGCAGCCTAAGAACTGAATGTTTAGAGAGGAGAAGCTAACATTCCATCAAGTGATAGAAAGCAATGAAGTGAGCTCTTCTCCATAAACTCCTCCTTACAAATCTAGAAAATGGACCAGAGTGAATCCTGATGTGGAAATCCAGCAAAAGTCATAGTGAGACCTTGTCCAGCCCAGCTTAGCATAGGTAGCAAGACAGGTTGGACCAAAAACACACTACGTTCAGTTCATTTTAATGTAAAGGAAGACAATGTGCACCAGGATGAAAAGATCTATATCCAGACACTAAGATGTGGGAAGGTGCCAATGGGAAGCCTTGTTTTTCACTACCAGGGCAGAATGAGAAAGGAACCTGCTCACAGCAGTACCATTCCTGAGTAGGAAGACCCTGGGAAAGTGTGTAGAAAAAAGGAAGTTCAGAAGCTAGCAGCAACAGTAGCAGCAGCAGCAGCATTGGTGTAGTTCAGACTTTAGGTACAAAATAGGTACTTACTTCTAACATCTAACTTGACCTAGAGAAAACTAACCAGAGTAAGAATCCCAAGACAAAGAGGAACCTACATTTCTGCAATTAAGAAGCAACAGAGCTTTCCAGTTGCTTGATAGGAGTAGAGTTGGGCAGCAGTCTACTCTTGCTCAGAATCAAATCCAGGTCAAGAACATGCAGAGTTCAAACCTGAGAACGACAATCAAACTTTATCCTCGATTAGACCATGTCAGAACCTTCTGGCTCCCCAGTCTGTCCCTAAGAATCAGGAATAATGTGATATACAATACCCTAAAAAGGCACAGCAGGATAAACCAGGACTTCCTCCAGCAGGGCTACACAGCCCAGCCTTAACATCAAGTCTGTGGTCAGTAAAAGGGCTAGAAGAATAGGGAAGCAAAAAAAGTTGACCATAATGAGCTATTTATGCTGGCAGGAACAGTCAAGACACAAACACAGAACAGAATGGTTCTAAAATATCTATAAGCATTGCCTCAGGGGAAAAAACCAGCTTGAGCACAAACTCAAGTAGAATTCCTAGAGGAGATGAAACAAGAGTTTCTTAAGAGTTTATATTTTTTCATAAATGGAATGAGAACGCTTGAAGAAAAAAATGGAAAAGAAATGAGAGGTATAGAAGAAAGAATTAGAAAGGGAATTATCAAGTCAATACAAGATACAAAACCTTGCCTGAGCAACAAACACCCTGAAAATCAAATGAACCAAATAAAAGACGTGATTCCATGAGGCAACAAAAGATATTAAAACAAAAGACTGAGAAAATAGAAGAAAATGAAAGATTTCATACCAAAAACAAAGTTTGCTTGGAAAACAGATCAAGGAGAAAAAAAATTTAAGAATCATCAGACCCTTCAAATGCCATGAGCAAAAAAAGGAACTCAGAAAATCTGTTTCATATCTTAAAAGAAAATTGCCTGGATCTCTCAAAATCAGAGGGCAAAAGGAAAATAGAAAGAATGTACCAGTTACCAGAAAACAAAAGACATCAAATTATAGTCAAGAATTACAGACAAGAAAAACTGATCAGCTAAATTGAATAGAAAGTTATGTGGCAGGGGTATGTGAGAGTGGGTGGAAGGAGTGGATCTTCAAAGAAATACAAGACTTCCAAGTATTGATGATTTTATTGATGAAAAGTCCAGAGCTATGGGGAAACTTTAACTGCAAATACAAAAATGAAGATAGGTATAAAAAGGTAAACATGAATGAAAAATGACAAAAGATGAAACAAAGACAAACTGTTTATGTTCAAATATGTCATATGTATCACCTTGCTTTTAGGTTCAGATGGGAAGCTGGCACCAAAGTTAGATATCAGTATATGGTTTGATTACTTAAGAGTCGTATAGTGACTGGAAGCTTCTCTCCAAAACCAGATGTACTGGTTGTATTGATAATGCCTTTTTTTTTGTTTTGGTATAGTCAAGTGCCACTGATTGAATAACGTGATTAAAGAAGATCCCCACCCATTAATGGACCTGAGAAGATTTGTAGGAAAGCCCACAACTTTTGTTAATGAGGCATTGGTTCTCAAGGGTTGTGATGCCCTCTTACTCTAAAAAATGTATAAATATTCTGAGGTCAGCTGCTAAGGAGCTCCCAAACTTTGAAAACCCAGATGTTGGTGCTTCTGTCTCTGGTAACTATGTATGTATGTAATGGTAAGACAGTTGGATCTGTCTGTGGTTTATGATGTATATATTGCTTATGTCAGACAGTTGGAAGTCATGTTGGTTGGTCTGTATTTTCTCTAAAGCTCAGGATGCTGACTTTTTCCCCTGAAGTAAGTAAATGATACATGCACTTGACTAAATGATTGTTGATGCCTCAAAAGTTGCTTTCCTTTCAGAAAAGCAGATCTAAGAACTTTCGATAGTAGGACCCCCTGTATGTGTCAGGGTGCTTACTGATACATTGATGTACAAACTCTTGCACCCTTGAATCTATCCTTGATTCACCAAGCTACATCAGGCCATCTCATTAGGAACTAATTTAAACTGAAGAACTATGATCAATTACCCTGTGAAAATCTCTCTCTCTACCTAGCTAGCTATCTCCTTGTCTCTCTTATTGATAGCAATTATAGAATTCGATTCACTGAAATCCTAAGCCTGTATTTATTAAAGCATCTTGGAGAACATCAGGACCAATATGTTTCTAACTAGAGTATTCTAGGAATAGGAACATACATGATAAAAAATATCCAAAGGTCCACAAAATTGAACTTCGATAGTCGGTTCACCTCTCTGACAAAGGGATTGTCTTGGTAGTCTAAGGCACACATTTTCCTTCCTAATAATGTGCTTTTAATCACACCCTTACTATAGACCTCAAAAATGCTGAAAAGAGAAAGAAAACAGAGAAAGGGCCTTTCCTCTTTCCTCTTCAAACAGAAAAGGACTGTTATAAATTCAAACACAAAGGTGACAAGGACAAGCTAAAATTTGTCAGTGCAATCTACCGGTTCAGATTTTTTAGAATTATACTTAGCTAGCAACTGAATCTGCCTTCAGGTAACCTTCTTCCTCTACTAGAGATTTATGTACTTATACACATAGATGTTGGATAAGAATTGATTGGTTGATTGAACAAATGTTTGATAATTGAGGGAATGAAAGCTAAAATAAACATGTATGTGACAACATGTTGGATGACATCATCACTTCCTGATTTCAGTTGTCAGGAAAGCCTCAAGAATTCCTGGATGTCTCCACTGACATTCTCTTTCCTACACTGTATATATAATCTGTAGTATCTAATTGATGCCATAGAATGTCAGAGCTGGAAGAAACCTTTAAGATTATCTTTTACTACAGTGGCTGAAACCTAGATGCCCTGTCTCAAAGACTTTAAACAACACTCAGAGTGGAGCAAGGCTGTGCCCAAAGTGGAGATGATGGGGATTTCACTCCCTTCATTATTCCGCATAAGCTTTAATTGCCTGTAACTTAATTATGCAGTTGAAAATGGCCTTCCACTAAGAAAAATCTATGTTTTTTGAATCAGGTTTAGATGCAGAACAGCCTCAGATGTATAGGGTTAGAGGAGGCCAGTGGCTACTTCAGCTGGAGCTCAGAGGATTGTACTGAGAGTCAAGAAAATCAAAATACACAGAGTGGTTCTATCGTTTGGGAAAAAAATATCAAAAGTGAAACTCAGAAATTCTTAGGATACAAAATCAAAGAAAGAATACAGTAATAAAACTCTTGAACTCAGATGCCCATGTACAAAAGTACAAGGTGTAGATAACAAGCAAGGCATACTAAAGATCCTGAGGTAAGGAGGTAAATTTGTCCTATGTGTTACCAAGACTTGGTGGGAAAAGGTCCCTGACTACAGTACGAATCTGGAAGGGAAGTCCTATTTTAAAAGAACTATCTGTGTTTCTCTGGAAAGGTGTGAAAAGAGTAGCAATATGTATTAATAAAATATACCTGTAAGGGTGGTTCAGTAGATAGAATCAGGAAGACTTAAGTTCAAATTCTCACCTTGAACAGTCACTTGACTGGGTTGTTGTTTGGCTGTTTGAACCTAAGAAAAGTCACTAAATATCTCTCAGCCTCAGTTTCATCTTCTGTAAAATGAGGGTATTAACAGCACCAGTCTTTAATATTTAAAAGCACTTCTAAACCTTAAAAAGCTATATAAATGCTAGCTGTTATTGCTATCATGAGGAAATCCATAAATCACCATGATTTGGGTGACAATCAATAAGAGAGAGAAATAAAAGTGATACTGTTATCAGAGTATGCTACTAACCATCTGTACAGAAAAAAAGAAAGGAAATGGATGAGGTGTTTGAGAAACATCATAAAACTGGTAGAGAAATATGATAAAAAAAAAACAAAAAGATGAACGAGACTTCAATTATCCTGACAACAGCTGGAGCTCCCTGAACAAAACAACACTGTTTGTGCTTGGTTAAATTATATATCTTGGCTTGGTTAAATTATAATGCTATTTCTCAAAAGGCAGAAGAAGCAATAAAGACAACTTTTATTCTAGACCTTGTTCTTAACAACAAAGAAAATTTGGTTTCTAGGGTAGAAATCATGAAAATCATGGAAGGGAATGACCACTTATTCTGGACCAGGCCTACGATGGGTCAATCTAGTGATTCAGGAAGTGGCTGGTTCCCCTGATGGTGTCTGTAGCTGCAACGTTCCTTCTACCTCTTCTAGTATTGCCACTGATTTTTATAGCCTCAAGGTCTCCGTGTCCAGAATCTCTACAGTGGCAATTAGGGAAATTTGCAAGTTAATCCAATGCTACCATTGCCTATGGGAGAGACCTAATGAAGAAAGATACCTCTCCAGCCAGAGCCTTCCTTTCTTCCATAGCAAGACTTGAAATTCAATATTAATAGCAATAAAGGCAATAATTTGAGTAAAGCTTTTCATTGCTATGTTGCTTTATGCTTTTTAAGCACTTTTTAAAAAATGATTATCTCCTTTGGGTCTCACAATTATTATAGGAGAGATTTTTAATCTGCATTTTACAAAGAGAGGAATGAAGACCTTAAGAGATGTGTCCAAAGTCAGTCATTTTTTATTATAGTCTGTCAGTTAATGATTATTTGAATTGAGATCTTCTGACCAAATCAGGTGCCCTGTCCACTCAATAATCTATTTTCTAATATTGATAAACCTAATTTGCTAATTAAAAAGTCAGAAGGAAAATTCTAAAGATGACTCTTTCTCTAAGACAAATTGGTGCAAGACAGATTTTTAGAGCAAGACATTTGGCACTCCTCAGATCCCCAGGGACTCCTTCATGCCAAGTCAATCCTGTACTTACTCCTTCACAGTTGCAGGCTTACCTTTCTCTGCTTCCTTTTGTGTCTTCTTATTAAACTATCACTATTTTGCATTGCAATGGCAAATTGCTAAATACTAAACCATAATGGAATATGGGAAATATCAGCCGACAATAACCCAATTTTGTCCAATTATAGAGAAATACTAACAATTTTACAAATGCATTTCCTCTTTCTGAGAATTATAGAAAAATAAGAGAAGAAAGCCTTTCAAATTTGTCTGAATACTAATTAAGCCGTAGATTGAAAACTAATAAAGTTAGTCCACTCAGTCTAGAATCTGACCACCATTATTCTTTTTACCTCTTTCAGTCTTCCTTTCAGTTTTTCTTTCAGTCAACCATATTGACAAAATTTTTCAAATCTTCCGTTTTTATTCTCAGCAATTCAGACAGCAACATCCAAAATCCTTGATGGTGCCAACACCCAAGAGACAAATATAAAAAGCAAGGCTTCACTTAAAGGTGATATTATTTAATTTCTCTAGAGACCCAAGAAATCCAGAAAACTTGATACTGCTGTGAATCAGAAAAAAAAGTATTGGTTTTAGAGTAAAGAGGAACAAGGGCTTGAACTTGGGTGACCCTAGACAAATCAGAAGGGCACAGGGTAGTGTTAAGGATACTGTCACTGGATCCATAGGACCTAGCTTTTAATTCTATCTCTACTACTTAATATCTATGTGGCATCGAACAACTAACCTCTCTGAACCTCAGTTTCCTCATTTATAAAATAAGGAGATTGTACTAAGTAACATCTGACATCCTACCAGCTCTAAATCCAAGATCAAATTATTTAGTCTTATTTCACTAATTTTGAAGACAAAGAAATCTTTGTTCCACTAAACTTACAGTGTTTTGGGAGAAAAGAGCTTTGCAAATCTCTAAGCATTACAGTACTATTATCAGACAATAAGTAGGTGGATGCATGTATGCCATGATTTCAGAAAGCTTGTTAATAGAAACCCCACATTGAATGTAGAATATGTCTGGGAAGGGTCACAGGTAAGTTATCATTTAGCACACTATTAATGATGATGATGATGATTAAAGATAATGTAATTAATAATGTAAGAGCTAATGTCAGCATAAATAATTAGTTTAGTTCATTTCAAGGAAAGTTACTGACAAAGTGAAACACTGATACTTTAAACAGGTGATAATATATTTCAGTTGTTCACTGGCTATGAACAAGACTCAGATACCTTCCTGGGTGCAAACAAAATTTCTGTTCGGATTAGCTGAGGAACTTTGTCATGCAACCAGTTCATAACTGAGGAATGCAAATGAATAGCAAACCATGAGAGAGTGTGCATATAGTAAAAACCATGAGAAAGAATTGCTTGGGGAGTAGGAGGTTGAGGGTGAGCACCTCAACCTTGACCTCAGACTCCTCCCTTCTCTCCTTGTCTGGAGGAGGACAATATGAACCTATAGGAGCAGAAGATTTTAACTTTTTCATTGCTGTTCAAGTAGTGTTTCCCGAGGCAGTGTCTAGATAGGAGTCAAGAACAAATAGCTAAGAACTCAAAATAAAAGTTACATTAAGCCTAAGAAGATCTTGAGGACTCCAGCAAAATTACTTCCAGGAACGGTCACATGTAGTATCTAAGCTTGAGCCCAACATCTCCTGGAATCTCTATATATTGGTGGCACAAAGGATCACAAATTTTTGTGGAGGAGGGTGTGAATGTTTTGTATCTATTGTGCCAACTATATATAACTATAGTAAATGCTCATTTCTCAAAGATAATTAAGTCTGACCAGCTAATGGATAGATGTAACTAATCAAGATGGGGAATACATTGGTGGAGGTATATAAGGTATAGCACTAGAAATGGTAATTCCTCCCCCAGATTCTCAAGATCATCCCTAGACTTTGGAGGGACAAGTAGTAGCTGATCTCTGGTGGCATGACCTCTTAATTCCAGTGGGGAATGGGCGATTAGCTTTACAACATACATAGCAATATCATAGCAAATGGTCACTCAGCCTATGCTGAAGACTTCTAGTAAAGGAAAATCCACCACTGCCTGAGGAAGTGATTCCTCTTAGCCCCTTTGCCACTATCTTCTTGCCATGCTATCTTGTTACTATGCCACTGCATTCTGTCACTTTTCGACAGATCAAATTGCTGTGGTTTTTCCTTATATCAAGCCTAAATCTATATTTCTCTATTTTGTTTATATTGTCCCATTTTTCTTTCAAGGATCAAGCAGAAAAAGACTCAATCACCAGAGTAAATGTAACAACCATTTAATCATAGATCTATGGCTAGAATTAATTTTGGAATTCTAAACTAACCCCTTCATTTTGCAATTGAGAAATCTGAGATCTACTATAGTAAAAATTATTTCATGTGCTTTATGTGGTTCAAGTTCATGTGATTTAAAGGAAAGAGTCCTAGATTTAGAGCCAGAAAACCTGGGCTCAAATCCTATCTGTCTTCATTACCACTTCTGTGACTTTGGAACAATCACATATCCACTCTGGGCCTCTTCTGCTCCTTTTGTGTATCAGTATATCTCACCCTCTAACTGGTATATACACACGTGTGTATTCTGTGTACATATCTACACACACGTGTGTGTATATATATAATTACACACATGTGTATATATGTGTATGCATGATGATAGCAGTGTGAGTGAAGAGAAGGGACTGTATTCCAGAGAAGTGACAGGGAAAGAAATTATAAGATTTGAAAACTTACTGGATTTATAGAGTGATTGAGAGTAAGGAATCAAACACAACACCAAGATTTCAAACCTAAATGACTGGAAGACTAGTGGGTGCCCTTGAGAGTAACGGTGAATTTCAGAAAAGTAGGTTGGGGGCTAAAGGGAAGATAACATCTGGTTTGTACAGATTGAGTTTGAGATGCCTACAGGACATATAGATGTACATACTTAGACATATACAGATACATGCATGCATATATCCACATATATCCATATATCTTTTACTTGAGTTCGCCAACTTCATGGGTATAATTTTCCTCTCTAGAAGGCAGCTAACTGTTGCAGTGGATAGAAGGTTGGACTGGGAGTCATGAAGACCTCAATTTGAATCCTGCTTCAGATATTCACTGGCTGGGTGACCCTGAGAAAGTTATTTAATTCTTGTCCCATTTTCTTCATCTGTTAAATGAAATAATATCACCTACCTCATAGGGATGTCATAAGGCTCAAATGAGTGAATGTATGCAAAGTACATTGCAAACCTTAAAGCACTATACAAATGTCAGCTATTATTATTGTACAGATGATACACAAATATATATATCCAGTCTTAGTCTCTCTCTGGAGTTCTTGTCCCTCATACCTCTTAGGTATTTCAAACTAGATGTTCCATGGGCACCTCAAACTCAATCTGTGCAAAACAGAACTTATCTTCTCCTTTTATCCCCAACTTACCTTTTTTTAAATTCACTAAAATTCTCAGTCACTCACCATCTTTCCAGTTGTCTAGGTTCCAAATCTTGGTAACATCCTTGATTTCTCACTCTCATTCAACCCACATATCCAGCAAGTCACCAAATCTTATTTCTTTTTCTACAGCACCTCTGAAATATAGTCCCTTCTCTCCAGTCACACAGTCACTGCCCTAGTTCAGGCTCCCATCATGTTTTCTCTGGATTACTGCAATAGCTTCCTATTTTATCTCCCTGCATCTGTTCTCATCAGCTTGAATCCATTTTCCATCAATGTCATTTTTCAGACATTCAGGTTTGACCATGTCATCACCCTTCTCCATAAACTCCACTAGCTGTTTATTACCTCTGAGATCAAATAAAAACTTCTTTGTTTGACTTTTAAAGCTCTTTGCTATACGATTCCTTTGGGTTTTTTTCCAATTCTCTTACACATTCTGTCTGCCTCTCACACTAAAGTCCAGTCATGTTGGCCTACTTAATAATTCTTATGCGCAAAGCTCTATCTCTATACCTTAGCATTAATTATCTTCCATTCCTGGAATACTCTCCTTCCTCATATCCACCTCTTGGAATCTTGATCTGTTTTAAGACTCAGCTCTCTTTCTCTTAGTAGACACATAGATATAGATAATAGCCTGGCATATAATAAGTACTATAAATGTTAGCTATCATTTTTATTATCATATATTAGTTTATATTATATACTATCATATATAGTATCATATACACTATCATGTATATTATATACTATCATATTCTTATTTATATGTAATAAAAATTATCATTATATGTGCATGTATATAGGGATATATTGAGAAGGATGTCTGCATACATGAATATATATATATACATACATAAAAACATATATGTTATCTGCCCATTAGAATATGAATTCTTTGAGGGCACAGACTTCTTTTACTTTGTTTTTGTGTCCCTAATAATTAACATAGTTCCCGGTACATAGTAAATGCTAAATAAATGCCTATCTCCTAGCTCTGAATCTACTATCCAAAAGCCTAGATAATAAGAATCAGAAGCAGTATTTAAACCTATATATTATTTATTTCTATAATATTCCCATGATGGAAAAAATAAGCTAGTTTAGTCTGTTTTTAATGGTTTAAAAAAAACTAGTAGAAATCATTAGCAACTTTAGAAAAGTTACAGTATATGAAATAAACCCAAATAAATTGTCAGAATTTCTACATATTACCAACAAAGTAAAGTAACTGTAAACAATATAAAATAATGCCAAAATAAACTCAGGAACCACACATCATTACAAAACACTTCCCAAATTAATAAAATCAGATCTGAACAACTGGCAATATACTAATTGCTCATGCGTTGACTAGGTCAATATAATCATAACCATAATTCTATCTAAATTAATTTCATTATTCAATAAACTGCCAAAAAGGTATTTTACAGAGCTAGAAAAATAACAAAATTCATCTGGAAGAACAAAAGATCAAGAATATTAAGAGAATTGGTGACAAAAAATGTAAAGGAAGATGACGTACTCATACTCCATCTCAAACTGTGTTATAAAGTGGTTAACACCATAACCGTTTTTGATTTTGCTAGAATATTATTATGTAAAGAAGATTTTGAATAATTATGGTATTTTTCTCTGCTGTGACTTTATCTTCCTTATTTTTTATTTTGCTAATTTGATTTTGCTCTCTTTTCAATAGATTAACTAAGGGTCTACCCAACTGGTTAATCTTTCAAAGAACCAGATCTTAGTTTTGTCTATTATTTCTATAGTCTTTATGTTCTTTATTTCATGTTTCTCTAATTTTCAGGATTTCTTTTTTGTGTTTATTTTGGGATTATTGATTGTGTTGATTTTTATAGTTTTTCAACATTTCATTAATCTTCTCTTTCTCTATTTTATCCATTTATGTCTTTCAGGGATATAACTTTTCCAACTTTTGCTGCATCCCCAAAATTTTGTTATATTGTTTCATCATGATCATTTCCTTTTAGTGATTAGTGGCTACTATTTGTTCTTGGCATATTTATTATTTTGGATATCATCGAGTCTCCATTTAGGGCTACATGCTTTGCTTGTGTGACCTCTATTTTTTTATGCAAAGGATATAATTAATATTTCTGTCTTTTATATTATTTATAATTTCATGGAGCCACAGCACATGATCTATCACCATGTGATGCTGAGAAATATGAATATATATTTTAATATTGCCATAGAGAAGATACCTTAAGTCTTTCAAATATTGCTTCCCCTCAAATCTCCCAAGTTCCGTGTTTTCCCTTTTCTAAAAGAATCTTTCCATTATATTTATTAAGCTCTGAGAGAGAACATTAACATCTATAGTTGTATTGCAACCTATTTTTGATACTACATTAACTTTTCCATTATAAATTTAGATGCTATGACATGTGCCTAAAATAGAGAGACAGACAGATAGAAAGATAGACAGAAACAGACAGAAAAACAGAGAGGGGTGGCAGAGATGTGCTGAAGCCATTTCTACTGGGCTTGGAAAAAACAATTACTAAATTTTCAGCAGGAGCATTTATATCTCAGGAATTGATAGTGGCTGTAAATCAAGGCTTGGTTCACTGTTTTTTTTTCCTTTCTGAAGTTAAAAAAGTATTCAATGGAGATATATTTTTCAACACTGCATATGTATAATCTATATCAAAGAACCTTCTCAAGGAGGAGATAGGGAAAGGAAGGAAGGAGGGAACTTGAAACTCAACAGTTATAAAAAAAATGAATGTTAAAAGTTCTCCAGCATTTGTCATTTTTGATGTTTGAAATGGTACCTCAGATTTGTTTTAATATGCCTTTCCCTAATCAATAGTGATTTAGAATATTTTTTCATATTACTATACATAGTTTGGATTTCTTCTTCTGAAAACTGCCCGTTTGTACCATTTTACTGTTTTTTAAGCTTAATATTTTATTTTCCCCAATTACATGTAAAAACAATTTTAACATTTGTTTTTAAAAGTGAGTTCCAAATTCTCACCCTTCCTCCCCATCCACCTCACTGAGAAGGCAAGCAATTTGATAAAAGGTTACATGAGAGTAATCACACAAAACATATTTCCACAAAAAAAGTTCTAAAAAGTATGTTTCAATCTGTATTCAGATTCCATCAGCTCTTTCTCTGGGGATGAATGGCATTCTTCATTGTAAGTCCTTCAGAGTTTTCTTGGATCATTGTATGCTGAGAATAACTAAGTGATTTATAGCTAATCATCTTACAATATTATTGCTGCTATGTCAATGTTCTCCTGGTTCATTTCATTTTGCATCAGCTCATCTAAGTCTTTTCAGATTTTTCTGAGAGCATCTAGCTCTTCATTTCTTATAGCAGACTCATATACCGCAAATTGTTCAGCCATTGCCCTTAATTTTCAATTCTTTGCCACCAGAAAATATCTGCTATAAATATTTGGGCATAATTCCAAATTGCTCCATGGTTGAATCGTTCACAATTTCACTAGCAGTGTATTAATGCCTCAATTCTCCCACATTCCCTCTAACATTTGTCAATTTCTTTTTCAGTTTTATTAGCCAATAGAATAGGTATGAAGTAGTACCTCAGAATTGTTTTAATTTGCATTTCTCCTATCAGTAGTAAGTTAGAACATCATGTGACTATAGACAATTTCATATGAAAACTGTTGATTTTTTTGATCACCTGTCATTTGGAGAATAGCTCTTATTTTTTATGAATTTGACTCATTTCTCTATATATTTGAGAGATGAGACCTTTATCAGAGAAACTTACTTCAAAAAAATTTTCACAGTTATGATTGCTAATTCTATTTCTCTCCATCCTGTTTCTTCCCTGATTATTCTATCCGTCCTCCCTGTCCCTCCTCAAAACTACTGCCTCTGACTACTGCTTCCCCCAATCTACCACCCCTTTTATGACAATCCCTCCCATTTCTTTTGTCCCCTTCCCCTCTCACTTTCCTGTAGGGTTAGATAGATTGATATATCCAATTGAGTGTTTTTGTTATTCCCTCTTTGAGTCAATTCCAATGAGAATAAGGTTCAAATGTTCCCTACCATCTCCCACAGCTTCCTCTCCACTGTCAAATCTCTTTCTTACCTCTTTTATGAGAGATTATTTATCCCTTTATACCTTTCCCTTTCTCTAAGTGCATTCTTCTTCCTTACCCCCATAGTTTTATTTTTAGATATATGTCCATCATATTCAATTCACACCCATATCCTCTGTCTATACATACTCCTTGTAATTGCCCTAATAACAATAAAATTCTAGTTATAGTTATCATCTTCCACTTAGGAATGCAAACTTCAACTTTAATGAGTTCGTTAAAGTTTCTCTTTCCTGTTTACCTTTTCATACTTCTCTTGAGTTTTGTATTTGGAAGTCAAATGTTCTACTCATCTCTTGTCTTTTCATAAGGAATTCTTGAAAGTCCTCTGTTTCATTGAATGAACTTTTGCCCCCTGAAAGACTATACTCAGTTTTTCTGGGTAGATGATTCTTGTTTGTAATCCTAGCTCTCTTGCCCTCCAGAATATCATATTCCAAGCCCTCTGATCCTTTAATGGGGAAGCTGTTAAATCTTGTATTATCCTGACTGTGACTCCAATATACTTGAATTGTTTCTTTCTGGTTGCTTACAATATTTTCTTCTTGATGTGGGAACTCTGAAATTTGGCTATAGTAATCCTGGGAGTTTTCATGTTGCTATCTCCTTTGGGAGGTGATTAGTGGAATCTTTCCATTTCTATTTTCCCTCTGATTCTAGAATATCAAAGCAGTTTTCCTTAATAAGTTTTTGAAAGACAATGTTTAGGGTCTTTTTTTTTTATCATGACTTTCAGGAAGTCCAATAATTTTCAAGTTATCTCTCCTAGATCTATTTTGCAGGACAATTGCTTTTCTAATGAGATATTTCACAATGTCTTCTATTTACTCCTTCTTTTGGTGTTGTTTTATTGTTTCTTGATGTCCCATAGAGTCATTTGCTTCCACTTGCTCAATTCTAGTTTTTAAGGATGTTTTTTCTTCAATGAGCTTTTGTGCCTCCCTTTCCATTTGGGAAATTTTATTTTTTAATTTTTAATAAGTTCTTTTCTTCAGTGCTTCTTCTATTTGACCAATTCTGCTTTTCAAGGACTTCTTCTCCTCATGGACTTTTGTACCTCTTTTGCCATGTGGTCTAATCTGCTTATTACTTCTTCAGTATTTTTGTGCCACCTTTACCAAGCTGCTGATTGCTTTTTTCATGATTTTGTTGCATCATTCATATTTCTCTTCCCAATTTTTTTCTATCTCTCTTCCTTGATTTTTGAAATCCTTTTTCAGCTTTTCCATGACCTATGACCAATTCACATTTTTCTTTGACACTTTGAATGTAGGGCCTTTGGACTGCAGTGTTGTTCTAAGTGTGTGTTTTGATCTTCCTTGTCAACATAGAAACTTTATGTAGTCAGAATTTTTTCTAATTTTTGTTCATTTTTCTCACCTGTTTCTTGACTTTTAACTGTCTGCTGAAGGGTACACTGTCTCACACTTCAGGGTTTTTGTGTATCTGTTTTCAGAGACACTTCTATGGACCTATAAGTTTTCAGTTATTCCAAGGTGATATGATCTAAGGAGATGTGTGTTTACTCCTCCCAAATTACCTATCAACATATTATAGTCCTGAAGCTACTTCTCAATGTTCTTCAATACTCTGCTGAATAAGTACCAATATGTAGCTCTTACATCCACTTCCTCTCCCCTAACTACTCCTACAATATGAGATGAGGAGGGAGACAAGAAAATCTACATCTATCTTGCTTTTCAAGCCACCAGAAATTTAAACAAGGTGTTGATACCTTGTTGATACCCTTAAAACCTTGCCTCATTTCAATTTTATGATATGCATACATTTCCTTAAAATACCATCTGTCACAGATTTTTTAAATGGTAATTAATGAATTTTTGGAGAATTTCCAATACATTCTAAATTTAAAAGCATTTACTATTTGCCTGATGTGGAACTGACACTACATTATACCCTGATTGGGGAAGATATAGAAGGTTCTCTTTTGAGACTCTAACGGTCAAGTTGGGCAGAAAATTATTATGTGCAAAAAAAAAGTTAAACTAATACAAGAAATTAAATAATTAAGCACTTAATTGTATGCGACAAATACTAAAAGTTATCAGAGACAAGACTGCAGGGAGAAGAATGTGAGTTTGATAAGTCAGTGAGCAAAGGGGAAAATGGCATTCTTGATACAAGCAGAAAGATCCTTGGTAGTTGTTTTGACTAAGGATAAAATATAAAATACCTAGAATGGCAGGAATTAGGGTGTTAAATTAATATGGATGGCAACAAAATGGTTCCACAGGAGGGAACTAGCACGATATCAGGATTAGAAATCTTTATTTGAGGCAATTAATCCCTATTATCTTAGTCTATTGTAAAGTAGAATCAAAATTTCATTTTGGATAAATTATATTGATTTATATTTCCTCTAATTGCCTATTGTTATCTCATAAAATAAAATTTAAACGGTCTATTATCCTTTAATCTTCATAAAGCTATGTTGGTTACTCCACAAAATTTAGCCTATCCAGGAATGGAATTAACCATCTGAACTTGACTACACCTTCTAGGGAAGAAAGTGTTAGAGGCATTTAGGAATAGAAGTTTTCAATCGTTGTGAAATAACAAATTAATAGAACCAATGTCTCCTGCTGATTATCTCTGAAACAAAAGTGTTCTTAAGAACCTTTAAAAGAGGAAAACAGTAGATCATGTGAGACCAAATACATCAGGAATATCTATATCCTTGTACAAGATATACTGTTTCTTTAAGACTATTTTCATAAGGAGAAGTTAATGATGAAAAGAACAAAAAAAAACTTTATATAAAGGAAGAGATTTACATTAATTGTCAAAGGATGTAAGGTATTGCCATTTTTATGTATAAAGATTGTGATACCTAATATGAGTAGAAAAATAACTTTAATATGCACTGCTAAAATATATGTCTGAAGAAACGAGGTCTTCAGGTGGGATTTGGACTGTTTTGCAGAGAAAGTAGTGTGTAGCAAAGACTTAAGGACTCAGATCTCTTTGCAGAGTGATGCCTCAGTTATGTGGGAACAACTTGATGTTATTATCTAATTAATTATTAAAAACTATAGAAATATAAAGAGATAGTTTCCAGAAACCCAAAGAGATATTAGAAACTTCAGAGAGCTACAGAGAATGATACTATATCAGCAAATTTACATATGTATGTTTTATGACTAAAGAGGATACAGCCAGAAAGATGAGAAATCATATACAGGTGGAGTTTTTTAAAGGACTATTGATTTGATGGGGTCATTTAGGGAATTCTGACTTTGTAAGACAAAAGCAAGTAACTGAATCAGGAGGCTTTCATTTAAGCCACTGAACAAATTAACAGCCTAAGGGAAGACGAACCTGAGAAAAATTTAAGACACAGCAAGAGTACTGAAAAGCCGCTTTGTTGGTGCTGTTAACAGTTAGAATCAATCAGCTGATTGACATTTTTAGCTGCGAATTTGCAGCACTGGTCAAGAGTTCCAGTGACAGTATTGACTTTCAGTGCCACCTAGCGGTAGAGGAAGATGAAGCTCTGCATAAAGGCCTGTTCTCCATGGCCATGTCTGTCTTGAGATGGAAAAGCAAAGGAGATTTTGCACGTTTGGTATTCTGGTCCGTTGGAGCTGTGCTATAATGAGCTCCATTTTAATTGGAAAACACAGCATTCAGGTGAATGAATAATTGGTTCTCCTGGTCTGTATAGCCCAGAGATAGACACTTTGTTGAGCTTTGCAGTTCTTTGGCTTAAAGAGAATAGTTGTTCACATTAAGACTTCTTAATCTCCCTTACAGGGGGATAGCTAATTTTGAAAGTTTGCAAAGGCTATATTCAAGTTAAGAAAAGGATCTCCTCCCAGTTGAAGACTTAAGTCATTTCAGTTTTGTCCGATTTTCTGTGACCCTATTTAGGGTTAGTTTACAATTTCCTTCTCCAGCTCGTTTTACAGATGAAGAAACTGAGGCAAACAGTGTTAAGTGATTTGTCCAGGGTCATGCAGATAGTAAGTGAATGAGTTTGGATTTGAATTCAGGTCTTCCTGACTCCAGAGTTGATACTCAATCCATTGCAACAGTAAGGATCAAAAACCAAACAGTGAGCAGAGAAGTAGTTTCGTGAGGGGTTCCTGAATGGACCAAGTAACATTTTATTCTCCAGAAGAGAGATAGCTATGTTACCCTAAGCATGAATTTTCCTCTCTCCTGTGCTTCCCTATTAGTTTTTATAAATTTATGCCCATTCTTCACAATAGCTATTGAGTTCATTGAGGAGATAGCATGATCTGGGTGTGGATTTATATGTGGATTTTGCTGTAATGGGTTATTTATGTATTTGTTGTAATATACTAGTATCTGTGGTATTATGATTTCTTTTGCCTTTGTTAAATAAATGGTTGAGTTTGACATCATTGCTGGAAGTGATTGTTTGGGTTAACGTCACACATTCTATACATATAAAAGTTTTTGAGTGACTGATTGTATATAGATAGGCCAGAGGCTCAAGGGCTGTAATGGCAAATATGAGAATCATGTTTCCCTTCCACAGAGTTATATTCCTAGGAACCTAAGAGTGTATGAATGTCATTGTGTAGTGGTGGTCTCTCTCTATGAGCTTAGATCTACTAGTGTCAGAGAAGGCTGGACGAGGGAACTAAACCCAGAGAAAAATGAAGTATTGCTGAATGCCTAGGTGAGATATGTGAGACCTCTGCACAGCATAAGTTGTGACCATAGCCCACTCCAGTGTTGTAAGACAGGTAACACTAGCACACAGGAGGACTGCTAGCACAGGTTCTCTCTTGATCTGGTCAGGCAGGAAGACAGCTTCAGAGGGGTAAATAAGCTTACTTTATTCTAGTCTAGTCTTCTCACAAGGGTTGCTGATGATGGGAGCACAACTCCTACAGCATTCTGTAATCACCTTTCTTGCAGGGTCCACCAAGAAAGGGGTGCAAAAATACATACATCTCAATCAATCAATCCAGGCACGGCTTGTGCACTCTCCACTCGCCACAAGATCTGGGGGGCAAGTGGGTGACAAAACCAATAGGGTAGGCTCCCAGGAGTCATGGCACTTCGCCCATCCCACCAGACAACTCCACCCCTGGGTCCCAACCTATCTCAAGGGGATACAGCAGAAAAGCACACTCAGGGCCCCTGCCTTACTGCAAAGTTTTCATCTTAACCCAAGGCTGGGTCCCAAGCTCCATGGTTCCTCCTCATGCAGGTTCAGGGTCCCTACTCCTGGGAGGGTCTGGACACAGGCACCTCTCTACTCCTGCTCCATATCTCACCTCACAGGGAAAGGGGCTACTCCATTTCAAGCTTTCCCTGCTCCTGCCTGGGTCCAGGCACAGCAAGATCCAGGATCTCCTTCCCCTGGCTTCTATCTCTGACCTGCCCCACTCCAACTCATGAGTAGCTCATTCTGTCCTAGTTTCACATGGGGAGGGGCCTGGGCTCTGGACACAGAACACTTCCAGGGCCTCCACCCTCCTGGCACAATCTGGGGCAGGACTACTCTACTCAGGCCCTGGCTCTGGTGAGAGTCTTGGCTCTGAGGAGTTCAAAAGAAACTTCTCCAATGGCTCCTTTATCTCTACAGGAGCTTTAACCCTTTCCTGTAGTATAGACTTCTTTAGTATAGGGAAATTCAAAAGGAGTTTATGCCCCCATTTGTCAAAGGACTCTGCCTCTGAGGCAGTCACTAATGATTCCGGGAAATTTTAGAGGGACTTCTCCCATACATCTTTTCCCTTCACTACAACACATCCAACAAAATACAACTTCCTCCGGCTCATCAGATAACTCTGCCTCTTGAGCAGAGGGAGTAATAAACATCAGAGCCCTGAGAATTTGAGTCTCAGTTTCTAACTTTTCTCAGGCTTTCTCACATGCTGCTTTTCCCCTCCCATTCCTGGGATAAATCAGTCTCAACCTCCCATAACTGGGCTTCCACTGACAACAGTTGTCAGTATTTTTCCTCACAATAGTTAACTTTAACCAAACTACAACACAAGAAACTGAATTGCCCACTTGGCTCCACCAACTCCCAAAGTCATGTTTTCCCTCCACAGCTCCAGCTTGTCTTCTCAGGAGTGCTAGTAGGATAAGGAGGGGGAGGGAGAAATTATCTCTCCTTCTGGGCACCAGGGAAATCTCTTCTGCTGTTACTGCTCCCTGGATTTCTCTCAGGTTGCTGGTGCCTGCTCCACAATCGCTGCTTCTGCCACTGGGAGGAGGTCTCTCTGGAATGGTCTGGACAGCCAGTTCTGCAACTGCACATTGACTCTCTTTGGGACTAAGTCAGTTTGAATCTGCCACAGCATTTCTACAATTCCCACAGAGCTTCTGGCTCAGTTCTCTAAGAACTAACTAAGATCTTAGTTCTAGATCCTAGGACTTTGAATTGGAAGGTCTCTTAGAAATGATATCGTTTAATCTGTATGCTCACTAAGAACAGGATCTGGTTTTTTTTTTCCCTTTTTGCCATACGCCCAATGTTTAGCATAGCTCCTGAGACATAGGAAATGCTTAATAAATGCTTGTTGACTTCACTAATTGATTGACTGATGGATGAGGATACTCGAAAATAATGAGCCCAGGGGAAAGTAATTTACCCAAATTCACACCACTGGGAAGAAGAACCAGGACTTGTACCGTGGTCCTCTGACTCTCAAGGCAGCATTCTGTCCAGGATCTCACTACACTTTTCCCAATAACATAGTCTGTAATTTTCAAGGTAGAATTCTTTTGGTTCTGGCTTGTATTCTAGATTACATTGAAGGACATAGGGTGGAATCAGCACTGCCCCTATAGGAATGAAGGCCCAGTCCGTTGATTTTAACAGTTTTCTTACAGACCCTATAAAATCACCCTGTTATGAGGTACAGCCTGAGAATTTCATTCACTGCTACATCTAGGTACTCCTTCTATATCATGGCGTCATATGTGACTGAAGAAGAGAAAAACTTCAACAAATTGAGATCACCAAGCTAGTCTTAGCTGGCTCAATATTCAACTCAGTTAGGGTGAGATCCATTGCAACATTGATGCCCAGATAAAACAATAATATTTTCCTGAACACAATCCTAAGATCATTTTCATTACTGAACCAGTAAAAAGTTAGACTCTTTATCTGCATTAAAAGTAAATTCAAATTGTTTCATTCTGTCAAAGTGAAAATTTCATTTTGTTAATAATTTCCAAAAACAAGCTATTTTTGAGCTTTTTACTAGTCAGTTATCTTAGTAAAAAATGTTTCTGGCACCTTACTAGCAGTGGTAGTAAGCACACTTGATCTCCTCCATTGTTTTCTCCCAACTGCAATAATGAACAAATCCAAAACTTGCCTTAGATGAAACTTTAGTCAACCACACTTTGCTGTGGTATGTTTAATCATCACTCTTTAAATAATCTCTTCCCTTCTCCAGGAATTCCAGCTCCTTCTTACCATGGTGCCTGTGCTATCCCATTCCTCACTTTCATCTAGACACCACTACTGTCAAGAAATGCAATTAGCTGATAAATATTTAAGATGTCAACCCTCCCAGTGCAATTTACATTTTTATTTTTTTAATTTGAGTAGTATTTTTCTCCAACCACATATTGGGAAAATTTTTAGCATTCATTTTTTACAAGATTTTGAGTTTCAAATTTTTCTCCCTCCATCCCTCTCCTCCCCTCTTCTGAAAATGGCAGACAGTTTGATACAGTTTATACATGTACTATCATGTAAAATATATTTCCATATTCACCTCAGTTGTGAAAGAAGAAACATTAAAAAGGAAATAAAACTATAAAAAATAATAAAGTAAGTGAAAAAAACATGCTTCAATTCACATTCTGATTCCATCAGTTCTTTATCTGGATATGGATAGCATTTTCCTTTGTGAGTCCCTTGTATTTGTCTTGAATTCTTGTGTTGCTGAGGAGAGCTGAGTCATTCATAGTTGATCATCACACAATGTTAATGTTACTGTATACAATATTTTTCTGGTTCTGATTATTTCTCTTTACATTAGTTTATACAAGTCTTTCCAGGTTTTTTCTGAAATCTGCCTGCTCATCATTTCTTATTGCACAATGTTATTTCATTACACTCATATACATTGTTATATATTCTTATAACTTGTTGAGTCATTCCTTCAATTTCCGCCACAAAAAGAACTGCTATAAGTATTTTGGCACATGTGGATCCTCTTCTGTTTATCTCTTTAGGATACAGACTTAGTAGTGATATTGCTGGATCAAGGAGTATGCACAGTTTGGTTGCCTTTTGGACATAGTTCCAAATAGCTCTCCAGAGTGGTTTTATCAGTTTATACCTCCACCTACAGTGCATTAGTGTCCCAATTTTCCCACATCTCCAACATTTATCATTTTGCTTTGTTGTATTAGCTAATATGACTAGTGTGAGGTGATATTTCAAAGTTGTTTTAATTTGCTTTTCTCTAATCAAAAGTAATTTAGAGTACTTCTTCATATGCCTATAGATAGCTTTGATTTCTTCATCTGAAAACTGCCTGTTCATATCCTTTAACCATTAATCAATTGGGGAATGACTTACTCAGTCCTCTATATATTTGAGAAATGAGGCCTTTATCAGAGAAGCTTACTGTAAAGATTGTTTCCCAGCTTTCTGCTTTCTTTCTAACCTTAGTTGCATTGGCTTTGTTTGTACAAAAGCTTTTCAATTTAATATGATCGAAATTACTTATTTTACATTTTTTTGTGCTCTCTATATATTCTTTTGTCATGAATTCTTCCTCTCCCTATAAACTTCACAAGGCTATTGGTCTTCTAATTTGATTGCTTCATTGTCTATGGTACTTTTTTTAGCAAAATGTGGTTTCCTTTCTTATCTTTATTAATTAGGTTTATTTTTGCTTTTACTTTGTCTGAAATCATGGTTGCTATCCCTGCTTTTTTTTTTTCAGTTGAAGCATAATAGATTCTACTCCAGAGCTTTACCTTTACTCTGTGTGTGTCTCTCTGTTTCAACATATTGTAGGATTCTAGTTTTTTACCTACTCTGGAATCTGCTTCATCGCTTAATTTTTTTTAAGTCATTCCCTCAAATCCACTTTATATTTATACCCTGTCTATATATATTCCTTCTCTCTATACTGTTAGTGATACAATTTTTAAGAGTTACAGGTATCATCTTGCCATGTAAGAATACAGTCAGGTTCTATTGAATCCTTTAGGTTTTCTTTTCCTTTTTTATCTGTTTGTGCTTCCCTTGATACTAAAGGTCAGATATTTTGCTTAGTTTTAGTCTTCTCCCTATAAAAACTTGAAATTCTTCTATTTCATTGAATGATCATTTTTCCCTTGATGTATTATGCCTAATTTTGACGGTAAGTGATTCTTGGTTGTAGTCCCAGTTCCTTTGCCCACCAGAACATTATATTCCATGACCTCTAATCCTTAAATGTTGCAGTTACCAGGTCTTGTGTGATCCTGCTTGTGACTCTCAAATACCTGAATTGTTTCTTTCTGGTCACTTGTAGAACTTTTCCTTGACCTGATAGTTCTGTAACTTGGCTATAATGTTCCTTGGAGTGTTTGTTTTGGAATCTTTCCTGAATTTATCAGTGGATTCTTTCAGTGCCATTTTACCCACTGCATACAGGATATCAGGGCAGTTTTCCATGATAATGTCTTCAACGACGCTGTCCAGGTCCTTCTTTTGATTATGGCTTTCAGGTGTAATGTAATGATGGCGATTGTAATTGTAATTCAGGTATAATTGCAATGCTTCTGATATTTTCTTTTCTGGATCTATTTTCCAAGTGAGTTATTTTTCCCATGAGGTATTTTACATTTTCTTCCATTATTTCATTCTTTTTAATTTGATTAATTGATTCATGATGTCCGGTAGAGTCATCAGCTTCCATTTAACCAATTCTAACATTTAAGGTATTGTTTTTCTCTATTAGCTTTTGTTATTTTCTTTTCCATTTGGCCAATTGTGCTTTTTTTTGTGGAGGTTGGGGGGGGGAGGAATGTGATCTTTGCTTTTTACATTTATTTATTTTCATTTTTTGACATTCACTTCCACAAATTTTGAATTTCAAATTTTCTCCCCATCTCCCCTCTCCCCCCACCATAACACAGTGTCTATTCTGATTGCACTTTCCTCAATCTGCTCTCCTTTCTATCACCCCTCCTCTTATCCCCTTCCCTTCTATTTTCCTGTAGGGCAAGATAGATTTTTATGCCCCATTGCCTATATATCTTATTTCCTAGTTGCATGTAAAAACAATTTTTAACATTCATTTTTAAAGCTTAGAATTCCATATTCTCTCCCTTTCCCCCTCCCTATCCACCCTCATTGAGAAGGCAAGCAATTCTATATGGGTTACACATGTGTAGTCATGTAAAACACTTCCACAACAGTCATGCTGTGAAAAACTAATCATATTTCCCTCTATCCTGTCCCACCCTTCATTCATTCTATTCTCTCCTTTGACCTGTCACTCTACTAAAGTGCTTGCTTCTGATTAAAATCAGAAGCAAACACTTTCCCCCAATCTGCTATCCCTGCTATTTTATCCCCTCTCTTACCCCCTTCCCCCCTGCTTTCCTTTAGGGCAAGACAAAACTCCATACCCAATTGAGTATGTATATTATTCCTTCCTGAAGCCAAAACTGATGAAAGGAAGACTCATGTATTCCTTCTCATCTTCCCTTTCTTCCCCTCCTTTTTTGTAATGTTAATTTAAATGGGGAGATCTTTCCCGTTCATTAATAGACCCATGTGACCTCCTTGGTGAGCTGAGAGGAAATTGGTCAGAGTTTAGTCAGAGCTAGGAAAGATGTAGGCAAGCAGACTGCTTGCTAGTAGGAGTGAAAGAACTGGTTTGTGAATTTGTTTAAAGGAGCCCACTTGTGATTTGTTTAAGGGACTGGTCTGTGGGAAGGCTAAGAGGGAGAAGGCTTGGGGATGGCATTGTCCTTTGCATTGTTATTGTTTATAGATTTTTGTTACTATGATGGATTTTGCTTACTGGGGTCTGAATAAATATTTTTGTTCTGTCTTCCATGTGGAGAGACTGCTGTATTTCACAATTCAGAATTGTACCAGGATATTCATAACCACTGTAGGCACTGTGAATATTGCATTGGTGCTACAATTGTAAAAGCTCTTTCTTGCTTCTTTTATGTGAGATGATTTACTACATTCTACCTCTCTCATTCTCTTTCTTCTAGTATATTCCTCTCAACACTTAATTTTCTTTCTAGATATCATCCCTTCATATTCAGCTCACCCTGTGCTTCCTCTCCTTCTCTCTCTCTCTCTCTCTCTCTCTCTCTCTCTCTCTCTCTCTCTCTCTCTCTCTCTCTCTTCCTCTCCCTTTCTGTGTGTGTATATATATGCATGTGTGTGTAATGGGAATTTGAATTGGAAAATCTTTCCTATTCATTAATAGGCCCATTAAGTTACATGGAGCCTGTGGTGGGAGAAGTTTGCTAAATGGGTGGAGCAGGAAGAGGCAGAGCTAGTGCAGAACTGAGAGGAAGTTAATCTTGAGAGCAGTCAAAACTAGGAAGGATGCAGGTTCCTGGGTAGTGTGAATGATTTTGTGATTGTTTATGATTCTGTTTAAGAGAGCCTGCTTGTGATGAGTGTAATGAACCTGGTTTGTGGGAAGCTTAACAGGAGGAAGGTATTTTCCTCTGTACTGTTATTGTGTATAGATTTTTGTTGCTGTAATGGATTTGCATCTGAATAAATGTTTTGATTCTGCCTTCCACATGGAGAGTCTATGGTATTTAGAGATTCTAAATTGCACCATTATATTCATGGCTGTGGGCACAATATGAATTGCATTGGCACTACAATATATATGTGTGTGTGTGTGTGTATATATATATATAATATATACTTACATACATCTACATGCACATATACTATATATACTAACATATGTGTGTATGTTGTATGTATGTATACATTTACATTCCCTCCAACCATCCTAATATTGAGAAAGGTCTCATGAGTTAAAAATATCATTTTTCTGGGTTAGAATGTAAACAGTTCACTTTTAATAAGTCCCTTATGGTATCTCTTTCTTGTTTACACTTTCATTCTTCCCTTGATTTTTGTATTTGAACTTCATATTTTCTATTCAGCTCTTGTCTTTTCAACAAGAATGCTTGAAAGTCCTCTACTTCATCCAAGTTCTATTTTTTTCCCCTGAAGTATTATACACAATTTTGTTGGGTAGATGATTCTTGGTTTTAATCCTAGCTCCTTTGATTTCTGGAATATCATTTTCCAAGTCCTCCAATCCCTTAGAGTAGAAGCTGCTAAATCTTGTTACTCTGATTGCGTTTCCATAATACTTGAATTGTTTCTTTCTGACTGCTTATAATAATCTCTCCTTTACCTGGAAACTCTGGAATTTGGCTACAATATTCCTAGGAGTTTACCTTTTGGGATCTCTTTCAGGAGAAGATAGGTGAATTCTTTCCATTTCTATTTTACCCTCTGCTTCTAGAATATCAGAGCAGTTCTCCTTGAAAATTTCTTAAAAGATGATGTCTAGACTCTTTTTTTGAACATGGCTTTCAGGTAGTCCAACAATTTTAAATTATCTCTCCTGGATCCTTTTTCCAAGTCAGTTGTTTTTCCAGTGAGCTACTTCACGTTGTCTTCTATTTTTTTCATTCTTTTAGTTTTGTATTATAATTTCTTGATCTTTCATGTCATTAGAGTCCATTTACTCCATTCTAATTTATAAGGAATTATTTTCTTCAGTGAGCTTTTGGAACTCTTTTACCATTTGGCCCATTCTACTTTTTAAGGCATTCTTCTCTTTATTGGCTTTTTGGACCTCTTTTGCTATTTGGGTTAGTCTAATTTTAAAGTTGTTATTTTCTTCAGCATTTGAGGAGGGAGGGTTCCTTTAGCAAACTGTTGATTCGTTTTTCATGATTTCTTGTATCATTCTCATTTCTCTTCCCAATTTTTCCTCTACTTCTCTTACTTGATTTTCAAAATCCTTCTTGAGTTCTTCCATGGCCTAAGAGCAATTCACACTTTTCTTGTAGGCTTTGGATGCTTTGTTGTTTTCTTCTGGCTGTAAGTTTTGATCTTCCTAGTCACCAATGACATAAGAAAATACCTCTTCACCATGAAAGTAAGAATTTATAATCTGTTTCTTTTTCCCCCATTTGCTCATTTTCCCAGTTAATTACTTGACTTTTGAGCTCTTTGTTAAGTGGAGGGCTCCAGAAGCAGCCTCTGCTTCAGTAAGGCCTGCCACTGCCCTGGGGCTGGGGCCAGGGCCCACATTCCCCTCTCAGTCACATAAGAGACCCTTCTCATTGACCTTCGACACTGTCTTTGGCATTTGTGGGTTGATAAGTTTGAAAACTGTAGCAACCACATGTGAATCAGTCCCCAGCTCCATCCAGCCCATGACAAACTGTGCTCCACAAAATAGACCCTTCTTGTCCACCCTCCAGACTGTCTTGGGCTGGAAATTTGTCTCAGACCATCATTCTGTAGCTTCTGCTCTGGATAGTTTAGAGTCATTTTTTACAGGTTTTTTTAGGGTTTTGGGAGGAGAGCTCTAGCAGATCCCTGACTGTACTCTGCCATCTTGGCCCTGCTACCACCCAGTTTTACATTTTAATGAGTTGTTTCCTTCAGTAGATTTTTGTATCCCCATTATGATTTGGTCAATTTGACTTTTTAAGCAATTTTTGAGACCGTTGACTCTTTTTTCATAATTCTTTCACATCACTCTCATTTCTTTTCCCAATTTTTCTTCTATCTCTCATATAATTTTTAAGCTCTTTCTGAGATCTTCCATGAGTTCTTTCTGGGTTTGAGATCACTTCCCATTTTTTCTTTGAGGTTTTGCCCATATGTGTTTTGACATTATTCTGCTAAAATGGCAAGAGCACTGTCTCTAGTTTCTTTTCCTAGTGGCTACAGGTCCTAGCTATTTACCCAGTCCTGTACTAATTGATGTTGCCCTGAAGCCAACAAAAGACCTTCCTCTCTGATGCTGCACTGAGGATATGGGATGGGGTTTGACTGATGCTGCTGGAGTGTACCAGTTCCCCCGGCTATGCTAAGGCACATGGGGATCCTGGTGTTGGCGTTTGCTTGCTCCACCACACTGGGGCTCAGGATCTCACTCTGGTTTGCTGAGGTGGGACCTGCAGCTAGTTTGCTGGGAGACTTACCATCTGGACTATACTCCTCTTTAACCCAAGTGAGACCTTTTCCACTGTTCCTCCAAGTTACTTGGGCTAAAATATTGCTTTATTCCATTTTTTGTTGGTTATGCTCCTCCAAGATTTGTTTTGGGGTTCTATTTTATGCTTGTTTTAGGTGAAAATTGGAGAGTTGCAGTGGTTTACTATTTACTCTTCCATCTTGGGTCCCAGAAATTCTATCCTTGGCATTTACATTTTAATAGACACTGAAAGAAAGAATAATTTATTAAGCACATACTATATGCCAGGCATTGTGCCAAGAAGTTTACAAATGATATTCTCAATATGTCACAAAACAACACTGGGAGGTAGGTGTTATCGTTATCCTCATTTCACAGATAAAGAAAGTGGGACTGAGAAATGAAAGAATTTGCCCTGGGTCACACTGTATCTAAGGAACTCTGATAATCAGGAATATCAAATCAAAGCACAGGATGCTTTCAACTGCTCCTCTTAAGTCCAGACCTTTGTACTATTAGTTGGAGGGTCAAATTTCTTAAAAATTCTCTCAGAAATTTGTCTCCTTTCCCTTACCACCAACAATTTAGTTCAGATTTCAATTACTTCACATCTGAATTACTACCAGTGTTTCCTAACTGGTCATTCTACTTCTAGTCTCTCCCTTCTTCCATCTTTCCTACCTTTGACCACCACATTAGTCTTTCTAAAGCGCAGATTTAATCATGATACCCCTTGATCAAAAACCTTCAGTGATTTCCTATTACTCACTGAATGATACATCAGCAGACCTTTCAAGGTCCTCTGTAATTAGAATACAACCAACATTTCTTGTCACATATTCTGTTCTTGCACCCTATGCTACAGATAAATGAGATTATTAGCTATTTCTCCAATATCACCTGTGTTTTCCCACCTAGAATGCCCTTGCTCCCTAGCTTTGTGACTCTGAATCATATCCTCCTTTAAAAGTCTAACTCAAGTGCCATCTAATTAAAAAAGACATATTACATTATCATCACCAAGTTGTCTAGAACTTTAGTGTCCCACAATTCTTCACATATGTTTTCTCAAGGATCCCCATAATAATCCAGTGAGGAAGATGCCATCATTATCCCTGTGTTACAGATGAAGAAACTGGGACCAAAAAGTGAAGGATTTGCCTCACACTAAGGAATTCAGGTACTCCTTATTTCAATGTAAGTATGCTATCCACTGTGCCACATGGATACTGATTAAAAGTTATGTCTTTTATATGTTTTTATAGCTTCTATATATTCTTCCAAACTTGCAGAGTAGTTTATCTTCTCCTTTATGGAGACTTTCACTCTCCATTATGAATTATAGTTACTTGTGCATGTGTCTTATCTTTCCTACTAGACTCTAAACTACATGAGTATAGGGACTCTGTCTTATTCTTTCTCTAATCTTCTAACTCAATACCTTGTATGTAGTAGTCACCCAGTAAATATTTGTCAAATCAATAGATAAATGAATGTTTAATCTTGAATTTCAGTCTGACCTTTAGATCACTTGTCCTAGGGATTAACTGTTGTTGAGTTTCTAACCCATCAGGAAAAAAATAAAAATATTTTCTTGCTAACTCTTTTCATCCCTTTTGTCTACAAAGATAATACAGCTGATATACTATCAATAGGTCATGTTTGAGTTTTCTCAGTTTTTTTCATCTATAAAATGAAGAATTTGAATTTGATTTCTAAGATCCCTTGTAAATTTATAATCCTCCAATCTTTGATAATAGAAATTCTTTTTCCAGCAAAAAAGATTTGTATTTGAATTATAGAATCAATAAAAGATGTAAACTAATCATGAACAAATCCCTGACATCTCTATTGAATCAATTAAAGGTCTAAACTCAGGGTAAATAAGCTTTTAGTCAATTTAACAGGACTGAAGTGAGAGGAAACATTGGATGAAGTCAGATAATTCTACACTATAAATTAATTGGAATTGGATAAAAGACCTAGACTTTCTTCTGGACCTGTATAATGTGAAGTAAATCATTTGGAATCCAAGAACTTCTTGCCTTAAGAAGGCAAACCTTTGAACATATACAAGAGAAAGTCTTTTGAGTAATGGAGTGAGCCCAGAAGGAGTGTTGGAAATCCCTGCCTCCATTGATGAGGTAATGAACTTACAGGTTTCAAAAGATATTACCTGAGAAGTGATATAGTAAATCAATCATGACTTGTAGTGTTTGTCAATTTCCAAAGTATAAGTACTAACTCTGAAAATTTAACAATAGGCACTCATGAAACAATTAAGAGCTAGCTCCAACATACCTCTTAAGAAAAATTAACTCATGAAAATTCTATAAAGGAAGAAAAGGATTTCTAATAATTAAGAGTTTGATTTTATCTTTTGGCTGCATAAGCTCCCTAAATTTAGACATTGTGTGTAAAAGGGAATAGTGGGTCTCTGATTTCAGAGGGATGTTTCTATAACAATTGTCCTTGCTATACTTCCTTAGTAATACCCTTTTCTAAAAGCTAGTTCTGGCTGACTAATTAATAACCAATATGGAGCATGACAAATAGGGGCTCATAATTGATAGTACTAGAAAAACACTCCTAAAGCCTAATGGTTGTCCCTAAATCCTAAGAGAAATTATAACAGCAGCCCTCTATATAACCAGCCTGCCAAGGTGAGCTGGAGTTGAGAGAGTGAGCCCAAGGGGCATGATACAAGAGGATCTGAGATCAAAAGTTAGAAGGAACTTCATCTAGTCCAACTCTTTCATTTTTCAGGTGAGGAAACTGAGATCAGTGGAGCTTAAGTGATTTACCCAAGGTCACAGATAATAAATGGCATCTTTCATATACTAGTTTCATTATATACTTAAAACAAATTTTAAAAAATTATATACTTAAAACAAATATATTTAAAATAAATTAAGTTGCACATTAAAATGCATGCTTCTTGACTGAATGGATGAATGAAAAAGAAAAGAAAGAAGAGGGAAAAAATCAAACTCATATCCAAAACAGAACTCCCCATCATTCTTCCTCTAAATATGCATTTCTTTTGAGAGCACCACCATCTTTTCAGTTAGTTAGGATTGCAACCAGAGCCACGATTAAGTCTTCTTTCTTCATTTCCAGCCAGTTGATGATTCTTGATCAATTCTACTTCCCAAAGTCTCTAAAAACTACTCTCCTTCCCCATACCTACTTACACTCAGATACTACCCTAGTCAAGGCCCTCACACAGTCTCTCACCTAGACTACTTCAGCTGTCTACAAACTTCTCCCTGCTTCCAGCTTTCTCCCCAAAACAGCCTCCATTTCAACTACTGACTTAATATTCCTTAAAAACAAAAGTCTAAGCATGTTATTAACTTACTTAAAAATCTGCAGTGACCCTTATTGGATAAGGATAAAATTATTCTCTTCAGCCCATACTTTAAAACCTTTCTAACCTGGCTCTTGCTTACTCTTCAAGACATTTCATACTTCTCCCTTTTGTACACTCTACGATCTCAAATTGCCATCACTTGGCCTTTGCCTTTGTACAGGCTGTCTCCTGTGCCAAGAATATACATCCTTCACTACTCTGTTTCTTAGCATCCCAGTTTTCCTTAAGATTAGAACCATGCACCTACACAAAACCATTTCCGATATCCTCACATCTGTGCTTTCTCAGTCTTCAATCTATCTTGAATTTGCTTGCCTGAGCATGTAATATCTGGTATTTTATGGAGCTTTTAAGATTTGCAAAGTGGTTTACAGATATTATCTCATTTCATCCTCACAACAAGCCTGAGAGGCAAGAACTATTATAATCCTCATTTTACAGTTTGGGAAACTGACTTACCCAGCAACACACAGCTAGTTCATGTTGGGTTTAAACTCAGGACTTCTGATTCCAAGTCCAAGGCTCTAATCACTATGTCTGCCCTCTCTCAGTAGAATGTAAGGAAACACAGTTTAATTTTTGTCTTTGTTTTCTCAGAATCTAGCTTTCAGTCTGATACCTAATAGATGCTTAATACTTATTTGTCGAATTAAATTAAAAAGTGAACCAAGGACAAACCACTGGACAGTGCCACTAGAAAGGAGGAGGAATTAATGAAAGAGAGGAGGAGCAATTAGAAAGGTAGGAGAACTAGAAGGCTACATTGTCTCAGAAGACAAGGGAAGAAAGAAAATTTAATAGCAAGAAATCATCAAAAATATCAAAAATTGAAGAGAAGCAATGTGACAGAATAGGAGCAAGTCTTACCTAACCTTTATTTTTTTTCTTTTTAATTTAATCATATTTTTTTATTCCGCTATGTCATGGAAATGCTTATTACCTAAACTTTATAATTCCACTATAACACAACACATTTCTCTGCACACAGTAGGTGCTGAATGTTTGTCTTGGTGTCTTGGGAGGGTAGTGGAATATTACATGATGTCTTAGGTAACAACAGTGGCTGTCATCTCCCCACTTTCTCTTCAGAGGGCAGTTTTGCAGACCTGATAAACATAGGTGAAGAGTTATGAACAATAGCAAAATAAGTTTCTGGAGGATGGAGGGGAATAGAAAAATAAACCTACTAATTCTGATTGGAAACTCCTGCCCTAAGATCCAAAAGTTTCTCAGATTTGACAGGAAATTTTAAAAATCGATTAAATTTACTTCAGTGGTCATTTGATCCCATATGTCTCAGAAACCTTTTCAAAAATGATGCCCAAAATAGATACCCTAAATGCCCTAAACTCCATAGAAACCTACTCAATGATATTTCTAAGAAAGAATGACTTAAGGTGTAAGGAGAAGAGAAATAGTGCATGTAGTTTTGTTGGAAGTGGGGTGTTTGCCTCAAATACTGGTCTACCTGCTGCTCTCCACAGGACTCTTCTATCTTTACTCCTATCCATCACTTCCTATATTTCTAATGAGATATTTCACATTTTCTTCCATTTTTTCATCTTTTGGTTTTGTTTTGTGATTTCTTGGTTTCTCAGAAAGTCATTAGCCTCCATCTGTTCCATTCTAATTTTGAGAGAACTATTTTCTTCAGTGAGCTTTTGAACCTCTTTTTCCATTTGGCTAA
>CM053772.1:88261093-88304768 GCA_028658325.1 Potorous gilbertii | reverse complement strand
TGGGGGCTTATCTGCTGGTTCTCAGGTGGGGGCAGGGCCACCTCTCAGGCTCAGTTCCCTCAGGGGGTTTATACAGAGATCCTTTGTAGTGGAGCTGGGGTGGAGCTCCAGCCTGCTTTGGGAGTGTCTGGCTGAGCTGCCTCTGCCTCTGGCTGAGCTGCCTCAGCCTCTGCCACATAGGCCACTTCCCAGGGGGTCCGAGTCCTAGAGATCCCCCGCTCCCCTCTCAGCCCGTCTCTCTCACTGACCTGTGTGTCTGTGGGTGGAGGGACCTTCGCGGCCGCGGGAGATTCAGGTCCCTGACGCCTGCTGGGCTCTGCTCGCTCCTCTCAGTGCCGTTTGGCCGGGGTGGGGGAGGGGAGGACTCGGCAGGACAGGATGGGGTACCTTTGCGGTCGGTTTTTCAGGGCTCTCTGCAACGGAAATCTCCTTCACTGTATTGCTGTGCGGCTTCCACTGTTCCAGAATTTGTCAGGAGTTCTTTTTACAGGAAATCTATGGGCTGTGGATTCGGACCTAGCTTAGGTGAGTCTTTCTACTCCGCCATCTTGGCTCCGCCCCTTGGAGACATTTTTAGAAGGAAAGTCAGACCCGAAGAAATTAATTGCATAGCAAGCACTCCAAACAAGAAAAATTCAAGGGGAGTAAATAAATACAGACAACAACCATAACAGAGTGACAACGGAAAATTAGTAAGAAACCACTTTCTGAGTATACGCAAGGAGACAGAGGTGAAAGTGGAAATCTTGGAAAGACAACAGTGAAGAGATTGGGGGAGGGGGACGTTCTGACTAGAATCTGGTGACACCAGGGCTAGAGGTAAATGCTTCTTTCATAGGACAGCATTACATATGAGAGGGTATTTGAAAGTGCAGGGAGAGAGAAGTGAGTGACATTATAGAGTCAAGAGAAGATGGATGGTGAAGCAAATAAAAAAACATTCTTTTTAAGGGGTATAAAAATGAAATTTACAAAATGAATGAACAGGACTAGCTAAAGGGGAAGAGAGGAAGGGGAAATCAACCTGATTTACTGAGAGGAAAGGAGGAATAAAGACATGTAATCATATAAAAGCAGGTGAGAGGAACTAACAAACAATACCCTAAAGAGAAAGCAGTAACAAACAAGAAAGGGAGATTAGAAGTTAAGGGAAGAGAATAAGTGGGAGTAGAGTCAATTTAAAAATATCAAAATTATTGAAGTAATATAATCCCATGTTTACCACAGAAGGGGGAAAATAAAACTTGAAAAAAATTTATAGGTAGATAGAGGAAAATATAAGTTTAAATCATAATATCAAACATGAATCGATTAACTCTATAAATAATACTAAAATGAATAAAATAAAAAGAAAAATTGATAGATTAAATAATAAAACAAAATATTGAGTTCTTTTCCCAGAAGCTGGGATTCTTAGGTTTATCAAGCAGTATATTTCTGCGTTCATTGTGTACTGTGTCTTGATTACCTAGTTTATTCCACTTGTCTACCCTTCTGTTTCTTAGACAGTACCAAATGGTTTTGATAATTGCTGCTTTGTAATATGATTTCAGATCTGGTAGCACTAGGCCACCTTCCTTAGCATTTCTTTTCATTAGTCCCCTTGATATTCTGTACCTTTTGTTCTTCCAGATGAATTCTGATGCTATTTTTTCCAGCTCAAGAAAATAATTATCTGATAGTTTAAGTGGTGTGGCACTAAATAAGTAAATTAATTTAGGTAGAATTGTCATTTTTGTTATATTGGCTCTACCTACCCATGAGCAACTGATGTTTTCCCACTTATTTAGATCTGGCTTTATTTGTGGGAAAAGTGTCTTGAAGTTGTGTTCATATAGTCCCCGGGTTTGTTTTGGCAGGTAAACTCCCAAATATTTTATAGCGTCTACCCTAGCTTTAAATGGGATTTCTCTTTCTATCTCTTGCTGTTGGGCTTTGTTAGTAATATATAAAAATGAAGAAGATTTGTATGGGTTTATTTTGTAATCTGCAGCTTTGCCAAAGTTGTTTATCGTTTCAAGTAGATTTTTACTTGAATCTCTGTGATTTTCTAAGTATATCATCATATTATCTGAAAAGAGTGATAACTTAGTTTCTTCCTTGCCTATTCTAATTCCGTCAGTTTCTTTATCTTGTCTAATTCCTATAGCTAACATTTCTAGTACCATATTGAATGATAGTGGTGATAATGGACATCTTTGTTTCACCCCGATCTTATTGGAAATGCATCTGGCTTATGTCTATTGCATATAATGATTGCTGAAGGTTTTAGGTATCTACTGCTTATTATTTTGTAGAAAGTTTCCTTTATTCCTATGTTCCCTAGTATTTTTAATAGGAATGGATGCTGCATTTTGTCAAAAGCTTTTTCTGCATCCATTGAGATAATCATGTCGTTTCTCTTAGTTTTGTTGTTGAAATGATCGATAACGCTAATAGTTTTCCTAATATTGAACCATCCCTGCATTCCTGGTATGAATGCTACCTGATTATAATGTAGTATTCATTTTTTAATTTTTTAAAAAAGAATTCAAAGTGGTGTATGAGTTCCCTCTACACCACCCTCTTTTCTATGTTATGAAAGTGCAGCCATCTAAGAATGAATATTGTAAAACAAAGGAAATTGATTCAACACTTGAAGAAACAGGATGTAACCAGAATACACTGTGAGTGATTCAAGTGAGAATTATGAAAGGAAAATATATGTATTGCACAGAGAAAATAATGGGCAGAAGAGAATCCCTGAAATCTGTGATGCCCTGCGATTCTATGATAATACTAAACAGAGAACAATAGATTGGGAATCTAAACACACAGAAGTGAAGAACAATCTAGAAGAAGAATAGCAAAAACTATTTAACTTTATTTGGTGCCAGTCTAGCCTATTTTGAGGTGATAATGGATATCTGGGCTTAGGTTTGACCGCTGATCCAGTTATCTTGACAAAGTTCTGGGTAGGATTTCAAAAGGAATATAAACAAAGGGAGAAGGGCATCCCAGGAAAAGATTACACCATTCAAAGAATTTGTTTCAATATACTTTATTAAAAATCTTCTAAGACCATTATTGCTAGAATTTAAAAGACACAGATAAATATATTCCTTGATCTCAAGAAACCTACAATCCATGCGGATATGAAGGATATATGCAAATATTTTCAATACAAAGTATTCAAATGACTCATTTGAATATCACTGATTTGGATGATCCTTCAAATGGCTAAGCTTACAAATCTTCTGTGGCAGTCAATACAATGAAATTTTTGTCCATATACACTCATAAGTTTGATGTAGAGGGTCAAGTCAGTGTGTTTTGATTACTAAATTGCATTCTCTTGATGTTGTTAGGTTGCCAGTGGAACATATATGCTCTTCATGAGTTATCTTCTTTTTAAATCATACATTTCTCTGATGACATTCCTTACATTGTATTTATTTTTGAAATTCCTGGAGGTTTTTGTTGTTGCAGACTGCTCATGTCCACCACTTAACTTTCCATTGTCCTTTCTAGCATATTTATTTTTAATTCTGTGAAAACTTTAATATTCTATGACTAGAAATCATACAATATAATATACAACATACAACGATATTAGTAGAGTACTGATGTAAAAAAAAACCCAAAACGATGCCCTTTTGTCTCTGGATGAAATTTGAAGTCATATAATGGTAATTTAAATGAGAAGAACTTTCCCATTCATTAATAGGCCCATGTGACCTGTCTGGGTCACCTGGAAGTCTGAGTCACATGGAACCTGGAGTGGACAGAGCTTACTGAACAGGTGGAACAGGAAGGATGGACTAGGAAGAGGTAGGGCTAGAGCAGAGATGAAAGGAAATTTGGTCAGAGCAGTCAGAACTGAAGGATGCAGACAAGCAGGCAGTTGGCTAGCATGAGCAGGAGAACTTGTGATTTTAATGAGAGATCCTGCTTTGATTTGTGGGAAGCCTAGTGGGAGAAGGTTTGGGGAAATGTTATCCTCTGAATTACCATTGTGTATAGATTATGATGGTTTTGGCTTTCTGGTATCTGAATAAATGTTTTGGTTCTATTTTCCATGTGGAGAATCTATTGTGTTTTGAGATTTAGAATTATGCTGGGATATTCATGACTTCCATAGACTCTGTGAATATTGTGTTGGTGTTGCAGGTCATTAAAGGAGTTGTTCAATTTTGCAAACATAATGTAACCTAATTTCAACTTCTTATTCAATTTGGAATCAAGTTAAGACATGGATAGAGATATCCAGGGTGACCTCTGAGGGTGGTTGTGAGAGTTTTATAGATAACATGTGCAAAGTATTTTGCAAACATTAATCAGTCATAAATACTAGTTATCATCACAATTGTTTATATTTTTCTTATAAAATTTTTATGTAACTTGGGAAGTAGACATATAAGTTGAGCTGTTCCCCAAACATTTGCCTTTTTTCAGACTTCACAAATTTCAAGATCCTTTAGTTTCTTTTCTTCCTTCACATACTTTGTGAATCAAATCCTCATCACTTACAATTCTGTCACATCCAGAAGTGATTTCTGCTCAGCATGTGAGGTCTGATCCAACTGATTTCCCCATCTTAGTTTTCTCTAGTGCAATTTCTGTCCCACCAATATATATGCTTGAGACTATAACATTAAACTTCATGGAGGTAACTCTTCTATTACATTTGATTGTGAAAAGGTATCTTGCTTTCAGATTGTGAAGTGGTTTCAAAACCAGCTAGAAGAATTTATATTTCATCTTTGAAGCTATAGGTGATCACTAGAAATTTTTGAATAGGAGAGTGACATGGTCACATTAAACCTAGGGAAACTGTGTGAAGGATGGTTTAAACTTGGGAGAGACTTGATATAGGAGGACCATTGAGAAGACCACTGCAATAATCCAGAGAAGAGGTTGTAAGTGCCTCAGTTAAGATGGTTGTCAGATGCATAATAAGAATATGGATACAAGGGATATTTTTTAAGGCTAAAACAACAATATTTGGCAACTGCTTGAACAGATGGGATGGGGGAATATGAGAAATCAAAGGTAATACCAAGGCAGTAAACCTTAGAAAATGGAAGGATGGTGGTTCCCTTCATAGAAATAGAGAAATACAGAATAAAATTATGCAGTAAATGCTGTGGATTTGTAGATAAGGGTTGGGATTGATAAAAGATCATCAGATTCAAAAACCATGATATCAGTAATAGTTTTAGAGAGAGTACCTTCAGTGTAGCATGAAATCAGAATCCAGACTGCAATGTTGAAAAGTGAAAGGAGATGAAGCAGAAGTAATGAGTATGATTGCTTTGCTTTGTTTTTGGTTTAGGGAAGCAAGATATAAGATAATAGATTGAGGGAATAGAATAATTTAGTAAACTTTTTTTAAATGATGGCAAATATTTGAGTAAATTTGTAGACAGCATGGAGGAAACTTATAGATGGGGTAGACTGAAGATAAGAAGGGGAGGATGACTCTTCTGGAGTACACTGGAAATGATAGGATCAAGAGCACATATAGAAAGAAAGGCCTGGGAAAGGAGAATGCCAACTCATTATCAGAAGTTTGAATATAGGAGTTGAGAATGAGGAGTTAATGTCAAGGTTTTGTAATAAAGAAAAGAGGTTAAGAGGGAACTCATAGTAAATTTCTCTATATCAATAAGTATAGTAAAGTATAAGGTGAAGTCCTCAGTTCACAGAGTAGGGAGAAGGGGAGATGTACAAAATTTGAGGAGAGAAGAGAACATTTAGAGGAGCATTTGTAGTAAGTGGGTTAGATAATCAGTTAGCATTAAATATATGATCCAGTTATTTGAGTTGAAATTGGTCTCCTAAAGATGATCAACCCAAGAAGGAGGGCTACTTTGAACATGAGAAAATGAAAGTCATTCCTGAGTATAAGGAAGAGAATACTAATTATTATGCAACCATGCCAATACTGTTGAAACAAAAATTCTCTACCTTGTCTCTTTTATGTTTACACTCAACTTTTGAAATACTTTTCTTCCCTCTTGGGCTAAGGTCCAACTCAAAAAGTTTATTGTGACACAGATGTGATCATGAGTACTTCAAGGATATACTAAAAGAATGTGATCTCTGATAGACCCAAGCAAGTTTCAAAGGCTTCAAGCTTAAGTATATTGATACCCTATGTAGTTACTGATCCATAACCAATCTGGTTCAGTTTGTGAAGATTCATCAGTAAGTTTGTGGCAGCAAGAGAGGCTTTTTTGGGGATGACTGTTAAGCTATAAGGAAGTTGTTATCACATTAATGAAATTATACACTCTCTCATGAAGAATTGTGTCTTCATACTCTCCACTGCTTTTAGAAAATTTAATAGCTAGCATTTACTTAGGATTAGTATTATACTTTAAAGTGTGCAGAGTATTTTACAAATATCTTATTTCATTTATATCCTGAGACATAGTATCTTGCTATAAGTTCCTTTCTCCCTTGTGATTGGAATAGAATCTATTAAATTCCAGACAATTTATTTTAAGCCTTTGGACTCTGTCTCCTTGTCCCTCCAAGGTCTTTGGTTGAAATCACTCTGGGTAGAATTCTAACTGTGTCATTTAGTTGAAGCCTCAAGGTATCTCCAATTTTCCAATATTTTAGCGGTCCATCTTGATCTGGAGATACTCATAGCTAAAATTACAAGAAGTTTTCTATCAGTGTTTTCCACTCTTTCCAGCCCCAGATCAATTTCTTGCAGTTGCTGGATGTTTCCCAGAACTCTAATAATGAGGAGAATGAGTAGCTTTGAGGGCACTATTGTATGAGAACATGGAGCAAGAGTGTGGAACATTTTGTGATTAATTGAAAAGTTATACCATCTGGCAAAAAGAGAGCCCTTCGACAGTATGATGAGTCAAAAGAAAGCACTGTACCAAAATGTGTGGAAAATTATCATTGGTTGATTGAGTAAGCTTAAGGTTTTAATAACTATAATAAAATGTAAAATCTCCCCTTGTGTCATTCCTAGGACAGGCAGCATAAGAAGGGGGAAGGATTTAGAATCTAAAGACTTGAGTTACAATCTTGCTTTCCCCACTTTGTGACTTTGAGAACATCACCTCTTCTCTATGGGACTCAGACTCCTCAGTGGTAAAAGTGAGAGGACTGTAAGAGATAATCTCTAAAACTGTTTCTAATTCTTGGTCTGATAATGCTACCCTGTCCTCTGGCCTAGCACATGTTCCACTGTATTCACCAAGGGGGAAAAACTATTTGAAATATGTTTCTCAGTTTCCTTTTGTAATATAAAAGCAGCATGAAAAACTATTTCTAGGAATATGTCTCAGTCTATATTTTTCTCAGAAACACTATTATTTTACCTGGGGACAAGTCATAGCCAGAAGCTCTCTTTTCATTTTAATTCCTTCCTGTGTTTCTAATTAACCTCAAAGAGATGGTAGGAAAGAAGGAAGGAAACAAGGCAGAAAGAAACATTTATTAGGTGCCTGCTGTATACTAGGTACTATGATAAGGGCTTTGCAAATATCATCTGCATTTGATTCTCACAATAATCCTGAAAGCAGGTGTTATTATTTTCCATATTTTACAGTTGAAGAAAAAAATTCAGCGACTGTCACACAGCTAGTAAGTGTCTAAAGCCACACTTAAACTCATGTCTTCTTAGATTCAGGCCAAGTGCTCTATTCACTGCTATCTAGCTGCCTCCACATGTTAAAACAGAAGGAACAGTGGTTGTGGGAATTAGAAGACTTGAGTTCTAATTCATCTCCAATCATTTATTACCTCTGTGACATGGAACATTTACTTCACCTCTTTGAGACTTAGTTTCTTTATCTAAAGCATGACAAAGTCATATTATGCATTAAGAATTTTTTGTGGGGAGTAGATGGCAGAGTAGAAAGACACACATATGCAGGCTTTCCCCACACAGTCCATAAAATACCTGTAGAGAGGGACTCTCAACAAATTCTAGAGCAGCGGAAGTGGAGAATAATAGAGTGGAGGAGCTGAGATCTTACAGATTCTCAGAGCATACCCTACTCTTGACAAAGGACCCAAAAGTCAAGTAACTTGTGGAAAAATGCCCAAAAAAGGGGAAAAAAAATAAGACTACAGACTTTCTTGGTGAGCAGATATCTTCTCCCATCCCATCCTTTCTGATGAGGAAGGACAATGCTTACCATCTCAAATTCTCCCATCTAAAATTTTTTCTCTCTATTTATATCACCTAAAAGTCCATGTGAAAGATGATATTTATAATTCATGAGACATTTCTCAGTATTAGGATAGTTGGAGGGAATATGTGCATATGTGTATGCATGCACATACACACACACACACACACACACACACACACACATATATATATATATATATATATATATATATATATATATATATACACATACATATATATATGGAGAGAGAGAGAGAGTTGCGTGCACAAGGTGAGCTGAATATGAAGGAATGATATCTAAAAAAGAAAGTTCAGTGTTGAGAAGAATGTCCTAGGAGAAAGAGAAAGGGAGAGGTAGAATGCAGGTAATCTTCTTACATAAAAGAGGCAAGAAAGATCTTTTGCAATGGAGGGGAAGAAGAGGAAGGTGAGAGGGAACAAATGAGTCTTCCTTTCATTGGATTTGGCTTCAGAAGGGAGAAGCATACACACTCAACTGGGTATGGAAGTTTGTCTTGCTCTACAGGAAAGCAGTGGGGAAGGAGATAAGAGAGGGGGGATAATAGAAGGGAAGGCAGATTAGGGGAAGGGGTAATCAGAAGCAAACACTTTTGCAGAAACACAGGTCAAGGGAGAGAAATGAATAATTGAAGGGAGGGGCAGGATAAAGGGAAATATAGTTAGTCTTTCACAACATGAATATTATGGAGGTCTTTTGCATGACCACACATGTTATAACCTACATTGAATTCTTTGCCTTCTCAATGAGAGTGGATAGGGAGGGGGGAAGGGAGAGAATGCGAAACTCAAAGCTTTAAAAATGAATGTTAGAGGTTGTTTTTACATGCAACTAGGAAATAAGATATATAGACAGTGGGGTATGGAAGTCAATCTTACCCTACAGGAAAATAGAAGGGAAGGGGTTGGGGGAGGGGTGAAAGAAGGGAGGGCAGATTGGAGGAAAGGGTGATGAGAATACACACTATCCTGGAGTAGGGGTAAGAAAGGGGAAAAAAAGTTGATATGCCCAGAGATATCAATCAACTTTCACACATTTATTAAACATTTACTATATGCCAGACACTTTACTGGTTGCTGGTGTAACAGCAAGGACTCTGGCATACACAGGAGGATCTGCTGTACACGTTCTTAGATCTGCATTTCTAAAAGGAAAGCAACTTTTCAGGGGTCAACAATCTACTTTAAGCAAACGCATACATCATTCATTTAGTTCACAGGAAAAAAGTCAGCACTCTGAACTTCATAGAAAATACAACAGAGAAATAAATATCCACAGGGCTTCCAACTGTCTGACCATAAGCAATAGATACATCACAGATCACCTCTTTTAATCCCCATATTGAATTTATCTGAGTCTTCCCCTTTGCTAATTTTATGTAATGTACTCTGGTTACTTTCCTTGAACAGTAAACTTATAGTATTCATAGGAAACTGGATCCCACTGGATGATCTCATTGTGCAGTTATATAACTTTTATTTGTCTTAGAATAACAAAAATTATATGGCTGTTTGTAGTTCTTTCTATTAATAAATACAGGTTCCTTCCTTTTGAAAATAGCTTGAGACTATTAAGTTAGTACAATTTTTTATCAATTTCATGCTTTTATAATTTGGAAACTGTTATTAGCAAGATGCCTGTCACATCATAGACGCTTAATAAACACTGGAGATTTGAGTGAATACATGATAAGAGCTAAGAACTATCACTCCAATGATTATTTGTTCTAACCACGACCAAAGGTTACTCAGAGGAATCATCAAAATCTTTATGGTTTTTAGAAAACTGGCTATTTCTCTCCCTTAGTTCTTTACCTTTTGTTAGCAACTCCTTACAGTTTAACGTGAATGTCATCTACCATGCTATACCCTATGTAAAACTCTGTCTTCTTTTCATTCCTGCCTCATATTAATGGAGCTCAGTTACACAAGTATGAAGCAACTACATACTATTCTTTATTCATTAAAAGAAAGGAAAAAAGAGAAAATATCAATTACATTAAACAATCACCATCAGTCTTTCATTCTTGACCATGGCTTTCCACAAGCCCTGGAACCTCCCCAAATCCAGGACTCTAAAGAAACATAATCCAGGAGCTCAGATTCAAACATGTCCTTTGTCTATGGCCATGCCAGAAGCCCTGGATTTCAAAAAGAGACAGTTCAGGTACTCAGATAAAACTGCCCTCTTATCAGCAGATAACACCAAACACACAGTTCAATGAAATATGATTCAAGGTTTCAGGTTCAAACTGCCCTGTTATCTGTAGAAAAGACCAAACCCAGAGTTCAAAGTAACATAGTCTAAGAGTTCAGGTTCATACCTCCCCTTACAGGTAACTTTGGAGCAGAAAGGAATTGATTCCTCCTCTGAACAATCTAATTTCTTCCCTTGTGGTCAATTCTGCTATGGGAATGCTTCCAACCTCTCATTTCAAACCTTTGCCATTTCCCTTTAAACCTGCTCCTGCACAGGGTGCATAGACTAATTCTGACGATTGGAGTCCTTTTATAGGAATGTAACTGCAGGGGTGGAAAACAGGTCATTGCCATGTTGAAGGTCACTGGGTCTCTATTTATCTCCTTGAAATGTTCACATGGTCTCCCATCCTATCTCACTGACCCTAAGCTGATCCCAGTTCCCCTCTCTTCAACTCTTTTCCATTATTGTCTTGACTTCCATCAGATTCATCAGTTGAGCTCAGTTCTCCTCCTTCCCTAAATCCCCTTAACTTCTTGCTGCTGCTGTGGGTAGGAGGGATAGTGAAGAAATATCAGAATTTTAATCCGTTCTTTTAAATCAACTTTAAACATACACAAAACCAATTGAACATGTTACAAATTTTTCATTTGACTATATGAATTTCAACATATAAAATGATAATCAAGCCAGCATTTCTGAAGCTCCTGATGTATTGCAGGACACTGTCCATGACAATTTCAGTCATTTCTTCCATATGCTTTTTCATATGCTTTTATCCTCCAATTTTTGGTTTGCCAATTCATCTCTGCATATTTATGTATACATTTTTCCTTTTACATAATCACAGTCAATATATTTTGTCATTCTAGTTATGCCTTTTTTGCTTCTGGTTATTTCATAGAGAAGTTTCAAGCTTTCCTCATATTCTCCCTCATGGAATGACCACTGACATTGTTCAGGATGTATCAACCCACTGAACATCACATTTGCAGTTCTATACTGTTTAAATATCTTATTTTCCATAGTGTCATGTGGTGATTACTTTTGACTTTCTATGTTTATGTTGCATTTTTAGATTGTAAGTGTTTTAAGGTGCAAGATTTTATCGTATGCATTTTTTGAAAACACATAATGTTTTACACTGTAGCTTACATATAATGATATTTAATATTGGTTCGTCATTGTCCAGACACAGATAATAAATAAACACAGAGCTAAAAGGTAGTCAGCCAGAGATAAATGCATACAGGCATTATTTTAATTCCCTTATCATTTCAATGTTCCAAATTCCTTTCATAATGGCACAAAGACATCCTTAAAAGAATAGCAGAATGCCAGAGTTAAAGGGACCTCTGAGGCCATCTAAGTTCAATCAGTACCTAAATAATAATCTCTTTTATAAAAATCTCAACAATTAGACATCTAATCTTGAAAGTCTTTAGTGAGAGAGAAAACAAAACTTTCTAAAGCAGCTAGGCAGTGCAGTGGATAGAGTGCTGGAGGTAGGGTCAAAAGCCCTGAATTCAAATCCTGCCTGAGATATTTCCTACATCAATGTGACCTGGGCTAATTGATCTCTCTCTCAGCTTCAGTTTCCTCTTCTGTAAAATGAGAAAAATAATAGCACTTATCTCCCACAGTTGTTGTGAATATCCAATGAGATAAACTACGTAAATCCCTTTATACCCCTTAAAGTGATATAAAATGATACTTACTGTTATTATCAAGTAGTCTGTTCCACTCCTGGAGATCTCTAATTCTTAGAAAGATTTTCTTTAAATTATTGTAAAATTCACATTTAAAAAAAAATTCCATACATTTCTCTTGGGTTCTCTTATTTTGCTTTCTGGGACAAAGCAATGTGGTACAATCAATTAAGAAGTATTTATCATACCTACTATATATTAGGTGGTGCAGTGAGCAAAGCAAATGCAGCTTTAGGCACTTACTAGGTGTGTGGCCCTGAGCAAGTCACTTAAGTAAGTTTGCCTTAGTTTCCCAATCTGTAAAATGAGCTGGCGAAGAAAATGGCAAATCACTCTAGAATCTTTTCCAAGGAAACCCTAAATGGGGTCACAAAGAGTCAGATACTACTGAAATGATTCAACATACATAGTGTTTTCTAAGCATGGTGCCTTAAGAACACAAGTAGAATTAATGAAACAATCCCTACTCCCAAGGAGCTTACATTCTAATAGGGAAGACAAGTATATATAGAAATATACACATCCTAAATGTAAAGTTAATAAATACAAATATGGAAAAAGTAGTTAAATTCAAAGGAGTTTCAGAAGGAAGATGTTGGGAGAGGATGGAAACCAGGAAAGGTTTCATGTGGAAAATGGCATTAGAACTGTGTCTTTAGGGAAGAAATATACTCCATGAGATGGATGTAAGGTGAGTGCATTCGAAGAACTGAGGGCATTCAGTACAAAGACACAGAGTCAGCAGATGGAGGAGTGTAGGAGAATAAGTGTTGAACTTGGAGTCAGGACGTGAATTCAAATCCTGATTTTGCCATTTATTACTTATGCTACTTTGGACAAATAACTTCACCTCTGATTTTCTCAGTTTCCTAATCTATAGAGTGAGAAAATTAGATCAGAAGGACTATATGGGCCCTTCAGGGTCTAGCACCATGATTCTCTATTTTGTAATCCCTCTTCATGTACTGGGAGTGATCTTGGTAACACCTGGTTCAGCATCTCATTCTGCAGCAGATATAAACCTGAATCCCAATGAAAGGAATTGATTTACCCAAGGTCACACAGTTGGTTGTGACAGAACCAGGAATAACACATTGATCAGCAATGGCTGATGCTGCTGAATAACTTCTGGGAGAAAGTCTGAACATTCTCCATCCTGTAAGTGCCTATTACAATATACCTAACACATTGTGGGGAGAAGAGCTACTTCTTTGTTTTTCTTCTAATGTGCTACAGAAAGCTCAGTAAAATTCTTAACCTGAATTATAATCATTTCCTGTCTCTGATTGGTAAATATGGGTCACTAACAGCATGGTTTGTAGAGAGAAAACTATTCATTTTTGTAATAAGAGTAAGTGGTACAAAATATGCCTGGGGCAAGTGCCATAAAATATCCCCTCAGTTCAGTTGAGGTGATGGTGGTGGTGGACAGGGAGTGGCAAAGTCCCCAGAATACCAGGAGCCTGCTGCAGGAAAAGCTGTTGAGGGAGGGAGAGAGGAGAGGGATAAAGAGACAGCTAAGCTAGAGAGGAGCTAATATGGGGCGAGGGAGCCACCGCCTGGCAGCTTCCTAGTTTAACTTCCCTGTTATAGTAGTGCTATGACTAGGTGACTATATGCTCCTGAAGAGCTGAAATTGCTGGCAGCCCTCCTTTTAAAGGTTAGTACTTTGGCACAAAGTCTCAGGTGTTCCACCTTGATTACAACTTCAGCATGGTGATATGGAATTTGGATGTACACACTGATCTTAGAGACAGGATGTTATATGTTGTGTCATAAAGGAAAACACCTTCTTTTCCGTGTGTGTGGTGTGTGTGTGTGTGTGTATGTGTGTGTGATGGACCCTTTTGGCAGTCTAGTGAAATCAGTGAACCCCTTATCAGGACATTAGTTTTAAATGTATAAAATAAAATATTCAGTATTACAAAAAAACAAATTATATTAAAATAGAGTTATGAAGCTACTGAAAAACAACTAACTTTCAATTGAACCCCCCCAAGTTTGGTACACCTGCATTAGAGTGATAAGACAGTGCCTCAAAACAGTTATAACAATAAGAATATAGCTCACAAGGGGCAACACAATTGTTTCATCATCTAAATCTTGACTTCTTGTACCTATAGACCAGTATTTCAGCCCTTCTCCCTTTCCAGTTGGAAACTCCCATTGAAATAAAGAAAAACATTAGCAAAAATAACTAATGCAGTGACTATATCTGATAACATATATTTATTATATCCTGCCCTCTTAGCCTTCTGGGAGAGTATGATAGTTTTCAATGCTTTCTACCAAATTTCCACATCTCAAGATACTGAACTTTGAACACTGAACATAGTATGAATACTGAAAAAGACTTTGAGTCTTGGCTCTGAAGCCACTAGCTTTGGAAACTTGATAGGTGAGGGAGGTTTGTTCATCTGTAAAATAGGAGTAAGAACACATGTTATAATGGTAATTTAAATAGAAAGATCTTTCCCATTCATTAATAGGCTCATCTGACCTGCCAGGAACACATGGAAGCCTGAGTCAAATGGAGCCTGTGGTGAGAGAAGCTTGCAGAATGGGTGGAACAGGAATGGTTGAGTAGAGCTGAGAAGAAATTGGACACAGCAGTTAGAACTGAGGAAGGAAAAGAAAGCAGGCAGCTGACTGATTTTTCATTTGTGGAAAGACTGTAGCAGGGAGAAGGCTTAGGGATGGTGTTGCCCTCTGCATTGTTATTGTGTATAGATTTCTTTGTTGCTATGATGAATTTGGCTTTCTGGTACTGGGATTTGGCTTTCTAAAGTTTAAATAAATGTTTTGGTTCTGTCTTCCATGTGGAGAGTCTGTTGTTTTTCACAATTCAGAATTATGCTGGCATATGCATAGCTGCTGAAGGGCCATGAATATCATGTTGGCATTACATGTGCCCTGCCTACGTCACTGTTGTATGGAAAAAGACTTTTTAAGTTCCAGAGTTCTCTAGCTATGTGAGTCCTCATGCTGCTGCTGCTATTACTGTGATTTGTGTTTTAATAAGCAGAGAGTAGCAGTAAGTCTTCTTCCCCACAACATTACCTTTCTGCCCTTGCCATCAGTGCTCAGTCTAAAAGAAAGGAAAAGCTATATTTACCTCTATCCAAGTTTTTTCCCTTTCTTGGGACCACAAATTTTACTTCAAGGAAATGCCATTATGGCATGCACATTTATCAAAAGCACTTCCTGTGCAATTTCTCCATGCCAAGTTGGCCAATTCTTATTGTGGGATGAATTTAGAGGTACAAAAGAATCCTGCCCCACTCAGGTGCTACAATGAGTTACACTATTAGTGTTCACTTTCTCTTAAGCATTTCCTGATTCCAAATATGTTTCTCATTTTAAGTGGACTAACCATACACAGTTTTGTTCAAGTTAACAAATCTAATGACCTCTTTTCATTTTTCATCTTTCTTGAGCTCTTTGCAGCACTTCATATTGGGGACATTTTGCTCTTGGTAACTTACACTTCTCTGAGATTTCATGACACTTTCCTGGTTCTTCTCCTACATGGCTCCTTTGCTGTTCCATATGATATTTTCCTAATGAACAGATTTGACCATGTCACTGTCTATTCTCACTCAATAAGTGTTTTAGGAGCTCTGGCTTCAAATACAAACTCTCTACTTAATATATAGAACTTTTCATAACTTAGCCCCTGTCTACCTTTTCAGTCTTCTTCCACCTCATTCTAATGTACACACTCCACAGTTCAGTCATTCTGACTTACCTACTGTTCTTCAAACCACAAACTCCACCTATCATCTACATGTCTTTACATTGGTTGTTCCCTATGCCAGAAATGCTCTCCTCACCTCCACCTCTTGGCATCCTCACATGCCTCAAAACTCAACTTAAGGGCCACTTTTTTCCATTATTCATTTCTTGACATCCAAAGTCTCGGCCCCAATTCACCAGCCCCACCTCCCAAAACTCACTTACATGTATTTAGCCCTTCTTCTGTACATAATACATATGTCTATATAAATACATATGTGTATAATATACAGTTTTTTTCTTTAGAATATAAGCTCCTCAAAGATAGGAATAAATTCATTTTTGTTTTTGTAAACATGGCATTTAGAACAGGGCCAGACCCACAATAGATGATTAATAAATGCTCACTGATGGATTGATAGATAAAATTCAAACACCTTCAAGAAGGTAATATTATAAATTTCTTAAAATCCCAAGCTAATCAGGCCACCTTAAGAGAACATGGGACTAAGACAAGGTTAATAGGTTGAGAAAGGATCAGTAAAGAGGAAGGTGATGGTAAAGGACACTTAATTGGGGCCTGGAGATGGGAACATACCCAGAAGTAGAATGTAGGGGCTGTCAAAGTCACACTCTACTTAGGAAAGTTTTATATTTATTTGTTCATCACCTATCTATCTATAAACAAAAGGCATCAAACTCTCCTTCCCTCTCTCTCCCTCTGCTCTCTCTATAACATCTATGTACACACACATATAAATATTTTACACAAACATATGGACATTTTATATGTACATAGTAGATACATATATGTATATGTGTATGTATGTACATATATATACATATATCCCATATTCCTTTTCCATTATGTCTCTTCTATTGCCATTTTCAAGAGAATTATGTCATTAAAATGCGCCCTCCCTCTCCAATGTCCATAGTGAGTGAATTAGGTAAGAATTGGGATCCTAACCAAGACTTTGACTTGATTTCAAAACTGAAGGGGAAAAATGAATTCATTTGTAGGAGAACAAAATGACTGCACTTAGAAGTTTCCTTTTTAATTATTAAAGTTTTAGGAATAGAATACTTGGCCAAGTCATTTGGTTCTTAATTCTATTTTAGCTAATGTCCTCTGAGGACTTGGCATCTAAACAGACAGTCAGTCAGTGTTTATTGAATGCTTGCTTCATGTGCATGGGTTATATTGGACTGTGGCAGGAACAAAGGAGCAAAAAGCCCACTTCTTCCTCTTTGGAAGCTTACGTTTAATGGAAGCAGACGCAGCTATTAGCATCAATTATCACAACTGCAACTAATAGTACCTGACATTTAAATCTTAGGAACACTTCATCAACCCAACAATGGATTGTTAAATGGATTCTTCAACTAAAAAAATATAAATTCTGCTGATTAGATTAGATGATCTATCCCAGCTCAAGGATACAACGTACTTGCTGTGCTTTATTTTAGAGTCATGGAATTTGGAGCTATTGCTGCTGTTCAGTCATTTCATTTCTATCCAATTTTTTCTGGACCTATTTGGGTTTTTCTTGGCAAAGATACTGTTTAATATCATTTCTTTCATTTTCAGGTGACCAAAGTTACCCAATCTAGGAGGCTATGGAGTAACATCCATATTTACTAAATATTAAGTTAATCAGAGACAGTGAAAAGTTATGGAAAGATTTCTAGAAGGTCTGCCAAGTGCTAGGCTCTAGTCTTTGGTGTGCCACTAATTAGTTATATGACCTTGGGCAATAACTTTACTTTCCTGGGCCATAACTTTTTTGGTATATTCAGTGAACAGAAAGGGTTGGACTGGGTCATCTTGAACATCCTGTCAAGCTCTAAGATGATTCTAGTTCTAGTAATTGACCACATTTGCCACTAATAAGCTTTTGGGAGTCACTCAGCAAAATGCTATTGTTAACAAAGAGATCTCCAGTCTCAGTTGATTCAGGAGTTACTTTAATGAGGACATTGACATTGATAAGTCCCTTGCATTCACATTTAATTTGTATTCTGAATTCTTTTCCATATTCAAAATGCAGAATTGAGCTATAAAAGCAAGTCTTCCTCAATAGACTGAGTAACTGATTTTGAACAATAGGTGCTACTGAGAGTTTGGAAGGTTTTGCTGAAATTTGCTGAAATGAGTAATGAATGTGCAATTGAATCAGTAATTTACACTATATGAACATCTAATTTATTCTAAATTCACTGAATCATTGCAGAAAATCATGGACCTTAGCATTGGAAAGGACCTCCGAAGTCCTATTTAAATAATGAAATCTGTCCACAGCAATCCTCAAGTGGTCATTTAGCCTGTGCTAATCCAGCTAGAAGACCTCCATTGACTAAGAATTCAGTGTCTGAGGAAGACCATTCAACAAATGATATTGATTATATCAAGTCAAAATCTGCTTTCTTCTAACCTCCATCTATTGGTCCTACTCTCACTCTCTAGTGCCAAACAAAATAAATCTAATTGCTCTTTCTGAGCATTTGAAGCTTTTTGTTTCTTCTTTCCAGGCCAAGTATCCTATATTCCTTCACCTGGCCCTGAAGTGAGGGCAAATTCCCTCAGCATCTTTGTTGTCCTTTTTCTGAACATGTTCAATAGTTTCTAAAATGTGAAAGCCACAAACTAGTTATAATACCTCGGAGTTTTTCCAATCTGGTGAGGGGGGGGCAAATGTGGCACCTTTCCCACACTGAACATTGTTCCCTTTAATGTAGTCTAAGAACATATTACCTTCCCTTCCCCCTTGGCTGCCATATAATTGTACTATTGGTTCATTTTGAGCTGCAAGTCAGAAGGAATTGAATTTTTTCTATTAAATTCCTTCTGTGAAATATGACTTCATTCTGGTCTTTGGAAATCATTTTTAAAAAAATCTAATTTCTGTTATCCGTCAGGTTATTAAAGACTGAATCACTGTATCTCAACTAGACTGCAAGAACACTAGACACTGATGACCCAGTCATCAGGAGACTTGATCTTTTCTATCTTTGGTTTAAGTGGATTCACTCCTACTCTAGATGGGTTGAAGCTCTTCTAGCCACTCCTAAGGACTTGCTATATTGGTGCCTGAATTAATGTGGATACCTGAATGATTTTAGCCCACCACAGCTCCTAAGCTCAAACAATCCAGGAATTATGTCCCATATCCTATATCACTATGTTAGCCAAACCTCTCATATCTGATTCTGAAAATTTGATGATCATCCTATGTATAACTTCATCCACATCACTGGTAAAAATATTGAATTAGGAAAATTACAGATAGATCCAAGTGGATCCATAGTAGTATCCACTAGATACCTCCTTTCAGGTGAACAACAATCTATTAAAAACCCCTTTGGGATGTAGGTTGTTCAACCATTTCTGAAGTCCAAAACAAAGCAATCCAATCCACACTTATTAAGCACCTAATGAGAGCAAGGCACTGTGCTAGGTACCACAGATTTAAAAAAAAGATGAAACAAAACAAACAAAATTACCTTAAAAACTTACTGTCTAACAGTATCATTCAGATCACGTCTCCATCTTTTCCATCAAAATATTGTAAGAGATGCTGCAAAAGACCTTGCTGAAGTATAGAAATCACTAAGACGATAGAAGTCTTTTGATTTATCAATCAAATACCACTGTTATTCTTTAAAAAAAAAAAAGTCGTTTAACTTGGCATGACGATCTTAATAAATTCACTCTTACATTCAATGATTAATTCATTTCTTTCCAAATGCCCATAACCCCCATTTGGTCCTCCATTCTGGAGTTTTCTCATGAGTTGAAGTCAAGCTTTTTGGGCTATCCACTTTCTTTCCATTTCATGGAAACAAGGTCATATGCTTATTGACAATTTAGCTACAACTCTCGTGTATGTATCAGTTTCAGACTGATCTCTGGCAGTTGTTCTGTAATCTGACCTGCAAGTTTTTTCAGTGCCCTGAGAGGTTGTTCATGGAAGTCAATTGGTTTGAACTCAGAGAAGGTTCTACTAATGGTTCTTTTACCATTTCCTTCCCTATCTCAGGTTCAATGATTTTTATTTTCTTTTCAATACAATGGTTTTCCTTGATAGAGAAGTTGATGGCAAAGTAGTAACTCTGATCTTCCTTTTTCTTTCCACTGTCCATTTTTATCTTCCTACTCAAATCTAATGGGTTAAGAATGCTTTTATTTTTTTATTCTCTCCACCTTCAGAGAGAGAGAGAACTGATGAACTCTGTGTGCAGATTGGAATATATTGTTTTCCACTTTCATATTTTTCTGACTGTTTTTTGTTTTCGCAACACAGTTAATATGGAAATATGCTTTGTGTGACTTCACATGTATAATTGATATCCGACAACTTGCCTTCTAAATAGGTGGGGAGGGAGGGAGAGAATTTGGAACTCATTTTTTAAATGAAGGTTAAAAATAGTGGTTTTTTGAAAAATCCCTTTTTTTATAAATAAAATTCCTTTTGCCCCCCAAAATTGCTTATAAAAATCCCTTTTTAATTATTTTCTTTAGCAGCTCAAAAGTTCACCTTTTCATAGCCCCCTCAAAATACCCCCAACAGATCCTCCAAGGAGCTGATGGCTATTTATTTTAGTACTGTTGATATTTTCCTAGTTGCATTTGGGTCTTTCAGCCTTAGGGGTCTTAGGTCTCACAGGAGCTTCCGGGGCAGGGGTAATTATAACTGGAGCTTTAACTAGGAATTCTTTAAGCTTGAGTAAAACAGAGAGAAAACAAACAAATGGAGCCCAGGTGGAAGGGAATGGGGAGGAGAAGTATTATAGTGAAGGCAGCAGACCAAAGCACAGTTCAACTATGGATATAGTTGTGCCATGAAAGATGAAAACCCATTTCTAGAAAATCAAGTCTGTGCCCCAGCAGTTATTGAGGTAGTGGTGAAAGAAGCCCCCGAAGAAGTTCTCTACAACAACAGAACCATGCAATGGTAACCAAAAGCTGAGCAGAGAAGTGAGATTTGCAGGGAGGATTACAAGGCACAAAGACAGCAAGAAGAAATTCACCATCCCTTATCATGTCCCATATCTCCCTTCCATGCCATCACCCTGGTGACAAAGCTCCAACTTCCTGGCCATTTTTGTAGCTCTGTTTACACCTGTGGTAAAGCCTAATTTCTTTTTTCTTCAAGATTAACCTGGACAACAAAAAGGCAATATACAGAAATATCTAAAACTTAGTAAACTAAAAGGGAAATATTTTGTGGAAACTATATTTTTCTAAGTAGAATATACTTTTTGTTGTTGTTCATGCATTACTGAAAATGAAACTTTCTCTTTTCTTCTCCATTTCTTTCCTGTAGAAATTCAAAAAACAATAATATGGTATTTCACACATTTAAGTTCATCCCTCCCTCCCAAATTCCATCTGGGAGCTGAACTTATAGGTTGATTTATCTACAAATGCAGCCTCCAATAATTTGACTCTCAGGAAGCTTCTGGTGGGAGGTGAGGGGATGGGAAAGAGGATATTATGTCAGCCCTAGGCCCTGCTCTTCCCTTATCTACCAGTGTGCTGCGTAGAATATTAGCTGCTACTTTGAGTCCAAGTCTTGAGAGCCATGGTAAATTTTTTCAGGTGGAAAATTTTTAGGGCAGGATTTCCATGCCATTTTCTAAAATATTGTCTTAATTTTAGTACTTTTTTTTTACAAGGTTGGGGTCATTTATTATTTTTATTCATTTATTTTTAACTTAAATACTAAAACTTAAATGCGCGATAAGAAAAGAAAAAGAAACACTATAAATGTAAATACTAAACTTAAATAGAAAATAAGAAAAGAAAAAGCATTACATGAGCATAAGACAGGATTCAAAATATACAGCAGTTTTTAAAATCCAAGTTTCCATTTCAAGAAAACCTATAAAATTAATACTACCCATAGTTTTCAGACATTCATCTTTTCTTTGCTTTCTTGTAAGTTTTCTTTTCTTCTCTACTGTGTACTTTTTACTTTGTTCCTTTTCTCCCATACACTCCACTCCAAAAAGGCTACAATTAAGCTCAGATACACACACATATACACACACAAATGAATGCATATTATATACATATATATATACACACATACATACACATAATATAAATACACATGTATATATGTATGTTTTTGTATACATAATGAACAAGTGAATGATGAAATTAATTTACATGGATTTGATAGGTTAAAACCAATCGAACAATAAAGCAACCCTTAAATGCTTTATATTTTTGTTTCATTTCATGGGCATCAAACTGTATACGATTTCCCCTGCAAGGCATCCACATTATGACTTACATTGCCCATAACTGAAACTTCTATGATCATAATCTGTTCTTTCATCTCTTCCTTTGGTTCATTCTTCTGAAACTTCTTTTTGTTTGTTTTTTCAAACCATGACCTCCAGTTACTCCATCCCTTTTAGTTCTCCTAACTGTTTCTCTCAGGACTCTCACCTTACTCTCTTTATAATCTTGACTCAATTACACAGTGCTATTAAACCTTGATTCCTTGTTTTCATGTCATACCACTACTCATATTCTGTCTATCCCCAGTTCTGGTTCCCCTCTACCATCTTCCTTCTCTCTACTGACTGAACACTAAATGTTATTGAGCTGGAGGAAGTAATGCATCTGTGCTAGCTGGTTATACCATGCATCAATGCTGTCTGATGTCATCTGAACCTTCATTGTTGCATGACCATCTTCTTATTCTTTCCCAGTTGACTTTCTAAACCCTCTCTCTTTTCATCAAGCTTCCTAAGTTAATTCCCACACATTCTTTCAATAGATAATGTTACCTTCTAATATCCTAAGGAAATTGAGGTTATCTGAATTCTCTCCATTTACCAACTTCACATCTCAATGAAATCTTTTTTGAAAATTTAATTTATTTTAACTTAATTTTTTAAAAAGTCTTTGAGTTTCAAATCTCTCCCTCTCTCCCCTACTCATCAAGAGCTGGTAAAAGCAATAAGGTAATAATTATACACATGAAGTCACATGAAAGATAATGCGTTTCCATGTTAGCCATGTTGCAAAAAAAGCAAGATAAATAAAATGGAAAAAAAATGTTTCAATCCGCACCCAGAGTTCATCGATTCTCTCTCTCTGGAAGTGGTTAGTATTTTTTATCATTAATCCTTTGGAGTCATCTTGGTTCATTTTATTGATCAGAGTATCCTAAGTCTTTCAGAGCTGATCATTGTACAATATTAATGTTACTTTATTCAATGTTTTCCTGGTTCTGTTCACTTCACTTTGCACTTATTTATATGAGTCTTCCCATTTTTCCCCTGAAAACATTCTGCTCATCACTTCTTCTAGAACAATAGCATTCCTTGCAATCATAAACCATAACTTGTTCAGTCATTCCCCAATGGATGGGCATGCTCTCCATTTCCACTTCTCTGACTTCACAAGAAAGAGCTGCTACAAGTATTTTTGTACATATAGGAACCTTTCTTTTTCTTTAATCTCTTTGGAATAATCTCTTTGGACCTAGAAATGGTATTTCTGGGTCAAAGAGTATACATAGTTTCATAGCCCTTTGGGCATAGGTTCAAATTGTTCTCCAGAATAATTGGTCCAGTTCACAGCTCCACCAATAGTGCATTAGTGTGCCTATTTTTCCATATCCTCTCCAGCATTTATCATTTTCCTTTTATGTCTTGTTAGTCAACCTAATAAGTATGAGGTCATCCCTCAGAGTAGAAAAACTTTACGTCTTCACTCCTATTCTCCTTTTTTATATTCTTTGGTAAGGGGTTTATCATTTTCCTTGTACTCTTGATCTCATATCTCTTCTAGTAGTTTGTCTCAGTGATCACTTCTTTTACATATGAAATCTTCAATTTTTTTTCAGTCGACTCCTTCATTACTTCCTACAACATGCCCAAAATCTTTCAATCCTATCATTCCTTCCATTGATAATCCTATACCTCTGTTTCATTACCAAGATCATATGAGTCATGAATCCTCTTTGCCTCTATTTTGTTACTAGATGCTCACTTCTGGACCCTTTACCATCCAGATTCTAAGCCCCACTGTACCAAAAGTTTTATCATCAAGGTTGCCAGTAATATTTTTACTGCTGGATTCAGTGATCTTTTTTACCTTTTTTTCTTATTACTCATTCTCCTTGATCTTTTCAAGACTTTATTACATCACTTTTCTCTCTTCAAATACTCTCACCTCTTTTGGCTTCTATGACACTACTCTCTTATCATCTCCAATCCTTCCTATACATTTTTACGGAGTCATTATGCATATCCTACCCTCTAACCATGGTAATTCTCCAAGGACCTTTTTCCTTGTCTACATCTACTTTTTTTGTATTCTCATTAGCTCCCATGTATTTAAATATCTCCATGCAGATGACTCTTATATTTACCCTTATTTTCTGAGTTCCAGTTCTGTCAATTGGGCATATTTACTTGGATGTCTCATAACATTTAAACTCATCAGGTCTAAAACAGAACTCATTTTCATCCCCTTTAAATGCATCCCTCCTCCAAACTTCCCTATTTCTATTGAAGTAAATATGATCATGTTAGTTATCAGGGTAATAAAAATAAATAATAACATCAAGCATTTATATAGTTCTTAAGATTTGCAAAACACTTTACCAACATTATCTAATTTATCCTTACAGCCTTGGGAGGTATGGGCTATTATTATACCCATTTTACAGATGAGGAAATGGAGGCAGACTGGTTAAGTGACTTGCCCAAGGTCACAAAGTTATTAAATGACTGAAGACAAATTTTAACTTAGGTCTTTCTGACACCAGGACCAGCACTCTAACCACTGTGCAACCTTGATACCTCACTGTCATCCTCAGCTCTTACCTGTCAGCTCCCCATGGCAATCAGCTGTCAAATCTTACCAATTCTACATCTACAATATCTCTCATCACCATTCTCTTTGTATCTATTCACCCAGACACCATATTAGTTCAGGTTCATTAGTTCAGAAGTGTCACTTCTAACCCAAACAAAGCTTGATGACATGAAAGCTTCTTAACTGGTCTCACTTGAAATCTCTCCCCTCTCCAATTCATTTTTCAAGTTGCAATGAGACCTGAGAAAGACTTAGCTTGAAAAGTCCAAGGTTTCACACGGCATCCCGAGTCATCTCTATTCATCCTGATCTATATCTTGACACTAGGCCCAGAAGGTTCAGAAGGATAAAATGAGGCTGGTGCCTTTGCACAATTCTGCCTCACTAAAATCAATTTCACTTGCACATCAAGATGCTACCTTCCTGATGTTATTAGTATTCTTTGAGAGTGAAGGACAAACAACAATGAAGATAATTGTCCTTAAGTGCTTAAGTATAAACATTTTACTTCCTAAGTTCTGATTTCTTTGCCATACTTCCTAAGTGATCAAGTTACTTCTGTGCTCAAAAACCTTCAATGATTCCCTATTATTACTAGGACAAAATGCAAACTCAGTCTGCTTTTTAAGACCTGCTATATACCCTGGCTCCAACCTATTTTTCCATACTTACTTAATTTTACTCCTCTTTAAGTACTCTTAGTTCCAGCCAAATTGGCTTAGTAGCTGTTCCCTGAACTCAATACTTTCTGCTTCTATTCATTTATACATATTACCATACTCCCCCCAATGCCTGGAACAACTCTTGGGATCCTTATATTCTTTCAGTGCCTGGGTCAGATACCATTTCTTCTGTGAAACCTTTCCTCATACCCTCATTTACTAACACTTTCTTGCTCCTCTCAAACTACCTTTTATTTACTTATCTATATACATGTTGTATTTCCCTAGAAGAACACTCACTCATTGGTGAGATAGGGACTGCTATGGTTTTGTTATTGTGTCCCCAGCGCTCAACACAGAGCCTCGCATATAGCATGCATTTAATAAATGCTTGTTGAAATGAATTGAATTGCATCAAATTAGAAGACACCTTAATGTACTAGTTATTTTCAGGGACTGACTCAAAGGCTTCATTGATTGAGAGAACACTCAGCCAATGGCATTTAATTCCTTTTTTTCCTTCTAAATTAAGGCTGTTAAATTCATAAGTCCTGAATATATTCCAAATTAAGTTGATGAAACATGCTGCTTCATCAATAGCCTTGATGTAGTTCCCCAGATTGAATGGATTATTCACATCCCCCTTATAACAAATGAGTCATACTGCAGAAGTAACTGTATGCCATTTGTGGTGGGCTGACTTCATAGGCAAATATGATTTTTTTTCTTATAAAGCAAGTCATCTCCTACCTTTTGAAAATATGGCCACTCTAGGAACTAGGGATGGACAAAGAAGTTGCTGTCCACAGTGCCAAGACTCTGAAGGGATTAACAGACACAAATAGAGACCCACATTGTCTTTGAGAAGTTCTATTTTTTAAAATATTTAATACCTTTCCTCGCTCCTTTTCTCTCCCTCCCTTTTTCACTTTCATCTCTGTTGCCTATCTGTGGATTGTCTCAATCTTTCATCTGTTTGTTGTCTGTCAAGCTTGGAGTAGTGTGTCTCTCTAAGGTTTTGCACAGGTAGTGCTGCTTCCTTCTTGTAGAACCATAGAATATGAAGACTAGAAGGGATCCTTGGTCATGCCTGCAAATCTCTCAATTTGTCAAAGAGAAAACTGAGGTTTAGGGAGGTGAAAGATGTGTATCAGATCATACAGCCAGTTAGTTAGCCCTTGAGCAAAATCCAAACCCATGTCCTCTACTCCAAATCCAGGAATCTCCATTTCACTATATGGAGGCCAGGACCTAGAATCAATGTCAACTCAACAATGCTTTCCTTAGGAGGCCGAACCAACCTCACATCCCCTTATGGTAGATCTGCATGGTCACCTTTGACTCTTCCCCAGCACCTAACTATTATAATACATTTTTTAAGGTAGGGGCTTAGCACATAACAACAGCAATGATGGTGATGATGTTGATAATGATGCTTATGTAAAACCTTAGTTTGCAAAATGCTTTACATAATTATTTCATTTAAGTCTCATAACAACTGCATAAGATATCAGAAAAATCACAAAATTGTACAGTTAGAAAGGTCCTCAACAGTAATTTTGTCCAATCTATGCCTGTATAGAGTCTCTCCACTCCCACTTTCAGAACAGTGTTTGTGTAGTCTCTACTGGAAGACCTCAAAGAAGGGGGAGCTCCCTACCAATGGAGACCACATACTCTACTTTTGACTTTTCTAATTGTCAGTTTCTTCATCTATAAGATGAGCTGGAGAAGAAAATGGCAAACTACCCCAGAATCTGTGATAAGAAAACCCAAAATGGCATCACAAAGAATCAGACATGACTGAAATGACTGAACAACAGTAAATAACAAATTGCTAGAAAAGTTTCCCTGATCTGCAGTCTGTTGCTTTACCATATCTACCAGTTGCTTCTAATCTTGCTCTCTTGAGCCAGACAGCTCTTTAAATATTTGAACATTTATCATGCTGCCCCATTCCTAGTCATTTTTTTGTCCAAGCCAAACATCCCCAGGTGATTGACCTGATCTTCATGTGACATCAACATAAAGCTGTTATCATCCAGGCTGTTCTTTCTTTGATGTTCTCGTTTGTTAATTCTGTCAATGTTGTTGTTCAGTTGTGTTAAACTCTTTGTGACCCTATTTGAGGTTTTTTTGCCAAGATACTGGATTGATTTGCCCTCTCCTTCTCCAGCTCAAATTTAAAGATGAAGAAACTGAGACAAATAGAGTTGTTACTTGCTTAGGATCGCACAGTCAGTGAGTGTCTGAAGCTACATTTGAACTTAGGTCTTACTGTATCCACTGAAACACCTTAAAATGTGACACCCAGAATTGAACCCAATATACCAGATGTGATCTGATCAGGGAAGAGAATAACAGGGCTCTTGCCTCCGTACTCTACAAAGCTATGCCTCTCTTATCCACTTTGTTTTACCTTTAGATGATGCTGAAGCAAAAGTGGTTAAGTAACTTATCCATGGTCCCATAGCTAATAGAAGTTAAAAATGAGATTTGATTCCAGGTTTGTTTTGGCAAAAAGTCAAACGCTCTATCCACTGCACCACAATGCTTTTCATAGTTTTTAACTGAATGACTAGAAAAGGCTTATTAATGGAAATGGAACTAAATAGGAATGCGGAGATTGGTCAGGCTTGGGCAGGCAAATTAGGTTGGGTTTGGGATAGGGGAAGAAAGAAAAAGAAAGAAAGAGAGGGAGGGAGGGAGAGAGAGAGACAGAGAGAGAGAGAGAGAGAGAGAGAGAGAGAGAGAGAGAGAAAGAAAGAAAGAAAGAAAGAAAGAAAGAAAGAAAGAAAGAAAAGAAGGCAGGAGGGAGCAAGGAAAGAAGGAAGGAAGGAAAGAAGGCAGGAAGAAAGGAAGGAAGGAAGGAAAGAAGGAAGGCAGGCAACAAGAAAGTTCTATTTGTGCTTGAATTCATAATTGCATTTGTGAGCTCTTGCTAATTTCAGTGATCACAATTTCCAAATAGAAACCTTTCCAGCACAGAATCTTTGGGAATTCAGCTTCCTAAGGATGCTGAGAAACAAAACAGTTTTACTACAAAGTAGTGATGAAATACAATCAAGAAAATTTATGAGTGAATTAATTAGTGTCCATGAATTTCATCAGGTGAAAGTTGTTTTTAATTGACAACCACTAGAACAAATAGAATCCTAAGATTAGGAGCAGGAAGAACCTTAGCAATCACCTAGTCCAACCCTCTCATTTTATGGATGGTGAAACTGAGGACCAGGAAAATGAAGGTTCTTATTCAATGTCTCACAGACAGTAAATTTCAGAGGTGAGATTGGACCCCAGGTCCTCTGACCCTAACTCCAGTGTCCTTTTCAGTATATTGTACCTATTCTTACTTCCTTCAAATCCCAACTAAAATCCCATCTTCTACAGGAAACTTTTCCCAATCTCTATAGGGCCTTTTCTCTTTTATGTCCTATATATAAATTGCACAAATTTGTCTGTTTGTTGTTTTCCACATTTGATTTTAAGATCTTTGAGGGCAAGGACTGTCTTTTGCCTCAATTTACATCTGTCTTTTATTACAGTGCCTGGCACATAGTAGGGCTAATAATAAATAATTTACAAAAATAAATAGCTTAATAAAAATTTATTGACTAATTGACTCGTGGGGCATCATTAAAGCTGCTGGTAGGTCACAGAGAAGAAATTTAATGAAAACTAATCCAAAATAAAAGATTTTTAGTGGCAAAAAAGTAAAAGACGAAGTTCAAATCAAGTAATAAAAGGTTAAAGGGAGATGAATAAGTGTTCTTCCTTTTGAAGAGATGTAGCGAGCCATCAGAGAAGTTCTCAGAATGATAGTTATTTTAAATATGCTCTTTCTCAATACTTGATTTATGTGCAGAAAAATAGGTGCCAATTTGGCTCAGCCCTGTTTTGTGCTCTTTACTCTCCATGGGATCTATCCTCCTACTACAATTGTAAGAACCCTAAGGATAGAAACTGTCTAACTTCTTTTTATTCATATACCTCAAACCTACTAACATATCTGGAAAAAAGTATGTAATTTCAAATATCTGTTAATAGATTGATTCGGGACAGAGCCAAGATGGTGGAGTGGGAGCAACTACTCATTTAAGGTCTTAGACAGACTCCTTCAGATACCTCTAAAAGGAGAAGTTGACCAAATTTTAGAGGTGCAGAATCCAATAGGAGATAAACTGTGGCAGATTCACATTCCAGGAAAGACTGGAAGGTCTAGGGAAAGGATCTGTTCCACAGGGGTGGAAGAGCATACAACACAGAGCGCAGCACTTCTCAGTGGCAGGGCTGAGCAGGAAAGCCTCAGGGTCGTCTGAGGCAGCAGCAGCATGGTGGAATAGCAGCACAAGGAGAGAGTCCAGGAGATACAAGAAAATCAGAACTGTGGTGCCCAGGTATCAGCAGCAGCTGTTCCTGAGACTGTCAGCCCACAGATGAAATGTCTGTAAGTCACCTACATGAACTTCCAGGAGCCAAGATGGTGGAGTGATCAGTAAATGCTCTCTCCTCCTCCCCTTGTTGACCTTGAAAGAACCATAAAATATTTTCCCAGAAAAATCCTGGATCAGTGGAATCAGCAGAAGGGGCAAACAGTCTCATAGCACGTGAGGCTAGGAAAATCGCTAAGGAAGATTTCTCTGGCTGTGGCAAAGGACCAGAACTGTTGCATACAGCCCTACCTCAGTGAACCTGGAGGAAATCTGGAGCTCCAGTGGGATGGAGCCTCACAACCACTAACACCAGGATGTCAGGCATGCCTCAGAACTCCAAGGGAAATGGCAAGGCACTAAGGCAGCCAGGATCACAAAGCCCAGAGCTTGCCTCTGCCCTAGCTCAACTGAGGAGATCTCCAGTGAACAGACCACCCCCACACTTAACAAGCTAGTTCCAGGACTAATCTGGAGAAAGAATTCACTTGGACTCTGCTTTCTCACACCAACCAGCTCAGCACTGGTTCTTTAATGTCTAGTTGAAAGAACCGGAGGCCACAATACACAAAGCATCATCATCATGACTAAGAAGCAAAACAGGAAGGAAAAGATGATAGAATCTTTCTGTGGGGACAAGGATCAAAACATGAATGCCGAAGAGGTCAGTATTGAGACTGCGCTCCCTCTGAAACTTCAGAAGGAGCTATAAGCTGGTTGCATGCACAAAGAGCACTCTTGGAAGAGCTGAAGAAGGAAATAGAACAAAAAAGCGGTGAAATTATTTTAAAAGTATAAAAAAGAATTCAGTGAAGAGAACAGCTCTTTAAAAAGGAAAATTGAACAAATGGAAAATGAAGTACAAAAACTAACTGGAGAAAATAATTCCTTAAAAGGAATAACTGGACAGATGGAAAAGGAGATGCAAAAGTTAACTGAAGAAAACAAGTTGATAAAAGTTAGTTGGGCAAGTAGAAACTAATGACTCTAGGAGACATCAAGAATCAGTCAAACAAAATCTAAAGAATGAAAAGATAGAAGAAAATGTAAAATATCTAATTGGAAAAACAACTGACCAGGAAAAGAGATCCAGGAGAGAAAATTTAAGAAGTATTTGCCTACCAGGAATTCATGGTGAAAAAAAGAGCCTGCACAATATTTTCAAAGAAATCATCAAGGAAAACTTCCCAGAAATGATAGATCCACAAAAGTCACCCAAAGAATCCACTATTCACCTCCCAAAAGGAATTCCAAACTAAAAACACCAATAAATATTGTTGGAAAATTCCCGAGCTACCAAGTGAAGGAGAAAATACTACAGGTAGTGAGAAAAAAACCATTCGAATATTAAGGAGGATCACACAGTCAGGATTACACAGGACTTTGCAGCTTCTACATTAAAAGACCAAATGAATTAGAATATGATGTTCCATAAGGCAAAGGAGCTGAGATCTTAAGCAAGGATCAATTACTCAGTAAAGTTCAGCATAACATTTCAGGCCAGGAGACAGATATTCAATGAAACAAGGGATTTTCAGACTTTCCTGATAAAAAGGTCAGAACTCAATAGAAAATTTGACCTTCAAATGCAAGTCTCAAGAGAGGAATAAAAATGTAAACCAGGAAAAAGTAAAACTTGTTACTTAATGTGGGCAACTGTTTACCTCCCTATAAGAGAAGATGATATTTGTTAATCTTGAGAATTGCATATCTATTATGACATAAAAGGGATATGCATAGATAGAGGGAATGAGTATAAAGTAAATGACGTGATGATAAAAAGGTGATTTAAGCACGCAAAAAGATTGTTAACAGGAGACGTGAAAAGGAGGAAGCTGAAAATGCTAAATTACATCACAGGAAGAAGCACAAAATTATATTACAGTAGAGGGAAAGGGGAGAGAGATGAATATTGTTTGAGAGGTACTCTCATCTAATTTGGTTCAAGGAGGGAAAAACAAACTTAATTAAGTATATGAATTTAACTAGCTCTATAGGCAGTAGTGGGGGAATGGGGAAAGAAAGGAGAGGGAAGAAGTAGTAAGGGGAAAAAGGAGTAAAAGGGAGGGAGACTGAAAGAAGGAAGGGAAGGTTGTGCGAGGTGGTAGTCCAAAATTAAAACTCTATTGTGGAGGGGACAGGAGAAGGGAGAACTAAATGTATAGATGATGAGAATGAGAATGGAGGGAAAGACACAGATAGTAATCAAAACTGTGAATGTGAGTGGGATGAACTCTCCCATAAAATGTAGACTGATAGTAGAATGAATTAAAAGCCTTAATCCAAATATGTTTTTTACAATGAACACATTTGAAATGGGGAGATGTATACAAAGTAAAGGTAAAAGATTGGAGCAGAATATATTGTGCTTCAACTGTTGTAAGGAAAGCAGGGGTAGCAATCCTAATCTCAGACAAAGCAAAAGCAGAAATAGATCTACTCAAAAGAGATAAAGAAAGATACTATATCCTGCTGAAAGGCACCATAAACTAAAGTCATTACTAAACATATATTTTTCAGTGGTATAGCATCCAAATTCTTAGAGGAGAAGTTAAGGGAGTTATAGAAATAAACAGGCAGCAAAACTATACTAGTGGAGGACCTAAACCTCCCCTTCTCTGAACTTGATAAATCTAACTTTAAAATAAACAATAAATAAGTTAAGGAGGTGAATAAAACATGATATATCTCTGGAGAAAGTTGAATGAGGATAGAAAGGAATATACATTTTTCTCAGAGGTACATGGCACATATACAGAAATTTACCATATACTAGGGCATAAATATTTCACAATCCAGTGCAGAAAGGCAGAGAGAGTCAATGCATACTCAGATCATAATGCAATAAAAATTATATGTAATAAAAGACCATGGAAATATAGAACAAAAATTGATTGGAAATTAAATAATCTAATCCTAAAGAAGGAGTAGGTTAAACAACAAACCATAGAAACAATCAACAACTTCATTCAAGAGAATGACAATAAAGCAACAGCTTAGGGAAAGCTTTATATCTTTGAATGCCTACATGAATAAAAATAGAGAAAGAGGAGATCAATGAATTCAGCATGCAGCTGAGAAAGCTTGAAAAAGCAAAAATTGAAAATCTCCAAGAAAATATCAAATTAGAAATACTGAAAACCAAAGGAGAGATAAATAAAATTGAAATTAAGAAAATTATTGAAATAATAACTAAAACTAAGAGTTGGTTTTATGAAAAAAAAAAAATAAAATTGATAAATCTTTGGTCAATTTGTCTTAAAAAAAAGAAAGAGAAAAAACAAATTACAGGTATCAAAAATGAAAAGGGTGAATGTAGAGGGCTAAGGGGAGTGCGAGTCCCCTGATCAAGGCCATAGTTGAGATGAAGCCTGTTCCCGTGGGACTTGTGCTTACACAAACCCTGGAGAAAGCTCTCCATGACCCTGGAACCTAGTGCTCTTGTAGACACTGAAGTTCTGGCAAAAAATTGCAAGAGGGCCTGGGAACTCAGGAGCAGGATAAGCATTGTTACCTGCTTCAGGTACAAGGACAGGACTGAGTCATGGGATGGTGAAGTAATGTCATGAGATGGCGAAGTAATGGGATGAACTCAGCCTGCACATGATTGTAGTTACAGCCTTTAAATACCCTGACCCTCAGTTGAACAAATGGACTGCTTTCTTGCATTCCTGCCTGCCCCAGTCTTTCTTATCAACTACTCACTGAAGCACTCCACCAACGCTGGTTGCCACGGCAAGGGGCACCCAAACAGGGACTTGAAGGAGGCAGGGACTGGACCTAATAGTTCACATCTCCAGTGTAGCGACCCCTCTTAGGAAGGAGCTCCGCACGCTGTAGGAGACAGCATTAATGTAAAGGAAAGAGTCGAGCTGTACTTTAGTTTTCACTCGAGTTTCATTCATGCACTAGTAACTCATTTCAACAGGCTTAATGGAAGGTGTTAGCGTTCCAGAAATAGTAAAAGCATCTCAGAAGCTCCAGAAACAGGGGACAACCGCAATTCAAGAAAAAGGATGAAGAATCTCAGTAAGGGTGATTTTTGGTGTAAATACTTCACCAGGCTAACGTGAGGATTAAAGAATGTGAATTAAGCTGCTCAATGTTGTAAGTATTTGACCAGTTGTAGATATTTCAATACGCTGAATTGAGCTGGCCAGCAGTCTCAAGGACAGTTGAACAAAAAGTAGCTTTAACACAAGAACATTTGGTGAAACAAAAATAAAAACTGGACAAGCACATTCCGGTTGTAAAGATAAAGTACCTCTGGATTGTAAATTCTTAAAGAAATTAACCAATTATGGACCAAGTAGTCTTTACATTCAATCCCTTCTAGATAGCATTTCTTAGACAGCTCTATGCCCCACTGATTGGTGCAATATATCCAAACCAGTCTTGAAGGACAAGATTACTTAGGTTGGAAATTTGAATGTATGAAGGATGTTTGGGACACAGTGAAAGAAAGAAAGTCAAAGGTCTGATTTTTGCATAGAATTTTTGACAATCTTTCCTCAATTTTTTGGATTCTTTTTTATTATCTGTATATGTGTTCTGTCTCTATGTGTTTTGTGTGCTTGTGCTTGTGTGTTAATATGGCCATCTCCATTGCAGCTGGATTCTTTTCCTCCCACTTGTTTCCCCTCTCTCTGGTGGCTGCAGCATCAGGAAAAAGGATGGAAGAGAGAAAGAGAGAATAAATCTTATATTATTTAGTTTATATGATTGCTAAAGGCATTTCCAGATCAGAAATATTTTACAAAGAAATAACGTATGTGCAGTTTTAAAAGGGTCTGTAAACAAAGCCCACTAGGATAATAATATGAGTACAAAACGTATTGCAAGCATAAAAGTTTTGGAAATTATTGGAATGTTGTTGGTAAAATTCTCTTTCTCTTTTTACCTTCTAACCCTGGTCAGGTTGTGAAGGTGGAGAGAAAGACAAGAGGAAATCAGGGAACTTTTCCCCTCATATTAGTGAGGCAAACTGACTAGCATTTTAATTACTTCATGCCTCACCTAAAGGAGAAAAGTTTTTGTTCAATGGGAAACAACCAAAAGATACTTATCCTGGTTGTATTTTAAGTGGAACATGTCACTCCTAATTGTATGTTTAAGACAGGTTGGAATTTGATATATTATTTGGCACTAAGGCAAATTGAGAAAATGCATAGAGCTGAAAAAAAAGACACCTCAGAGATAAGCCTTTGAACTCCCCAGTAGAAAGAAGGGGACTAGGCACCATTGGACCTTTTCCAGGGTCTCTCTCACTTCCACTGGCAGATTCATGGCTTTCTCTTTCAAAAAAGGTCTTAAGGAGTGGACACAGAAATGAAGTTTACTTTAGTAAAAGTTGGAACCATTAAGATTTCTTTTTTACCCTGTAGTTCCAACTCTGACTGTTGAGCTAGGGCTACAGTGAGTATTTAGGACAGTTCAAAACATTTTAGTAGATTCTGTTAACTCTTCTCATCCCTGATGAGATGAGGGGAAGAGGGTGTTAAAGAATAGTAGGGAATTTAATTTATCCTCCCCAAGAGTAGGGGAGGCAGTACGAGATCACAAGCCAACCAGTCTCTACATTTAGTAAGCCTAGTCTTCTGTTATATGTGAAGGTTTGGAAATGTAAGTAATGGCACCTAAAGTTCATTGTTTGTATTACTATTGTGTTTCTAAATTGTAGTAAAATTCTCTTGCACTGTAAAAATTGAGTGACCATGGTAATCCAGAAATGGTGTTAGAGAAAGCAATTTTAAATCCGAATTTTGTTGAAACTAAAGATGTTGGGAAAATTTTGTAAAATCAGCCATGTTATTTTAAATTTTATCAGTCTTGCAACCTTGTCTTATAATGTTTTATAATTGCCATTTTTATAAAAGTTGTACCATTATTAACTAAGTTTTTGGAGTTAACTGTTCTAATGCTAAACCTAACATTGTTAAGTGATTACTGTGTGTGTGGAAAGAAAGGAGCTGAGTAAAAACTTTAGGTAGACTGGTTCTGCCTATTTGGAACAGTCTTCCTGTATGTTTGGGGATTGGCAGGCATGGGGTCCATGCCAATTCCTTTTCTTTTGTAAAATGGATAAGTCTCCTGTAAATCATCCATGTGAACAAGGTCATCAACCCTAGGAAAGAAACTTGTTTGACTTATGCAAATTTTAAACAACGAATATGATTTGCTCACAAGTTGTAATAGATAGAAAGGATTTTTAACAATTGGTTTTTACATCAGGACAAGTTTAAATTTGAGAAGGAAAAATCTTAAATAGAATCGCTTATGTATGTGAGTCCTGGTAAATATTTATTGCTTATTGCAACTCCATAACAATAGAAATAACTGTATCTGTCTCTAAGCTGTGATGGGAGTTACAGCGCTTGTTTCTTTACTTACTTCTGCTACTGCCTTAGGAATGTTAGTTAGCAATATGCAAAATGATATAGTGAAAGCACAATATGTAGAGGAATTAGTGAGAAACATGAGCACAGGATTTGAGCTTCAATTCAAAATTAATCTGCAATTGTATAAAGAACTTAATGTCTTAAAAGATACCATTCAGGCAATTGGAGATGACCTGGACATTTTAGAAGCACAATTAGCCATGAAGTGCAATTATAGATTTAACTTCCTTTGTGTAACCCCAGGGATGTATAATGCTAGTAATTATAACTGGACAAATATCAGAAATCACATCAATGCAATATGGGAGAACAGTTCAGTGGCATTGGATATTTATATGTGTCATAAATTAGTCATAGAAATAAATAAAGCTGTGGAAAAAGAACTGAATCCATAAGGGACAGCTGAAGGAAATATGGAAATGGTTCAAAAATATAAATCCTCTTGAATCACTTGTACATTGGCTCATGTCCGTGATACCCTTGCTTGTAACAGTCATCTTACTGCTCCTTTGCAGACCTCCCATTGTGAGGTTCACTCATTCCTAGATGACCTTCTTTCTGTATTTACAACAAAAGAAAGGTGGAGATGTAGAGGGATAAGGGGAGTGTGAGTCCTATGACCAAGGCTGCAGCTAAGGTGAAGCCTGTTCCCATGGGACATGTGCTTACACAAACCCTGGCAAAAGCTCTCCATGACTCTGGAACCTGATGTTCTTGTAGATACTGATGTTCTTGAAAAAGTTGCAAGAGGACCTGGGAACTCAGGAGCTAGATTCAAGAGCAGGATAAGCTTTATTACCTGCTTCAAGTACAAGGACATGAGTGAGTCATGGGATGGTGAAGTAATGTCATGAGATGGTGAAGTAATGGGATGAGCTCAGCCTGCACGTGATTGTGGTTACAGCCTTTAAATACCCTGACCCTCAGTTGAACAAATGGATTGCTTTCTTGCATTCCTGCCTGCCCTAGTCTTTCTTATCAACCACTTCCTGAAGCACTCCGCAGACTCTGGTTGCCCATGGCAGGTGAACTCACCTCAAAAGAGGAGAAAATTAAAACAACAATTAGAAATTACTTTGCCCAACTTTATGTCCATAAATTCAACAATCTAAATCAGATAGATGAATACTTTAAAAAGTATAAATTGCCCAGATTAACAGAAGAGGAAGTTGTATGCTTAAATAACCCCATTTCAGAAAAAGAAACTGAACAAGCCATCGAGGAACTCCACAGGAAAAAATCTCTAAGACTGGATGAGTTTGCAAGTGAAATCTATCAAATATTTAAAGAACAGTTAATTCCAATACTGTATAGACTATTTGGGAAAATTGGAGAAGGAATCCTCCCAAATTGTTTTGGTGATACAAATATGGTTTTGATACCTAAACCAGGAAGAAACAAAACAGAGAAAGAAAATTATAGACCAATTTCTCTAATGAATATAGATGCAAAATTTTAAATAAGATTTTAGCAAAAAGAATACAGCAACTTCTCATAAGAATGATATATTATGACCAGGTAGCATTCACACCAAGAATGCAGGGCTGCTTCAATATTAGGAAAACTATTAGCTTTATTGATCCTATCAAAAACAAACCAAACAGAAACCACATGATTATCTCAATAGATGCCGAAAATGCACAACACCCATTCCTATTCAAAAACACTGGAGAGCATAGGAAGAAACAGAACTTTCCATAAAATAATAAGCAGTATCAACCTAAAACCTTCAGTAACCATTATATGCAATAGAGATAAGCTAGATACATTTTCATTAAGATTGGGGGTAAAACAAGGATGTCCATTATCACCACTAATTTTCAATATGGTACTAGAAATGATAGCTGTAGCAATTAGACAAGATAAAGAAATTGAAGTAATTAGAATAGGCAGAGAAGAAACTAAGTTATCACTCTTTGAAGATGATATTATGACATACTTGGAGAATTCCAGAGATTCAATTAAAAACTACTTAAAATAATAAACAACTTTGACTAAGTTGCAGGTTACAAAATAAACCCACACAAATCTTCTGCATATCTATATATTACCAACAATTCCAACAGCAAGAGACAGAAAGAGAAATCTCACTTAAAACTAGGGTGGACACAAATATTTGGAAGTCTACCTGCCAAAACAAATCCAGGGGCTATATGGCCATACTTACAAGATACTTTTCGTACAAATAAAGTCAGATTTAATTAAGTGTAAAATCATCAGTTACTCGTGGGTAGGATGAACCAATATAATAAAAATGACAATTCTACCTAAATTATTTACTTATTTAGTGCCGTACCAATCTAACTATGAGATAATTATTTTCCAGGATTGGAAAAAAATAATATCAAAATTCATCTGGAGGAACAAAATTCCTAGAATATCAAGGGAACCAATGAAAAGAAATGCTAGTTAAGGTGACCTAGCTCAATCAGAGCTCAGATTGTATTATAAAGCATATATATGCTTTATATGCTAGGTACTCAAGACACAGCAATCAATGAATGCAGCAATCTACTCTTTGATAAATCCGAAGGCCCCAACTTCTGAGATAAGAACTCACTATTTGACAAAAGTTGCTGGAAAAACTGGATAACAGTGTGGCAGAAACTAGGCATAGACCAATGCCTGACCTGGTAGGGAAGAATAAAGCCCAATTGGCACATGATCTAGGTATAAACAAATTAGTAGAGCAAAGAACGGTGAATTTATCAGATTTATGGAGGGGAGAATTTTTGACTAAATAAGAGACAGAAAGCATTATGAAATACAAAATGGATAATTTTGATTATATTAACCTGAAAAGCGTTTGCACAACCAAACCAATGCAACCAAGATTAGAAGGGAAGCACAAAACTGGGGGGAAATTTTTGCAACTAGTGTCTATGATAAAGGCCTCATTTCTAAAACATATAGAGAACTGAGTAAATGCCTGAGATTACAAGTCATTCCCTACTTGATAAATGGTCAAAGGATATGAACAGGCAGCTTTCTGAGGAAGAAATTAAAGGTATCTATAGTTAAATGAAAACATGCTTTAAATCACTATTGATTAGAGAGATGCAAATCAAAACAACTCTGAGATACCACATCACATCTATCAGATTGGCTAATATGACAAAACAGGAAGATGATAAATGTTGGAGAAGATGGAGGAGAGTTGGAACACTAATTCATTGTTGGTGGAGCTGTGAGCTAATCCAACCATTCTGTAGGGCAATTTGGAACTATATCCAAAGGGATACAAAAATCTACATACCCTTTGACCCAGCAATACCCCTTTGAGAACTGTATCCCAAAGAGATCATAAAAATAGAAAACGGTCCCACATGTGCAAAAATATTTATAGCAGGTCCCTTTGTGAGGTCAAAAACTGGAAATCAAGGGCATGCCTGTCAATTGGGGAATGGCTGGATAAATTGTGGTATATAAATGTAATAGAATACTATTTTGCTATAAGAAATGATGAACAGGAAGATTTCAGAGAGGCCTGGAAAGACTTACATGAACTGATGCTGAGTGAAATGAGCAGAACAAGGAGAACTTTGAACACAGCAACAACCTCAGTGTGTGAGGAATTTTTTGTGGTAGACTTAGAATTTCATTGTTAGGTCTTCAAAAACTCCCAATGTTCTTTAAAGGCAAAGTGACTTCCACATCCAGAGAAAAACTTGTGGAATTCAATCTCATAACGTAGCAGCTCATTTTCTTTTATTACATTTTGGTTTGTTATTTGCTTTCTCCCACTCATTTTAATTCTTCTATGCAACATGACTGTGGCAAAAATGTATTTAATAGGAATGTATGTGTAGAACTTATATAAAATTGTTTGCCATCTCAGAGAAGGATGGAGGAGGGAGGGAGGAAGGAGGCAGAGGGTGGGGAAAAAATCTAATTACATTTATATACCACAATTTATTCAGCCATTCCCCAATTGATAAGAAACCAAGGAAGACTGTAATTTGCAGAGAAGGTGTCAGTCTGCATTAATAAAGGAAATTTCTGAGAGTTCCCTTTTCGACTTGAACCTGTGGTTTCATCTATATACCCTGGCCCATATACTGGTGAAATCAAATGGTTAAAAAGAAGAGGTGGGGAGTAGGGGTGAGGAGAGTAGTGCCAATATTGATACAGGTCAGTTCCTTTAGTGGTATGTTGACTAATTGGTCACTGGGCAAGAAACTCACTCTTGATATTTCAGCTTAGAGTGCCTCCCATTATAGTCTAAGGACCATGAGAAATGCACAAGATGTAGGAAAAGCAAAAAATTAATGTTTATATCCTAAAAGCTACATGATTCTAACACCCTCTTTCTCCTTTTTCTCCACTCTGTTGCCACCATAGAAATAATGGAAGAGAAAAGCTCGACTGAATATCAAGTTTTTTTTCCATGTGTTGCTGTGGCCGTATAATTCATTACTTAGTGTCCAGCCTTGTACCTGTATAGGGCAAAGTGGTGCCCTAAACTTAATTAAGTTTATCCTCTGATAGTCCAGGCAGGACCATGCCATGGAATCTGAAAGAGCTTGATTTTTGTTCTCATAGGATTCGAGAAGAAAATGTCTAGCATAATTTTGAGGAGAATTTAATTATATGTTATCCTTTAGAATTCTCTATTTCATTTGCACATGGTTTTTCTCATTTCAAAACACCATGAGGAAAGGACTGTGTTTTATTCTTTTGCATGCCCCATGCAGTGATCACAGGTTAAAACTTTTAAAACTACATTAATAATGGTGGAAGTTTGAGAAATATTGCAAAGAAGTTGAAAGACTGCTTTTGACTTTTAACGGAGTCCATTTTTTAGTGAAGAAAAGACAGAAAATTCACATTGTGTTATCAATAAAATGACAATATTTCAGGGGTTTTTTCTTTGTGGTAAAGGATTTAATCCTAGCAATACTAACAGCATAACTGCTTGTGAAGTAAAGGTGATTTTTCCAACTGGAATCAATGAAATTTAAACATAAACCACGATTACTATTATTTATTCTTTTTGTTATAAAGTGAATTTTTCTAGCTACATGTAAAATGTCCTCATCTTCATATTAACAATTTCAATAATAGGAACTTTTGAGTCTTCAGAAATAAACATCTAAGAAAAATCTAGAATTTGTTTCACAAAGGTTTATTTTAAAAATTGATATTTCCTGTCTCTCTCTCTCTGTCTCTCTTTGTCTCTGTCTCTGCCTCTGTCTCTGTCTTTTTCTCTGTCTCTCTGTCTCTCTCTCTCTCTCATACTTTTTCTCTCAATGTGAGTGTATAAGATCCCCTCAGAAGTACCTCTAACTCCCCAAGCCCAAACTTCATCTGCCCAGAGACCAACATAGGGAACCTACTTGGGTGCAGTAGTGAACTGATGGACTTTTGAGTAAGGAAATAGCACCGTCAGACCTATTTGCTTTTTTTTAGGATTCAGAAGAGAGACAAATGCATAGAGCACCAATTCTAGATTCAGAGTTCAGGTTCAAATCGAGACTCCCACAATTCTTATTCATCTGACTTGGGGCAAGTTGCTTAAACTCTCTGAGAGTCTTTCATTTGTAAAATGAAGAGGTTGGAGTAGGTGACCCCTGAAATCCCTTCCAAGTTCTTTACCTATAAAACCTGTGTCACTTACTGAATAAATATGCAATCCAGATTTAGGGACTTCAAGAAAGTGAAATGTTAAAAGAAATTGGCAAGAATTTTGAGAAGGAAGTAATTAATGCTGAATCATTTTGTTGGCAGATGAGGGTGGAGATTATAAATTTTAATGGCACTCATCAATCTAACTGTACCAATCTTCTTCCAGAGGCATCTATCTAGTGTCAGATCACAGAGGTAATTGTTAATCTTATAGGGAGAGTAATATTTGTTTGAGGGTTACTAGGTTGTGCACAGTGTAAAAATGGAGCAAAGGTATCCAGGAAAAATGGGACTAAATCCAAGGTGGGCTATGATGAGACAATTAAAAGTAATAGGGTTCGAGTCTCAGAGGATTTGGTGAAGCTGTTAGTCATAAGAAGGCTTCCTGGCTAACTCTGGACTGTCCAAAATGTAGATATACATAGCTATTACTATTAATATTAGAGAGAGAGAAAAGAAAGGAGATATATAGATAGATAGACATAAATATATAGAGGAGAAAGAAAATATTTATTTATATTTTGTATATACACACATATATGTGGAGAGAGGGGAGAAAGAGAAAATCATATATATATATATTTAGATACTATGTTAATATATCTCAAGATAGAGAGGAGAAACAAATGTATATTACATATGTGTTCATACATATATACATATATGGAACTATGGCTGGAGAGAGAGAGGGAGAGAGAAAAATATATATTCATGTCTGTGTGTATCTCTATCTGTATATATCTCTATGTCTATCTGCATGCAGAGAAAAGAGAGAAAACACTTGGAGTTTTGGAAAGCACTCTATACATATATATATATATATATATATATATATATATATATATATATTTATAATTTCATTTGATCATCAAAAAACTTTATGGAGTGACTATTATTATAACCATTTTACACATCAGAATACTGAGGCTATAAAAGTTTAAATGATTTACGCCACCTAATAGCCATAAGATTAGGAGGAGTACGGGGTATGGGTTATATAGCTGTGAAAAGGAAGCAAGACTTAGGAATTGTTTGTTCTAAGAAAGACAAACCAAATTAGGCAACATTTATGTTTAATTTCTCTCAAAAGCTGGCAGCATGCATGCATTGAATAGAAATCAGAGTCCAGAACTGGCTCGATTTGGGGGTCGGGATGCCCAGTTTATATATCTTTTCAAAAATGACTGTCACCCTTCCATCATTTTATTTTTGGGCAGAGGAAATATCTGTTCTGTCAGACCACCCTCCCAACCATACCAGACCACTCCCAACACGTAATGGTTATTTAAATGGGAAGATCTTTCCCATTCGTTACTAGACCTATTTGACCTGTCTGGGTCACATGGAAGTCTGAGTCACATGGAGCCTGAGGTGGGAGGAGTTTGCTGAGTAAGTGGAGCAGGAAGGATAGAGCAAAGCTGAGAGAAAATTGATCAAAGAGCAGTCATAACTGAGGGAGAGAGAAAGGCAGCTAGCCTTGTGTTTGTTTGTAAGAAGGCCTGATAATATGTATAGATTTATTGATTACTTTGATGGATTTCTTTGTTACTATGATGGATTTGACTTTTTGATGTTGCCATTTGGCTTTCTGGTGTCTGAATAAATGTTTTGGTGTTGTCTTCCATATGAAGAATCTGTTGTATTTCGTGATTCAGAACTGTGCCAGCATATTCATAGCTGCTGTAGGCACTGTGAATATTATGTTAGGCTACACCATAGCAGACCACTCCCAGCCCTGGGCTACCTAGACAGAGAATCTGTCTCCACCCAAGACTGAGCAAAAACACAATGGAATTTTCATATCTTTAATAAAATCAATTCAGTCCTGGGTTTGGGGTCTGACCAGGATAAGACTCAATGCAATCTCATTGTCAATGATATTCTTTTTTTATGTCATTTATTATTTT
>CM053772.1:88230473-88260993 GCA_028658325.1 Potorous gilbertii | reverse complement strand
CCCCTCCCTCCCCATGACAGCATACAATTCTGCATAGGTTCTACATATACTTTCCTATTAATCACATTTTCACTATAGTCATGCTATGTAGTCACACTAAAATAAATGGAAGAAATCATATAACAAATCAAAACATAATAGGCTAAAATGCACACACACGCACACAGACACACACATTCTCTGCTACATTCTGCGAATGACTTCCATATTTCTTTCTCTTAGTGTGGAAGGCATTTTGCCTTAGAAAATCGTCATTGGGATTTTTTTTTTTCAGTAAGTTCTTGTGTTATTACAAAGTTCCAAGTCTACCAGAAAAAACTCTTGCACACTGTGGTCGTGGCTGTGCACAAAGTTCTCCTGGTTCTGCTCCTTTCGCTCTCAGTAATATTCTTATGAAGAACTTTAGAGAAGGGGGCTGGAGGGTGGAGCTCTGAGTCTCCAAGATACTAATTTTAGTAAAAAATCATTTTTCACAGATCATAGTTCTAGAACAAGAAAGGACCTTAGAAATCATCTAATCCAGCCTCCTTATTTTATGAAAGAGGAAGCTAAGACTCAGGGAAGTTGATTAACCCAAGATCACGCAGATCTAAGGTCGGATACTAAACATCAGAGGTTAGGTTGGATCTGAATTCTCTGACCTAAGAGCCTGTATGCTTTCTATTGTACTGTACTGCTCCACGTTCTTCCAATTACATCTCATGTGCCCATAGGCAAACCAAATCAGGATCTCAATTTTCCCATTTGTAAAATGAGAGGATTTAAAAAATGATCTCTGAGTTTCTTCCTAGTCCTCAAGCCCAATGATCCTATAAAGGTTTTTCATGAGGGATGGGAATGCTATGCATATGGTACAGATAAGTTCAAAGCAAATATTCTAAATTCCAAGAACCATCTAGACCTCAGCTTTTTTTCACTATCTCTCTCTCTCTTCATCCTCTCAGTTGATGATCTTATCTTTTCCTCTGGCTTTGATTGTCACCTCTCTATATATGGTTTTCAAATCAATTATTTCTTTCCCCAATCTCTCTCCTGAACTTCATTTCAGAATCTCCCACTGCCTACTGAACATCACCTGTATGTCATACCAATATCTCAAACTGAGCATGTCCCAAAACAGTACTTGCTATTTTCACACCACAAATCTGCCCTTCCTTCTCATTTCCCTATTGCTGTTGAGGAAATCACCATCATCCTGGTCATCCTAGGTGCAAACCTTCTAAAACTATCTTTGATTCTTCTCTGTCTCTCTGTATGTGTCTCTCTGTCACTCTCTTTATCTCTGCATCTGTGTGTGTTTGTTTCTGTCTGTCTATCTCTGTGTCTGTCTCTCTCTCTCCCATATTGATTCTACTTCCACAATATCTCTAATACCTATCTTTATCTGTCTATTCTCTAGATTAGGGATGTGCTGGTAGGTTTACTTCTGAAAGTTAAAAAAAAGAAGTATGTAGGACACAGTTTATTCTGCATTATTAGCATTTTCTCCACCACTTTCTCTATGCAATCACAAAACAATCACTAAAACCCTGATTTATAATGTTTACCAGTTTCCAAAGTGGAAATGCTCATGCTGAAAACTTAATAATGGGCTCTGGTAGTCACTGCATGAGCTACCTCAGTATACCACTGCCCTAGACAGACCCTAACTCAGTTTCTCAACACCTCTTGCCTGGATGAATTGCTTCCTAATTGGTTCTCTGACTCCAATCTTTCCTGTCTCCAATCTCTCCTTTATTTAACTGCCATGTCAGTAATCCTAATGGCCATTCCCCATCTCACCCTATTGCCTCTAGGATATTCAAATCATTCAGCCTATCATAGAGCACTCCACAATCTTTGTCCAAACTACTTTTAGTCTCATTTTGTGCTACTCTATGCTTTCTACATTCTAGTCAATTGGACGACTGACTGTTCAGGACCTAACATATAGTAAGTGCTTAATAAATGCATGTTGATTGATTGATCTATTGATCTACTTGTCTACTCTTCTACTTCTATGCATTCCTGTTGTCACAGATTACCAGCACTTGAAATGGACCTTTCCCTTTCCTCTCCCTCGACCCACAGTAACTTTGACTGTTGAAATCTTTTTCCTCTTTCTTTTAAGTCTTTCCTTCCTCAGGTTTCATCTCTTCAATGAAAATGGATCCTTACATTCCAGCTGAAAGACATTTCTTTCTCCTACAATTTTCTCATAGTGCTTTGGCTATAGCACCTTGAGTTTGTTGCATATCTTGTGTCCTACTACTGTACATGCTACACTCCACCTCTATTAAACTGAAAACTTCTTGAGCCTTTTTTTTGTGTTTCTAATACCTAGCACAATGCCTTGAACTTGGCAGATATTTAATATAGGTTGAATTTGCATTTTGAATTATTGGTAGGCTTTGTGAGGAAATCCAATAAGTTATCTTATTACATTTGAATTAATCCCATTGAACTAATGTCTGTATATTAGTTGGAAGAAAATGAATTGGTTAATTGACTCTTCATGACAAGATTAGCTTTTGCAGTGCTAAAATTTCCAATTATTGACCATTATTAACCTTTGGACAATTGGCTGAAAGTTCGAATAAGCTGAACCCAGTTATGTTCCAGGAGAAGCTAGTTTGTTGTCTTAAAATCCTTCAAGCTCTCAAAGGCCAGATGGTATTATGAAAGTGTCTCATAATGGTTTCTTCATTGTGTTGATTGTGCTTATGCAAGACTCATCTTTTCTAGTTGTGTACAGTATCTAGAGGAAGCTTAAGAACTCAAAACCCCTTTTCAGATGCCTTAAAAGGAGAGAGAGACATAGAAACAGAGAGACAAAGAGACAGAGAGAAACACAGAAAGACAGAGCCATGTTGGAAGGAAGGAAGGAAGGAACAAAAGAAGGAACCAAGGGAGGAAAGGAGAAGGGAGGAAGAGAAGGAGGGAGGAACAAAGAGAGAGAGAGAGAGAGAGAGAGAGAGAGAGAGAGAGAGAGAGAGGGAGAGAGAGATTCATTCTTTTTCTTTCTGCTTAGGATGAGAAGCTAGGTGGGTTAGTGGATAGAGAACTGTACCCGAAATCAGGAAGAACTAAGTTCTAAATCCAGTCAGACATTTACTAGCTGTATGGCCCTGGCCAAGTCAATTTACCCTGTTTGCCTTGTTTTCTTCATCTATAAAATGCCCTGGAGAAGGTAATGGAAAACCACTCCAGTATCTTTGCCAAGAAAACCTTAAACTGGGTCATGAAGAGCCAGATATGACTGAAAAAAAAACTCAACAACAAAGTATGGAAAAATCTGTTATCTCTAAGAACTAGAAACAGCTTCACTTGGGATAAGCCAAACATTACAAAAAAAATGGAAACAAGGAGTGTTTATATTCTCAATAGTTTAGGGAAAATAGGGAAAGTGTATAGGAAAGTCAAAAGCAAGCAATCTCAGTATTCTCAGGTGTTTTTGTCTGGTCTTTAAGGATTGTGAATAAACACCAAGGTGTTCATTCCTGACCTGACTTTCTAAGAAAACAATAGAGCCTTTGCTTTAAGGAGTTAACAGTTTCCTCTTCTGGTTCCACCTTTGAATGCTAAGATGGGAGCCATGGATTTGTGTGGAACTTGCATGCTGATTATAAAGTTAAAGAGAAAAAGACCTCGGTTTTAAAACACAGCTAATTGTGCATGTGTAGATTTTTCCAGAAAGCAATAAAAGATGACAGATTTAGACCTGATAAGGATTTTAGAGACCATCTAGTCCAAGTTGACCATTTCCTCCATGGACTACAGATGAACATGACAAAGTAACACAAGCAGTCCTGAGTTTAGAATCAAAAGACTTGGTTTTGTGACCTTGGGCACATTGCTTCTCTGGGCCTCAGTTTCCCTATATTTAATAAATGGAAGCTCAGGATTCTGTATGTAATGCTCTTTTTGTGTTCTGCTACTTACCTGAAAATGGTCTATTTTGGATTTTTAATCTCAATTTTTTAAAATTAAAAATCAAAAGCTAAAAACAAAGAAGAGGGAGCAATTCTCAGGACATGTATTTAGGATACTACAAAGAATCTCCCAAAACTTGTCAAGACTAATCCATTTTTGGTGATTCATGAAGGCACAAGTAATTCTGGCAGAAGCTCTTTAGAGATCATTGCTAAAGATTATGAATAAAGTCCTTTAAAGTTCCTTACTGGCTCTAATCTATGATCCTGTAACCCCAGACCAGAAGCTAAAGACCTTAGAGGGATAAGCAGCATTTTCATCAATGCTATTGATTGAACGCAAAGTCCTCAGAAAAGAAAGGCAGATTTGGAAGGTAAAAAACAATTTAAGAATTTAACAATTTGAGAATGTTGTGTGAATTTCTAGGTCGTGATTTAAAATGCAAGACAAGGTTTTGGCTAGGAATAAAGTGCATCTAAGAAGGGAAAATAAAAATATACTTGACTAGAGTCTTGCAAATCTCATATAGAAGACTTTAAACTGCAAAGATTGAGAAAAAAACTATATACATATATCTATTAGACTCTGTATATGCAACCAATTCACAAAGGATGGGCCTCATACCACTGAGGTCCCCAGTACCATTTCAGGGGATCGATGAGGTCAGAATGTATTGACATAATAATAATAAAGCAACATTTGCTTATTAAAGCATTCTACAATTTCTAATTACACACACACACACACACACACACACACACACATATTTGTGTGTGATACCAGGTTTTTATTCTTCAACCAAACTAATACATTGCAACAGCAGAAATGCAGAAGTAGATAGACTGGAGATCCATCTGCCTTCTATTAATTCATACATTGAAGAGATTTACACAAATATGTAAAACAGTGTCACTCTTTTCAGTATATTTTTGTTATAGATCATTGACGTTTTCAGAAAACATTACTTATATTAACATGTAGTGAGTTTTCTATTGTTTTTAATGAATTAATAAAATATTTTAAAATTTTTATCACTTTAAATGGTACATATCACTAGCTGTAACTCATATAAACAAAAGCTCTTTGGGGTCCTCCAAAAATTTTATGATTGTAAAGGGCCCTTAAGATTAAAACCTTTGAGACCTGCTGCCATAAAAAGTAGCTATAATACAAAAAGAAGAAAAGCAATAGAAACATCCAGAAATTCAAAGGAGAAAAAAATCCCATCAAGTGGCCAGAAATCAAATCTATAGCCTCAGATGTCAATACAGAAATACACAAAATATAGCTAACAGGCAAGGTGAATGAGAGATCCTATTTCAAGGAAAATGTGACTTCATTTACTTCAATGAAACATGGTGGAACCTGACATTCTAATGAGACAAGATGGCACATAAAAAAAGCAGAAAGGTATATGTAGGAGAATTTGTCAAGAATGTAGGGCTAGAAAGGAATAAACAGTGTAAGAGAGCGGAGATGACTAGAGAGAATGGCAAACAATAAGTTAGGTAGGGTAGAATAGGAAAGCAATGTGATTAATCATACTAAAATTGCTATACTTCTTTTTGGCTAAGGTCTGTCTTCTAAATAGGCAGCTAGGTTGTACGGTAGATAGAGTGCCAAGACTGGAGTTAGGAAGACTCATGTTCCTGGGTTCAAATCTGTACTCAGACATTTACCAGATGTGCGATCCTGGGAGAGTCACTTCACCCTGTTTGCCTCAGTTTACTCATCTGTAAAATGAGCTGGAGAAGGAAATTCTTTGCCAAGAAAATGCCAAAAGGGATTACAAAGAGTCTGACATAGCTAAACAACAGCAAAGTATTTTCAAAATATGCAATACCATCCCAAATGGTATGGATGATTATATCAATAGGTACCATCCCTCTCCCCAAAACTTATGAGAAAGAACCGTGCTCCTATATACACAGGGATTATGACAATTTAATTGTTGGATAGGATAAAGCGACAACAGTTTTAAAACTGAATGTTGCAAAATTATAGCAACCAAATTTGACTCCAAAGAATAGTTACAGCTTATCCAGTTTCATTGCAAAGGTGGGGAAACATGGGTAAGAAATAGTACATAAGATGTCAGATCTCTCCATCTCTGTCTATCTGTCTGTCTCTCTCATGCTGGTTTATTTTGTGGATTTTTTTCTTTTTTTATAAGATTACTCTCTGAGAATTGAGATGAGGAGCATACAGTGGAAAATCTGATATAAAAACAAAAGATCAATAAAATTATATTTTACGTAAAGAAAATATACTTATGTAAGACAACTCAGGATCCAGAAAGGAAAATACATAGTGGAATATATTTTGGTTAAGATCAATGAAAAAAGTCAATGACAATATTGCCATTAGTGCATACCCTAGAATACTTAGAAAGAGGAAAAAGATGAATGAGCATATAAATGAACCACAAGCCTGCCATGGCATTTGTACCATATCTTTTCCCCTAGAATATAAGCTCCTTCAAGGCAAATACTATACCATTTTTATCTTTATGTAACAGTTGATATCTAGCCAGACTCAAATAATTGCAGAAGCCCGAAGTCAATACTTTTTGTTTTTTGTTTTTTTGCTTGTTTTGTTTTTGTTTTTGTTTCTAAAGCTAGGTTGACTCTTTGTAACCCTGTTTGAGTTTTTCCTATCAAAGATACTGGAGTGGTGTGTGATTTCCTTCTCTAACTCATTTTACAGATGAAGAAACTGAGGCAAGCAAGGTGAAGGGTCACACAGCTAATAAGTATCTGAGATCAGATTTTAGCTTGGGAAAATAAATCTTCTTGACTCTAATTCTGGCACTCTACTGCACTGCTTGGCTGCCTCAAAGGCCCAGGAATATTAAGTGAATTAATCAATTAATCAAAAGTAAACTCCAAGTGTAAAAGTCTTTAATCAATTTGGAAGGATCATAGGGACTTAGAATTATTTGGTAAAATCAAATGACACTACGTAGGAAACATCCTGTAACTGACTTAAGAGAAACAGTTATGCACTGTAGGACTATGGATAAAACAGCAAGACATTTTGGGAGTGTGATCACTATAGCAAGAGAAGAGTCAAGGGTTTGTTGAATCAAGAGACAAAGAGCTGCTGAGAAAGACTTTCAGTTGCCCCTCCACTACACTGGTCTGGTGAACTTTGAAAGGTCGGAAGACCTGGGAGATCCTAGTATCATCCAAAACGCTATCCACTGGAGTTGGGTTCAGCGCTCCTAGAGTGGCAGTGGTTAATGATGATAATGGAGCCAAGAGAAACATTAAAGATAAATAGACATTAAGTCTGCCTGATAATCAATGGAAAGCACACTGGGGGTGGCCCATAAATAACAGTACTAGAAATACCTGGACTTTCAGGGTTATTCTTAGAATCCTGAGAGGGAGTAGTAGTTGCCTGTCCTCTGGAGGCCCTGTTTAACAATGTAAGAGGGAAATAGCCATAGAGGGGGTGATATATTTTATTCCTGGCACTTAAAAATAGTTATTTAATAAATGCTTAATGAATTAAATTGTATTGGATAATCAAAAAATCTCAAGGGGAACCTGGAATTTTCACAAGCAAGAAACTCTAGGGAGTTTTAAAATTATTCTAAATATATATGTATGTTTGTTTCAGGTCATAATAAATTGAGAGGCAGCTTCTGTAAACAATCCACTCCACTGGTTTCTCTATAACTCAAAAAGCCTTCTAATGTAGTTTTATATGTAATGTAGAGCTTATAACATCTTAAGGCTCTCTTACTTTAAATCTGCAGTTGCTAATCTAGTTCTAGAACCTGTTCTCCATAGAATCATAGAAACTCAGAATTGAAAAGAATTTTAGATGTAATTCAGTATAATCCAACCCACTTATTTGTTGTTGTGTCATATCAATAATGTCCAACTCTCTGTGATCCCATTTGTGATTTTCTTGGTAAAGGCATTGGAGTGGTTTGTCATTTCCTTCTCTAGATGAAGAACTGAGCCAAACAAGGTTAAGTGACTTACCCAGAATCACACAACTGGTGAGTATCTGAGGTCACATTTGAACTCAGGTTCTCCTGACCCCAAGGTCAGTGCACTATCTAGTTTACTTTACAGAGAATCAAACTGAGACCTAGAGATAGGAAAAAACATTCCCAATGTCCCTTAGCAAGAGTTAAGTCAGGATTTGGATTCAAGTCTCTTTTTTTAAATTGTCAAAATAAAAAAATCTCTGCTTCAGTGTTGATTTCATTTGTAATATTAAGTGCAGAACTTTCTGGACTTCAGCATGAAATGTTATTCTAATTTTGAGAAAATAGGGGAATAGGAATTGAAAAGGATATTTCCACTGTCTGGTGAATCAACCAGGAGGACACAATTGGCCTTATAGTTAAGATTAAACTTAGGTCCATTTGCAGAAGAAATCAGCAAAACTTTTGGAAAAGACTCATTCTTGTCTCATTAAGAAAAATCAGCCACTGCTGTGCTTAGTATGTTGCATTTTCTAATAACTTTAGATTTATCTATTCAAAAGTTACTAATGTTTCACCTCCTCAATACCAAATGACTAGCCCCTGTCAAGGTTCATAAAGAACCACCCCCATACACCACATTACTTTGTGTATGTCAGATGTTGGGTAAGGAGGTGGAGAAGACTGTCCAATGGGCCCAGTCCCTGTAAGAATGCAGAGAGTATGTTAACATGTTTAGTAATATGAATGCTTAATGCAATTTCCCACATGAAAGAGAAAAGGTATCCTGTGCTGGGACAGTCTTAAAGAAAATGGAATCACCTTAAAGAGATTTTAGATGATGAGTAAACACTCTGTAACTCTAATATACTAAACACATGGTGAATGGAAGCTTCTTGAATTAGGTGCAGTTGTAGAACTGGAATTAAGGGAGGGTGCTTCAAAAGTCCTTGATTGACCTTAGCCCTCAGTCTGGTTAGACTATCCTTCAACGTTTTATTCCTTTGCTAAAAGCAACTGATGATGTTGTAAGAGAGCTTGGACCCTTGACTTCTAAGACTAATATGTGGCCCAATAAGTGTGAGACTTAGTTCATTTCTCCCTCTGAGTTTGTTCTTTTGCTTCAGTTCTTTCGTTTCATGACATTATAAGTTTGAAAAGGTTCGGAGACTGAGCCACCTAGGCATCCAAAGCCAGGAATGTAATGAATTTTTCTAGCAGCATCTAAAGATCAAGGAGTGATTTTCAAGATCTAACCCAGGAGAAATGAAGACTAGTACCCCTTCAGTAACAATGCTACTTTTGGATTTGAACTTAGTGGGAGCAATGGCATGGTGAAACTGGGCAAAATCTGAGCCCACTTTCCCTAAACCAGGTGGTATAGGAGAGAGTCTTCTACCCTGAAATTCTGGGGAGAGGAGAGAAGAAATATTTTCTTGCTATATATATGAGGTCACTATCTCTTCATAAAAGCTAATTGATGTTAAATGTTTAAATGGAATAGCAGTGCTAGTCACTCACTGGTAGCATGTAGTCAGGGAAACATAGTTAGTAGGCACCTGAGTCAGTGGCATTAGAGGAAAACACTTTGTTCCCTCTACCCTGAGAGACTAATGTAACTGGACTTGCTCTGGGACAGTAAGCTTAGAGCACAGAATATGCTTGCTACACATACAGTGTGTATTTATTTGCCTGTGTCCATTTTGTTTTCTTTGGAAGGATACCAATTTCTTGAAGATAGGGATTGGGTTTTTTGCCCATTGTATTTCTCTCCTATTACAATGCTTAGAACTTCAATAGACTTTTAATAAATGCTGGTTGAATTTAATGGAATAAAAGGGCTTTCTCAACCTCTTCACCTATGTTGGTATTTATTGGCAATAGTATGCCCTGTAGTCTGAATTTTAAAACATATATATTTTTTCTGAGATGCAGATATAAGTCCTGAATTTTCTATTCATTGTCTATAACTCTTTATTTAAAAAAATACTCAACTTTTAAAAATCCTGCACTTGAAGATAAAACATATAGAACAAGTTTGAATAGATCAAATCCAAGATAATTCACTATCTTTATTACAACTCTTAAGAGTTTTTATTCCTAGATCTTTCCTCTTATGGCTTCCCTTTTTATGACTTCAAAGGAAAGAACTTATTAATGCCTTTGTTCACTCATTTTTTATGGTACCAAGAGTCCATATACCACCTTCTTCCTTCTATCCCACTGAGGCTTACACATGGTTCTCTATCATTTCCACAGGGCCAGCATCTTTATAACCCCTCTTATCTCTGGAATACACATCTGGAGAGAATGAGTTCAAAGACTGTTCCCAAACTAATTCTGAAAAAAAAAATTTATCTTACCTTTGCAACATTCCTCCTTTAGGTTCCTATTTTGTCCCTTCTGTTTATTGAAATAACAACTTAAAGCATCTTTTTGCAAAGTTCCTTTGCGACTTTTTTCAACCAGAATCTTTCTTTTAGAATATCCAAGAAATCCATGACATGTCTTTAGTTTTCAGTTTTGAAGTTCACTCATGTTTCTTTCCCATCATTAAAAATTAAGATTAAGAAAATGGAAGCTAATTATTTTTTGAGCAATCAAGAAAAAATAAAACAGAATCAAAAGAATTAAGAAATAAAGAAGACAATGTGAAATATTTCATTGGAAAAACAACTGACCTGGAAAATAGATCTAGGAGAGATAATTTAAAAAACATATATGTATTAGACAATCTGAAAGTCAATATAAAAAAAAGAAAAGAAGAATTTCAAGAAATTATCAAGGAGGGGTGGAGCCAAGATAGTGGAGTAACATCATGGACTTTTAGAGTGCTCCTTCTAAGCCTAGGAAAATACCTATGAAAAAGGCTCTAATCAAATTCTAGAGCTGCAGAACCACAGAACGACAGAGTAAAGCAAATCACCAGCCCAAGACAGGATGGATGGTCACCAGGAAGTGTCTATCTTGCCACCCTGGGAGCAGAGTACAGTCCAGTGTGGGCCACACTGGAACAGAGGGGACCTGGGCAGGCCTTGGGGGAATCAATCTTGGGTACCTGTGGAAGTTTCCAAACTTCACGACCCCAAAACACCGAGGATAAATTGGAAGGTCAGTGGAAAAAGCCTGTGAGACCAGGGCTGGAGAGTGGAATGGTCTGGTCCCAGCCCCAGGGCACGGTGGGGAGGTTGAAGAAGAACACACTGCAGCCACAGCAGCAGCAGGGGCAGTTGCAGTCACTATTTCCAGAGCTCTAGGCCCACAGATTGTGAGGGGATCGAGCAGCTGACAGTAAGCCCTGCACCTCCACTAGAAGGAGAGAAATATCTTGACAAAGAGCTCAAAAATCAAGTAAATGGCTAGGAAATGAGCAAAAACCAGAAAAAGAATCGGATTATAGAATCATACTTTGGTGACAAGGAAGATGAAACCAAGCATACAGAAGAAAACAAAGTCAAAGCTCCTCCATGCAAAGCCTCTAAGAAAAATATGAATTGGACTCAGGACATGGAAGAGCTCAAAAAGAATTTTGAAAGTCAAGTCAGAGAAGTAGAGCAAAAATTGGGAAGAAAAATGAGAGCGAAGCAAGAAAATCATGAAAAACGAGTCAACTGCTTGCTAAAGGAGACCCAAAAATTACTGAAGAAAATAACACTGTAAAAAGTAGACTAACCCAAATGACAAAAGAGATCCAAAAAGCCAATGAGGAGAAGAATGTTGTAAAAGCAGAATTGGACAGATGGAAAAGGAGGTCCAAAAGCTCACTGAAGAAAATAGTTCCTTAAAGATTAGAATGGAACAGATCGAAGTTAATGATTTTATGAAAAATCAAGAAATTATTAAACAAGATCAAAGAAATGTAAAAACAGCAGACAATGTGAAATATCTCACTGGAAAACAACTGGCCTGGAAAACAGATTCAGGAGAGACAATTTAAAAATTATTGGACTGCTTAAAAGCCATGAGTAAAAAAAAGAGCCTAGACATCATCTTTTATGAAATTATCAAGGAAAACTGCCCTGATGTTCTAGAATTAGAGGGTTAAATAAATATTGAAATAATTCACCAATCTACTCCTGAAAGAAATCCCAAAAAGAAAACTCCTAGGAATATTGTAGTCAAATTCCAGAGTTCCCCAGTCGAGGAGAGAACATTGCAAGCAGACAGAAAGAAATAATGCAAATATTGTGGAAATATAATCAGGATAACACAAGATCTACCAGCTTCTATATTAAGGGAGTGAAGGACTTGGAATATTATACTCCAGAAGTCAAAGAAGCTAGGGTTAAAACCAAGAATCACCTACCCAGCAAAACTGAGTATAATACTTGAGGGAAGAAAATCATCATACAATGAAATAGAGGACTTTCAAGCATTCTTGATGAAAAGACCAAAGCTAAACAGAAAATCTGACTTTCAAACACAAGAATCAAGAGAAGCATGAAAAAGTAAGCAGGAAAGAGAAATCATAAGGAACTTACTAGAGGCGAACTGTTTACATCCCTAAATAGAAAGATAATATTTGTAACTCTTCAGAATTTTCTTAGTATTTGGGTAGCTAGAGGGATTATATACATAGAGACAGAAGGTACAGGGTCATTTGAATAGGAAGGGATGATATAAAAAAAAATAAAACCAAGGGGTGAGAGAGGAATATGTTGGGAGAAAAAAGACAGAAATAGAATGAGCCAAATATCTCTCATAAAAGAGGCAAGAAAAAGCTTTTTTCAATGGAGGGAAAAAGTGAAGCTTACTCTAATCACATTTGGTTTAAGGAGGGAACAACATGCATTCTCAATTTGGTATGAAAATCTATTTTACACTACAGGAAAGTAGGGGAGAAGAGGACAAGTGGGGTGTGTGTGGGAAAGATAGAAGGGAGGGCAAATAGGAGGAGGGAGTAATTAGAAGTAAACCCTTTTGGGGAGGGACAAGATCTAAAGGGAGTATAGAATAAATGAGGGATAGGATGGAGGGAAATATAGTTAGTCTCTCACAACACGACTTTTGTGGAAGTCTTTCACATAACCACTCATGTACAACCTATATTGAATTGCTTGCCTTATCTGTGGAGATGGGTGGGGAGGAAAGAAGGGAGAGAAGTTGGAACTCAAAGTTTTAAAAACGAATGTTAAAAATTGATTTTATGTGCAACTGGAAAATAAGATATACAGATAATGGTGTATAAAAAATCAATCTTGCCCTACAAGAAAATAGATGATTTGAGGATAAGGGAAGGGAGGGCAGATTGGTGGAAGGTGTAATCAGAATGCATGGTGTCTTGTGCTGGCAGGAGGGGAGAGATGGGAAAAAATTTGGAACTCAAAATCTTGTGGAAATGAATGTTGAAAACTAAAAATAAATTAATTAATTAAAAAAAAGAAATTATCAAGGAAAACTGCCCTGATATTCAGGAACCAGAGGGTAAAATTGAAATTGATAGGAACCACTGAGTACCTCCTGAAATTCATCCCAAAAGAAAAAAACTACTAGGAATATCATTGTCAAATCCCAGAACTACCAAGTCATAGAGAAAATATTACAAGCCACCAGAAAGAAGTAATTCAAGTATGATGGAGATGAAGTCAGGATAACAAAAGATTTAAAAGTGTCTACATTAAAGGATCAGGATATTTGGGATATAATATTCTAGAGGGCAAAACAACTAGGATTACAACCAAAAACCACCTGCCCAACAAAACTGAGCACAATCCTTTAGGGGGAAAAATGGATATTCAATGAGATATAGGACTTCCAAGCATTCTTGGTGAAAGGACAAAAATTGAGTAGAAAAATTGACTTCGAAATACAGGACTGAATAGAAGTATAAAAAGGTAAACAGAAAAGAGAAATCATAAAGAAGTTAATAAGGTTAAACTATATTCCTACATGAAAAGAAGATAATTGTAACTCGTAAGACCTTTCTTTTAATTAGAGCATTTAAAAGTAGATATATATAGAGGGAACAGATGTGAATTGAATATGAAGGGATGATATCTAAAAAAAGTAAAACTAAGGGGTAAGAAAAGAATGTACTGGGAGAAAGGGAAAGGGAACGGTAGAATGGAGCAAATTATCTCACATGAAAGAGGCAAGAAAAAGTTTTTAATTGTCCAGCAGAAGGGGGGAAGTAAGCGACAGTAAGGGTGAGTGAACCTCACGTCCATCAGAATTGGCCTCAAGAGGGCATAGCATATGTACACAATTGAATATAGAAATCTATCTTACTCTACAAGAAAGTAGTGGAGTGGAAGGGGAGGGAGAAAGGGGTGAGTGATAGAAAGGAGGGCGGATTTGGGGAGGGAGTAGTCAGAGGGAGTAGTCCACTTTTGAGGAAAGATAGGGTGAAAGGTGAGAGAAAATAGAATAAATAGGGGGCAATAGAATGGAAGGAAATGCAGTTAGCAATTGTAACTGTGAAGCAAGTTTCTCTGGTAAAAGCTTCATTTCTTAAGTATATAGAGAACTGGATTAAAATTCATAAAAATAAGAACCATGACCAACTGATAAATGATCAAAAGATATAAAGACTTTTTGGATGAAGTAATCAAAACTATCTACAGTTATATTTTTTAAATTCTGTGTTGATTGAAGAAATGCAAATTCTGAGCTACTATCTTATAAAAATATCATTAGCTATTAGGACAGAAAAGGAAAATGACAAATGTTGGAGGGGATGTGGGTAAAATGAGACATTAATTCACTGTCGGTAGAGTTGTGACCTGATTCAATCATTCTATAAAACAATGCACTACTGTACCCAAGGGGTTATAAAACTAAACATACCTTTTGACCTAGCAGTATCTCTATGAGGTAAGTATCCAAAAAGAGATTTCAAAAGAAGGGGAAAAAGATCTGTATGTCCATAAATATTTATAAGTGTCCTTTTTGGGTGGCAAATAATTGGAAATTAAGGGGATGTCCATCAATTGGAGAAAAGTTGAGCAAATTGCAATACGTTGTTATGATGGAATATTATTGTGCTATAGGAAAGGATGAATAGGATCTTCTCAGGAAAAACCTGGAAAGACTTACATAAGTTGATACAAAGTGAAATGTACCACGTACAAAGTAACAGCAATATTGTAAGATGATCAGCTGTGAATGACTTACTGTTCTCAGCATTACAACGATCCAAGTTGTAATGGACTCTGATGAACTTATGATGAGAAAAGCCATCCATCCTCAGAAGAAGAACTGATGGTGTCTGAATATAGAGTGAATTATACTTTCTTTACTTTCTTCATTTTTCTTGAGTTTTTTTGTCTGTCTTCTTTTACAGCACTACTAATATAGAAATCGGTTTTGCATAACTACACATGTGTAAATTATTTTGAATTTTTACGTTCTCATTGGGAGTGGAGGGTGTGGATGGAGTAAGAGAGAAAATTAGGAACTCAGAGATAAAATTTGTTTTTACATGCAACTGAAGAAAAAATGAAATACTGAAGAAAAAATAATAAATTGAAAGTAATTTCATAACACTGTGCCTTTGTCTTAGATTAATACCTTCTAGGAGGGTTTTGTTGCTTTCAAAATTCCTGTATATTAATGGTTCTCTTTTTTTAATGTTGGAATATTTCTGGGGGGAGGAATGTTATTATGTAAGCAATTAATGCATATTAAATGAAAACATATGTATATGTATGTATATGTGTATTCTCAAAATGAAGTATTCTAGTAACATTCTCTTTAAAACCGTGAGACTTACTTGAAGCCCTCATCACCCAAAGAAGGCCAAAATCCTTGATCAGTCAGTTGGGAGGGAGATTTGAGCCCTTCTGGACTCACCTATTAGTAGTCATTTGTGATGTTCTCTGAGTGAATCCCAAATCCTCCTGCTATATCAACAACCACAAGGCTGGATTAAGTTTTCACAGATATCCTGAGTCAGGAGCACTTCCTTGCTTTATGGAAACTGTAATTTTGGCGAACAAAAGGAAAGACATCCTGAGTAAAGGGCACTTTCTTGCTTATTGGGATTTGTAATCTTAGTCGACAGAAGACCAGATGTCCTGTGTCAGGGGCTTTTTCTTGCTTCATGGTTTTATAATCTGTGCATCCTAAACCCAAAGTGAGCTCAGTTTCAATTGCAACTCCTATGCATGCATGCCACTTGCTTTGGATGAAATAGATATGCATATATTCTATTTGTCTCTCTTAGAACAAATTGTAGAGGTTTCAAAATTAAATAACTTTTAAGCTTATGCATATTTGTGTCTTTATGTGTTTGGATTTATCTGACCTTTACCAAACATAATGTCAGTCAATGGGACAATGTGATAAAAACTCAGTAAACACTAACACTTTCCCAAGACCATGCAGCTATTTAGTACCTTATGCAGGATTTGAACAGATCTTCCTGACTCCAAAGATGACAAACAGTCTATCTACTGTGATCCTAGGTGGTAGAAGCTAGACCAAGCGCAATTAGAAAGAAAACCGGAGCCAAGATTCCAGAGATAAGTACCAAAGACTCAGTATTGGAGAAATAATAGAATGACTTCTCACTCAGTCCCATTTCTCATTCAGTATATGCGTGGAAGTATTCAAACAGAGCCTGCCCCTACAGCTTCCCAGAATTTTCTTCACTTAGAGAGTTAAGACAGTGTGGTACAATGAATAATATCAGCTTTGGAGAGAGAGGACTAGAGTTTGAATCTCAGCTCTGTTGCTTTGTACCTGTATTAACTTCTCTGTGCCTCAATTTCTTCATCTGTAAAATGAACAGTTGAACTCAATGACCTTTAAAATACTTCCTAGATGTGGATGCATCATCCAAGGATTTCCCAAAATCAAACTGTACTTGCATATTCCATAGCAGTAATTCTCTACATGCCATGACTCACAATCATGGAGATCACCTTTCGTGAAAGAAAAACATTTCACTCAATTTTTTTTAATATTATGAAAACAATATGTAATAATAAGCTACCTTTTCTAAGGTTAAAAAGCAACCTACATCATTGTTTACTGAATTTCCCATATTTCTAGAGAAATGCATTAACTAATAGAAAACTTAAAATGACTCTCTTAGTCCCCAGATTTTGGGTCCAATGGGAACAATAGATCTTTTAGTTCCACTTTAGGGGATGAAAATTGGAAGCAGATTCAAATAACACTCTCCACAGTATATGCTAGGCAAGGAGGGAGATTGAAGGAGGCAAACAACTGAACATTCAGCCAAAATGAGAAGAATGAATCTGTGGGCAGAACCTGATTGAAATGTAGCATTCCTTGCTTACCTGGTTATAGTCTAATTCCCAGGCACATTAACTTGACCTTTCAAGTTATGAGGAGGCAAGGAATGCTTTTCTTTATTACCTGGAAGAGAATCCATGTGTAAACCATTATATTTCTTCACTAGACTTAGAGAAGGTGACCAATCATTCTCTCTAGTTTCTGTATTGACCTTCTGTATTGACCATCAGATGTTTTCTACTCTGAAGAATTTTCTGGAGATTTGGGTAAAGAAGGCATTGAAGGAAATGGTTTAAAAAGGGGGGAAAAAGCCAGATCTCATGAAATAGCAAGTGATGTTGTGGCTGCTGATGGTGACTGCTGAAATTCTGATAGTGTTTTAAAGTTTGTAAAGTGGTTTCTGGAGATAGAAGAGGGTCACTGAAGTATTTTAAAAATATATATAGAGAAAACATCAGGAAATTCTGAAAGAAATACAGACAAGCAGAACAGCTTTGAAAATTCAAGTTGAATTTATTTGTCTTTAAAAAAACAGCTGTATTAGAGATTCATGCTTTTACCTATAATTCTCTTTTCTGTGCTATCATGTATATGGAAATAGTCTTCTTTGTGTGTGTGTGTTCATTAAATTCAGGATAAAAAAAATTAGAAGTGCTTTTTATACATTGTCATAAAGGTATCTAAGAATTCTGTGGCCCAAAACAGGTGCAAGAAAGATGAAAGGTACCTTCACATCATCTTTTGAAATCCTGGGTTCAAGGACTGGCTGAGAGAAAAAACCTGAGAAATAGCCTTGAACAGAAGAAAGAGGAGAGTGAGAGCAGAGGGGGAGAGATGGAGCATCTCTTGAACCTATGAGTAGGATCCCTAAAACACTTTGGGACATTCTCAGGGCAAGACCAGTTCAAAGAGGAGCTCACCAGCAGTGAGAAAACAACCCTTATCCTAGCTTCCTATTTTTACTAGTTATCCTTGGTACCTAGGTATTAAACCAATTTTCCTACCTGCTAAAGGATTAGGTGGATTTTACAGTCCCTTCCAGCTTTAGGATTCTGTGAATACAAGTGCTATAAAGCCTTTTAAAATGTCAGCACCTCTTAAGACAAAGTACTGATCACCTTACCCTAGTTATGGTTCTGTGGATTTTCGCCAACCCTGCACAAAGTTGTCTTACTAAGAGAGATGACTGGGTTATAGAATCTAACAAATTGCTTTTTTTTCTTTTCGTTTCCCATTAAATCCCTAGTTCATAAGTTTCATTGAATTGTCTCAGGTGTAGAACTGAGAACCTTCAGAGTGTCACAGCTGATATTGACTCAAAAATTATGAAATTGAATCCAGTTGTAGTATTGAAAAATATGTCATGTTATGTCCTTGTACATGGATTTACCCTAGGGGCTTTCAGCCTGGAGAGCCAAGAGGATGTTTCTGAAAGGTATTGGACCTGGGTTTAAATCCTAGGTCAGCCTAACCTCTCAAAAACACTAATTATATAAAATGAGCAAATAATCTAATTTTTATGAGCCCCAGTTTTCCTTGACATAAAATAAGAGAATAGGTTTATGATTTTATTAATATAGGACCTTTCCCAGGAGGAAACTCTTCTACCAATGTCAGTCAGCACCTTTTCTGAAAAATAAGAGTCTTAGAGTTGCCTACAGTAGAGGTGTCAATCAGGGAGTCCATAATGCTTCTGAGTGTGGCCAGAACCAAAATAAAAGGCACTTGGGGAATATTTAACAAAATAAATAAAAAACAGTAGAAAGTAAGTAATTCTAATTTGTGGTTTTCTATGTATGGGTTAGTGGCTGGCCTCTATTTCTATTTGTGTTGGACACCGCTGACCTGGATTATAGAGGGATTAAGTGACTTGCCTAGGATTACACAACTGCTATCTCAGAGGCAGGATGTCTCATTAGGTCTTCCTCAAACACTAACTTTCTCAGATATAAAACAATGATAATATCTGCCCTACCTATGTGACAGATTGTTAAGATATGGCTTGGTGGGGAAGAAAGAACACTGGATTTGCATGATAAGACCACAATCAGTGAGGGAGCTTGAATTCCTTCAGCTCAAGCAAATAACATTTATTTTCTAGATAACAATCATTCATTTAATAGAAAATAAATCTGAGACCCAGAGAATGTGTAGCTTATCCAAGGTCACACAGCTGGCAGAGTTGGGATTTGAACTCAGGTTCTCAGACTCCAGATCTACCATTCTTTCCATTACATCATACTTTAAGCAGGTGTGACATGGATACAAAGGTACCCAAAGGGTCAGTAAGCATCACTTTCCCAGGCTCTCTGAGGGGGTTTGAGACTCTGTCCTATAACTTGAGGGTATCCTAATGCCCTTTCCCTCTTATCTTGACATACCATGCAACTTGCACCAAAAAAACTGCTTTTGTCCCCTTTATCTTGTGTTGCCTATCCTGTCATTTATCTTCCTCATCCTCTGTCATGATAACTTCTCCTTATCTTGCTACCTTCCTCATCTTGTCTGTACTTATTGTGTCCCTAAAATCTCCAACCCCTATTAAAAATCCTAAAAATTATACCATCATTCTACAGGCTATATAGCTTTTTGCCTTTATAAATCTGGTTCTTTTCCTATATCAGTGCCTTTTGTTTAGCTCCTTGCTAAATCTAAAGTCCATGTACTTTTGCATTAATAAAGCTCCCATTGACTAAAGAGAAGGTCTAAGTGAATTCTGTCATACCTGAAGCAGCTCTAACAATTCTAAATCTCATCAGGTGGGTCTCAAGTCCTGGTTCAAGTCCTGGTTCTGCCACTTAACTGGCTGTTGACCATAAGTAAGTCATTCAATCTCTCTGGGTCTCAGAGTCTTCATCTGTGAAATGGGGGTGATAATATTGCTTCTTCTCTGGCAGGACTGTTTATGACAAAAATGAAGTTCTTTAAAGATACTTACATATATGCATACACACCCCTATATGTATTTATATATATATATATAAAATTATAATGACTCTGAAATTTGTATAAAATTGTAAGCACTATAAGAGTAAGGAGTTATTTTTCTCATCCCAGAATCTTAGGAGACTTTAGAGAGGATGTGATCATCAGCACTTGGCTGTGAACACTCCAACAACTTCAGTGGTCCTTCTTTCAAGGAAATGAAGAAGCTTGCAAAATCTATTTTTATCCTCTCCTTTTTTCACATGCGTGTTGGCTCCCATTCAAGGAAACATGTATCTAGAGGAAGGGATCAAAAAATGGTCTTGCTAGTGCCCCAAACTGATTCTTTCATCAAATCTGTTGTTCAGTCATTTCAGTTGTGTTTAACTCTATGCGATCCTTTTTCTTGGGTAAAGACACTGGAGTGGTTTGCCCTTTCTTTCTCCAGCTCATTTTACAGATGAGGAAGTCAAGGCAAACAAGGTTAAGTGACTTATCCAGGGTCACACAGCTAATAAGTGTCTGAGATTGAATTTGAAGTCAGGTCTTTCTGTCTCCAGATCCAGTACTCTATCTACCTATCTACAGTACCTCCTGGCCAGCCCCCATAAAATACAGTTTCAAGAATAAGAAAAACAGGAATTTCTTTTTTAAAAATTACTGATAGACTTTTTATATCACTCATGTTTTCCAATATTTCTTCCCTCCCTTTTCCAGGGACGGATGTCTGTTATTCCTTATAACATAATAAAAAAAGAGAAAAGAGAAAGTTCAGCAAAAACAACCAACACACTAACTAAGTGAAATACTCATCAATGATAGTCTCCTGCCTCAGCAAAGAAGGGAGCAAAGCACATGAGAAATAAGAAGTTCCAGCATTGATAATCAACCAAAAACTATCTATGGGAGGCATAAGAGAGAAAGGAAGATGTGGAGCAGAAAGTTTGTCAATAAAGCAATCAAATAAGCACTTAGCCCAGCTCTGCTATGTGTAGACATTGCTTTGTGCAGATACTGTTTCCTTTAGATACCGGTTTACAAAGACCAAAATGAAAGTTCCTGCTCTCAAGGAGCTTGAATTCTATCAGGGGAAACTGAATATATACTTAAAAGTAGTTAGCCTGAGAAAATGAAATTGATTCTGTTTTATTTTTTACTGACCCTACTTAGTTAAGTAATTTTGTCCTGTAATTGCCTACATCAGGATTTTTTCTATAAAACTTGGACTCAGTCAAAAGGCCGTACACAAGGGCCTAGAAGGCCACATGTGGCCTTAAGACCACAGTTCTTTGTCTCTGAAGTTAGTTCAGGAATTCAGCCTGCCTGTAATAGTTAAGTTTAGAAATCCAGTTCTCCTGCTAATCACTCTTAATTTTTGCTTCAAGGAAATCTGTTATCTTTGGGGAATGGATGTGGACACAGGGTAGTCTGGTCTAGTATCTTTATACCACCCAGCTATCCCTCAAGGATATCTGATTTTCCATCCAAAGATGTCTTGTCGTCTATATCTAACCTTGCAGGCAGACTCGAGCAATTAATATTTCTTAGTCATAGAAGGATTGTTGCTAGCCCCTCATTCCCAATTTCCAACCAGTCATATTGCCCCCCCTGTCTCAACTCTGCAACTTGTTCCCCACTTAAAAAGTCCTGATCTCTGTACTGTACTCTCCAAAAAACAATAAAGGGGAACTATGCCTCCTCTTCTGGATCTTTTGACTGACTCATGCAGTCATCAGATCTGCTTTATTACTAGGTTCATGCCCTTTTAAATAAACTTATCTTGCTCTGGGAGAATAGGTGCCTCACATACCTTTGCTGGATTTCACTCAAAACAATACAAAATATATACAACAATCAGGAAAAGCTTCATATAGAAGGTAGTTTCTGAGTTGAATCTTAAGTAAGACTAGGGTTTCTAAGAGGTTCAGTTAACCTGGGAATATGTTTCAGACATAGAGAACAACCTGTGCAAAGTCAAGAAGATGGAGATTGGGGGTGGTATGTGAAAAGAAAAGTACTACAGCCACTTTGGTGATACCATACAATGTGTGAAGGGAGTTAATACAAAAAAATGAAAAAGTAAGTTAGATCCAAGTGGTGAAGGGCTTTAAGTACCAAACAGAGGGGAATGTATATTTGATCCTAGAAACAAAAGGAAAAAAGTCCTCATGGTATTGTTTTTAAGAGTGATAACTGGGACTTTCATCAATTTCCTAGGATGATAACTTGATAAAGCAGCCTATCAATCTGAAAAAGATTTGAGACTATATTGAATAGTCAATGGTTTAGGTTCATGAGAGTATTTGTCAGTCCTCTGTTTGTGTCCTCTTTTAGTCCTTCTTGGAATTAACTGGGATAAGTTTGTCCTGCATACTAAGAGATCACCAAAGAAAGGAAAGACAGAGAGAATTTTGATTCAAATTTTAGCACTGACACTTGCTAATTGCTAAGTGGACAAATCATTTAACCTTCCTGGGCCTCTATTTCCTTATTTGTAAAAATGAAAAGGTTGAACTAAATGATCTGTAAAGTCTTTCCCAGCTATCCTCTAATCACCTATCCACAAGTATTGAGATATATTAAGACGTTTTCTTCTCCCTATTTAATAATCAGTTCTACTTTTCATGCTTATCCCTTGGTAAATGAAAGGCGCCTTAAAGTAAAACTTGGTAATCACATATCTTTCTGGTGATGGGCCTTAGATTGACATCTGTGTTGGTCAAGTATAAGTTAAAGATTGTTTTGGCTTATTATACTTCTTTGTTTTGAGATTAAATGGGAAAAAGTACTTTGCTAAAAATCATTTTTTCATAGTCTTTAAACACCTCAACAATTCAGAGAATAGTGACCCCAAACTTTGGGGTGAGATTAATAATCAACTAGAAATAATTTTGTGAATATGTATCTTTCAGAAATGTATTTATCTAATTTTGATTTAAAGAATAAACAAATTATAATAGAATAATATCAGGAAAAAACATTCTGTACATAGAAGAGAGTCTCCTTAAGGGCAAGACTATAAAGTTGAATAGACTTATGAAATTACTTAGAGGGTTTGAGGCTATCTAGTCAAGCAGAAATATCAACTCCAAGCCAAAGAAAAATGATTGCCAATTTTTTACCAAGAATATATTTATCTAGATTTCCAGGATAAGCTAGCTCATGCACAGAAAACTTCTTGATATTTAAAAAGAAAGACTTCTGATAGTAATTGATACTGCTGATAGTGGCAAGAATAAATTATAAATATACATTGTGAATTTATCCCATAAGTGGCCTAGCAACCTATGGTCTCCTCATGGTACTTTATGAAAATTCTTCTCTACGTCTTGAAACTGGCAATAGCAGGGGTATTGACTTGGCCTTGTACTATTTTCACTTTGTAAAAATATAAAAGGAACTATCTATTCAATAGAAGTTATACAAACGTTGAGTAACTATGTACAGAATGAAAAATGAACCTCAGAAACTTTTTGTTCTTTGTATAATGTATTTTCTTTCCAAAAGCCTTTAATAATTGTTTAGAACTAATTTAGACAACCTCTTAGAAAGGAGAGAATTGTTATTCTGAACTTGATTTTGACAAAAAAATCAATTAATCAGGAAATATTTATTAGTACACTGCCAGGTACCATACTAGGAACTGGGAATGGAAAAAACAAAGTGAGAGTTCTTGGCCTCAAGGAATTTATAATTTAGTTAAGAGAAACAATATGTAGATATAAAAGTAATAAAAAAATAGAAGATGATTGGAAGAAAGTCATCAGCATTGGGGGCTAAGGAAGGAGGAGAAGAGATGGAGAGGATGAGAACTAGAAGCCCCATCCAAGAAAACCAAAGAGGAATAGGAGAAAAGAAAGGAGCAATTTAAATAATTATATTAAAAAAGAACAGATCATTTTAAAAATGGCAACTTCTGTTTGTACTTGACAGGAACCTGCTAATTATCTATCCAACAGCTGAGAGAGCTAGCAGAAAATACTAAGTGGTGAGCTTGTAATAAACAAGTTAGTCCCAAGAAGTTCCCAGAAAATTGGCGGTCTGAACCCCTATAAAAGTCCTGCGGATTGCATCTCCAGAATAGGAAATGGACCTTTCAAAGTCAGTCTGACACATGAGTTTGCTAGGAGAGTTAGCTCAGAGATTTCTAATAAGAATATCCTAGGAGTAAACACTGAATTTTCAACAAGCATGGAGGAATTCCAGAAAGAATACTTTTGGAATGATCTGCAGTAATGTTCTTTCTATGACAAAGTGCAGGTTGGTCAGATGAGCTGACTAACAATAACTGCATACACACACATACATACACACACACAAGCATAAAAAACAGACAATATTAGGGCAGATTAGCACAGGTATGGTCATTTGTTTCTAGGAGTGATGGTCTGATTGTACTCATATCTTTCTTGATTATACTCAGTTTGAGGGATTTTGAAAGAAGATAATTCAACCAGAGGATACAGACAAAGAAGATGAAGGGCATGGAAGCAAACATGTCATGTGATCCTTACTGTTGTTCTCCCGTGGTCCATTGCACCTTCATAAATACCTCATTTCATATAATTTCATTGTGTTTTTTGTCCTACTGTATTTCCATTCACTGTTCCACTTCTGAAAATGTTCATTGTGAATCCATTCCCCCAAAAAGCACTAGAATTCTCCTTTAGATTAATAGCATAATGTATGAGAGTGGTTTTCAAATTTTCTGGCCTCAGGAGCTCATTAAACTCTTAAAAATTAATGAGGACAAAATGATGGAGAAAAGCCAGGAAGTTGTCTGAGATCTCCCTAGTTTCCCTTGGAAACAACATTAAATCAATATCCTAAACAGATTCTGCAATGACATAACTCACAATAAGAGAAAATGAAACAATTTTCTAATTTAAGATAATGCAGAATAACTTCAGGAAAGATCTGTCTTACTTGGGTAAAGGGGGAGATTAGCCTAGTGCAGATGGGGGCTGGGCAAGTCAACCGAAGATCCTTAACCACAACAGAGATTAGTAACCAAGGCCCCTTGGTCCTGGCTAAGCAGACCAGTGGCATTGCAGGCCAGCTGTGAAGCTTCCAGTCCCAGAACTGAAGGCAAGCTGCCATCCCTGAAATCCCATGGCACAACAGGCATGACTAAACTAAGACACTCCAGTATAATGGGCAAGCCATAAGCACCTGAGGTTCTAGTGCAGAAAGTAAGTGTCTAAGGACCTAGACCCCATCATAAGAAGCTTAGGACAGTGCCCCTGTCCCCCAGAAGCAGAGCTCAACTTTAAAAGCCCCAAAAAAGCTCAAAGTGAACAAATAGGAAGAGCCCTGACCATAGAAAGCTACTATGGCCACAGGAAAGATAAAAACACAAACTAAAAGAAGGAAAACAATGTCAAAATTCCTGCATAGGGAGCCACAAAGGGGAACATAAATTGCTCTAAAGCCCAAAAATATTTCTAGGAAGAACTCAAAAAGAATTACAAACTCATATAAGAGAGACAAAAGAAAAATTATGAAAAGAAATGAGAGGTGTGCAGGAAAGAGTCAACAGTTTTAAAAAGGAAGAACAAAGATCGGCTGAAGAAAATAATTCCCTAAAATATACAATTGGTCAAATACGGGGGTTGGGGGGGGGAATCCATTTAATGAAAACAACTCCTTAAAAAGTAGGTTTGACCAAATGGAAAAGGCAGGTAAAAAGAAAGTTAACTGAAGAAAATAATTCCTTAAAAATTAGAATTGGGCAAGTGGAAGCTATTGACTCTATGAGATATTAAGAATCAGTCCAACAAAACTAAAAGCATGAAAAAAATAGAAGAAATTGTAAAATGCTTCATTGGAAAACAACTGATCTGGAAAATATGTCCAGGGTAGATCATTTAAGAATTACTGGACTATCTGAAAGTCATGATCAAACAAAGAGACTGAACAGTATACGCCAAGAAATTATCATGGAAAACTGCCTTGATATCCTGGAACTACTGGGTCAAATAGTAATTGAAGGAATCTGTCAATCACCTCCTGAAAGAGATCACAAAGGGAAAACATCAAGGAATATTGTAGTCCAATTCCACAATTATCATGTCAAGGAGAAAATACTGTGAGCAGTCAGAAAGAAATAATTCAAATATCAAGGAGCAACATTTAGGATTATGCCGGACTTAGCAGCTTTTACATGAAAGGATCTGAAAAGCTTGGAATATGATATTACGAAAGGCAAATGAGCTTGAATTGCAACCAAGAATCAACTCACCAATGAAAAATGAGCATAATCTTTCACTAAAAAAGATGAATAGTCAATGAAATAGGGGACTTTCAAACTTACAAAAGACCAGTACTAAACAGAAAATTCTATCTTCAAATAGAAGACTGAAGAGAAGCATAAAAAGGTAAACAGGAAAGAAAAGAAAACATGTTATTAAATAAAGTTAAACTGTTTACATCCCTACAGGGGAAAGTGATATGTGTAAGTGTTGAGAACTGTATCTCCATTAGGGTAGCTAGATGGAGTATACAAAGATAGAACGTGTGAGTTTAAGTTGGCTTTAATATGACAATATTTTAAAAAATTAAGAATTGCACTGGGGGGAAAAGGGTAAATTTTGTCATATGAAAAGGTGCAAATGACCTATTACAGTAAAGTGAAAGAAGGAAGGCAGTGAACATTGTTTGACCCTTATCCTCACTGGATTTGACTTAAAGAGAAAATAACATACACACTCAGTTGGGTATGGAAATTTATCTTTATAGGGGAAAAGGAGGGGAAAGGGGAAAGAAAATGGAAGGGGAATTGATAGAAAGGAAGGTAGATTGAGGGAGGCATGGTGAAAAGTAAAACTGGTGAGGAAGGGCAGGGTGAAAGGAGAAACATATAAATGGAGGAAAATAGGATGGAAGGAAATACACAGTAATCATAACTGAATGTGAATTGATTGAACTCTTCCGTAAACCAGAAGTATATAGGCGAATAGAATGCAAAATCTTATAATATGTTGTTTACAGAAAACACATTTGAAGAAGAGAGATATTCGCAGAGTAATGGTAAAAGGCTAGAGCAGAATATATCATGCTTCAGTTGAATTTTTAAAAGCTGAGTAGAAATTCGTATCACAGACAAAGCAAAAGCAAACATCAATCTAATTAAAAGAGATAAGGAAGGAAACTACATGTTGCTAAAATGTACCATAGACAATGAAGTAATGTCAATACTAACTATAATGCATCAAGTGCTATAACATCTAAATTCTTAGAGGATAAGTTAAGTGAGTTACAGGAAGAAATAGAGAGCAAAACTATACTAGTAGGAGACCTCAAACTCTCCCTCTCAGAGCTAGATAAATCTAACAACAAAGTAAAAAAGACAGAAGTTAAGGTAGTGAACAAAATTTAAGAAAAGTTAGATATGATAGACTTCTGGAAAAACTGAATGGGGATAGAAAGGAATATACCTTTCTCAGAGGTATGTGGCACATACATACAAAAAATTGACCATATAATAGGGCATAAAAATTTCATAATCCAATAAAGAAAGGCAGAAATAGTAATATAATATTTCAGATCATGAAGCAATAAAAATACATGTAATAAAGGGTCACAGAAAAAAGATTAAAATTAATATAGAACTAAATAATCTAACCCTAAAGAATGGGTCAACAATAAATCACAGAAACAATTATTCATTTCATCAAAGAAAATGACAATAACGAAAAAATACGAAAATTTATGAAATGGAGCCAAAACAGTACTTAGGGGAAATTTTATATCTCCAAATGTTTACATGAATAAAATCAAGAAAAAACAGATTGATGAATTGGGAATGCAACTTTAAAAAGCTAGAAAAGGAAGAATTGAAAAATCCCAATTAGATACCAGATTAGAAATTCTGAAAACCAAAGAAGAGATAAGTAAAATGGTAGGTAAAATCTTGAACTAAAAAACAAAACTAAGAACTGGTTTTATGAAAAAAAACACAACAAAATAGATAAACCTTTGGATAATTTGATTTTATAAAAAAGAAAGATGAAAAACAAGTTATCAGTATCAAAAAAGCAAAGGATGAATTCACTACAAATAAGAAGAAAATTAAAGCAATAATTAGAGCTATTTGATCATCATTATGCCAATAAATTTGACAATCTAATGAAATGAGCTAATATTTACAAAAATATAGCTTGCCTGTGTTAACAGAAGAGGAAATAAACTTTTAAGTTACCACATTTTTGAAAAAGAAACTGAACAATTGACTCCATAAGGAAAAATCTCCTAAACTAGATGGATTCATAAATGAATTCTACCAAACATTTAAAGAACAATTAATTCCAATACTGCATAGTGCTACAAAATTAATATAATACCATATTAATCCCAATGCTATATAAACAATTTGGAAAGATAGGCAAAGAAGGAATCTTTCCAAAATCCATTATGACACAAAAATGGTGCTCATACCTAAACCAGAAAGAGGCAAAACAGAAAAAAAAGAATGAGAGACCAATTACTTTAACGAATATTGATGCAAAATTTTTAAATAAAATATTAACCAAGAGATTATAGCAATTTATTAGGTAGATCACACACTATGATCAGGTGGGATTGATACCAGGAATGCTGGGTTTGTTCAATATTAGGAAAATGATCAACATAATTGACCATATCAATAACACAACCAACAGAAATTATGTGATTATTTTAATAAATGCAGAAAAATCCTTCGACCAAATACAACACCCATTCCTATTAAAAACACTAGAGTATAGGAATAAATGGAGTGTTCCTTAAAATGATAAGTAGCATCTATCTAAAACCATCAGTAAACATTATCTGTAATGGTGATAAGCTATAAACTTTCCCAATAAGATCAGGGGTGAAATAGGGATGCCCATTACCACCACTGTTATTCAATATTGCACTATGAATGTTAGCTTTAGCTTATTGCTAAAAAAGAGAGAAGAAAAAGAAATTGAAGGAACTGGAATTAGCAATGAGAAAACAAAACTATCCCGTTTTGCAGATGATATAGTGGTATGCTTAAAGAATGCATGATAATCAACGGAAAAATTACTTGAAATAACTGACAACTTAGGCAAAGTTGCAAAATATAAAACATACTCACAAAAATCATCAGCATTTACATATATATGTAAACATATATCATGTATATTTATATATATGTATATATACTTGTGTGTGTACACACACACACACACACATATCCAACAAAGACCAGCCACAAGAGATAGAAATAGAAATTTCATTTAAAATAATGGTAATATATAAAATATTTGGGAGCCTCTCTGCCAAGACAAACCCAGAAACTGTATAAACACAATTACAAAATGCTTTTCACTTAAATAAAATCACATCTAAATGGAAAAATATCAATTGCTCAGTGTTTGGCTGAGCTAATATAATAAAAACGACAATTTTGCCTAATCAGTTTACTTATTTATTGTTATACCAATCAAACTACCAAAAAATTATTTTATAGAGCTAGAAAAAAATAACAACAAAATACATCTGGAAGAATAAATGGTGAAGAACATTAAGGGAATTAAGAAAAAATGTAAAGGAAGGTAGTCTAGCTGTAAAAGATTTTAAACTATAACACAAAACAGCAATCATCAGAACTATTAGGTACTGGTTAATAAATAGAGTAGCGAATCAGGGGAATAGATTAGTTGGACAAGATCTACATGAAAGATGCTGAAGGAAGTGAGCAGAATCAGAAGAACGTTACACACAGTAATATTGTGTGATGATAAAGTATGGTAATCGGGGACGGAGCCAAGATGGCGGAGTAGAAACACTCACATTTACTAGCTCTGAACCCACAGCCCATGGATTTCCTGTAAAAAGAACTCCTCACAAATTCTGGAACAGTGGAAACCGAGCAGAAACACAGTGAAGGAGATTTCCGTTGCAGAGAGCCCTGAAAAGCCGACCCCAGGGGTCCATCGAGCCCCGGACAGAGCAGAGCCCTGTCCTGCCCTGCCCCGGCCACGCGGCACTGAGAGGAGCGAGCAGATCCAAGCAGGCTTCAGGGACTGTAATCTCCAGTGGCTGAGAAGGTCCCTCCACTCACAGACTCACAGGTCAGTGAGAGCGACGGGCTGAGAGGAGAGTGGGGTATCTCCGGGACTCGGACCCCCTCGGGAGGCTGTGATCGCAGCAGAGGCAGAGGACGCTTGGCTAGAGACTCCCAGAGCAGGCAGGAGCTCCACCCCAGCTCCATTACAAAAGATCTCTGCATAAACCCCCTGAGGGAACTGAGCCTGAGAGGCGGCCCTGCCCCCACCTGAGAACCAGCAGATAAGCTCCCATTGAAGAGCAGTCAGGCCTGCCGCCAAAAGCCCTGAGGCTGGGGAGCAGCATTTGAATCTCAGACCCCAAGCACTAGCTGGGCAGATCTAGGCCAGGGGGTGGAGAGGACTCTCAGAAGTCAAGTAACTGGCTGAGAAAATGCCCAGAAAAGGGAAAAAAACTAAGACCATAGAAGGTTATTTTCTTGAGAAGATGATTCCGCCATTCCTCTCTGACGATGAAGAGATCTGC
>CM053772.1:88180606-88229973 GCA_028658325.1 Potorous gilbertii | reverse complement strand
TTTTCCCAGCCAGTTACTTGACTTCTGAGAATCCTCTCCACCCCTGGCCTAGATCTGCCCAGCTAGTGCTTGGGGTCTGAGATTCAAATGCTGCTCCCCAGCCTCAGGGCTTTTGGTGGCAAGCCTGGCTGCTATTCAGGGTAAAATCAAATCAGGTTCTCATGCTGGGGCGAGGCCACCTCCCAGGCTCAGTTCCTTCAGGGGCTTTATGCAGAGACCTTCCCTAATGCAGCTGCTACTGAGCTCCTGCCTGCTCCAGGAGCCTCTGGCCTCCCGCTGCCTCTGCTGCTGCCTCCCGAAGGGGCCCGAGTCATGGAGACCCCCACCGCTCCCCTCTCAGCCCGTCCAGACATCTCTCTCGCTGACCTGAGTGTCTGTGGGTGGAGGGACCTTAGTGGCGCTGGAGATTCTGTCCCTGAAGCCTGCTCAGATCAGCTCGCTCCTCTCTGTGCCTTGCGGCCGGGGCAGGGCAGGGCTCTGCTCCCGTCTGGTGCATGATGGACCTTTAGAGTCAGTTTTTCAGGGCTCTCTGGAACAGAAATATCCTTTACCCCATTGCTGCATGGCTCCACTGTTCCAGAATTTGTTGGGAGTTCTTTTTAGAGGAAATCCATGGGCTGTGGGTTCAGAGCTAGCATATGTGAGTCTTTCTACTCTGCCATCTTGGTCCCCCCAAATGTTTATTAATATTTTACTATATTCATATAGAAGTTATAATAATTCACATTTATAAAGTATTGAAAACTTACACAGCAATTTGCTCAAAGCAAACCTATGATATAGATATGCCCAGAAATTTTTTAAAATAAATTTCATATTTAGGGTTTTTATTTTATATCATATTCATTTCCGAATCTCCACCCACCTTCCCCCAATCCCAGAAAGGAATCTGTCCTTATAATAAATGAAATTGTTAAGCAACGGTATATGCAGCATACTTTCCACTAAGTCCCCTGTCTCTCTGCCAGAAGTTGAGACGCTGAGACTAGCTGTTTTGAAAGTGAATTGAACTGAAGGACAGAGATTTATCCACAGGAAGAAGTTTCAGCTTAAGCCCTTTTTAAAGAGCTGTTATCATGGAGTCTCTGAGCTTTAAAAGTGAATTGAGATGGTGGTGCTGGTAACGTGTCTAAATATTGTTATTACTTGGAATGGAGCAGTCCCCTCCCCCATGAGCTGAGACAAGGAGCAGGAACAGAGAGCTGTCTGTGTGTGAACCCAAGTGAGAGCAGTCAGCCTGTGGAGGAGGAGGTCCACACACTACTGATGATGAAGTTAGGACAGCTTCTTCCCTTCAAATACATCAGTAGAAGCCAGTTCAGTCCCAGAGGCTTTGTATGGTACCTTCCTAGGTAGGTCCTGTCCCTAGTCCCTGCCAGACCTACATGTTGACCTGTAATACAGGAAAAATATTACCACTGAGTTCTTATGATAGATAAATTGCTGTTGAATAATACTATCACTATGTAGAGACTTTGGAGGTTGAAAAAAACAGTTTTGTTGTGCTTAAGAAAAGGTTCAGAGCTCAGAAAGTACCTGATTAGGTATTTTTACCCTGATTAGAATTTTAGCAATACTTATATAATTTTCAATTACATCAGAAAGACATAGAAATATATTATTTTGTTTGTTTTACATCCTTCACAAGGGAGACAGAATCTCACAAAATAAGCACAGGAAGGAATAAGAAAGTTTTAAGTTTTACCCAAACAAATTGAAGATGGCTATTTTTCAAGGTTTGTAGGGGGAGACTAAAAGTATACAATGAACTAATTGAGAGGGACCATTTATGTGCCAAAAGAAAAATCTGGTTGGGATCCTTCCAGAAACGAAGGAAGTCAAATTACTTTGGGAAGTCTAGCCTCATTTTGACCAGGAGTATCTAAGGGTTTTCACTAAATTTTATAATCCCATGGGATAGGTTTCAGCCAGCCAAATAACTTCTTAAACAGGATAGGTGGGTCTGAACCTCAAATAATTGATATTGTGGAAAGGAAACCAAAATTTTCTCATCACACCAGGGATGTCAGCTCTATAACTTACTATGATTTTTCCTTGGATTTCACAATTATAACACTATTTGGTATTCATTCTAGGTCTTTGTTGTAGTAGTTGTAAGGGAGAATTGGGCTATACTAGTTATTCATCTGCCCTATTTGCTGGTCTTACAAGCACCATGTTGTATCAGTAAGCATCCTGACATACACAGCAGGGCCTGTTCTCACAGGCTCTTAGATCGGCATTTATAAAAAGAAAGACAGCTGTTGAAGGGTCAGCAATCACTTTAGTCAAGTACATGTATCATTCACTTAGTTCAGCGGAAAAAGTCAGCACCCTGAACTTCGGAGAAAATATAGACAAACCTAAATCAACAGACAGCACCTCCAAACTGTCTGACAGTATAATATGTACATCACAAATCAACAGACAGGTGCAACTATTTCATTATACATACATAGTTGCCATAGGGATACTTAGCGGCTTCCTAGAGTCTCATCTGGCACACAAATCTTATTCTAAAACCTAAGACCCCAAATAAAACCTTATACACTTTTTAGAGCCACAGGGCATCACAACCCTTTAGAACTAGCATCTCATTAACAAAAGGTATGTACCTTCCTACAAATCTTCCCAGGCCCACTAATGGATGGGAAATATCTTCTTTAATCACATTAAAATAATTGACTATCTATCTATCTTTCTATCTATCTATCTATATAGATAGATAGATATATCTATATCTATAATCTATATCTATATCTATATATATATATATATATACTGTTTCTAGTTAAAGAAACTCTTATTTCTGTACTTTATTCCTAGTAAATTACTTTAATCCCAGATTCTCACTTCAAGATTCAATCAGAGACACATGATTATCAAAAAGCAGCAAAAGATTTTACTTTGTATGCCACCTATCTTTCCTGCCAAGATGGGGAGGGAGTGAGATGGAACACTTTGCCATGGATGGCTCATGTTCCTAGTGTTGTACTCCAGATGGAGTCCCTGTTTCCCTCCAAAACTGCTGCTAGGTTGCTTCTTTGACATTCCATGGCCATCTCTACTTCTCCACTCATCTACTTATATCTGCTGCTACTTTTCTGCTACTATGATTCATCCAAAAGGAAGAGGTTATACCTCTTTGGAGAGAGAGTCCTTATCTTCAGCTACTCTAGCCCCTTTCTAGCCACATTTCTCTTCTTCAGCCAGCACAACAAAACATCCCTCTGATTAAATCTACTTTTTTATGTTCCTAAATTTCTCTTCATGCTTTTTCTACTTCTCTCCCCTATCCCACCATTCCCAGAATAATTATCACCCTGGAAGATACCTCCATCCTGCACCTTCTCCTCCAAGCACCGAAACAGGTACCTTCCTTCACTTCCATCTTTTTAAAATTCCTTTCATATATTGTCTTCCCCATTAGAATATGTTTCCTTTCTTTTTAAAGATGATATTAAAAACACATTGACTGTTTTGTACAAAATAATAAACCCTGAAATGAGCAGAACCAAAAGCCTATTGTATATAGTAAGATCAATATTGTTTTAAGCACAACTTTGAGTGACTAATTCATTTTGACTACTGTAAATACCCAAATTAACTACAAAGGACATATAAAGGAAGATACTATCTGAATCCAGAGAAAGAAATGACAAATAGAAATATATATAAGATGACTTCACATATATACACATATTTGAATCTGATGCTAGCCATTTGCAGGGAGGGAAGAAAAAAATGGAAAAAATAACATAATAACTTTATTGTATATTTGAAAGGAATAGCAGGTATTTCATGTACAATCACTTTTTTCTATTCTATTTTGTTATGGAAATGCTTCTTTTATTTCTTAACTTCAGAAAAAATAAGCAAAATTTAACAGAAAGAAGAACTTAAGTTTCCTGAGGGAAGGGAGTATCTTTTTGCATGTATTTCTATTCCCAGAACTTAGAAAAATACATGGTGTGTAAACTACAAAGGGTTATTGATTTGACTTGTTGGGTAACATTTTTTTCCTTCTCAAGTGAAGGAAATTCTCCAGGTTTATTTGATTTTTATGCTGGAGTAAATAAATTCAATCAAACTTCAGAACTATACAAATTACATTGGAGCTTCGCTTAAAATCACTGAGTGGGTTAGGTGAGGTGGACCTGTCAACCTCTGCCCTACATTCCTTTTGTATATTAGTCAGAGGTCTGAGGAATCTCATTTGAATTGTTTTAGGTCAGGATATTTGTATTTTGGATGAGGAGTTGAAGAGAAAAGCTTCACCAGGCTTATTTTATTGTCTTTCTTCTCTCTTGTTTCTGATTTACAAGGAAACCTTGGTGCAGTCAAGTATTTTATTTCAGCCTCCTATGACATAGCATAGTAGCTAGAAATCTAGCCTCAGATTTAGGAACTCTAGGATTCAAGTACCATTTCTGGTCATTTAACTTCTCAGGGTCCTTGGAAACTCTCAAAAACTATAAATTAAAGAATATTTTGCACTGATAGAGAGAGTGAGCAGCATTGGTAGAGAGATTTTTCCTGACAGGAAGTTACCTATGCCAATGAAATCCAGTCCAGAGAGAAAGATAAACAGACAGAGACAAAGTTTAAGATAGACAGACATAAATGTAGAGGGACAGAGAAATAAAAAGACAGAGAAAGAGAAATAGACAAAGGGAGAAAGACAGCAATAGATAGAGAAAGAACAGACAAAAAGAAACAGACAGAAACAGAGAAATAGACAGAAAGAGACAGAGTCAGAGATGGAGAAAGAGAAATGGAGACAAAGAGAGACAGAGACAGATAAAGAGACAGAGATAGAGAGAAACAAAGAAAAATAAAGAGAGGAGACAGAGAGAGAGAAACAGACACAGAGATGAAGAGTCGCAGAGAGATAAAGAGGTAGAGAAAGACAAAGAGAGACTGAGAGATAAAAAGATAGAAAGATCTAGCTCTTTCCTTTCCTTCCTTAAAACCTAGCCATCAACTCTGAAGTTCAAGAAGAGATAAAAGCCATTAAATAAGGAGAGAAGTTGATGAATAAAGAGAAAAAGAGGAAAGGAAAGTCTTATCCCTCCCTCCTGGCTCACACTGCTACCTCCAGGTATAATCTTTATAAAGAAGGTGTTTGTGTATTTCCTCAGTCCTAGAACCCAGTAAGGATTTAAAGGAGGCCAAAGAATGGAGAAAAATAAAATGCAGGGGGTTGTTATCCGCAGAGACAAAAGATCTCAAAAGAAGTGATGCTCCCTTGGTCTCCTTGCTTTGTAGTAGTCTACAATGCCATATTTACACTTGGGCTAAGATAGTGATAGAAACTGGATTTCGAGTCAGGAAAACTTGACTTACATCGTACCCCATACCCTTACGACCTTGACAATTCACATCACCTCTTTGGGGCTGTTTCCTGATCTCAAAAATGAGATAATATAGTTAAATGGTTCTTGAACCTTGAAACCTATAAATGATGTTTATTGTCATTATCCTTATTTACCACCTCATCATTTTCTCCCCTATTCATTTATTTGTAAACATTGTGGTCACTACATGGTGCCCCTGTGAACAGATGGCTGGACCTCAAGTGAGGAAGACCTGAATTTACATGCAGCCTCAGATCTGGTGCTAGTCAATTAACCTATCTACCTCAGTTTCTTCAGCTCTAACACAGGGATGATAGCACCTATCTCCCACAGTTTTCATAAGAATAAAATGAAACGATATTTTTAAAATGCTTAGCACAGTACCTGGACATGATAAGCACTCAATAAATGTTTGTTTCCTCCTCTTGCATAAACATTTACTATCTCTCCTCTCCAAAGTCCCTCAGGTGAACTATTAAAAAAAAAAAAGGAAAACAAATCTATCATAACCACTATGTACAGCCAGCAAAATAAATTCCCACATCAGCCATATCCAAAAATGTGTCTCATTCTGCATTTTCATTCTGTCACCTTTCTGGCAGGAAGTGGGTAGCACTTAATACCTTAAGTCATCTAGACTCATGATTTATCATTGCATTAATCAGAACTCTAAAGTCTTTCAAACTTGCTTTTCTTTATAATGTTATTGTCATTGCATAATTGTTCTCTTCATTCTACTCATTTATCATCTGAGGTTCTTTAAGCACTTTGAATCAATATTAAACTATATTTTGACATATACATTCCCTTTTCCAAATGTGAAAAAGCAAAAATGTAATAAGACAAGATGGAGAAATGGATGGTAAATAAAGCTAACTAGGGAACAGTTTCATTCAGTTTTCACTGTCTGAATAATCTTTTTTATGTTAATTTCAGGAAATATATATATATATGTATGTATGTATGTGTGTGTGTATCTTAATTCATAACTTCAACTATGGCTCAGTGAACCTTCTATTTCCGAATCTAAATGAAGGAATAAAGGGACCCCCAGAATGGGTTTGCCAAGAAGTGCCAAATATAGATTTAGAGAAAAGATGAGAAAATGAACCATTCTCATTTTATTGGACAGGTGAGACATGTTATTGTGGAATGTTGAGTCAACAAGCTTTTATTAAGCTTATTAATATGTGCAGAACATTGTGTGAAACCTTAGGGATAAAAAAAGTGGGGGGAGTGGAAAGATAATCCCTGCATTCAAGGACTTCACAATCTAATGAGGAAGACAACATGTAAATAATTATGTACAAACTATATACAGAATAAATTAGAAATAAACAACAGAGGGAAAGCAGCAGTAGTAAAGGAGAGCAAGAAAGGCTTCTCGCAAAAGAAGGGATTTTAACTGAGACTTGAAGGACAAGGGAAGCCAGAAAATTGAGATGAAGAGGGACAAAGTTCCAGTTAAGAGAAACACCCAGGAAATATGTTCTGAGTTGGGAGATGGAATGTTATGTTCAAGGAACAGCAAGGAGGCTGGAGTCATTGAAAAACAGAGTACATGGGTTTGGTGGGTAACAGGAAGGCAGGGTGGAGTAGGGTTTCAGAGGACTGGAAAGTAAAAAAAAACAGGACAGATTATGAAGGACTTTAAAAGCTAAAGACAAGATTTTCTTTTATTTTATCCTAGAGGTAAGAGGGAGCCATTGAAGTTTATTGATTGAGGAGTGACTTGGTCTAATCTGCACTTTAGGAAAATCAATTTGATTGTTAGATGAAGGATGGATTGGAGTAGGGAGCAATTTGAGGCATGGAGACAAACCAATAGACTATTGCAAGAGTCCAAGCATGAAGTGATGAGGACCTGCACCAAGGTAGTAGCAGTGTCAGAGGAGAGAAGGGAGCAACTGTGAAACATGTTACAAAAGCAGAAATGCAGAACTTGGCAACTAATTAGATATGGAGGGTGAGAGACAAAATGAGGAGTATGAAATGACAGAGGACACGTGACAAAGAGGATTATTTCTCAAAGGTAATAGGGAAATTAAGAAGGGGGAAGAGTTTGAGGGAGAAAGGTAATGAGTTCAGTTTTGGATATGTTGAGTTTAAGAGAACTCAGATATCAGTTCAAGATGTCTTTTAGGCAGTTAGAGATGCAAGATGAAAGATGAGGAGAGATGTTAAGGTTGGACAAGTACATTGGAGAATCATCCTCATGGGGATATAACTGAATGCCAAGGAACTGATGGAATTACCAAGTAAAATAGCATGCAGTTCCCAGGACAGAGCTGGGGGGAGCAGCAATTGTTAGTAGGTGAGACCTAGATGAAGGTTCGGGAAAGGAACTAGAAGAGAGCATTATCAAAGTCTGATTGTTCAACAGAATCAGGGGCTACAGAGATGTCAAGATGGATGGATGTTGGGAAAACTTCATTAAATTTGGCATTGATAACTTCGGAGAGAGCAGTGTCACTTAAATGATGAGGTTAGAAGTAAGATTGCAGAAAGCTGAGAAGAGAGCGAAAGGAAAGAACCTGGAGGCACTTGTTGTAGGTTTCCTTCTCAAGAAGTTTAGTCACAAAAGGGAATAGATACATAAGATGATAGCTAGTAGGGATGAACCAATCAAATCAAGGGTTTTTTGAGGATAGGAGAGACATGTATATGTTTGTTGGCCATAGGGAATCAACCAGTAGAAAGGGAGAGATAGAACGTGAGAGGGTGAGAAAGATAGAGGGCACAGTCGATGGAAAGGATAGGATATAATGGGAACACTTGGCATATAGATGGATTTGCTTTGGCAAGGAGAAAGACCACCTCATAATGAGATAAGAATGAAAGAGTAGATAGTAGAGGAATGCATCTGAGTGATGTGAGATGAGGAGGAGGCAAAAAGAGGAAAATTTCAATGAATGGCCTTTTTTTGCTGAAATATGAGGCAAGTTTCTTAACTGAGAGGGTGAGAAACAGAGATTATGAAAACCTTAAGGGATGAAAATGTTTGGAAAAGCTACTGTGGTGAGTAAATGTCACACATAACCACAGATGTGGTCTCTTTGTTGGTTTGCTTTGCTGACCCAGGTTTCCTTTTTAAAAAATCATTGTAATAAGGAAAGAATTATTGAGTAAGGCAAGGGAGAAAGGATTTATTTAGAAATAAATATTATGTAAAAACAAAAGGCACAAATAAGACTTTTTAAAAAAGAAAGTCATGCCAGACTAACAATTTCCTTTTTTTACAGTTACCAGATTGATTGATCAGGAAATGATTTAGAAATGACATACCTGAATTTCAGCAAGACATTTGAGAAGGTTGGGCGGCCACAGTAGCAGCAGGGGAAGAAACAGAAGCTGTGTCTGGAGCTCTAGGCCCACAGATTGTGGGGAAATCCGGTGGCTAAGAGTACACCCCCACCTCCATTGGAAGCAGAGATCTACTTTGACAAAGAACTCAAAAGTAAATGGCTGGGGAAATGAACAAAAACTGAAAAAATAATCAGACTATAGAATCTTACTTTGATAGCAAGGAAGATCAAAACATGCAAACAGAAGAAAACAAAGCTCCTCCATCCAAAGCCTCCAAGAAAAATATGAATTGGTTTTAGGCCATTTAAGAGTTCAGAAAGGATTTTGAAAATCAAGTAAGAGAAGCAGAACAAAAATTGGGAAGAAAAATAAGAGTGATGCAAGAAAATCATGAAAAATGAATCAACTGCTTGCTAAAGGAGACCCAAAAATGCTGAAGAAAATAACACTTTAAAAAATCGACTAATTTAGATGCAAAAGAGATCCAAAAAGCCAATGAGGAGAAGACTGTCCTAAAAAACAGAATTGGTCAGATGGAAAAGGAGGTCAAAAGCTCACTGAAGAAAATAATTCCTTAAAGATTAGAATGGAGCAGATGGAAACTAATGACTATGAAAAATCAAGAAATTATAAGACATTTGAGAGAGTGACTCACTATATTCTCTGGACAATATGGAAATATGGGTGGAGCAATGGGATAATTAGGTAAGTTTTGAAGTTAGATGGATAGATAGATTGATGGGTAAAGCATTAATTCAGTTGCTTACTCGATGTCAGGCACTGAACCTCAAAAATACAAATAAAAAGACATTCCTTGCCTTTAAAAAGCTTAAATTATGATGTAGCAAACAACACATAGAGGTTAAGAAAAATAGGGTGGGATATAGTGAGAGTACAGCAGAGAGGTGATATATAGGTCTGAGTCTCTAGAAATTCAAGCAAAAGTTCATCTATCAGAGTAGGAAGTTATAGGTGAAGTTCAAACTTTCATTGAGAGAAGAGTAAGGATGATGGCCAGAAAGTAGATAGCATGGGGAAGAGGTGACTAAGAAGTTTTAAGGAAGTCTGTGTCCCTTCTTAGAACCAAATGGTGGAAATGAACATATCTGTTGTCAATTTAAAAGGACATCTCTAGTAGAATACTATAGAGTTCTGCTATTAGAACTCCTTTGTTATCCATTTTTATTCAATGACTTGGGTAAAGTACTAGCCATGTAAAGTTGTAATGAAGCTAAGAAGGGTAAATAACCTACTGAATGAGAGAATCAAGATTCAAATAGTTTCTTATAGGTTAGAGCATGGGCCTGAATTTAATAAGATGTAAATTAGCAGGCATGAATGAAAAGTTTTATAATTTATGTCCAAAACGTCAATTGCACAAGATTTAGAGGATAGAAATCTACAAATAGTAAATGGAAAAGATTAATAGGTTTAATGAATAGGTTTAAAATTCAATATGAATCAACAGTTTGTCATGACACTACCCCTCAAAAAAAAACCCAAAATCAATCTAGTCCCTCTAGCCTTATTAATAGTATAGAATCCAGAACATGGATATATAACTTCCTGTTTTAACTAATTATTCTAGGTGTAGTAACTAATTACACTGGGTGCAGAAGATACAGGGTGGCATAACCAACCTTATCATTTCTAGATCACATGGTTTCAGGTTCTGCTTCCCCAATATACTGATTTCAGGTAACTTAACCTCTCAGTTCCATCAGGTAGCTATCTAAGACTACTAGCTGCAAAATAGTCTCAAACTTAATGGAGCAAAAAAGCATTTCCTCACCAAGGGTACTCTGTACCAAAGAAATCACAATTTCTGATTTTTATAAAAATAAGGTATCTTGAGAGTGGGAAAGAAACATGATAACTTTGTGGTAAATTTAAATGTATGACTGTATGAATTATACCCTTCAACTATTCCTTTCTGTATCTAGGATAGAATGGAAAAGCAAAGATTCTGTTAGATTAAATGGAGAACTTATTCTTGAAAGATAAATGCTTTTGATTCCATGTCAGAATCCTGATTCTGGCCAGAAATTCTGCCCTGAAATATTCTGATTGTACTTGAATGAGGAAATAAGTATGAAACTTCATATCATATAGGTGTCTTTTGTAATATAGACCATGGTAGAGAAGGAAGAGGAAGCAAACATGAAACTACCACTAACAATCATTTAAAATTTTGTAAATTTCTGAGGTCACTATTCCCTTATCTTTCCTCAAAACAGTTCACATATCACTTCATTGTTATTATTGTTCAATCATGTCTGACTCTTTGTGATTCAATCTGGGATTTTCTTGGCAGAGTTACTGGAGTGGTTTGCCCTTTCCTTCTCCAGCTCATTTTACAGATGAGGAAACTGAGGCAAACAGAGTGAAGTGACTTGTCCAGGGTCATCTAGCTAATAAACATCTGAGGCCAGATTTGAACTCAGGAAGATAAGGTTTCCTGACTCCAAACCCGGCATTCTATCCACTGTACCACCTAGCTGCCCTAAACCACTTCTAGGCATCTCCCACTGATATTTTCACTACCTATCCGCCACTTTTCAAATCCAGATCCCATACATACAGAGGTATACTAGTAAATGTTTAACAACAAGCTCCCACTGTCAAAATGTACTCATGACACATTTTAAGTTCAATTTTCATTATTGTTATTTTTCTCCATCACTTTCTTAAATCCAACAATTAATAAAATGATAAATCAAGTCCTGATGTATAATCTGTCAATTTTCAAGGTGCAAATTCTCACACTGAAAATAAAACATTGAGCCAATTTGAGTTTCCTCTAGCACAACCCTGCTTAGATGCGTTGTCTTTCCCTGCAAAAGTTCTTTGGAAGCAGGAAATTCCTTGCTTTTAAATTTGTAGCCCCAGCATTTAGCAAAGTTCTTGGCACACTGTTCAAGTCATTCATTTGCGTCCCACTCTTCATGACCCCATATGAGGTTTTCTTGGCAAAGATACTGGAGAGGTTTGCCATTTCCTTCTCTAGAGGATTAAGGCAACCTTCTCTAGAGGTCAAGTGACTTGCTCAGGGACACATAGCTAGTGAAAGTCTGAGGCCAGATTTGAACTCAGGTATTCCTAACTCCAGACCCAGTGCTCTATCCACTGAGCTTTCTAGCTGCCTTTATTGGCACATAGTAAGTGGTTAATAAAGGGTTTTTTCATTCAGTCATTCCTTAAGATCTGGTCTCACTTTGTTTTCCAGATTTTGAGTATGGTTTTCTCGGGTGCATGGCAAAACATCATGGATCCTGTGTAGGATTTGAGGTCAAGGATATTATTGAGTTGAGATCCTGCCTCAGTCACATACTACCTTTGTGACTCTAGGTCAATAACTTACCCTTTAAGGACCCAAGATTTGTCTTTTAAAGCATAGAAGCTTGTGATATGCCTTCCTGAAAAGAGATTCCAACACTAAAATGTTGTCAATCTGAAAAACAAATTTCTTTTTTAATTAAGGCAGCAAATAGATTTGGTTGATTGGTTCTTGTCCTTTGTTGTCAAAGAGAACCAAAATGACACCACTATGTTGGAGTCAAGGTACAGCAAGTCTGACTAAGGCTAATAAGACAATGTGAGTTCAAAAGGCTCTACCACAGATCAGGTGCATAGAGTCCATATGAACATTTGGAGTGGAGGTGTCTGTAAATTTGCACATCTCAAATTTCTTTTGAGCTACTGCAATTCTGCTTCTCTCAAAGCCCAGCATCTTCTTTGATGTAGGTCCATCATGCTGGTTGATCCTGTGCCATATCTGCCATATCATGTAATCAATTACAAAGTTCTTCAGAGAGAAATAAAAAGAAATAATTCTAGTCTGGTACCCTTGTCACTGAGGAGGGCAGAGTGGCTAGGCTTCTGGTCCAGCTTCCTGTTTCCCCTCCAGGCAAGAATTGAAGACTCTCTTGGAATAGGTGGGAAGTGGGGGAGGAAAGGCTATTTTGCCTCCCATTAAGCCACACAGTGATACCCCCATGCTATACATAGGAGATAGACATCGTTAAAATTGATAAAAATTAATTTTATATTGCCAGGGTTGCTGTCTTTCACACAGGTATGAAGTCCTTTTAGGGAGTAAGGGAATTAGCTTTTCAAGATCTATTCAAATTTTATGATTCTAGGGTTTGAAATTTTCGTCAGTGAACATATTTTAAATGTCACCATGAGCAAAGCTCTATGTTAGGGTCTGAAAAGGATATAAAGGTAAGACAGGATCACTGCCACAAGAAACTCACAAATTAATAAAAGAGATAAAACATGAACACAACAAACTACTTGCCTTCAAGACTCTCTCAAGTCCCAACATCTATAGGCCTTTCCCAGATCTTGCCATCAGAGAAATGAGGACATGACTTGCAGTTGACTCTGTTTTGAGTGAGGGAGGGCTGTTCTGGTCACCAACCTCACTTCTCCTCCAGAGTCATCTGAATCCAGTGACCAGATATTCATCAGGATGACTGGAGATGGCCCAGGATGCAATGGGAGACCTTGGCCTCTTTAGACCAAGGCCTATTATGTATTCACTTAGGGAGAGGTAATGCTCATTCAGTGAATAGGCCTGTTTAAAAGTAGTGAGGGGATGGCCCCTTTAATGAGGCAAAGAAAAATAACTAAATCAGAGTGGGAGGGAAACAACAACAGCTACTATTGATAATCACTGTTAAACCAGGAGGGTCCAGAAAACAGGCCTTAAGTGGAGTTTGGACAGGGGTCTTGTGTGGTACAATCTATGGGCTTCAGAGTGAAGTAGGTTTAAGGTGGAGGCGAGGTGAGGTGAGGCTCTAGCCAGTAAATCTCAAGTTAACTGGGCATCTTCTGGGGATCCAAATTATCTTTCTTTGGATAGGGGAAGGAAGGGAGGGGAAGACAGACAGGAGAGGAGGAGCAGAGTTACCTAGCTAGCTGGGTACTTAAAGAACTTACTAGTACTTTAGCTGTTGTTTTCCCCGTTAGAACGTACATTCCTTCTGACAGGGACCTTTTGAATTTCTTTGTGCCTCCAGTACTAAACATAGTGCTTTGGCACATAGTAGGTGCTTAACAAATGCTTGCTGATTTGACTATGATTTTGTCCCCCTCAAATCATAATTTCATTGGTGTAGTTGCAATGAACCTTTACTAATGCAGGTATAAACCTGCTTTACAATTTACAGGCTTAGAAAGTTACCCAAGCTACTCAGAGATTAAGTGACTTTCCCAGCACACACAGCCAGTATGCACCAAAGCAAAAAACTGCTGACTGAAGTTGGCTTCCTATCCAGTGTACAACACTGCCTCCTTACAGCTGTGATGCAAAGTATAATGTGGAAAATGCATAAGAGTAGTGCAATAAAACGTTGAATATTCCAGGGGAGAGAAGTAAAGAATACTTCATGAATAAGTTTGTCATTCCAAATGCTTAAAGTCCTAGGGACTCCTGGGACCTTGGCCCTGATACACTTGGAGGGTTCGACTGAATAAAAAATTCTTTATTCTCTGAGGTGATCAATAGGGACCATAGACTTAGTCAGGCATCAGTTCACAAGCTCTGAGTGCTTGAATCTGTGTGCTATAGACAGAATTGTCCTGGGAATTGGGAGGCAGGTCTGATTCCAAAAAAGATTCTTTCAATTACGCTACTCAGCTGGGAAAATGCAGAATAAGTTTGATTTGGAGTTAAATGTCATTTTCCATGCCCAGAAGTGGCAGCCCCTGAAGGAAGCTAAAGATCTTCCCCATCTAGCCCCCACTATTCAGATGCCAGTGGGAATCAGAGGACTTAGAAGGAGCAGAGCTCAGGGAACTTCTCCCTTCCCCTGCTCCTATCCTGTTGTCCACCAGGCTATGCACTGTCCCTCTTAGCTGGACGCCCCATTCCCAGCTTAACTGGAGGTAACTCAGTGCCTCTGTTCCTTTCCAACTTTGGGATCGACTACTCCCTTTCCAACATCCATTAGTCTAGGACTATTTAGATTATCAATGCTCTACATGCCTAGTTCAGCTCCCTAGCTGGGTACTTTTTGGAACCATTTAGTCTTCTCAATCATTTTCTGCCCTATCCATTTCTGCATTCCCCCTATACATTGCTACTCCTTGCTCTGAGAACTATAATCAAATCAGCACTACTATTGCCTCCAGAAATAACTACTGGTGGGCTCCGTTATTGGTCCATTCACCATCTTTGTGCCTTGTTAGGTAGCTGGGTGGTATAGAGGAGAGACAGCTGGACCTGAAGTCAGGACGGCCTGAGTATGTCTGAGCTGTGTGACTCTGGGCAAGTCTCTTAACCTCAGTTTTCTCAGTTGTATAACGGCGTTAATAATAGCACCTACTCCTCAAGGTTTTGTGAGGATCAAATGAGATAACAGTTGTAAAGTGCCAAGCACGTAGTAGGAGCTATGCAAATTTCCTCCCCTTCTTCCCCTTTCTCAGATCATAACTCCCTTCCTTCCTTACCACTTCCCCACAGTATTGTTTATGTTAGAATATAAGCCTCTTGAAGGCAGGGACTGTCTCTTTATTATTTAAATCCTCAGTACTTAACATAGTGCTTGTCACATAATGTTGTTTTAGTCCTTCATTTTTGAATAGGACCCATGATACCACAGTCAGGTCCTAACTTGCTCTTGGATTTAAGGGAGACATAGTTGCACAAAGTTGTCGGCCTCCTTTTCTCTTCCAGTGTCATTGAAGTCCAGTAGCAAGACAAAAGTCAGAATGACTGGTGATGATCTGGGATTCAGTGGATGACTTTGGCATCTTCTATGACTGACCAGCTCTAAGCCATCTACAATACCTACTTTAGTCACCTTCATGACCATTGGAAGAAATTGTTCTCATCTGCCCATTCTGTTCAGAAAAGTCTTCGCATGCTTGGGTTAGACATCCCCCTACCTCACCAACGGGTTTGAGTCCTGTTGCTTACACTCAACATGGTTTAGCCCATCTGCTGAGATGATTTTACTAGGGTGTGGCCACTACGCATGCTACAGATTCTCAGAATCACAGGTGAGAACTTGGTGACAGGTGGACACCAAAGATAGATGAGCAGCCCTGAAAAGGGGCCAGCAGCCCACACCAGTGGTACCAATTCTCCTGAACACCCCATATGCATAAAAAATACACAATAAAAACTTTTCATTCATTCATTCATTCTCCAAGGTCCATCAGGCCTTATCATCTGCCCTAAAGTTGAACCTTACTATATATACCATCTTCACTATTAGAACATTGAGCTCCTTGAGGGAAGAAACCATCTCTCTTTTCTGCCACTCTTCTCAACACTTAGCACAGTATTTGGTACATAGCAAAAGTTTTAAAACTCCTTTCCATTCCATTCTATATGGATCACTGGGTACAGATATAGAGCTAGAAAGAACCTAACCTTGAATACAGGACCAGGAAGATTTAGAGAATACAAGGATATCTTGGGATTTGGCTTCACCAAATTTTCATCTGAAAAATTAGGGTGACCAAAGTGATCAAGAAATTATTGGTGAATTCTGGGCTCAGAGATCCACAAAGCATTTCTTTACACAATTTCTCTGTTTCTCATCTCTTTTTATCTATAATCCCTGAATCTTGTTCAGCAATGAGAATAATAGGGAGAACAAAAAATAGCTGCTTGCCCTGTGGTGCTGTACCTGAGTTCTGTATTGGGTTGAGATTTGCTCTCAATAATACATGAAGTATGCCATCATTTCTCTGTGGCAGCTTGTGAAGAGACCTGGATTAGAAAGTCATCTCTGTCAATATCTTGTCTTTTAATTTGTTAAGATAACATCTTAAATTTTAGTGAATGGATGGATGAAAAGATTTTGTTAAGTAATTATTAAGTACAAATTTTTTGAACCAATTGAGTAGCCAAATCAAATAATCAATTTACATTTGTGTTTGGGGAAATGAATATAGGAGGAAATCTAGGCTATATAAAAAACAAAGATATCAGAATGATAATTTATGTTTTTTAAAGTTTGTATTTATTTTATATGTTGAGCTTCTTTTGAATTGACCTCTTGCCTAATGGACAGAGGACAGAAACACATTGCCTTATAATATCTCTTTGATCTAAAAACTTAAGCACTTTTAGCAAAAAAAGGAAAAGACTAAAATCGATCACTGTCCAATTATACTATTAGGTGGGGGGAGGGATGGGAAGGTGGAAAGGGTTCAGTTAAGTAAGGAAAGTGTTTAAAAGAAATCATATGAGCTTCTCAGAGGTCACATGGACTAGAGAGACCATCTAGTCAAACTCTTACCCAAATAGGAAACTTCTTTCAATATACATCAAAAATGGTCAGGTTTTTCTTAAAGATCTCCAGTTAGAGGGAGGATAGAACTACTTAAGGCAGCCCAATAATTTTCTGCATAGCTATAGCTGTTAGGGAAGTCTTCTAGATGACTAAATTTTCATCTTCATGACTTCCTCCCACTGCTCCTAATTTTACCTCCTGTGGTCAAAGCAGAAAAAGTTGATTTCCTCTTCCATGTGACTATCTTTCAATTATCTGAAGTTATCAATTATATCCCCACAGATTTGACTCTTCTAGGGATCAAAAGATAATGTATTATTTAAAAACCAGCCTTTTTCTGGTACATGAAAGTAAAGGAATATTGTTATACCTGATAAATACAGAGCACTATAGGAAGACTTACATGAACAGATGCAAAGTGAAGTAATCAGAACCAGGGAAACAATGTGCAGTGTGATTGAAACAATGTCAATGGAAAGAACAACAATCCCAAAACAATGAAGGGTGAAAATTATAAAGTTAAAAAGAACAAGTATGCCCCCCAAAAAGAAATATGAGAAAATACCCCCTCCTGTTTGCAAAGGTGGGAAGTTCACAAATATGGAACATTGCAAACATTTTTAGGGTTTGTTGTTGGATTGATCAATATTGCTGAATTTGTTTTTCTTTTAAAATATTGTTATATGGGATGGCTCTCTGTAAGGGGGAATTTGCAGGAGAATTTCAAGTGATATAAAAACAGAGGTATTAATAAAAATTTATTTAAAAAAAACTAGACCGTAAAAGGGCACAGTCATTTTAAAATGTTTTGTAGTATTCTTTGCTGGGTTCAAGTCCTGATTCTGACCCACACTGTGTGCCCCTGGAAAAATCATTTAACCTCCCAGTGTAATAGGCTAGTGCTCTCAAACTTCACTTTTTCTACACATAGCATCTGGAATCTGTTTTTCTATGGAAGTGAGTTTAAAACGTTCTTTTTCTTTTTACATTTCAGATGAGTTTTACTGTATTTTTAACTGTAAGATCCAATCTTGCTTTGTAGGCATTACAAAAACAGAGGGCAAGATTTGATTCCTGGAGTCTAGTTTGCTGACCCCTGTTCCAGACAACCCTCTATGACTCTATATTGCAGAGAAAATTCTGACCTACACCGGTAAAAGGAATTCTATATACCACAAATTTATAGGTCCTTTGCAGTGTGCTCTGGGAGATTTACTTTTTTGGATACTGGAAGAGAACCTCAAAGATAGTTCATTCACAAGAAGATACTATATCCATGTCTTATTCAGTGAAATTTGTGGGTTGCTGGTCAGAGTACTGAATTCCTTGAACTTGGCTTCCATATGGATATTGGTTCTATTGTTTAACTGGATGGCAAGAGAATGAGCCTGGAATCACAATGGACAATGGAGGAAGAGGAAGTAGTTGTACAGGAAATGTTGACTTCCAGCTCTAACTGTAACTTTTGGCAATTTGATTTATCTCTTTGACCCTCATTTTTCTATAAAGTAAAGGGATTAGAAGAGATGATCTCTATGGTCTCTTTCAACTTTAAGATTCTCTGATTGTTTGGAATCAGAATTCCAATGCTAGTTTTATGTCTGGGAAACACAGAAAGGAGTCCTGGTTCCTCTTTTCCTTCTTTACATATTCTCTCAGTGATTTTATTGACTTCCATGACTTCAGATAACACACCTATGTAGATGATTCTCAGATTAATATATCTAATCTTAATTTTCTTCCTAAACTCTAGTCCTGCACCAAGTCAATTCAGATCAACAAGCAGTTTTTAGATGTTAAGCACTGGGAATATAAAGAAAGACAAAAAACCAAAACAAACCAAAACAAAAAAAGCCAGTCCCTGTTTTCAAGGAGCTGACAACCTAACAGAGGAGATAGAATACACAAAATTATTACAATGCATAGAAACCAATATCATATTGCTGGCCTTCTCAATGAGTGGGGGAGTGGTAGGATGGAGGGAAAGAATTTGGAGCTCAAAATAAAAAAAAAGAATATTAAATATTTCTTACATGTAATTGGGAAACATTTAACAAAATAAATAAATAAAATATTTTTTAAAAAAACAATGTATAGAGAAGATAAATCAGAGATCATCTTGGGGGAAAGACACTAATATTGTCTTTCTCTTTTCTACTTCTCTCACTCCTTGATTCTTTGAAATCTAGTTTCTGATTTCATGAACAGATTGTTTTATCTAGTTAACAATAGTATTATCTGATCTGATGGTCTTTCCATTCATATAGCCACCACCTTAGCTCAGACTTATCCCCTCTTCCCTGGACTGTGGGAACAGCTCCATAATTGAACTCCTACCTTCCAGGTTCTCCATTCTTCAATTTTTCCTCTATGAAGTGGTCAAATGTCTTCCAAAAACACATCTGACTATGTCTCACCCTCCTTAAGAACGTTTAGGGAGCTCTTTCATCTAGGACAAAATGCAAATTCCTCAGCTTGGCAGTTAGAGCCTATCACATTCTGATTTCAGTTTGTCTTTCTCAGCCTAGTCTACATTGCTCCTTTCACACACTCTGTGATCCCACCACACTAGCCTCCTCAGTGTTCCCAGGACTCAGATGACCTATGCCTTTACCCACAAAGCTGAATTCCATGTTTTGAATGACACTTCCTGACTACCACCTTCCCTGAATTCCTGACCTCCTTCTAGGCTCAGCTCATGTGCTATCTCCTAAAGGAAATCTTTCTACATCCCTTTAGCTCTTAGTGACCTTCCTTTCCTCAAATAATCATGTGGATAGATAGAAAGATGGTAGAACATAGACAAAGAGATGATAGCTATATAGAAATAGATAATAGATAGATAGTCAGACAGATATCTGATTACTATAGTGTCTCCTCGGAATTTAAGTTTTTTGAAGGCAGATCAGGTAAATCAGCCTAGCTGCAGCAGCAAAGATAGGAGGCAGCATGTGCTACAAAAGTCAAACTACCGCCACCATCTTGATCACCATCTTCCCTCAGATTATGGAAATAGGAGTCCAGGACCTTGAACCCAAGAATCTTGGGAATAGCTATGCTTCCAGATTAGTGACCTCATGTATCATCCTATTCCCTATCATCCTTATCATGCGTGATCCTGCAGTCATAGATTCTGAAAATCCAGAAAAGAAACTTCTTGCCAGCAGAGTATTTGGCACTTTGGTCAAATGGTTCAACATGAGAAATGACATCAAAAAGAGGCATTAATTACCATCTGCTTTGCAGATGCACCTTTAGAACCATGAGATCTTTCTATCTCACAGAAAAAAAAACAAACAACTTTCCATTCTAATTCTCCATTAGAAGATGAGCTCCTTGAGAACAAGGATCCTCTGATTTTCTATTTGTATCTCCAGGATTTCTCACAGTGCTTTTCATATATTAAGTACTTAATATATGCATTTAAATTCATTCATTTTTATTTAATGATATCCTCAATATGAGGATATAGCATATGGCTCCCTAAAGGTTAAAAAGCATATTAAAGGTTGCTTCTCAAGATTTGTGAAGACCCTCCTGAGAATCCTATAACTTGAGGCCATTCTAAAATCCTTTCCCCCTTATTTTGAAATACCATAAAACTTTTCTTTATCTTATAAAACCAAAAGAATTGGGGTTTTTTATTCCTTATCCTATGTTCCCCTGTCCTTCTTATCCTGTCAACCATCTTCTTCATCCTTCATCATAATATTTCTTCTGATCTTTATCCTGTCCCTAATCTTCAACTCCCAAAATTTACATTATTGTTCTGAAGCCTCTATATAAGCCTAGGTCTCCCAAATATGGGTGCCTTTAATTAGTTTTTTGTTAACAAATTTCATGTAGCTTTCATGTAATAAAGCTTCTATTGGCTACAAAGAATGTCTAAGTGAATTATTTCCCTCCAGAACCACTTACCTGAATATGATCTCAACAATTTTTTTTGTGTTTGTAGAGCTAACACAGCTTTGCACATAGTAGGTGCTTGATATTTGTTGGATCAAAATGCTAACATAATTTATTTGTAGATAGATAAAATTTGAATAGTAGACAGAGAGGCAATGGGAAGAGCTCAGTATCTGGTGGAGGGGTGGGGTAAGGAGGATTTCAAATCCCATCTCTGACATTTTAACTATTTGTGAGACTTTGAGTAAGTCATTTCATTTCTCTTGCCTCAGTTTCTTCCCCTATAAAAGAAACAGTTTCACTGGCTCAGAGTCCCTTTCAATTCCATATCTAAAATTCTATGGATGCCATTGTCTATTAAACCTTGCATTTGAGAGTATATTGTAAAAGTTCAGTGAATTTCTAGACCTTTTCTTCTCACAGCTTATGTATTAATTCAGTCGGATTTAAAATTCTTTCTATTATGGTTAGAAATGAGATTCTCCTCACTTCAACCGTTCTGATTATTTCTAAAGGTTTTGCCTAGAGGTAAGAGCACAGGTGCAGAAGGAAGGGAAAGAACCCCATGGGGACTTCTGTCTCTAACTTCGTTGTTGGAATCCAAAAAGAAAGAAAAGGAAAGAAATTTAAATGACATTTAGTTATTGCAAGGGTCTTTGTGATGTCTAGATAGCTAAAGAGAAGATAAAGGGAAAGAAAAATGAAGCTTCCCCAGTGTGGTAAGAGGGGATCAAAAGAGAGATCCACAATAGCATTTGTCTGATCAGGTTCTTAATAGGAATATATCCCAAAGTGTCAGGACTCAAATTCCTAGGGAATAAATCCATTTAGTGAATAAAACCCCAAAATAATAAATCTACTAAGAGGTAAGTAAAGGTTGAGTGAGGGACAGTCTTTATTAAACACCTGCTATGTGCCAGGTACCATACTAAGTGCCAGGACATAAATAAAGACAAAAGATAATCCCTGCTCTGGAGATGCTCATAGGGGAAACAATAGGAAAACAACCAAGTACAAACAAGATATAGATAGGATAAATTGGAGATAATCATAGATGGAAGGCACTAGCATTAAGGGGGATTAGGAAGGACTTCTCATAGAAAGAGAGATTTTAGTTGTGATTTGAAGGAAGCCTAGGTGGTGAGGAGGCGGGATGAGAAGGGGGATAATTCTAACAAAGGGGAAGAACCACTGAAAAGGCCCAGCCATACAGAGAAAAAGCATGTTTTTTCCAGCAAGGAAATCAGTGTCACTGGATCACACAGTACATGAAGTGAAGTTAGAGAGTAAGGTATAAGAAGTCTTCCAAGGTAGGGCAAGGACAGACTGTGAGGGGCTTGGAACAGAACACAAGATTTTATATTTAATCCTGGAGGTGATAGGGAGTCAACGATGTTTATTGAACAGAGACATAACATGTTCATATTTGAACATTAGGAAGATTAATTTGATAGCTGTATGAAAGATGGAATAGAATAGGGAGAAACTTGAGGCAGGGAGACCAACCAGCCATCTATTGCAAGAACACAGATATTAGATGATGAAGGCTTGCACCAGGGTGATGACAGTCTCAGAAGAGAGAATAGGGCATATAATAGAGATAATATGAAGGTAAAATTGAAGGGAAATGAGTGACTTAGCAACAAACTAGCAGATATTATAGATGAGAGAAAGCAAGGAGTCAAAGATGATATCTAGTTTCAAAGCATGAATGACTGGGAAGATGCTAGTACCTGATAGTAATAAGGGAATTTGGAATGGGGGAAATTTGGGAGGAAGAAAATGAGTTCAGTTTTAAACATATTGAGTTTAAGATGTCTATAGGAATACAGTTTAAGATGACTAATAGGCAGTTTGGAGGTTAGGGGAGAGATTAAGATTGCATAAGTAGATCTGAGAAACATAGAGATAATTGAAACTGTGGGAGCTTATGGGATCACCAAATGAAATAATATAGAAGGAGAAGAGAAGACGACCTAGGACAGAGCCTTAGCAGATATTCACTTTTAGCGGGTGTGATCTGTATGGAAAGCAAGAAAAAGGGACAGAACAAGTTGTCAGACATGTGGGAGGAGAGCCAAGAGAAATCTGTGTCATAAAAACCTAAAATGAATAGGCTTTCCAAGATAAGAGAGTGATTGACAGTGTCAAAGACTGCAGAGAGGGCAAGAAGGATGAGGTTTGAAAAAAGATCAAAAGATCATCAGAGTATGCAATTCAGAGATCATTGGTGATTTTGATGCAATTTCAGATGAGATTGGAAGTCTTACTGTAGAGACTTAAGAAGAGAGTAAGAGGAAAGAAAGTTGAAGCATCTATTATGGATGGTTTTCTTTCAAGAAGTTTATCCATAAAACATACAAGAGATAAAGGATGATAAATATTGGGGATGAATGGCCCAAGTGAGTTTTTTGAGTATGGGGTAGGCATGGGCATATTTGTAGGCAGTATGGGGAAGCATCCAGTCAACACAAAGAAATTGACAGTAAGTGAGAGGTTGAGGATAATGGAGGAAGCAATCTGGTAAAGAAGGAAGACAAGATGTAAAGGGATCACTTGTGCCTATAGAGAGGTTTCCTTGGTAAGAAGAATGGCCACCTCTTTGTGTGAAGAAAGGAGATAGTTGCAAAAGGCATCTGGGTGACATAAGATATGGGGAAAAGAAAGAAATCTCAATAAATGACTTCATTTTTCTTTTCAGTAAAATACAAAGCAAGGTTCTAAGTTGAAAAGGTGGGGTAGAAAGAGCCATGGAAGGATTGAGGAGGGATAAAAAAGTTTACTTGTGGTAACTGGGATAGTAAGTTAATTGTTGTTGATGAGTTCTTTCAGTTGTGTCCAACACTTTGTGACTCCATTTTCTGTTGTTATTTTTTTTTATGTGTGTGTTTGTTTTGGCAGTGATACTGGAGTGCTTTGCCACTTTCTTCTCCAACTCATTTTACAAATGAAGAACTGAGGTAAACACGGTTAACTGGCTTGCCCAGGGTCACATATTTAGTAGGTGTATGAAGCCAAATTTGAACTCTGAGAGATGAGTCTTCCTGACTCCAGACTTAGCACCCAATCCATTGTGCCACCTAAGTGTCAGTTAGCTAATTAGGGAGGTACAAAAGCATTACTTTGGTATGGTGAGGACCCAATTGATTGGAATGGCAATAGACTGTGACCAGATAAGGGAATTTCAGAATTTATGAACATGAAAATGGTGCATTTGTGAGTAATGGCAAGATCAAGGATATGACCATCTTTGTGTGTGATTGAGGTGAGATAAAGAAATAGATCATGTGAAATGAGCTAGTTGAGGGACTGGGAGAATAGGGTGTTTTAGAGAGTTTCAATATTTACGTTGAAGTAGTTATTTTCAGAAAAGGTGAATTATTGGGGCAGCTAGGTAGTGTGATGGATAAAGCACTGGCTCTGGTGTCAGAAGCATTTGAGTTCAAATCCAGCTGCACACACTTGACACATAACTAGTTGTCTAATCCTTGGACAATACAGTTAATCCTGATTACCTTGCAAAAAAAGGTCAATTATCTGTAATTATATAATTATATATAATTATGTACTCTATATATAGATATGCTTATGTACTTAAAAACAACTGAAAAATATTTGCTCATTTATCTAGGAAAAATATTTTATCTGTCAAGCTAGTGCAAGAAATTATTAAACATAATAAGCTAGGACTTCATTAAAAATACAAACCTATAATTTATTGAAAATAATTGCTGTCACTCATATTAGTTGCAGAAAATGAAAAGGCAGAGAAATTCAGTGAATAATTTAAATAGATCCTTCAAATAAAATTCACATTTATTTTGAAAAAAAAAAATGTTATGTTGAAGTCCCCCAGTAGGAAAACAGATGAGAAAGAAAAGACTGTGAGCCAGCAACTAAAGTCATTGAGAAAAGAAGGGGAGTATCCTGGAGGTAGACAATGGCTACCAGAACTTTAATTGGACAGTAGATATGGATCGAGTAAATTTCAAAGGAGAAGTAGTTACAAAGTAATGGTGATAGACGAGAATGTGTAAACGGCAATGCAGAGCTAAAATATGCACACTCACCGTTTTAAGCCAGTGAGTTAGAAAATGAGTGAAAGGGGAGTTGAGAAGGTTGTGTTTCCATAAAGGAGCCAGTTCTCCTGAGAGGCTGAAGACAGAAGGAGCGGGACAGGAAAAGTTCTAAAATGAAAGTAAATTTGTTACCTATGCATCAGGAATTCCAGAAAGCATAATAGAAGGAGTTAGTAGTTTTAGAATGGGACAGGAAGGGGAGGTTTGGGTTAAGAGGGAATGGAATAAATGAAGAGGCCATGGGAGATGGAGAAAAGGGTTTGAATGACAGCCCAGGTTCAGAATCTTGGGGATGGGTAAGTTACGAGTGGAAAGAGTGGGCAAAGCAGAGCAGAGTTTGTTAATCCTTGAGGAATGAACCCTGGTAGGTATTGTTTGCCCATAGGAGTTTGACCTTTGTTGGGTTCCTCTCAGGGACTTAAGAAGTTCAAGTTAAGGGATAAGTGTGAGATAAAATATTGTTACTTCCCTTCGTCTAAGTCAGTAGAGAAGATTAGAGCCTTGAATATCCCTTCTCTTCCCTGGAGGAGAGGAAATTGATGCTAGATGAAATGAATGATATTTCTCACTTACCAACAAAAGAAAGGAAACAGTTCAGTGAAATAGTATTTTCTCTCTTTACTTCAAATTTGTGGTTTGACTTTAATAGCCTAACCCAATATTTTTCAGTTGAGGTCAATGAACTTATTAAAAATATATATTTTTTTTGATAGTTGTATTCAACAAGCTTGTTGCCTTGTAATCCTATGTATATTATTTTGTGCATTTAAAAAATTCTTCTGAGAAGGGGTCCAAAGGCTTAACCAGATGGCCAAAGTGGCCTATAATACACAAAATGGTTAAGAGTCCCTGTCCTAAACTGAAGTATTACAGTGGTTTAAATCAGTGAAGACATTTCCATGATAACTACAACACATCCTCCAAATTAAAAATTTCCTTCTGTATTTTGACCCCAAATATTTTTCATGTATTTCATTTTTCTTCTTTAATCAAATTTTAACTGTCCATTTCTTAAAGGAGAATACTCACTACTAAAAGAGCATATTTTCTATTCTAATCTTCTGTCCAGATCTAAAGGAATATAGGACACTTTAGATAAAGGTCTTGTAACTACAAGAAGGCCAAATTCAGCCCCAAATCTGTTATTGTGTAGCCTGCCAGTGAGCTAGGAATGGTATTTACATTTTAAATAAAATTCTATAAAATATAAATATCATATTAATAAATATAATGGACTATATTATTAAATATAAATAATAATAATGTTAAAAATAACACACCTTTATTTTAAAATGTAAAAAACATTCTTAGCTCAAGCAAGTAACTGCTACATGGTGTCAAACACAGGTGTGTAGATAATCAAATTAAAATATATTTTGGAAACATTTAACAAAATAAAAAACACAATAAAACATAGAAAGTATTACATTAAAAACTAACATGGTTAATCATATTTAGGCTTGCATCGTTGCTTGAGATAATCCTTAGAACCTAAACTGAAAGTCCTTGGTTTATTTGTATTCCTCTCTCTTTCTATTTGTAAATGAAGTTTTTTCTTATTCCACTTCCACACCCTATTCATTTGTCTGTTATTCCAACAAAAACTACTTTGTAATTATTTTCATAGATTTATATTCATAAGGTTGTGCCCCTTTCAGACTTCAGTAAAGTTGAAAGTATTATGGCAAAGACTATGAGATGTTGTTCACCCTTCATTTTGAAGGGAACCAGTGATATCGACAGGATGTCTTGACTTGTGTGTTAATTGGATTTAAGTGAGACAGAGTTGCTGTCAGTTTCATTCCCTCTTCCAGAGTCATTGAAGTCCAGTGGCAAGGCAAAATCGTGAAGACTAGCAATAGCCTAGAATGAAGTGGATGATCTTGGTAACTTGGATGTCCAACTAAGCTCCAAGTGCTCTATAATGCCTATTTCAACTGCTTTCTTGGCCATTGGAACACGTTGTTCTCATTCACCCATTTCACCCATGAGAAGTTTTCGCATGCTTGGGGTAGACCTCCCATTCTTAACTCACCAATGGTATGAGACCCCATGGTTACCCTCAACCTGGGCTAACCTTTTTCTTGCTCAAGTATAAACAATGCATTCCACACTATGGAAAAGACTGAGATTTTGATTAACACAAGGGCATATAAAAAGGCCATTAAACTTGGCCCAGGGCAGAAGCTGGTAAATACCTTTTCTAAGAGCTAACTAAGTCTACTGGATAAATGCTAATGGGAAAAACACTGGTGGGGGCTCATGAGCTGTAGTGGTTAGAGTAGTAACCAGTAGGTTTGCTTCAAGAACCTGTGATAGCAGTTACCTCTCTAGGGATGCAAACTGCCACTGTTAATGCTAGTAACGAGAATGAATCCAGAGAAGGTGTCACACATACATGCATATGTGTACATTTTATTTCTTCTGATAAGATATAAACTGCTTGAGGATTGAAGAAACTTTATTTTCTTTTTGTAGCCCCTCTGTACCATCAGTCAACTTTACTTAGATAAGAAGAATTGCATATATTTGTGGCACCTTGAATCATGATTTGAGTCAGTCATACAAGGCCCTGGCAAATAACAGTGCCTGACACATGGTTGGTGCTGAATAAATGCTACTTGGTGGCTTGATTTCAATGTGATTGCTAAGATCCTTTCCAAGCATTATAAGAAGCAATCCCACCTTCTGGGTAGTAGAAGTAATTCATTGAGAAGTATGCTTCTCTTCTGTAGGATTAGAAATTTAGTCAGTTCATGGTTTCTTTACAGATGATAACAGGGACTGCTGTTCCTGAGAGGAAAATTTGGACATCTTCTTACCTGGTGAGGGTCATGGAAGTTATAATTTATTGTCTTGAATAGTACATTTGTTCAATGGAGAGGCAGTATGGATAGAATATTGGTCCCAGAATCAAGAAGTCCTGGATTCAAATTTTACCTTTAATGCCTAGTAGCTATGTGACTTGAGAAAAGTCACTTAACCTCCTGAGACTCTTACTGTTGCTTGAGACTTAACTGTGAAGTTATAGAGAAAATCACAAGAGTTAAGTATCCTTTTCTGACATGGGCAGACACTGTCTACATGTCCACCTAGGTCAAGTGGTGAGACTGCAGTCTCCTATTGGGACAAAACTTTTTCTGGATGTAGATATCTTAACTCTGCTTATCTCAAATAGAATGCATTTTTCTCCTCTCGTTATCATGGAAAATCCCATGAGGGGAAAAAAATCAAGTAAAACTACTTATGTTTTTAAACTACCAACCATGTGCATGGGCATATTATGAAATGAGAAGAAAAAGGAGGCAGTCAAGCAGAGACAATTCTCCTTGTGCAGATTCTAGTTCATTCTCCATCATCTTTCGTATTTTTCCCAGGAAGACCAGTATCAAATGAATAATTAATCCTCAGTCAACTGAGTACTAAGCTTCTATAGAAATTAAAGTATTTAATATTTTGATAAAGATAGAGATAGATAAGCAGACAAATAGATAATTTATTCATCATTTAAAATGTGCCTGGCACTGTCAAGCACAGGAAATATAAGCAAAAACAAAAGGAAAGACCTTGCCCTCAAGGAGCTTATATTCTAACGAGAAAAAGTCAATATATCAAGGGAGCTGAAAGAGACAGTGTCCAAGAAGGGGCACAGGAGATACTAACTATGCTATGTGTCAAGCAGGAACCACTAGTGCAGCTTTTGGGCTCTGGAACCTAGCAGGTAGCCTGAAGGACAGCAATAGAAACATATTAATAGATCATTTAACTTATTCTATTTTTCTCAGTGAGGTTGCTGATAACGAGAGCACAGCTCCTATAGCATCTCCTCATTATTCTTCTAGCAGGGGCAGGCAAAAATAGGAGTTACAACTCCTACAGATTCCCCTACAGGATCTCAATGGGGGCCCATTTGGATGCATATAGAATTCCAGCTTGTGCATTTCCCCCCCAAATCTTGATGGGGGCTGGTCTAGGAACACACTCATGCACATTCCCTTGTGCATTCCCATTCCCCACTTACTGATCAGTGCTCACTTGATTTATAGAGAAGCACACAAAGAAGGCATCTTGCCCACAATAGCCTTGTAAGTTTACATTAACTTTAGCAATATCATGATGACTTAGCATAGCACACACACAGTAGGCTGTTTACAACTAAACTCCAATATTTGAGAGTGATGGTTATGATGGTTGTTGTCCTTTGCTCTTGAAGAGGTGACATCACCATTATAAAGTGAAATTTCAGAGTGTCCAACTGTGGCTGATCAGACCAATATAAGCTCTGAATGCTCTACCACAGGTTGAGCACAAATATTCCTTGTGAATATTTGGGGTGGATATCCCAAATTTGTGCATTCTATCTTTACTTTGTGCTGTCTCAATTCTGCTTTGCTCAAAGAGCACAGTACATTTTCTGATGTGGGCATGCCATACCGTGTGGTCCTATGCCAGTGTCTCCCATATTGCACAGCCAAATCCAAAGTTCTTGAGAGAGAACTTGAAAGTATCCTTGTATCGCTTCTTCTGACCACTGTGTGATTGCCTGCCCCATGTGAGTTCTCCACAAAATAGTCTTTTTGGCAAGTGAACATTTTGCATTCAAACAATGTGACCAGCCCATCAGAGTTGCGTTCTCTGAAACATAGTTGGAATGTTTGGCAGTTCAGCTCAAGCAAGGACTTCAGTGTGTGGTATCCTGCCAGGTGATCTTCAGAATCTTCCTAAGACAGTTCAAATGGAAGTGATTCAGTTTCCTGGCATGGTGCTGGTAGACTGTCCATGTTTCATAGGCATACAACAATGAAGTCAGCACAATAGCTCTGTAGACCTTCAGTCTGGTAGTCAGTCTAATACATCTTCTATCCTGAACTTTTCTTCAGAGCCTCCCAAACACTGAGCTAGCTCTGGCAATGCATCCATCAACCTCATTGTCAATATGTACATCACTGAAAAGTACACTACCAAGGTAAATGAACATATCCACAGCATTCAAAACTTCATTTGTTGTAATCAGCGGCTGATGAAGCACCTGTGTGCTCAAATATTTACATTATCTTCAGATTATAATATGAAATGCAAGCATTGTGAGAGTATTTACAAGTCATGAGCTTGGGAACTAGTAGCTTGTTATAGCCATAGACCCTAGGAACCAATATCTATAATTGTAGGAACTATTATCTAAAAAAGAATAACATAATCTACTTTACATACACCATGATATACCAGAAAGAGTATAAAAAGTCATGGGCTCAACCATGTTTGGAGTGTGCATGACTGATGTGGGTGTCATAGAGGTTTAGGGACAAACTCATTGTTCAGAGCAGTGTATTGTCAGGGTAAAAGTATTGCCACATTGAAGGTCCCATGGGGAATCTGAGGAATCATAGGCTGAACCAGGCTTACGTTCCATTTTATCAGGGAATATTGTAATATTTGGCATAGGGAAGTGAAGTGTGAGGGTAGGGCGTGTCAGGGTGGCGACTAACCTAATGAAATCTCCAGATTGGTTTGTGGGGACTCTTACAGGCTCCAGGGTCCTAAATCTCTCAGGGGCTACTTGGAGAATGGCCATACTTATAATGAAAACAGTGACTGAATCAGAGAACTGTCACAACTATACTAATTTAATGTAGGTATGTATATTCATTTCAATTCCAGTGATATTTGTTGCGATTTATAATAGGTAATATGATGGAGTAGTAACAGTTTGAATCCTTGGAATGAGAAGAAAAGGATTCACATCCTGGTTCTGAATAGTTATATATTGCTATATATAACTCTCTTCTCACAGGACCCTCGATTCAGCATTCTTTCCAAACTACTATATTTACTGTTCGGCATTAGTTTATACATCTATAAAGTGGTTAAAATGATGAGGATAGTAACAATATTCACACTATTTATATCCCAGAGTTGTTTTGAGTAAAATACATTGTCAGCCTTAAAGCACCCTATTATTGGGTAAGAACAGCCAATTATGTAGAAACTTCGCTTCTCCAGTCAATGTGCCTACACACTGATGTGATATGATGTGACGGTGATGTGGATAACTATCACCATACGAGCGGAGAGATTTGGCTTTGGTTGTTTAAGTCAGAAATTTAGACTTAACCAGAGTATGTGTAATGGAGTAGGGATATAATATACTATTTAGCTACCTATATTTATTTCTAGAAAACTTCATCATCATCATTACCATTAAACAACAGTTTACAGTCAATCCTCAACTTTTGAGGGGGTCACATTCCTAGAAAATGGTGCAAAAGTAAAACATGGAACCGATCCATTACGCAAAAATAGTGTTAGGTTCCCACGACTACCAAAAATTGTAGTAACTGTAGATTACTGAAAATATATTTTTCTGCATACAAGTCTTTTATAAAAAAACAATAATTCTGGTAATACACACTTTTTCTAATATAATAACCATGAAATAATCCATAAAATGCAAGGGAGAGGAGAAGTAACTCCAGAAATGATGGGGAGGGTAGGTGTGTTGATGTCAGAAGAACCCTAAGGTTCAGAATGGAGAGGGGCAACCTGCCATATCTGATCTCTCAGTTCTGTAGTTGAACTGTTCTATAATGACAGTTCTTCAATAGGCCTGACCCAGGTGGGATCAGACCACGCTGCTCCATCCACTTGGAAGTCTAGCAATCCTGGCCCGGGGTGGGGGGTAGGATACTTAGTAGGCAAAGAGGAGAGGGTGGAGTGAGTACCATCTCATTTACCCACTAACTTAACCACTTTTACATTTTTTTTTCAGTTCCTTCATAGTGCACTTGAGAGGAAAGGATTCATAAACTTTTACATAAACTTTCTTCCTTTTGGGGAATATAACGAATCATCAATTCATTAACACCAGACTTGAGTCTACAGTTACTGCAGACTGTACAGTCTAAAGTTTATCTAACACATTTATTTTCTCACTACCTCATATTTCTGACTTTTCAGGCTTGGACTTAGAACCCAAAGGACTTTTGCAACACAATGGCAATGCAAAACTTGAATTTTAAAGGCAAATGATGAAAAGATGCAATTAATGCAGGAGGAGCTCTTTACTTTGCAACAGTAGGATGCATAAGATCAGTGATGTGCCTAGTAGGATAACAGCAACTCCACATATTTGAATGTATCACACCTCTCTTTTTTTTCTCTATGGTACATAGCCTCAAATGTGTACATATGCCAAGGCAAAGGTGAAAATGAGGTTAACTAATAAAATCACACCAATGTTTGAAATCATGAAAGTTAAATGGGCAAATATTGAGACCTGAGTATACATTATTCAGAAACTCACTAGACAAGATACATAAGAAAATGATAAATAAGGCAGAGTTTAATCAAATGCAAATATCTAGGTGCAGTCTAGTCAGAACCTTAACTGAACAAACTATTTTCAGTAACCACTTCATGTAACTTGATATTTTAACAAGATTAATAGAAAATTCTACTATAATTTTTATTTTTAACTTCAAAAGTCTCCTGCCTCAATCAATGCTTCAGTAGAATTTGAGATTGCTGTTCCAAGTCACCTTTTTTTTTGACCAGGGCCATATATGACTGTTATCAATATATCATATTTCAAGTTGTCATTGAAATACAAAATTCTGCCCGTGTAAGTAATGTGAAATTATGGACAAAATCACTCTATGGTGAATCGAATCATTAAAAAAGAAAAAAAAATCAACATTTATCCTAAAGCCACCATGAGTACAACTCCTATTCTAGGAGGTTTCCTTCTTGAGTAGAAGAAATGCCTACATTAAATATAGTATAAGATAATTCTTTTCAGGTCAGACACGAAGAATGTATAGTTTTCTTTGAAGTAGATCATAAGCTTATATACCCTCTTAGCTAGCTATTTAAAATTTCAGCCTTTTTTCACCCTTTCTAAGTTTTTTTGAGAAGCCTTATTATTCCATATTGTTCGCATTTTTCTGGCCCTCCTGCCAAGATAATGGTAGCTTCGTCTAAGTTCATTCTCAGGCTAATTATTAGCACTTTCTCTGGGCAGGCTGCCCACCTTGAAGCAATGACTACCTCCCAAAGTTACTGAATGTGGGTCATCTTTAGGCTAATTATGAGAAACTGCCCAGTACAGGCCTCCCACACAGATAATAGCTGTCCCATATCTATGGTTTGCTATAGGTAGTAGTTAAATGTGTGCCAAAGCCATGCAGAAAGGTTGATCATGAGCTCAGAAAGACAGTCCTGTGTTCCCAAGTAATGCTCCCCAAATTTTGAAGACCAGATGAAAGATGAGGACTTGCTGATAAGTTATACCAGAAGTCAGGCTTGCTCCTTTATAAAACATGAAGAGTTTAGCTTTAAATGACACCCTGACGTATGTACTGCTGCTGAAACCCACTCCTCCTGGAGATTCATGACTTTAGAGACCATTTTGTCTAGGACTCTCTTTTTCAAAGATGTGGAAACAAAGGTCCAGAAAAATTATTTGATTGCTCAAGATAATACAGATAGTAAGCAAGTAGAAAATTTAAACAAGGATTTAAATACAGGTCTCCTGCTTCAAATCGAGCTTGCTTTCTACTGTATCACACATGAATATGAGTAGCTATTGCTGTTTGTTTACAGCTCATCAAGGAGATGGCATCCTTGGCCTCTCACATTCTCATTTTTTTCTGTCAAATTCTACCATTCCCTCCCTCTCCCCCATTTTTTTGTGCTGTGTTTCTCCCATGGCTAGCAGAAAAGAAGGAACCAGCATGACTTATGGTACATATACAGAATGTGCTTCTGCAACAGCATGAATCCTGCATGACTAGTGTTTTCTAGTCACAGATCTCTCAGGCAGCATGAACTGACTCCCTCAACTCCCCCTGCTTCCTAATGAATTTTTCATTTCCAAAGAATGACCCTTTGCAGGCCTCTGAATCTTCTGCTACTTTTACAAGATGGTTTCTTGCTAGAGCCTTTTGATGGACCCAAACACCTTCCCTAACCTCCATGGCTGAACATTCTAAATCAACATATGTGAACAAAAATGAATAATTGGTTTTTTGCTTTGCTTTGTTTTTACAAAAAATCATACAGGGGTTTCCTTATAACCCTCATTTCAAGAAAGATGGGGTTTTGAATATATTTCCTATGATTTTAAACTCTCTCTGGCCTTTCTTTTCTTGAGTTTTGTTTGTGTGATGCCTTTTGTTTTATAATAAATCCACAGCATATAGTTTTAGTTACCTCAGGCACTGAGAGATCAAATGACTCCTGACTGGACCACTCATATGTGCCAGAGGCAGAGCTTGAACCCAGGTCGTTCTGATTTTAGGGTCAGGCCTCTCTCCAGTCATGATAGCACACTGTTTCTTATCATTCTGCTAGAGGCCAGGAGAACGGTGCAATGGATAGAGCTACAGACTTGAAGGCAAGAAGAACTAACTCCAAATCTTTTCAGTTGTATGATCCTAGGCAAGTCATTTAACCTCTCTATTCCTCAGTTTCCCCAATAGTAAAGATAAAAGAGTTGGATGTACTGGCCTCTAAAGTCTCTTCTAGTTCTGTCATCTATAAGAGGGGAGTGAGTATTTATTATGCAAAGTAACATAACAGATTTCAAAATGGAAGGGAGGAAAAGAGACTATATTTAGTACCATAATATGAAGCTTCCAGAAGATGCTGGGTTGTAATCAAGTACCTATACTATATATGTTTCTTAGCAATTCTGATCCATTTCCTTAGATTTGCATTTCTCAAGGTGTGGTCTGAGGATGGTAGGAGGGGATTGAGGGATCCTCAAGACTCAAGTGAGGTCAAAACTATTTTCATAATAATGTTAAGATAATTTAATTTCTAACATGGTAAATATCAGCAGACAGGGCCAACATAAACAAAAGCTCTTTGGGAGGGATCTTTAATAATTTTTAATTTTTTTAAAGGCTTTTAAGAACCACTACCTTATATGATAGGATCAGTGTACACAAGGAAAACTTGGACGATAATTTAAAGGAATTCTGCTACTTTGTATTGATATTATAATACAATGACTACCAATAAGCAGTGATTATAACATGCTGTTGTGCCAGTATTCTGACTGGTAATTTTGATTTCTCAAGACCTGATGAAATGATAGCTGGCACCATGACACAAATGTATAACAGATTTTCCCTTATCATCTAATTATCTTGCATATGTATAATAGGCTTTCTAAAATTCTAGTCCTTTCCAATATTTGGAAACCTTATTTGAGCCTCAGAATAAATAATTGGTATTTGCATAATGCTTTAACATTAGCAAAGTGCTTTGCATACATTATGTTATTTGAATTTCATAGCCATCCCAAGGCCTATTGTTTTCTCTACTTTACATAAAAGGAAATTGAGGATCTTGAGATGTTGTGACTTGCTCCTTTTCACATAACTAAATTGATTAATTTAATAATAATATTCACAACCCAAGCATTTAGGCAATAAGCAAAGGGATAAATATTTATTAAATGCTTAATATATAGCACTTTATATGTGTATGTGTTACATAATAAAATGCAATCATTAGATTATTGGATTGCAATCTTCTGGAGGTCAGGGACTGACTCTTTTTCCTCTTTTTGCATCCCCAGTGTTTAGCACAGTGCATGGCACATAGTGAGGCTGACAACTTCATTCAGTTCTGCCTCGCTTAAATCCCATACACTTGCAAGTGAAGACATCACCCTCCTGATGTCATTGTTCCTCATCGAGAGTGAAGGATGGACATCAACAGTTTGGCACATAGTAGTACTTAATAAATATTTGTAAATATTTATATTTGATTTAATATTTAATAAGTATTTGAATGAATTATCTCATTTGATTCTCACAACTCTATGAGTCAGGTCCTCTTATTCAGTTATCATCCTCATTGTGTACACAAGGAAATAGAATTTGGAAGGAATTGATTTGCCTGTTATCACACAGCCATCAAATGTCTGAGGCAGGATTTGAACTTGAGTCTCTGTTACTCTGGGTTCAGCACTATATCTTCTATACCACCAGATGGAGACAGTCTCATTCTTTCTGGAGGCAAGCAGGAGGGGGAGGTCCAGCTTATCTGAAGCTTAGGCACCATGCACTGACTGCATGGAGGAGCAAAGAGACACTTTCTCCTCCACCCCTTTTAGACCCTGTGGCTCCAAGAATCATACTTTTATGTTTTTGTGATCTGTCCATCATTTTCATTTTGAGGTGGTGGAGTTTCCAGAATGGGAGCTTAAGCCACAGTGGAGGAGGAGGTGTTAAGGGGGGAGGGAAGACTTTGAACTTGAACTTAATATTCCAACAACTGAGTTAATTGAGCTGAGAACCTAATCTTACTCTCCTCCCTACAGACTGAGGTAGTATGGGAGAAGTGGGGGGGGGGGAGTATTCCCCCAAGGCATTTGGGGGAAATATGTTTGTTTTTGCAATACCTTGGAAGTAGATGTTCCTTTGTAAAAAGCCACTATGACTGCTAAGTGGTTAAATGAAACTGAAGGGCAGAGAATCCCTTAAAATTTGGGAAACACAATTAGTGAGAGAGTCAATGACAGAGACTAGACACCCCAAACCCCCTTAAAAAGTACCTGATTCAGAAAAACCTGGACTTACATGAACTGATGATGAGTGAAATGAGCAGAACCAGAACATTTTACAAAGTAACTGCAACATTGTGCTATGGATGACTAACTTTGATATACTTATCTCTGCTTAGAAATGCAATGATATAAGACAACTCCAAGTGACTCATGATGGAAAATGCTATCTGCATTCAGAAAAAGAACTATGGAGTCTGAATGCAGATCAAAGCATACTATTTACTCTCTCTCTCTCTCTCTCTCTCTCTCTCTCTCTCTCGATTTCTTCTTTCTCATGGTTTCTCCCATTGGTGCTAATTCTTCTTTAGAACATGACTAATGTGAAAATATGTTTAATATGAATGCATATGTAAAGTGTGATTCAGACTGCATGCTGTCTTGGAGTGTGGGGAGGGAAAGAAGGAGGGAAATTTGGAACTCAAACTAAAAAACAAACAAACAAATAAATGATGAATGAGTGAATGAATAGATAAATAAATGAATAGATAGATAAATGAATAAAGAAATGAGTGAATAAATAAATGAATGAACAAATAAGTAAATAAATAAATGGATGAATGGGAAAAAAAAAAGAGTACCTAAGAATCTTGGGGGAGGGGTGAAATGTGACATACTTGGCCTTCAGGCAGTGTGGCCAGAGTCATCAATACACTTATCTGCCTCCGTGTGATTTCTCTCAATCACATGCAAGATATTTGGGGACAGGGACATTTTTGTGTTTATAGTTTTTGTCTTTATATTCCCTTGTGCCAGTGTCTGACGTAGCAGGTACTCAATCATAACATCAAGCATTTATATAACATTTTAAGGTTTGTGAAGGCTTTACAAATACAAACGTTAAGCTACTAAAGTTTAAAAGTATGTTATGGCTTTTTGGACATCCTGTATCATCATTTTATGTGACAACCATGAGAGTAGGTGCTATTGCTGGTTTCATTTTAAAAAGGAGAAATTGAGACAGGCAGGTTAAATGACTTGCTCAGGGTCACACAGATAGTAAGCGTTCAAGGATGGATCTGAATTGTAGTCTTCCTACCTCCACATTCAGTGTTCTATCCACTGAGCCATCTAGCTGACAATGAATTCTCATTGAATCAAATGATTATCAACAAAATCACAATAATAATAAATTAACTACTATTTCAAGCACAGAACCTGTGGGCAATTCTAATAGAAAGTAAAAGGTTGATTATGTATGTGTGTATGTTTTAAGATATTAAATATATTGGCCACCGAACTGGCCATGATGCAAGTTTTAGAAAGTCTCCTTACCCAGAGTATAACAGCAACTTTAAATACCACATCTAAAGCTGACACCCAAGTAGGGAACAGAACCCAATCACAAAGAAAATGAGTGATTTGGGAAAAGTGGTTCAGTAAAGCTGTCGGAAAAAATCCAGAAAGAAATTGCCTTGGGCACCAACATGCCATTATTGAAGAAAGTAAACCAGAATGATAAATGCACTTGAAGTAGAATCTTGAAACCTCTGGGACCTGGAGGCATATACAAAGTGCTGACTCCATCTAGAGCTCCTCATGCAGATATAGCGAAACATTGCACAAAGAGATACAGCAGGAATTTACTGTGCTCACTTCACTTTCTCTTTTGCAGAATCCTTTTTCCTGAAAAATCCAACCTCCTACCCCATTTTAAGTGAAAGTTATTAGTGTTAACTCAGGAGTTCTGTGGAGATATCCATCCCAAGAGTAAGCCTCTACAGGTAGCTGGACTCTCAGTGATAATGGGCAATTGAAAAGATTCACTACTAATAGCCTTTCATTGTCTTTCCCCATCAGCAACCGTGGATAGATACAACAGTGACCTTTTCCAAAGGAAAGAGGGCAGAATGCCACCCCACTTTCCCAAAGTCAATGACTTTACCTGGAAAGTAAGAGGAAAGGGACTTTGAAATTTCAGATTTTAGGGGCAGCTAGGTAGCTTAGTGGATAGAGCACCAGATGATCTGAAATCAGGAAGAGTTCAAATCCAGCCTCAAACACTTACTAGCTGTGTGACCCTGGGCAAATTGCTTGAAAGAGGTGGGAGGGAGGAAGGAAGGAACTTTAGAGCTGAGAAATTACTTTAGAAATCATCTAGTTAGGGAGAAACAATATCAAGACCAAATGCACCTGGAAGAAAGTAGAGAAAATGAATCTCTTTCTTTTCCCTGCAGAGGTGAGGGACTATTGCTGTGGAAGAGTCGTATATGTCACATATTGTTGATGTGTCCTTTGGTTTTGCTGAGCTGCTTTTTTTTCTCTGTCTTTTAAATCTGTTACAAGGGTTACTGCCTGGGGAAAGTAGAGGGAAGAGATATATTTGGAAAATAAAGGTCATCTGAAAACCAAAAAAAAAAAAATTGGAGTGATGGATTGTTTGAATCTGTGATTTCATTGATGTAGAGGGAAGACCTGAGGAGGAAATCCTTCTCACAAAACAAAGTAAATGTCTACTCTGTAACTTTATAATTTTAGCCACCTCTTACATTTCCAGTCTTCTTACTTCTTTCTCTCCACCGTGTACTCTTTGATCCAGTGATAGTGGGGTCTTTGCTATCCATTGAAAAAGACATTCCTCTCAGCTCTAGGTACTTTCTCTGGCTATCCCTTATGTCTGGAGTGAGCTCCCTACTCATTTTTAACTACTGTCAGCCCTGCCTTCCTTCAAGTCCTAATTAAAATCTTATCTACAGGCAGCTTTCCCAACCTTTCTCAGTTCTATTGCCTTCCCTCTTTTAATTATTTCCTAGTTATCCTGTATATACATTGTTTTAAATATCTGTATGCTTATTTCTCTTAAATAACATTTTATTCCTCCCAATTACATGCAAAAAAATTTAACATTCTTTGTTTAACTTTGAATTCCAAATTTTATCCTTCCCTTCTTCCCTTTCCCTTTTCTTTTCCCTGAAATTATAAGCAACCTGATATGTTACACAGGTGCAATCATGTAAAGCATGTTTCTATATTAGTCATTTTCTTAAAGAAACTTGAACCAAACCAAAAAAGGAAAGTGAAAAAGTAGTCTGCTTTGGTCTGTATTAAGGTGCCATGAGTTCTTTCTCAGAAGGTGATACCTGTATGCAAGTCATGTCATCATCCTGATGTCATGGTCCTCTTCAACAGTGAAGGACAAACACAACAACAACCTGTATGCTTATTGTCTCCCTCATTAAATTGGGAACTCCTTGAGGACAAGTATTAAGCTTTTTTGCCTCTTTTTGTATCCCCAGTGCCTAACCCAATACCTGGCACATAGTAGGCAGTTAAGAAATGTTTATTGGTCGATTACAGGGTTGCTTGAAGCAAGCAAATGTAATTTTTAGGAGATTTCTTTTAAAAGGAAATCATCTAGCTCATGAAGGGTTATTGATTGGTAATTATTGAGTATTAGTTAAGGAATAGTTATTTATTAATTTTAGAACTGATATCATGGCAACCCAGAGAAGTAAAGGACTTCGACAAAGTTGTCGGTAAACAGCAGTGAACTGGAACCCAGGATACCTGCTGCCTGGTTCAGTACTCTTAATGCTGCTTAAAGCTCTTTTCTGTAACTTCCTGAAGAAGGGTCCTGGCTTGGACCCTTGGTGATCTGAGAAAGAAAACCAAGACCCAATTCAGCTGGCAGAGTGATAATGGAGAGTGGGGCATCAATGATGCTCAGTGCCTTAACATATTAATCACAGTACAGTAGAATTGGAACTACCAGGAACCTTGAAGTTCATCTAATCCAACCTCATTTAGCAGATAAGAAACCTGAGGCACAGAATGATTAAGGGAAGAGTCCAAGGTCACAATGTTCTGAGGCAGGATTTGAACCCAGGTCTTCATTCCAATTCCAAACACATTATGCTGACTCTAATCCATTTACGTAAAATATTTCTTAAATATAATGTATTGTTTTGGAAAAAAAGCATTTTGTAAATTCCAAAGCACCATAGTATGAACTACTATTTGCAGAAGATTTTCTAAGTTATGGAATTTCCAAGTATTGAAATAAAATAGCAGAAGAAAGACATCCTTTCAGAGGTGGGAGAGGAGAGACATTATTTTTCAGTCCACTTTTCTTATCTTGTTTGGGTGACTTGGGAATTTTGCTTTATTTGAGGAGTATCTTGGATCAGAAGATTCATTTATTGATTCTATCAGCATTTATTGGGCATCTACAGTAGACTTAGTACTACGCTGGGAGCTCTGGAAAAAATGAGACTGTCTGTTTCCCAGGGTAATGTAATTTGCAGAAGGATTCCAGACTAGATAAATATATACGTAGGTTGAAAGAGGAAAGAATTCACATCTAACTCATCATTTGAATGTTTAAGTCTTTCTTATTTGTAATATCATGTTATGTGTGACAGGATCACTTACAATCACTACTGCAGAACTGACTTTCTCTGAGGCTTCTTAAAGTTCAGGACTGCACACTCACTTCCTTATCCTACCTTGTCTGTCAATGTAATGCTGCTCTAAGAGTATGCTTTAGGAAAGACTCACTGAATAGAAGAGATGGGCACATGTGATTCATGGTGACTGTGGTAAGCAGAGAGCTTAAAGGATGAAGTTTTGTCGACCAAAAGAGTGCTCTTCAAACAAGGGATAAGAGCAGCTGGCCCTTTCTTGTCCACCATAAGTGTTCACTGAGGATGAGAAATTGGATAATACACTGGTCTAACTCTAAGGAGAATGCGACAATGGTGATCCCATCCACCTCTCACCAGGACTAACATATTCCTAGAAAGTGAAAGTAATGAGAAAAATCCAAAGAAAGTCAAATAAACCAGTGACAGCTGTAGTCAAGTGTGCTAGTTGGGGGCTGGTAGAGGTTAATATCACAGACAATTAGACTACTCCCTCTCATTTAGCCTCGTTCTCTTCCCTAAACTGGGGGATGTAACTCCTTTAACTAATGCCTTTATTCTATCTCTTACTCAGGGATGGAGTAAAGTCTACTCAACTTCTTCCTACCCAGCCAGTAACGACAGTACATCTCATTTTAACCTGATAGCTAAGGGGGAAAGTAGGATACAAATGTGAAATCTATGAAATTCCTAAAGCTCCTATATTATGTATGTGTATGTGTGAAAAATAGCTCCTTTTTTGATATAAAAAAGCATGTAAGTTTCATAGTTACACCCTCTAGGCATAAATTTCATATAGGGGTTTAAGGGACCCCAAAGCACTGTCTGAGCTCACCACACTATGTATGGCCCAGATAAAGCTCTAAACCCTCCCCATACACACAACTACACTCTTCTAAAAATTTATAAAAATGCCATGGTTTTACCCACTGGTCAGCCAACCTTAGCCAAGAGCATACCAACCAGCTTAGTTACTAAAGCTGACTCATTAGTGGGATGGGGAACCCACCTGACTATGCCCAAGGGGATCCAAGGTCTCAATAAAGTGATCCAGTAGCCCGACAAGCATAGACAGCTCCTGGCTGACAATTCCTATCAATCTTGCTTGCCAATCAATGTCCCTGGCCCTAGTCATTTACTCTTGCCTTTACAATGAACACTGTGCATTATACATACTCCTGCCTGGACCCAAGTTATTCACAGCACAGACACATCAAGTTTTGACACAACTTTACATCATCTTGGAAAGTTTATCTAGTATTAATAAAGCAATGATTCCCTCTCATTTGTATCAGGCCTGAGTCAAGAGAAAGCCTGAAACTAAACCAAGATTGGAACCTCTAACCTTTTAAAAAATCTCTGTGGACCACAAGTCATTCCTTGGTGCTCACTTTCTTTTGTGACTTGTTAGTTCACAAATAAGGACATACACCAATCAAAAGCAGTTATGATTGACTGCATTTTTATCTCACAAGAAAATTTAAATTGTTTCAACATAAACTACAAAAATACCTAGAAATCAGAGATGAATTTTGGAGAAATCTCTGCCACCTTGATCAGAAGAAGAGGGGAAGAGAAGTTAAAACACATCAGAGAGAAAAAGTTTAGCATATTGCTTATAAGGATGTTGGAGGGTGGAGACGATGTTCTATGGACTAAGCCATCTCAAACGTCTGTCTCTAGTCCCCTCATGTAGCTTCTATCACTTATTCCTGCTCTTGATTCCTCAACTCCATTCAAATTATAGGCTATCAACATCTTTGTCTCAAATAGAAAGTCTGTCATTCCAAACTCTTACCTCGCATTGAGACAGCCTTATACCATTCAAAACTTTCATTAATCTTCAGTTTTTTCCAGAATAGGATGAAATAATGATGTTTGTCTGAGCTATATTTACCAGAAACCATGCACCTAGGTGCCCTCTGCCCACAAAATTCATCTCCAAAAGCCCAATATATTTATATTGGCTTAAATTTAATTGATGTCTTTTGTTTTTACATTGATAATTTCGTGATATACTAATTTCCACTCCCAACCCTAGTAAACTTTCCCTTTTACCAAAGGAAAAAAAACAGGTAAGAAAAACCAACTGACCTCATATCACCCCTACCTACCAGCATATACAGCATGCCATACCCATAGTTCTTCACCTTCCTAGAGCAAAAAGGGAGGTGCATTTGTGTATCTCTTCTCTGGGTCCAAGATTGGTCATTAAGATTGCCCAGTAAAAGATTTTATTTTATAGTTACTTTTATTTACAATTTTGTTGTCATCATGAATATTGATTTTTTTATTTTATTTATTTCATAATGTGTCAGTTCACACAAGTCTTCCCCTATTTCCCTGAATTCCTCATATTGATCAGTTCTTATAATACACTGATATTCCTTAACATTCATGTACCACAATTTGGCAGTCATTGAATGGGGCCCAAGAGATGGGCACCCATGTTGTTTCCAGTTCTTAGCAACCATAAAAAGTATAGATTTGAAGGATGGAAAGTTTGTGTTGAAGGGGTTGTGGGAGGACATGCATGATGATATATTCTTGATGAACAGTTTTCTGAGGTGCCTGATGACCTGAGTGCAGGTTGTTTGTTGTTCAGTCATTTCAGTCATGTCTGACTCTTCATGACCCTATTTGGGGTTTTCTTGGCAAAGGTACTGGCATTTCCTTCTCCAGCTCATTTTACAAATGAGGAAATTCATCAGCTTTATTTGAATTTTGAAAGGGGTTACCAGATAGTGTAAATAAACAAACAATACATATACCTATATATCTATAGCTAGTAAATGTCTGAAGCCAGATTTGAACTCAAGAAGACGAATCTTCCTTACTCCAGGCCAAGTACTTTATCCACTGTGACAGCTAGCTACTGTAGAACAGGTTAGCAGAGACAAAAGGTGAAAGGGCATTTATTCCTCCCACCTAGTTTCCTGATAGCCTTTCTTCCCTGAGTATGAATTCTGAAACCTTGGTCTTTGTGATTTAGGGCTTTTCCTTCTTTCTTTGACGTGCAGTTCTTAATGTTCTTCCTCATCTCCAACCTCATTCCTCTCCAGTTCTGATCTTCAAAGTTAGTACCAACAGTTTCTGAATATAACCCTGGAGAGAAGAAAGCATATGAACCCTTGTAAGATCGTTGTTGTTATTCATTTCCAGCCCCTAAACCATTCACCTCTTTCCAGGTTACCCAGAGAAGTTCTTAGTGATGGTGATAGTGGAAGAACAATGGAGGATATTATACGGAAGAATGAACAGGTGTTCAGTGTGGGAGAAGAAATCATTTTGAATCTTCTCATAGGTTCATAGATTTGAGACCTTAAAGTCACCTTGAAAATGATCTAATCCAACCTCCTCGTTTTACAGATGAGGAAAATGAAGCCCAGGGAAGTTGTTACTTTTCCACGGTCATACAATAGTGATATCAGAGACAAAATTAGACTTCTGATTTTAGAATCAATGACTTTTTCCACTACACTAAGCCTCCCCAATCTTCTAAGCATGCAAATAGAAACACAGAATGTTGAATCTAAAAGGAACCTTAGAGATCATCTAGTTAATTCCTTCCATTTTTACAGAAAGGGAAATTGAGACCTTCAAAAGTTAAGTGATTTGCCAAAGGTAGCTGAAAAAGTTAATGAATGAAGTTCCAGGGTATATTTCTAAAGGAAGAATAAGATAAAGTGAGAACCCTAACCTTGAATAGAGAATGGAAGACTAAAAGTCAGAGGCTATATGTATATATGTAATCTTCCTTCCTGGATCACTGTCTTGTCATTGTAGAGGGGCTTGTAGAGCTCAATGAAACTCTGAGCTAAGCTGTGCAGGTTACCCAAGATAGACAGGTCATAGTGGAGGGTTCTGACAAAAAAAAGTGATCCACTAGAGAAAGAAATAGTAAATTACTCCAATATCTGCCAAGAAAACCATAAGCAGTGGAGTCTGGTGTGCTACCATCCATGAGGTCATGAAGAATTGGATATGACGGAACAACTAAACAACAGCATATATATTTCTTGTGTTAAAAGTGGTGATAATGAGGAGGGATTGAGGTGGATGGGATAAGAATAAAATGCAGGTGTTTTCCATAAATCAAGTAAGAGTGTGGAGGGGGGCTGCCCCAGTCCTGAGAGATTTTATGGTGTTGATGGAATTTTTACTGATGGATCAGCTTCATTTGAATTGTGAAAGGGAGTCGCATATAGGGTAAAAAAACAAATAAGCATTAGTGACTCCTCTTCTTTGAGACTGGGTTAGTGTTAACTATGGGGAGGAAGGGTGAAGATTATTGTATACTCTTAGTAATCCTAGATTATTAGAGCTAGAAAGATCTTAGTGGTCACTTAGACTAGGAGTTTTTTAACTTTTTGTTGTTATTGTTTTTAGTTTCATGGACTCAAAGGTATGCTAGTGCTAATTTCAAACCTATTTACTAGGAAGAGCTGATTGTTAAATTTTCAGTGTGAACATTTACATCTCAGAAATTGTCAAATGCTACAAACCACAACTTTATTATTTTATTTTTGTTTGTTGTTTCATTGATGTTCTAAGTTCTAAGAAAGTGATGAATAAAGTTTTAATAATGCAAATTAACTTAAAAGTGTATCTGCAAAAACTATGTATATTTTTTTCAGGGGAGGCAATAAGGAGTCTGTGGTTAAACATTTATGAGTACTGCATGGAACTTTTGGGCAGTAAAACCTACAGACCCCCTCTCAGAAAAATATTTTTAAGCAGTTCTGCGAAATACTAAATTTTGGTTAAAAACTAGCAAAAGTAAGGATATGTTTTTTCCCTATACAAGTTCATCAACACTTGAAATGTTAACAGTGGACCTGAGGTTAAGGAACTTGTCTAACCCTTTCATTTTACAGACCAGGAAATGGAGACCTGGAGTGGCTTTCCCAAAGTACCTCATATGCAGTCTGATACAGTCCACCTGAATTCCAGAATGTGATCAATCTGAGATTTTATACAGATTTTGTTGTTGACTTTTTAAAAATGTAGAACCCACTACTAGTCTCTATTATCCTACTAATAATATAGGCTAACCACTTACTGCTAGCAAGGTCTAACTGCTGCTGTTCATCAAGCTAGCAGGTCTGTTTCAATTAACTATTGTAATTTAAGGACAATTTAACCAATTATATGTAAAGTGGCGTATTTAGGTATCTCAACAATAATTTGACATTTTCATCAAATTTTCTATACCCTCTTTTCTCAGATTGTTTAACTGAATGTATATGCACATAGTGGTTCGGATTTTTGAAAGGAACATAGAGAAGATGAAGAGGAATATGGGAATTCACCTGACTGCAACTACTTATGCTGTTTAATTGGTGAATCAGGGACCTGGAGAGGGACAGAAGGTCACTTTTCACATAAAGGAGATGAACTCCAATAGCCAAGAAGAGGTGCAGTCAGGCACTGTCAAGTCAAAGTGAACACCAGTGAGGGGAACCAGTGCACAGATCTGCTAAAGGGGCCAGAATTGCTTCAGGCGTGCAGAGCAATTAGCCCACCTGTTGCTAGTAGCCTGAGCAACTGCCACGAGTGGCTGAGTTAATTGCCGTTTCTACTCTATTGAGTGACAGATTTATGAAGAGAAATTGACTTTCTCTTCCATGGCATAGAAATGGCATGAGAGTGGGGAGATTGGACTCCAACCTACTTGAATAGGTCGAGGAGATACACGACATCAAGAGAGGTTTATGTCTTAGAGTATGCTACCTGTGTCTGGCATTGCTTGATATTCCTAGGTGTTTACTAGTAATAATCATTTAATATCATTTTTGGACTTTAATAAGGATCAGAGCCCGAATTAATCAATCAGAAGAAGAGCCTGGACCCAACAAACTATTTGTTCTCTGAAGTAAACCCAGAGAATACCTCTTCCTATGTCAATAAGACAAGATGGGGCTGACTTAGGACTCTTTATGAGATCCTTAATCCAAGATTCTAGCTTGGATAGTGGGACTTCTTCCATATCTTAATATTTTGTGCACATATACTATGTTATGGCATGTTAATGGTAAAGAAACACAGCTATCCTGGGTCATAATTTCAATTGACACTGTCAACTGTCTTATCTTGTTATATTTACAACCTATTCGATGAAGAAAATTCCTTTCTCATGTTATAGTTAAACACATATAGAGACCACAAATCTGAGGGACAAAGATAGCTTGGGATTGTCCTAAAACTTATTTAAACCTGGTTATCCTTGTATCTGACAACCAGAAGATTCCTTCTAGCTCCACGATCATGTATCTGCTAGTTTTAAGAGAATAAACAATATGAATTTAGCCTGTTTGTCTCTTTTAACCAAACTTTCAGGTCAAGACTAGTCTGCTTAAACTGTTTGACTTTGATTATAAGCATGAAATCTAAGTGATTTGTCAGGCTATTTATTGTTAAGTCGTTTCAGTCATGTCTGACTGACATGACTTCATGACCCCATTTGGAGTTTTCTTGGCAGAGATATCAAAGTGGTTTGCCATTTCCCTCCCTAGCTTATTTTATAGATAAGGAAACTGAGGCAAACAGGTGAAGTGGCTTGCCCAGGGGCATATATCTAGCAAGTGTCTGAGATTGGATTCGAACTCACTAAGATGAGTCTTCCTGATTCCAAACCCAGTGATCTATCCACTGTACCTTCTATTGTCTCTGATTTGTTAAGAGTTGGGTCTAAAAAGATACAGATTTAGATAAAATGAGCCAATATAAGGCAACTTGAATCTAGGTCCTAAGTCAGGATTTGGGAGTTCTGGGGAGACTGTTGTCTCCTCAAGATTCTATCATATTCCTTCCTCTCTTGTGTCACTTCCATGACACAGGAATGGACACCATGCAGTCACTCTTTCTTCATGATCCTGTCAGTCTTTCAACAGAATGGGCAAAAAGGATTATTAGCTCCAGTACTCATGACTATGGTTCAGACAGCTGAGAAAAGGCTTTGGAGTATACTGATTCCTCTGCAGTATGGATTGTTTTGGTTTGGCAATATGGCCTTGTGGTATAATGGAAAGAAATATGGTGGTATAGTGGATGGAGCAGTGGTCTTGGATTTAAGAAGACAGAAGTTCAAACGTGACTTCAGACTCTTATTATGTGTGGCCCTGGGCAAATTATTCAATCTATGTCTATTTCAGTTTCCTCATCTTTAAAAGAATAATAATGGGGGCAGAGCCAAGATGGCAGACTAGAAAGACCGCAGAGTCTTCCCCATAGCCCATAAAATACCTGTAGAGAGGAACTCTCAACAAATTCTGGACCAGCAGAAGTGGAGAACAACAGAGTGGAGGAGATTTCCAATCCACGGTGACCTGAAAGGCCCACGGAAATGTCGGTTGTGCTGGGTGCAGAGCTGAGCACAGAGTCCAGCCCAGCCTTGGCCAAACAGCACCGTGAGGCATGCAAGGAGACTCTGGGAGTAAGACACCTTGGGGGCAGAATCTCCAGTCACAGTAGCGGGGCCTCAGATCCTTCAACCCACAGGCAAGAAAGGTCAGTGACAGGGTTTTATCAGGGGGCCAGGAAGGGAGAAGGGCCTTCCCATAGCTCCAGCAGCAGGCAGCTATCTCAGAGCCAGCATAGCAGCCCATATGGAAGCTCTATTGTTGGAGTGTAAAAACCCCTGGGGGCATTGAAGAGCTGAGTCTTACCTCAGCCCTGGGTGGAGGCTTTGGCTGTGCTGGTCTTTGTCTCAAATTGAATGGTGGCCCTGCCCATCCAGCTTATCTGAAAATCAGCCCTCAGTGCTGACTTTATCGGAACTAGAGGCCAAGTGGCTGTGGAGAGGTATCTGCTAAGATTCTAGGCACAAAAATCCCTCTCTGTGTCCGAACTAGTACACGGCTGATTGTGCCACCTTGGAGGAATTGAGATCTCACAGATTCCCAGAGTATACCCCACTCTTGACAAAGGACCGAAAAGTCAAGTAACTGGTTGAGAAAATACCCAAAAAAGGGAAAAAAATAAGACCATAGAAGGTTACTTTCTTGGTGACCAAATATTTCCTCCCATCGTTTCTGGTGAGGAAGAACAATGCTTACCATCAGGGAAAAACACAGATGTCAAGACTTCTGTATCCCAAACATCCAAAATAAATATTCAATGGGCTCAAGCCATGGAAGAGCTCAAAAAGGATTTTGAAAATCAACTTAGAGAGGTGGAGGAAAAAATGGGAAGAGAAATGAGAAAGATGAAAAGCAGGTCAACACCTTGCTAAAGGAGACCCAAAAAAATGCTGAAGAAAATAACACCTTGAAAAATAGGCTAACTCAATTGGCAAAAGAGGTTCAAAAAGCCAATGAGGAGAAGAATGCTTCAAAAAGCAGAATTAGACAAATGGAAAAGGAGGTCCAAAAGCTCACTGAAGAAAATAGTTCTCTCAAAATTAGAATGGAACAGATGGAGGCTAATGACTTTCTGAGAAACCAAGAAATCACAAAGCAAAACCAAAAGAATGAACAAATGGAAGAGAATGTGAAATATCTCATTGGAAACACAACTGACCAGGAAAATAGATC
>CM053772.1:88152814-88180106 GCA_028658325.1 Potorous gilbertii | reverse complement strand
CATTGTTCTTCCTCCCGAGAAAGGAATGTAGGAAACCTCTGTTTACCAAGAAAGTAACCTTCTATGGTCTTATTTTTTTTTTCCCTTTTCTGGGCATTTTCCCAGCCAGTTACTTGACTTCTGAAATTCCTCTCCACCCCCACCTAGATCTGCCCAGTTAGTGCTTGGGGTCTGAGATTCAAATGCTGCTCCCCAGCCTCAGGGTTTTCAGTGGTAGGGGCCCAGCTGCTATTCAATGTGAGCTTAAGTTCTGGTGCTCAGGTGGGGGCAGGGCCACCTCCCAGGCTCAGTTCCCTCAGGGGGTTTATGCAGAGACCTTTTGTAATGGAGCTGCTGCTGAGCCCCTGCTTGCTCCAGGAGCCTCTGGCTGCCACTGCCTCTGCTGCTGCCTCCCGAGGGGGCCTGAGTTATGGAGACACCCTGCTCCCCTCTTGCACAGCCCAGAAGTCTTTCTCACTGATCCGTGCGCCTGTGGGTGGAGGGACCTCTGTGGCCGATGGAGATTCCATCCCTGAAGCCTGCTCAGATCTACTCCTCCCAGGGCTGCAGGGCCAAGGTAGGGCTGGGCTCCGCTCTGATCCTGTGCATGACGGACCTTTGGTGAGGGTTTTTCAGGTCTTTCTGGAACAGAAATCTCCTCCACTCTGTTGTTCTGTGGCTTCCACTGCTCCAGAATTTATTACGAGTTCTTCTTTACAGATATTTTATAGGCTGTGATTTTGGAGCTAGCATAAGTGTATCTTTGTACTCATCCATCTTGGCTCCTCCTTGATTTCTTGAAATACAGCATTGAAAACCTAGGCTTTGATAAACCCTATTGAAATTCAGAGAAGCTACTTGACCATACCTTAAACCCATATCACTCTGCTTTCACTAATTGCCCAGCAATAGATCCCAGCCCAAGCCCCACTAGGACATTGTTTTGGTTTTGACAGCTCAGAGTTAGTGTAAATTGTTTCTGTTTGGGCACAAACTAAGATTTTATTTGATGCTTTAATTATAGATATTTCAAATCATTATTTTATTCTGAATTTTGAGTGTCCCAGGCATCAATTTAAGTTTTTTAATGGTGATATTTGTTTTATTGCTCTTTTATTCTTCCAGTCCACTTCCTGACTTTGCAATTTATGTTAGAGTTAGGTTTTGTACAATTTTAAAGGCAATATCTGCATTGATCTTCCATCTGCTTTCTTGGATTATTGAGTGCTTAAGGATACAACCCCTAAAAAAAGAGTCACCTCCTTAATCAGTGCTGGATCTATGACTAGAAACTAAGTAGTGAGAATCAGAGTTAACAGTTTACAGCAATTACTGGATGCTTTAAAATTTAGGCCCCTCCATACTGTAAATAAGACCTCTTCTTGCCTTAGTGGACACCTGAGTCCTCTACCAATTTCTTTGCTGGAATGCTCTGTGGAGACATTCCTAGTTAGAAACTTCCTTGAGTAGTTGAAGAAATCTTTTAGTTATACTTCTCCCTGATATTCCACCACTTTGGCTTTACTTCTGATTGACTTTTCTTTCAAACTCAGCCCTTACAAATGACAAATCTTCAGTGCCATCTTATCTAGCACCTGATTGGTTCTACCTACTGATTAATTTCCCTAGAAAAGCCCTATTATGTTTTTTTCTCTTCCTTGGCAAGCTATAAAAAGCAAATCAATAATTGTTTTTTGTGTGTTTTCAAGGTCACCACCAGAGATTTCACTCTGAAAAACTATTGCAGTTTTACACCCTTTTAAAGGTTGTATTTGAAAGAATGAGATATAGTTTACCTATGTGAATGATTCACAAACGTATTACACTTCAGTCTTAAAAGCCAAACCAAATGTCAAAAAACAAAATTGGTAAACAAACTTTAAAGAAACAAGAATTAGCCTTCTGTTCCCCAATGGTGAGGATGCAGGAGAATTCATGAGACTCATTCCCTTTCAGGGTAGAAAGGGAAGGAAAGAAATGAAATGATGGATGATCAATTTTTAGTCTGCAGTTTGAGTTTCAGTAATTCTGTATTCATTCTAACAAATCTCTTCTTTGAATCAAAATCCTCCACTGGAAACAGCATGGTTAGAACTAATGTTTCTGTCTCCCCCAGGTCCCCTTTCTCCCCAAAATAGCAAGAGATCACTATCAGATAAGCCCAAATCTATACTTTCTCACCTTTGAAGATCAAGGTCAACCTTTGTGGCTGTGTTGAGGATAATACTTAGAAATTTATACACAAAAAAACCAGATATGTACCTCTAACATGCATAGAACTCTTTAGTGATATATGGCACAGGCATAGAACACAATATTTTCATTGGATTTACATCAGTAGTTTATATCTTTGTAGTTTTATTTTTAAATATTTTGCAAACTTTAGAGATACTTGAGTTTTTGTTTTACTTATTTCCCTCCGGTTTTTGTTATTATACTATAGTCATGCAGTTGACTTTTACGGATTTATTTTGTAAGTTATTACTTGAATGGAAGGAGCATCTGAATTAATTTCCTGCCTGATTCTCTGAGGCTAGCTATATGAGTCATCATGCCATCTGAAAACAGGGAGTTTTCTTTTCTCTTTTTCAGTTTTTCACTTTGAATTTCTTTTCCCACTTTCTCATCACTGTTGCCAAAATTTTAAAATTCATTCAAATAATAATGGCCATCTTTGCTTTACTCAAATATTTTTAGGGAAGTATGCAGTGTTTCCCCATTGCAAATAACATTATGTCTTGATTTCAAATGTATGCAATTTATAGTATTCAAAATGGCCACTACATATATTCTTCAGGTTTGTATTTTTATTTGTTTTTGACATAGATAAGCATTGCACACCATCAAGTGTTTTTCTATATCTATGGGTACTATCATGCTGAGATTTTTTTTATTTTAATATAATTACATGTGCTACCTGTTTTTCTTAATATTGCATCCCCAGTTCTTCTCTGTCTCTTGCCTTTCACTCCTTCCATCATCTAAGAACCACTACTCAAATCATTCCTCCATGTTGAGATCCTTTTGTTAATTGATTCAGACCTAAATAAAGATAATATGCTAACTTGCACATGAAACATTAGTACCATTGTGCCAAGATGTACACGGTATATATTTTTGATTGTTTTTCAGAAATTGTGGTACATTTATATTTATCAATAAGTGATATTTTTTTGAAAATCTTTTAAGTATCCTATTTCAAGACCTCAATCTCCAAATGTTGAGCTAATCTTTTCCACTATCCAACCCCACCCAGTCTTACTAGAAATGTTCAGTCTAAGGTAAATTCCATTCAATTATGATTGGGGTTGGATACACTGCCCAAGGCTGGGGTGGTCTGGGCATAGGGTTAGACTCTCTTGGTCCAAGAATGACATGATGTTACTCTCAAACCTTCTTTAGAGTAAGCTCACTTATCTTTGTAAAGTACACCTCTCATTGTTAATCAATCAGAATTGATTGCCACCCTGAGGAATACTCCTCTTCCAAAGTGCATATAAGTCATGAGCCCTCTGCCCTGATTGTCTTTGGTCTGAAAGAGAGATTGCTAAATGTCCATCCTTTTGTTAAAATGCTGGCATTATTTAAAAATGACTAAATTAGCCAGAAATTTCCATTTAAAACACCACAAGAATTAAATGGGGGACGTTGGTGCTGGTTTGTCTTCTTGGTCCTTGTTAGAGATTGCAGGACAATGAGCATTACTGGGGAAAGGAATGGCTTATTTCTTGGCTTCAAAGAAATCTTTAACCATTACAAAGAATATTTAGAGTTCAATAAATAATCAATCATCTTCATTATTATGAAAAGAAACCCAATTAGTTATGAATGTTTGTGATACCTTGCGGGAACAAGGTTTTACAAATAAGTGTCACCAAGTATTGTTACTACCCATTTTCTCCTCTTTACATCTACATGTTAGAATGTGTTGTATGAAATATATTATCATTATATTTTCCAAAAACTGAATTTTTAAAATTTAAAGTAGTTTCTAGATAAACTGGGTTGTGAATATGTAAGATAATTACAATTTTGTAAGTTTTAAATCCACAATGTAATCATGGGTTACTGAATATGTTTTAATTAAAAAGTCTTTGAAATAATTACATTTTAAAATGCCTAATGGACCTTCACACTTTTTTTTTAAACAAGGAACGACATCTTATAGAATGCTTTGCGGCATGAGGGATGAAAGAGATTTCCCAAGAACCCATTAGCAACAATGTACAGATGTCACTGGGCATGTGGACCTTAAAGGTGATAGAGTGACATTGGATATGGATGATCTTTCCTGCCATTATTGTAATTATTTCCATAGGGACCAGGAAGGGTCACTAGAAACACTACTTATATTTGGATGAGCAACACAGAAGTGAGCTGGTCCTTGGCATGGAGTGTGGAGAAAGTAAGGTTCTATTCAACTGAAGCAATGAAATTACAAAACGGATAGGCAAAAGAAAAGTAATGTTGAGACGTCTGGGGATGTGAGACTGAAAAATCAACTGTCTGATCCTCTAAATACAACCTTTCATATACACTGGCTCTGAATCCCCATCTGTCTCCATCCCCTAAATTTCAAATATCTTTGAGTCTTATGCTATTTATCTAGGAATAAGATTTATTCAAGCTCACTGTTCATACCATATCCTACTAAATGCATTTGACTTTTTAATGTGCTCAGCCAAACATTTTGAATGTTTGATATCTTAGTAAGCAACTTAATTGTATTAGTTAGATGAGGGATTAGACATGTGGGTTTTTAAAAATTTCAACCATTTCAGCTCTTCCCATTCCCACATAGTGGAACGTCTCTCACACTAAATTTTACTTCAGGTGAGAGAAATAATAGTTCATGTGGAAAATGAAACCTCTCTTTTGTCAAGTGGTAAGGTGAGAGGTAAGATGTATCATTCATTCACATATATTCTATTGTATGTAACCTAGAAGTCTGCTCCAAGACTCAAACTCTGCCCAAAAATATCTCACCAAATGCATGTGCTATACAACCAAACTACATCTCTGAGCTGTGTAGTTGTCAGCTAGTGTGGATGGGTCTTCTCTCTCTTCACTGAATGCACCATTAACCAGTTCACTTCCATGCTGCTCACTCAAGTAGAAAAGGACAAGTATTTGTAGACTATCTCAGCTGAAACAAAAAGATTTTGCCCAAGGTGGCAAATTCTCACCTTTTCTGTCTGCTTCTGTCTCTCTCTGAGAATATTATATCCATTTTGGAAACATTTCTTGCATACATAAGAAATAAGGCATGTACTATACCAGTGATATTAAGGAACTTCCTGGAAGTTCCCCAAAAGATTTATAAAGACAAATAAACATGTATTCCATTGAAGAGTACATCATATGAAATCCCAGGTGGGATGAATAAGATGCTAGAATTAAGGTTGCTGGGAGAAATTGCAACAATTTCAGATATGCAGATGATACCACTCTGATGGGAGAAAGTAAAGAGGAATCAAGAAGCCTCTTGATGAGGGTGAAAGTGGAGATTGTAAAAGCTGGCTTGAAGCTTAACTTCATTTCCTTATTTTTTATTTTTATTTTTATTGTAATTAAATAATTTATTTTTAGCTTTCAACACACATTGTCACAAGATTTTTGAGTTCCAAATTTTCTCCCCATCTCTCCCTTACCCCCAACTCAAAATATTATGTATTCTGATTTCCCCTTCCCCCAATCTGTCTTCCCTTCTATCACGCGTCTCCCTTCCCTTATCCCCACATTCTCTCTTTTCTTGTAGGGCAAGACAGATTTCTATACCCCATTATCTGTATTTTTTATTTCCCAGGTGCATGCAAAAACAAAATTCGTTCCTAAAACTTTGAGTTCCAACTTCTCTCCCTTCCTCCCTCCCCACCCATTCCCACTGAAAAGATAAGCAATTCAATATAAGTTATATATGTTTCATTTGGCAAAAGACTTCCATAATAGTCATGTTGCGAGAGACTAACTACATTTCCTGCCATCCTATCCTGATCCCCATTTATTCTATTCTCTTTTGACCTTGTCCTACAACAAAAGTGTTTACTTCTAATTGCTCCCTCCTCCCATTTGCCCTCCCTTCTACCAACCCCCCTATATCTCACTTATCCCTTTCTCTCCCACTTTTCCATAGTGTAAGATAAAATGTCTTACCAAATTGAGTGTGCATGTAATTCCCTCTTTAAGTCAAATGTGAAGAGATTAAGTTTCACTTTTTTCCTCTCACCTCTCCTCTTTTCCTATCCATTGAAAAAGCTTTTTCTTGCCTCTTTTATGAGAGATAATTTGCCCCATTCCATGTCTCCCTTTCTCCTCCAAATATGTTCCATTGTCACCCCTTAATTTTATTTTTTTAGATATCATCCCTTCTTATTCAACTCACCCTATGCCCTGTATATATATATATATACATACATACATATATATATATATGTATGTATGTATGTATGAATGTACGTATAATCCCTACAACTACCCAAATACTGATACAACTTTCAAGAGTCACAAACATTATCTTTCCATGTAGGAATGTAAACAGTTCATCTTTAGTAAGTTGTGTTTGTTATTTCTCTTTCTTGTTTACCTTTTCATGCTTTTCTTGGTTCTTGTGTTTGAAGGTAAAATTTTCTATTCACTTCTGGTCTTTTCATCAAGAATGTTGCAACGTCCTCTATTTCACTGAAAGACCATTTTCCTTCTGAAGTATTATATTCAGTTTTTCTGGGTAGGTGATTTTTGTCACCAGGATGTTACTTTTTTGGTGAGAGAAGAGTGAAAGACTGAGGATTACTTCATGGAAACACATATTTCTAACTTGAAGGGATCTTTCAGAGGTCATCCAAATTAATCCCTCCATTCGACATTTGAAAAAAATAAGTCTTTGATGATAAACCTTTTCTAAGATATTTAAAGGCAACACTCTGATCTAAAATTACTCTGAGTCTCTGCCCCATACAAATTTTAGGCAGACTTGGGAGTCTGAAAAATAATACACCGATAAATTTAGCAAAGCAAAAATAATAGACACTAACTCAATATTTTATATATCAGTTCATGTTTATGAGATATAGAAATCTAATACCATATTTTCAGATGCTCAGTATGTGAAAATATTTGATACACTTTTTTATTCAATTGCGAGGGGAGAAAAGGGGGAAAAAGGAAAGGGTAAAAATAAATGAAAATACAAGAGGTTGCCATAGATTTCACAAAGATTTTTGGAAAAGAGAAATGTCCTTCTTTATATCACAAAAACCCTCTTCAATTCAATCATCTTAGGGGAAATACCATCATACAATGCCAGCCTCAGACAATAAACAAAATTTTCTTTATTGACTTCAGCAGGTTAAATTCAGGTTTCCTAGCTGATTATTTAAATCATAATTCAAACAAACTTAGGTGGAATAGTATTTTTCTTGCATTAGCCTATGGCCATTAATTTCCTTTTTGATAAATATCCTGGAATCTACAGAGACAACAGACTACTCTATTTCTCTTGTGCCTCTGGTACTGCCAATGGCACAGCATTTATAAAGTTTGTTTCTGTTTATGCAATTCACCTTCTCTGAAGTAATTTCCTAATTCTAATAAATAACCCTGTGAGTAAATGTAAACACCTGTCTCCTTTTCTGTGTATGCAGCAGTCACCTCCAAACCAGTTACAGATGAAGAAATAATCAGAAAAAGGGCATGCCTATATTCCTCTTCCCTTCAACCTAACAGGCTCCTGATATCTTTGAAATTATAAAATCCACTTGTGGTGTGTTTGATTTTAACTTACTCAAATAAAACCAGCTTTCTAAAACTGTCAAATGTCATATTTATTATTCCTTGGGTCACATGCCAGTGTGCATCAAAGGTAGACTGGAGTGTTCCTGCTTTTAAGATCACTTCTTTCTCCAAAATATTGTAATATCTCTGATATACTAACTTTAGAAAAATTAATAATAATTTGATTCTCAGGATTTTTTAAATTCACATTGCAATTATTGAAAAAAGGAATTTCTAATTACCCCATACTTATCCATTGACTGGCTGGGATAGAAGAAAAATAGATGATGTGTTTGGTGGCCAAAACAATTATCGTATAGAAGAAATAATCAAAGAATACAAAATCATGTGTAAGCAACTGCCTAAAAGTGCCATTAATTATATGGGATTTAAGAGTTCAGAGGTCACAGAGACATATATTAGCTGAAGGGGACAGGGAAGAATTCATTAAGAGAAGCTGTGGGAAAATAGCATAACAAAAATAAGAAAACCATAAAAAGCAAAAATGTAAACAGTTTACAACTATTGAAGCAGAGAGTTCATAAGGAAACAAATTTAGTGAACAGAATGAAACTGTGTATTAAATGTATATACCATGTATCAAAAGAGATAATATTTATCAAGTACTTAGCACAATGCCTGGTATGTAGTACTTATTTAATAAATGTTTATTCCCTTTCAGTAACCAATTTTATAAAAGACCCAGAATGCCAAGGGAAGAATGTTATATTGATATGATTCCTAATAGGGATCCCATATAGGTTTGAATACAGAGGATAATCTCAAAAAAAAGACAATAAATCAATAAATATGTATTAACCATGGCCTTATATTTTTCACTAATGATCATTTGTTGTGAGGTCAAAAAAATCTTGCTGAAGTTCAAAATAATTTTATTCACTTACATGACTATTAGCAACCTCTCATTAAAAGGAATTGAAAAGGTCTGATATATTTTTCTTTTCAAAATTGCATGCAATTTTCTATTATGAAATTATTATTGCTATTAATAGGAACTATTTCCTATTTAATTATTTAGTCTACAACCTTTTCATTATCTGTTTGTTGGTTGTCTATATGTTTCTTTATTAGTAATGGTAAATTGACTCAGAAGAGTATCCTGATCACAAAAATAGGCACATACTAGTAAGTAAAGGTTTGTTGAATTAAAACTAGCAATGTGTCATAAGACATTTCTCAATTTTGGCAATAAAATAATCAGGATAAATAAATCATAAATTTTTACAATAAGCTATGACTTCTCCACTGCATTTCTTTACAATTTGTGAAAGAAAATTCTTGCAGGACTTGGCTAACAGCAGCTTTCAAGTTCATAAGTGCAAATCTCATCACAATGCAATTTCAGGGAATAATATTGAAGGACAGGTACATATAAGCATTGATGCTTGTTACCCTTACTGAAGTGTTTTTTTTTCAAAGTGGTGGGTGAAAAAAAGAAAATTCAGAACCTATAATAGAAAGAAAAATGAACATGGATCTGGAAGACTTGCCTCCAAATCCTGACTTTGGACAAATCTCCTTTTTTCTCTAGATCTTAATTTTAACATCTGCAAAATCAGAAGTTGGAATAATTGTCTTTATGGTATGCTCCATTTGTAAGTCCTATGACCAAGATGGCATGTCTTATTTTTAAGTTCCTCACACAGAACAGTTAATCAGTGTTTTTTAAAATGAACACTTTGGTAGGTTCATAGTAAATTTAGTAAAGAGTGTTGGTAGTTCTATGTGTCACAGAAGAAGGATTATAAACATTCCATATTCTCTAGGAACCTTCTTATGTCCTTCAATGGAGTTATCCTTTCCTAAGAAATCTCACATAAAAATGGTTATCTGGGGGTGGGGGGGAAGGGGAGCCAACATGACAGAGTAGAAGCATGGTCCTGCTGGAGCTCTGCCTTCAAAACCGTTAAAATACCTGTAAAAATTACTTGAAATAAATTGTAGAGCTGCAGAATTCACAAAATGATAGTGAAGGAGATTTTTGGCCCAAGACAGCCTGAAAGACTTACAAGAAGGGTCTATCACACCAGGCTCAGAGCAGAGTCAAGTGTAAGCCACATGGCACAGATGGGACTGGAGTAGGCTTCAGAGCATGAAATCATGGACAGCTGCTGTGGTTTCCAGATTTCTCAACCCACAAATGCAAAAGAAAGCTTCAAAAGTTAGTGAGAAAGCTTTTTCACCTGGATGAGAAGGGCACATGGCTGGGACTTAACCCCATCTCCAGAGCAGCGGCAGCCACTGCAGCAGGAGCCACTGCAGCAGCAATGCTTGATTCTGGAGCTCTCAGTCTACAGACTCTGGGGGAATTGAGAGGTTGCTCTGAGTCTTAGTCCTGAGTGGAAGGCCTGGAATGAGGACAAGTGCTGGTGTGGCAGAGCAGGTGGTGGCTGTGGAGAGGAATACTACATGCAGTTCTAGGGCAGTAAAGAGTGCTTGTTGTTGCTCACAGACCAGAGCACAGGCCAGGAGAGGAGCAAATACATCTCTTTTGACTAAACCACTTTAGATGAGTTAAAAACTTACAGGTCCCTAGAGATATCTCAGAGAACAGCTGCACAAAATCTCTGAAGTCTAGGTTAGTATATTCTCCAATAGACAAAGGACTCAAAAATCAAGGCTGGGAAAATGCCCCAAAAGGGGAAAAATAAGACTGTACAAGATTTTTTTTTTTGGTGAAAAGGTATTTTCTTTCATTTTTTGGATGAGAAAAGCAAAGCATACACTCAGAGGAAAACCAAAGAATACAACTGAAGGAAGACAGTAAGGTCAACTGTCCTACATCCAAAGCCTCCAAAAAATATGCAGTGGTCACAGGCCATGGAAGAACTCAAAAAGGATTTTGAAAATCAAGTAAGAGAAGTAGAGCAAAAATTGGAAAGAGAAATGAAAGTGATGCAAGAAAATCATGAAAAATGAGTCAACTTCTTGCTAAAGGAGATCCAAAAAATGCTGAAGAGACTAGCACTTTAAAAAACAGACTAATTGAAATGGCAAAAGAGATCTAAAAAGCCAATGAGGAAAGAATGCTCTAAAAACCCGAACTGGCCAGATAGAAAAGGAGATCCAAAACCTCACTGAAGAAAGTAATTCCTTAAAGATTACAATGAAGCACATGGAAGCTAACTATTTTATGAAAAATCAAGAAAGTATAAAACAAAACCAAAGGAATGAAAAAATACCAGACAATGTAAAATATCTCACTGGAAAAAACAACTGACCTGGAAAATAGATGTAAAATAGACAATTTAAAAATTATGGGACTATCTGAAAAAAATAGAGCCTAGACATCATCTTTCATGAAATTATCAAGGAAAAACGCACTGATACTCTAGAACCAGGGGTCAAAACAAATATTGAAAGAATCCACCAATCACCTCCTGAAAGAGATCCAAAAAGAGAAACTCCTAGGAATATTGTAGTCAAATTTCAGAGTTCACAAGTCAAGGAGAAAATATTGCAAGTGGTCAGACTAACAATTCAAGTATTACAGAAACACAATCAACACAAGATCTAGCAGCTTCTACACTAAAGGATTAAAGGGCTTGGAATATGATATTCCAGAAGTCAAGGGAACTAGGATTAAAACCAAGAATCACCTACCCTGTGAAGGTGAATATAATAATTCAGGGGAAAAATAATAATAATAATTCAACAAAATAGAGGACTTTCAAGAATTCTTAATGAAAAGACCAGAATTGAATCGATAACTTGACTTTCAAACACAAGAATCAAGAGATGCAAGAATATGTAAACAGGAAAGAGAAATGATAAGGGACTTCCCAAAGTTGAACTGTCTGCATTCTTACATAGAAAGATAATATTTTAACTCTTGAGACTTTTCTCAGGATTTGGGTAGCTGGAGGGATTATATACATACAGACAGAAGGCATAGGTTGAGTTGAATAGGAAGGGATGATATCTGAAAAATAAAATTGAGGGGTAAAAGAGTAATATCTTGGGAGGAGAAAGGGAGAAATAGAATGGGGCAAATTATCTCTCATAAAAGAGGTAAGAAAAAGTTTTTTCAATGAAGGGGAAAAGAGAAGAGGTGAGAGGGAAAAAGTGAAGTTTACTCTCATCACATTTGGCTTAAGGAGGGAATAACATGCACACTCAATTTGGTATAAAAATCTATCTTACACTACAGGAAAGTAGGGGAGAAGGGAATAAGCAGGGTGTAGGGTGGATGATAGAAAGAAGGGCAGATTGGAAGAGTGGGTAATTAGAAGTAAACACTTTTGCGGAGGGACAAGGTCAAAAGAGAGAATAGAATAAATGGGGATCAGGATGAGATGGTGGGAAATATAGTTAGTTTTTCACAACATGAGTTTTATGGAAGTCTTTTGCACATATATAACCTATATTGAATTGCTTGCCCTCTCAATGGGGATGGGTGGGGAGAGAGGAAGGGACAGAAGTTGGAACTCAAGGTTTTTAAAATGAATGTCAAAAATTATTTTTACATGCAACTGGGAAATAATAAATACAAGTAATGCGGTATAGAAATATAGTTAGTCTTATACAACATGACTATTATGGAAGTCATTTGCAAAACTACACAGATAAGGCCTATATTGAATTGCTTGCCTTCCCAAAGGGAATGGGTGGGGAGGGAGGAATGGGAAGAAGTTGGAACTCAAAGTTTAGGAACAACCGTTGAGTATTGTTCTTGCTACTAGGAAATAAGAAATACAGGTGATGGGGAATAGAAAGTTATCTGGTCCTACAGGACAAAAGAGAAGATGGGGTAAGGGAAGGGAGGGATGATAGAAGAGAGGGCAGATTGGTGATGTGGGTAATTAGAATGCTTAGTGTATTGGGGAGGGGGGAGGGGACAAATAGGGAGAAAATTTGGAACCCAAAATTTTGTGAAAATGAATGTAAAAATTTAAATAAATAAATTTATTTAATTAAAAAAAGAAATCATAGATGAAGCTATGTGGACAAAAGAGTTAATTGTCACAGGTTTTGTGTTGTTTTTTTTTTAATGATAAAACAAGTAAGAGGAGAAGAGGGGGAAAAACATACAGCCCATAAATCCGAATCTATCTTGTGAGGTTTCAACAATCAAAATTTATATTCCTTTGGACAGAGAACCCACAGGTATGATTTCCTATGTGGACAGTGTTAAAGAAGGGAGAGGAGGGAAGGAAAAGTGGAAAGAAGCAAGCAAGGAAGGAAGAAGAGAAGGATAATTGACCAACTGGACCTGGCCAGTTGGGTCCCCTCTGGGTCAGTTGCTACTACTCACAGTTTGTTGTTTGTCCTTCATTCTCAAAAAAGACCAGTGACATCAGCAAGGGGGTGTCTTGACTTGCAAATGAATTGTAATTAAGTGAGGCAAGAATGATTATATCATAGGATATGATTAATTTTGTAACTTTTATCATATACTAGCAGACAGTTATCCAAAAATGTTCTACACATGTACAATTCCACTCCCAATAGATACGTCTAGAATAAGTTTATATTTAAAATACAAAGCAAAATGCTTCCTCCAAAACCCATCTGATTATATAGACAAACCAGATGAAATTTAGTAGGACAGTTCTAGAGTCTTATAAATAACTTAAAAAAAATGATCTTCACAACACAAGACTGGGTTATTTTGGCTAGGTGTCAGTACATTTTTTTTAAAAGGCTGCTTTAACGGAATAAGAGCTTAATATGAATGAACAGTTTGACATGGAAGTCAAAACCATAAATGCAGTCTTAGTCTCCATGAAAAGAGGGATTATGTCTTCAGTGAGGAAGATGTTGATCTCATTGTCTTCTCTGATCAGATCACATGTCCAATATTTTGCTCTGGCATAGGTGCCATACTTGAGAAATAACATTTTCAAGCATGACCCTATCCAGCAGAGCATAATAAAGGTTGGCAGGGGACTTTAATTACTCTTACATGAAGATGAGTTAAAGGAACTGGAGATCTTTTGCTAAATGAAGAGACAATTTGGAAAGGAAGTAATAGTTATCTTCAAATATTTGAAGCGTTGCCAAATGGAAGAAAGATTAGACTTATTATACATGGCTACATTACAGGACTAGAACCATTAAAATTACATGGAAACAGATGTGGGCTTGGAGAAAATTCCTGAACTATAGACCGACATAAAAGTGGAATTGGGCTGCCTCAGGACATATTGGGTTGCCTCATCAAACAGGTTTGAAGGTACTTGCAGGGTATTCTGTAGAGATGTTTCTTTGTGTATGAGTCGCAGTAAAATGACCTTTGAGGTCCCTCTCAATTGTGAAATACATGATTTAGTGATTAAGTAATTTAGGCAAGGAGAAGAGAAACAGATTTAGTCTATTAGTAATTTGAAGTAACTACTAATGTGGAGCTGAGGCTTCACTGTTCACCTTTCAAAGATGAACCTGATCAGCATCTATGAGTTGGATGCAAATAGCGTCTCTTTGGAGACTTCTCTCCTGGTTTCTTTCCCTATGTATGCATAGAAAACACAATAAGTGTTTTCCCCTTATGCCAACTCACTAGAGCCCTGGGTGGTTTGATTCACCAGCTGTAGTGCTGATTCCCAAACTTCTCAGCACAGGGATGGAGTCTGGAAGACCTTCTTGAGAGAGAAGGCAGGGGCCTGTAACAGTAACAGCAGCTGCTCCTGGGGCTAACAGTCCACAGACTAAATGTTTGAAAGTTACCTACTTGAACTTCCAGGATCCAAGATGTCAGAGAAAATTGTCAGTATTCTTACCTTCCCTTGTTGACCTAGAACACACCAGAAAATATTTCCCCAGGAAAAATTTGGGAATGGTGGAGCCAACAGTATAGCAGTCTTTTAGCTCAAGAGACTAGGGAGATTTATAGGTCTCTCTTGATGTGGCTGAAGGGTACCAATTCAGGACTGAAGGTGTCCCAGTAAGCCCCACATCAGCATACCAGCAGGAAATCCTGAGCGTGTGAGGGGGAAACAGTAAGCCAATATGCACAAACACTAGGAACACAGGTGTACACAGTCAGGGGAATTGAGCAGACAAGCCTGCCCATGCTCTAACACAGCCCTAGGGGAGGAGGAAGTATTCAGCAGCCAGACCACTCTTCACCCACACCTCATTCCTCAAGCTTCAGTGTAGCCCTGGGGAAAAGAAACTCAGATAGTCTTCACCTGCCCCTGGCCTAGGCACACACAAGCCAGCACAGCACCAGGTAAATTGCAGCATTATATAGCTTCTAGCTGACAGAACCAGGGGCCACAGCATACAAAGGTGTGGATCCCTACCTCACAGTACAAGAAACATGAGACAGAGTCCCCTGTGCCTGAGAAGCAAAGATCCACTTTAAAAGCCAGGAAAAAGGCAATCACCATGAGTAAGAAACAAATTAGAAAAGTAAAGGCTATAGAATATTATTATGGGGACAGGGAAAATCAAAATACAAATTCAGAAGAAGACAATATTGACATTATACCCATAACTGAAACCTTAAAACTGGATATGAACTGGTCTCAAGCCCAAAGAGAATTCTTGGAAGAAATCAAGAGGGATTTTAAAAGCCAAATTAGAAAGATAGAAGAACAATTGACAAATGATTTTAAAAATACAATCAGTTCCTTAAAAAGTAAAATTGGCCAAATGGATGAGGAGATACAAAGTCTAACTGGAGAAAATAACTCCATTAAAGGAATGATTTGACAAATGGAAAAGGGGGTAAAAAAGATAAATGAAGAAAACAATTCATTGAAACTTAGAATTGGGCAAGTAGAAGCTAAAGACTCTATGAGGCATTAAGAATCTGTCAAACAAATATAAAGAATGAAAAGACAGAAGAAAATATGAAGTGTCTCATTGGAAAAGCAACTGATCTGGAAAATAGATCCAGAGAGAAAACCTGAGAATTACTGGTCTCCCAGAAAGCCAAGATGAAAAAAAGGAGCTTGGACAGTATTATCCAGAAATCATCAAAGAAAACTGCTCTAAGATCCTAGATCTAGAAGGCAAAATTGTCATAGAAAAAAAAAATCCAGTGATCACCTCCTTTAAGAGATCTCAAATTGAAAATGCCAAGGAATACTGATGCCAAATTCCAGAATTATGAGGTCAAGGAGAAAATACTGCAAGCAGCCAGGAAGAAAACATTCAAATATCGATGAACTACAGTCAAGATCACACAGGGACCTTGCTACTTCTACATTAAAAGATCTGAGGGATTGGAATATGATATTCCATATGGCAATGGAGCTTGGACTACAACAAAGGATCAATTACCAAGCAAAATTGAGCATAATATTTCAGAAAAGGAGATATATATTTGATGAAATAAGCAATTTCCTGCCCTTCCTGATGAAAAGGACAGAGCTCAATAGAAAAGTTGATTTTCAAATACAAGACTCAAGAGAGGCATAAAAAAAGTAAACAGGGAAAATAAAAGAAAAAACAACTTTTTATTTAATATGGACAAACTACATTTCTATATGGGAGGACGATACTTATTAATCTTGAGAATTGGATATTTACTATGACATTTAAAAGGGATATATATAGACAGAGGAAGTACATATAAGTAAACTGATAAAAAAAACCTAATGAAGGGGTGGAAAGGGAGAAGAGGAAAGGAGGAGGAAGAATATGGTAAATTATATCACATGAAAAGTGACAGAAATAAATTATCATAGAGGGAAAGAAAGGAAGGAGATGAGCATTTTTTGATCTTTACTGTCATTGAATTTGGTTCAAGGAGGGAATATTGTACTCAGTTAAGTGTAAAAATCTAACTTGCCCTACAGGCAGTAGGAGAGGAAAGGGAAAAGAAAAGGGAGGGTTGATTAGAAGGGAGGGAAGAAGTACTAAGGGAAAAGGGAAAGAAAAGGAAGGGAGGCTAATACAAGAAAGGGAACATTCAGGGAGGCAGTGGTCAAAAGTAAAACTTTTGAGTAGTGGAAGGGAGAAGGGAGCAATAAAAGCACAAATGGGGGGTAGAATGGAGAGAAAAACACATATAGCAATCATAACTGTACATGTGAATGGGATGACTTCTCTGATAAAAGGAAGGCAGATAGTAGAATTAATTTAAAACATGCTTTTACAATATGTTTACAAGAAACACATTTGAAACAGGAGGATACATACAGGGTAATGGTAAAAGACTGGAGCAGAATATGTTGTGCTTCATCTGAACTAAAAAAAAGGAGTAGGAATAGTAGTCTCAGACAAAGCAAAAGCAAAAATAGATTTAATAAAAAGAGGCAAGAAAGGAAACTATATCCTGCTAAAAGGCACCATAGACAATGAAGTAACATCACTACCAAATACATATGCACCAAGTGGTATAGCATCCACATTCTTAGAGGACAAGTTAAGGGAGTTACAGGAAGAAATGTATAAATATGTATTTGAAAGAATACATGCTCACACATATACATATACATACACACGTGTATGTTTCCTTTATAATTTTATTTTCAGTTCTCAATATTCATTTACACAAAATTTTGAATTCCAAACTTTCTCCCCATCTCCCCCCTCCCCCCACCTCAGGACAGTCTGTATTCTGTTTACCCTTTCCTCCAATATGCCCTCCCTTCTATCATATCCCCCGCCGTTATCCCCTTCCCTTCTGTTTTCCTGTAAGGCAAGATAGATTTCTATTCCCTATTGCCTACATAGCTTATTTCCTAGTTGCATATAAAAGCAATTTTGAACAGTCATTTTTAAAGCTTTGAATTCCACATTCTCTCCCTTCCCCACTCCCCATTCATCCTCATTGAGAAGGCAAGCAATTCAATAAAGGTTATACATGTGTAGTCATGCAAAACATTTCCATAATAGTCATGTTGTGAAAAACTAAGATATTTCCCTATACCCTGCCTTGCCCTCCATTTATTCTATTATCTTCTTGTCTCTCTAGAAAAGGGTTTCTTTCTAATTACTCCTTCCCCTAATCTGCTGCCCCTTCTATTTTACCCCTTCTCCCACCTTCCTGTAGGGTAAGATAAAGTTCCATATGTAATTGTATGTATTTGTTATTTCTTCCTGAAACCAATGAACTGATGCTGAGTGAAGTGAGCAGAGCCAAGAGGACATTATACACAGTAACAACCACAGTACGCAATGACTGTTTTTGACAGGCTTAGCCCCTCACAGCAATGCAAATACCTAAAACAAAGGACTCAGGATACAAAATGCCATCAACACCCAGAGAAAGAACTATGGAATCAGAATGCAGAATGAAGTAGATTATTTTCTCCTTCATTATGTTTTCTTTTGTTTTGTTTTTCTCTTGGTTTCTCCCACTTGTTCTAGTTATTCTATGCAACATGGTTAATGTGAAAATGTATTTAATAGGAATGTATGTATAAAACCCATAAAAAATGTCATGCCATCTGGGGGAAGGAGGGGAAAGAAAGGAGGAGAAAATTTGGAACTTATGGAAGTGATTATTGAAAACTGAAAACAAATTAATAAATTTGGAAAAGAAAATATGTTCTATTTTTTCTTTTGAGTTTCACAAAAAAATCTATCTGGAAGGCACTATACATGTTATTCTGCCTATTTCACAGATAAGAAAATTAAGATTTAGAGATCTTATACTTATTCAGGAAGGGACCATAAAGGTCTCTTAGTTCAATTCACTTTATTGATAAAATGAAGTCCTCCAACATATGCAAATGGAAGAGCCTGGATTCAGAGTCAGGTCACATGTTTATCTTTGTCACCATACTAAATGACTTGCCCATTCTCATACAGATATTAATTGGCAGAGGCACATTTTTTGTCTTTCTATACTAAAGACAAAGTACAATACCTGGTACATAGCAGGCACTTAATAAATTTTTTTCTAGTCTGTTTTGTAGTATAGACTTTTTAAAACTACACTATTGTTTCATAACCACTGTTTCTGATCAGGATTCAATACAGTTGTGGTATTGCATATTTAAAATTGACTAAGGTCAATTATTTATGAACTTAACTGATACTCAAAGGGTATTATGAGAGTTTAGGTTGTTTATTGTTAATAATACATCAATAAAGCTTTGGTACTTTGACAATGAATGTTCAGTAGGATTTATAAAGTTTCCCAGCTAGTTCTTAATTTTATTGACTGTCCTGTTAATTTCATCCTTTGATTCATTACCAAAATATTCCTATATGTAGCATGTAACTTAAGGTGTTAAGTGTATGACTTAAGGTATTGAGAATTGAGGCACAAATAGACAAAAAGAAATGAGAAAGAAAAAACTAATTGGGAACTTGGCAATCGACTTCCAAGATTAAGTGTTGGAAGCTGGATATTATATGTTCTCTTCCTGACTTGTTTGTTTCTATACTTGAGAATCTGCTTTCTCAAGGGTTTGCCAGGGACATAGAGTCAGCTGCATTGTGACTCTCACAGTGTATTTCATAGTGACTGTTTTTGAGTTGATACAACATTTTACATAAAGTACGCAAAGATTTGTTTGCTATTTATGATTTTGTTCACTGAAAAATACTGCCCTTCCTTTTGTTCTTTCCTCAGTTACATGTAAAAAACATTTTTTTCTGATTAGATACCAATTTTACATTCATTTTGTAAAATTTTGAGTTCCAAATTGCTTCTCTTCCTCCCTTCATTCCCCCTAATTGAAAAGGCAAGCAATTTGATATAGGTTATATATGTGTAGTTATGCCAAACATATTTCCATATTAGTCACGTGAAAGAACAATAAAAACAACAAAAAAGAAAGTTTTTAAGTATGTTTTAAATATACTTTGATATGCATCCAAACAATTAATCCTTTCTCTGAAAGTGGAGAGTTTTCAGCTTGTATTGCTGACTATTACTAAGCCATTTGCAGTCAAACATCATGCAATATTGCTATTGCTGTCCACCATGTCCTTCTGGTTCAGCTCACTTCACTTTGAATCATTTCATATAAGTTGTGTCCAAATTTTTCTGAAAGACTCCTACTCATTTCTTATAATGCAGTAGCATTCCGTCACAATCATATACTGCAACTTGTTTAGCCAATCTCCAACTGATGGTATCCCATCAATTTTGAATTCTTTGTCACAACAACAACAAGAGGTTGCTATAAATATTTTTGTAAATATAGGTCCTTTGTTCTTTTTAAAAAATCACTTTAGGATAAAGAACTATTAAGGGTGAAATAGTGTGAACAGTTTTATAGTCCTTTGGGTATAGTTCCAAATTGCTGTCCAAATTGTTTGGATTGGGGCAGGTAGGTGGCACAGTGACTCCTGGAGTCAGGAGGACCTGAGTTCAGATCTGGCCTCAGACGATTGACACATTTACTAACTGTGTGAACTTGGGCAAGTCACTTAACCCCAACTGCCTTCCTTCCCCTCTGCAAAATGGTTGGAGCATTCACAACTTCACCAATAGTGCATCAATATCCCAATTTTCCCTTTTCCCCTCCAATATTTATCATTTTCTTTTTTCATCTTATTAACAAATTTGATAGATTTGAGGTGATATCTCAGAGTTGTTTTAATGTGGATTTCCCTAATCAATGGTAATTTAGATCATTTTAGATGAGTATGCTTTGATTTCTTCTGTAGACTACCTGTTCATATCATTTTGCCATTTCTTAATTGAGAACTGTCAAAATTTAGTTGTCCAGAGAAGTTCATCAACATTGTATGCCAATTTTATGACGGCATGTTTGCCTGGGTTCTGGATGGTGGACAACGCAGTCGTGCCTTCCCAGTAACCAATGAAGTGAAACAGGGCTGTGTACTTGCTCTCATGCTTTTTAGCATGAGGTTTGTAGTCATGTTTTCAAATGCTTTCAATGAGGATGAACACAGCATCAAGGTCAACTATCGTACTGATGGTAAGTTCTTCAATTTTAAAAGGCTATAAACCAAGACCAAAGTGGAAGATGTGTTGGTGCATGATTTTCTGTTTGCAGATGACTGTGCACTCAATAAAGCCTATGAATCTCAGATGCCACAAAGTATGGATCAATTCCATGCTGCTTGTGCTAATTTTGGCCTACTAATTAACACCAAGAGAATGGTTGCTCCATCAGCCACCACCACACCATCCATATGTGGAACCATAGGTTACAATAAATGGAGAAGGTCTGAATGCTGTGGATAAGTTCACTTACCTTAGTAGTGTACTTTCCAGGGATGTACACATTGACAATGAGGTTGATGCACATATTGCCAGAGATAGTTCAGTGTTTGGGAGGCCACGAAGAAAAGTTGGGGAAAGAAGAGTTATTATCAGACTGACTAATAAACTGAAGGTCTACAGAGCCATTGTGCTGACCTCATTGCTGCATGCCTGTGAAATATGGACACCAGGACAATGCCAGGAAACTAAATTGCTTCCACTTGAACTGTCTTAGGAAGATTCTGAAGATCACCTGGAAGGATAAGGCACCAGACACTACAGTTCTTGCTCAAATTAAGCTGCTAAGCATTCAAACTGTGATTAAGAGAGCAAAACGCCAATGGGATGGTCACATTGTTTGAATGCAAAATGCATGCTCACCAAAAAGATTATTTTTACGGAGAACTCACACGGGGCAGGAGATCACGTCATGGGCAGAGGAAATGATACAAGGACACTCTCAAGGTGTTTCTTAAGAACTTTGGATTTGATTGTGCTACATGAGAGACACTGGCACAGGATGGCTCAGTATGGTGTGCCAATGTCAGAAAACATGCTATACTCTATGAGCAAAACAGAATTTAAACAGCACAAAGTAAATGCAGGGTGCACAAATTTGGGATAACAACCCCAAATAGTCATATGGATTTTCTGTTCCCAATAAGTGGCAGAGCATTCCGAGCTCATATAGTCTGATCAGCCACAGTCATACACACTGAAACTTCACTTTATCATTGTGATGTCATTTTGGTCCTCTTTGAGAATGAAGGACAACTATCAATCAAAAAATTGGGAAATGACATATTCTTATAAATTTGACACAATTTTTATGTATTTGAGAAAGGATACTTTTAGCAGAGAAACTTGTTATAAAAAATTTCCTCATTTTCTGCTTTTCTTCTAATATTAGTTACATTGGTTTTGTTTGTGCATAATCTTTTCTTTAATGTAATCAAAATTACCCAATTTATATCCCGTAAAATTTTCTCTTTGTCTTGTGTGGTCATAAATTCTCTTATCCACAGATGTGACAGATAAACTATTCTATGCTTCCATAATTTGCTTGTGCTATCATCCTTTATGTTTAAGTCATGTAATCTACCCTGGTTGTCCACTTTTATTTATATGTGCATTCATTCTATTCACATTTACAGCTAAGATTATTAACTGTGTGTTTCCCTCCCTCTCACTTTCCCCCTTGTTTATCCTTATCTCTCTTCCTTTCACTCTGTCCCTCATCAAAAATGTTTTCCTTCTGAGCACTGCCTCCCCCAAACTGCTCTCCCTTCTATTAGCACACCCCTATCTTTCACTTACCCTCTTCCTCTCCTACTTCCCTGTAGGGAATATACACTCAGCTGAGTGTATATTCTTTTTTCTCTTTCAGTCAATTCTTATAAGAGTCAGTTTCAAGCATTGTTCACTCCCCTACTAACACCTCCCTGTCTTCCCCTCCACTCTAAAAGCTCTTTTGAACTTTTTTTATGTGGGGTAGTTTATTCTACCTCTCCCTTTCTAATTCCCCCAGTGTATCCATCTTTCTCTTCCCTTATTTTTTGGGGGTACCATTCAGTCATAGTTAACTCACACTCATGTACTCTTTTAATGTGGTCTTCTTCTAACTGTCCCAATAATGAGAAAGTTCTAACAAGTTACAAGTATCATCCTCCCATATAAGCATGTAAACAGTTAACCTTATTGAATCCCTTATGATTTCTGTCTTTTTTACCTTTTTATGCTTCTCTTGATTCTTGTATCTGAAAGTCAGATGTTATATTCAGCTCCTTTCCCCCCTCTAAATCAGGAATGCTTGAAAGTCCTCTATTTAGTTAAATATCCATTTTTCCCCAGAGATAATACTTAGTTTTGTTGGGTAGGTGATTCTGGGTTGTAATCCTAGCTCCTTTGTTTTCCATAATATCATATTCCAAGTCCTCTGGTCATTTAATATGATAGCTGCTAAGATTTTATGCTCTCCTGTTTGTAGCTCCACAATATTTGAATTCTTTCTTTCTGGTTACTTGTAAAATTTTCTCTTTGACCTGGCAGATCTGAAATTTGGATATAATATTCCTGGGAGTTTTCATTTAGGAATTTCTTTTTGAAAATGATCAACGGATTGTTTAAATTTGTATGTTACCTTCTGATTTTAGGATTTAAGGACAGTTTTCCTTCATACTTTCTCAAGAAGATAATCTCAAAGGTCATTCAATAAACCTTAAATTATCTTTACTGAATCTATTTTTTAGATCAGCTTTTTTCAATGACATTTTTATATTCTCTTCTATTTTTTTCATTCTTTTGATTTTGTTTTATTATTTCTTGGTGCCTCATGGAGTCAATACCTTCCATGTGCCATGTGTTTTTAAGGGATATTTTTCCTAGTTTTTAAGGAATATTTTAGTGAGTTTTTATTAAACTATTTTTCACATTTGCCTAATTCTACTTTTTAAGACATTTTTATCTTCATTGAATTTTTGTACATTTCCCCTCCAATTTGGCCACTTCTATTTTTTAAGTTCTCTTGAATGGATTTTTGTACCTCTTTTACCATTTAGTCTATTCTAATTTTTAAGGTTTTATTTTCTTTGGTATTTTTATGACTCATTACTGAACTATGGAATCTTTTTTTCATGATATTCTTGAATCATTGTCATTTTGATTTCCTGTATCTCTCTTGTTTAGTTTTTAAATTTCTTTTTGAGTTTTTCCAGGAATTCTGTGTGTGTGTGTGTGTGTGTGTGTGTGTGTGTGTGTGTGTGTGTGTGTATGTGTGTGTGTGTGTCTGAGACCAACTCATATCTTTCTTCAAGGCTTTAGATGGAGTTGCTTTAATTTTGTTTGTTTCTGAGTTTGTATTTTAATCTTTCTGTGATCAGATTATGTTTGTGTGTTCTTTGCTCATTATCCCAGCCTATTTTTTCACTCACCTTTATGTTAAAGTTGAGCATTGTTCCTGGGGTGAGGAGACACTGTCCCAAGTTCTATGGTTTTTGTTCTGCTATTTTCAAAGGTAATTCTGCAAACTTTTGGTTATTCAAAGAGGTATGATCTAAGGAGAGAGGTATGTGGTCACTGTTCTCCTGACCTCTTCTTGGATTTGTGAGAGACTGAAAGCACTCTTTTCTTCCCTGGAACTCTGTTCAGTTTTCCCACTCCTGCTAATATCCCTTCTCAGCTTGGCAATGTAACCCAGAACTGAGTATGGGCAATGTAGCAGAGTTCTGCCCCCAGTGTGAGCAAAGGGTCCCCTGAAATCTTCTTCTGCTCAGTTGTTTGACCTCTTTACCATCGGTGGACCGAGAGCTCCAGAAGCAACTGAGACTGTTTGAGTTGCACCCCAAGGTCTGCTCCTGGATTGCCAGGGCACATCCTGCATTGGCCAAAACTCCATGCTTATCTCAGTGTAATGAATCTTTCCTGCCAATCTTCCAAGCTGTCATTAGGTAGAAAATTGTTTCACCCCATCGTTGGTTCTGCTGCTTCAAAATTCATTTTCACTCATTGCAAACAAACTCATTGTTTGGAGGGGAACTTGGGACAGTTCAGACATTTCCTTGCCTTTACACAAGAATCTTGGCTCTATCTCTTTTTTCCTTTGTTAATGTAATTGTACTGACATAGTTTACTAGAAACTACTTCAAGAAAAATTGTAAATTTATTGATGAAAGGCTCTATTGTCTTTCTAAAAATAATCAATTTTGAGGATATTCCTTTGACAATGATTGAGTGATTTAGAAGTAAAGAAATCTCTTTAAGGAAATGAGGGATCATTTGTTTACTTTTCTTTTTACCTGTAAATTTATTGCTCTCTACCATTTTTCTTCATAACTCCAAATTCTCCATAAGTTCTTTTATCAATTCCAATAATTGTAGTTTAGAATTAATAAATAATATACTTTTAATAGATTGAACACTTGAAACTTTGGTTTTAGATCAGTGCAATGTTACATAAACATGAATTTCTGTATAAATTTTTGTGTTAGTCAATATTAATTCTACTTTATCCAATGAATCAGTTAAACTACAATTTCTCAAGCATGTCCCATGTTTTGTTTAGAATAATCTCGTGGCAGTATCACATCACTGGTGCTCTCTGGTTATCTTAGAAAGAATTTATCATCAAGGACCCAATTTCTTCCTCTATAAAATAAAGAAATTGGACTGGACAGCCTCTGAGAGGTCCCTTTAAGTTCTAAATATGTGATCCATGAAATTGCTTCATATCTCTGAACCCTCCCCCCACCAAAATGTCCCACATTTCTCTTGACAATAGGATTGATCAGCCTTTCTTAACTTTTATCTACAGTTATTAATAAACATGTGGCTTATTGGAAATATCAATATAGTGTGAAAACTGAAACTAAAGTGACTCTTTGATTTTAATGGAACTATTTAACCTAGTCCAATGGGATGCAAATGTTGTTTACATTTCTATAAATCTATAGAGGAGTTTCTGGAGATCTCCAACATCACTGGTATAGTACATGCTTTGTTGCTACTTATGTAAGAAAATTTATTAAATCGTTAAATAAACATGATCAGGGAGACCAAATGAAAGAGGCAGAAAAGGTCAGTGGCTGGTGCTCTAGGCACAATATTATCCCTGGAATCTGATAAGACCTGCTTTTATGTCTTAGTGTATGGCAGGGAATTTAGTTGAATTATATTCAGTGGAGAGTGAGAAAGGACTTTTATCTAACCTGGGACATGAGGGGGCAACTTGAAAAAGCAGCAGAATGTCTGAGCTGGAATTCAGGATATTTTGTTCAGTGTTTATCATAGGGGAAGAATTTTATTGCTCAACCAGTAGAAAATACATGAGTGATCTCCCTCTCTTGTCTTGGTAGGGGTAGAGTAGTTTGTTTTAAATAATTAAACAGTCATTTCTCTCACCTTGACATCATAGCAGGGTATGTTTTCACTCTCAGGAACTAGGAAAAATTGTTAGCATTTGTCAACTATGTATATTGTTTACATTTTACTCCCCTTCTATCTAATTCAGCCAAAGTTTGTTAACATAGTGAAACACTTGTGTAGTTTTGACACAGAACATTACAAATAAGAGTCATTATGAACACAAAGCTCAAATAAATCATATTTCTTAATAAATGACCAAAGAAACTATAAAATGTTTGCATTGTAGGGGATAAAGCCAGTGGATAACTAACAACCAGCATACTTTTGGGTTGTGACAATGTATTTAGAGGACCAGGCAACTGGCTGCACATTTATATGGTATCTTCACCCATTTCAACATCATTCATCTCTCATCTATCAATATTTCCTCCTTTTCACCTTGACTATACAGAAACTCAATTGTTTCACTGTACATGCCCAGGAATAGCACACTATGCTTAATCTAGGAGGTTTTCCCTGATCTAGGAAGAGTTACTTTGTGAAAATGATCAAATTTGTGGTAACAAATCTTCCTGACATCTCCCTTATAAAGGTTTTCTTTTATATTGAAAGCTCACATGCCTGGTAAAATAGGTATATTTTCCTCCAATTTCTCTTGCCAAATTTTCTAGACTCATGCTAATTATGCGTGAAATTGTTATGAATTCTTCAGGTAAGATATTATCATGTAAAAAATAATTAAATGCTATCTAATTAAAACATAATTCTCATATCATGTTTCTATGGATGTTCTTTAACATATATTACATGGTAAACACATATTTCAACAAAAAGTAATTTATCAGAAATTAAAAACCTACTTTAGATTTTAAATATTTAGTGTTTTTCATTAAACACACTTTATCCACCATAATGTACTCAATAGATGAGAATTTTAAAATGAATAATGCAAAAGTAAGTTTTAATTTATTTATAAAGTTTCCTTTTCCTTAAGATATGGAAAACATTCATAGTCATTTCTGCTTCTCTCATTTGCTGATCATTGCCTTTTGGAGTCTAAATGTTCTTCTTTCATTTTATAGGTCCCTCTGAAGCAATGCAATCAGTCAGTTCTTATGTCAAGGGTGACCATTGTCCTTTTTTTAAAAAAAAAATTATTTATTTAATTTTTAAATTAATTTTCATAAAATTTGGGTTCCAAAATTTTCTCTCCTTTTGTGCCCTACCCCCACCCCTGTACATTGAGCATTCTAATGTCTCCTATCACCAATCTGCCCTCTCTTCTCTCATCCCTCCCTTCTCTTGTCTCCATCTTCTCTTTTGTCCTATAGGGCCAGATAACTTTCTATTCCCCATTACCTGTATTTCTTGTTTCCCAGTAGCAAGAACAATACTCAACAGTTGTTCCTAAAACTTTGAGTTCCAACTTCTCCCCATCCCTCCCTACCCACCCATTTCCTTTGGGAAGGCAAGCAATTCAATATAGGCCATATCTGTGTAGTTTAGCAAATGACTTCCATAGTAGTTGTGTTGTGTAAGACCAACTATATTTCCCTCCATCCTATCCTGCCCCCCATTGTT
>CM053772.1:88131582-88152314 GCA_028658325.1 Potorous gilbertii | reverse complement strand
TAAGTCCCTTATGACTTCTCTTTGCTGTTTACTTTTTCATGCTTCTCATCATTCTTGTGTTTGAAAGTCAAATTTTTATTGTATTTCCACAATACTGGAATTGTTTCTTTCTAGCTGCTTGCAATATTTTCTCCTTGACCTGGGAACTCTGGAATCGGGCCACAATGTTCCTAGGAGTTTCTCCTCTTGGATCTCTTTGGCAGTGATTGGTGGATTCCTTGAATACTTATTTTGCCCTCTGGTTCTAGAATATCAGGGCAATTTTCCTTGATCATTCCATGAAAGATGATGTCTAGGCTCTTTTTTTTTATCATTGTTTTTGAGGTAGTCCCATAATTTTTAAATTTTCTCTCCTGGATCTATTTTCCAGGTCAGTTGTTTTTCCAATGAGATAGTTCACATTATGTTCCATTTTGTCATTCTTTTGGTTTTGTTTTGTGATTTCTTGGTTTCTCAGAAAGTCATTAGCATCCATCTGTTCCATTCTAATTTTGAGAGAATTATTTTCTTCAGTGAGTTTTTAAAACTTCTTTTCCATTTGGCTAATTCTGCTTTTGAAAGCATTCTTCTTCTCAATGGCTTTTTGAACCTCTTTTGCCAATTGACTTACCCTATTTTTCAAGGTGTTATTTTCTTCAGCATTTTTTTGGGTCTCCTTTATCAAGGTATTGACCTGTTTTTCATGCTTTTCTTGCATCTCTCTCCTTTCTCTTCCCAGTTTTTCCTCCACCTGTCTAACTTGATTTTCGAAATCCTTTTTGAGCTCTTCCATGGCCTGAGCCCATTGGATATCGATTTCAGATGTTTGGGATACAGAGGCCTTGACTCCTATGTCTTTCCCTGATGGTAAGCATTGTTCTTCCTCATCAGAGAGGAAAGGAGGAAACATCTGTTCCCCAAGAAAGTCACCTTCTATGGTCTTATTTTTTTTTCCCTTTTCTGGGCATTTTCCCAGCCAGTTACTTGACTTCTGAGATTCCTCTCCACTCCTGCCTAGATCTGCCCAGTTAGTGCTTGGGGTCTGAGATTCAAATTCTGCTCCCCAGCCTCAGGGTTTTCAGTGGTAGGGACCCAGCTGCTATTCAATGTGAGCTTAAGTTCTGGTGCTCAGTTGGGGCAGGGCCACCTCCCAGGCTCAGTTCTCTCAGGGGGTTTATGCAGAGACCTTCAGTAATGGACCTGAACTCCTTCCTGTTCTAGGAGCCTCTGGTTGCCCACTGCCTCTGCTGCTGCCTCCCGAGGGGGCCTGAGTTATGGAGACACCTTGTTCTCCTCTCGGCCAGTCCAGAAGGCTCTCTCACTAACCTGTGTGCCTGTGGGTTGAAGGACTTCGCAGTCAATGGAGATTCTGTCCCTGAATCCTGCTCAGATCTGCTCCTCTCAGTGCCATGCCGCCAGGCCTGGGCTAGGCTCTGCAACCTCCCCCTGTGTGATGGACCTTTGGGGTCAGTTTCTCAGGGCTCTCTGGAATGGAAATCTCCTCCACTCCATTGCTGCATGGCTTCCACTGCTCCAGAATTTGTTGGGAGTTCTTTTTACAGGACATTTATCTGCTGGGGGTTCGGAGCTAGCATATGTGAATCTTTCTACTCTGCCATCTTGGCTCCTCCCCCTAGAATTCTTAGAAGAGATAAAGCAAGAGATTTTTAAAGGAGTGTAAAATGTTGACAAATAAAAAGAGATCAATAGAATTGTGGAGGAAATAATTTTAGCCGAATGATGAAAGTGTAAGTCAGACAGCAGAGGTTTTAGAAGAGATGAGGAAAAGGAAAGGAAATAGAGGCATCTGTACATCCTCTACTCTACATATTAATGATTTTTCATGGAGTGTAGCCTGAAAGGGGAGCATTTACCAAACTTGTCATAGTTGCTTTGCTAATTATAAAAAAGATCAAAATAAGAACCATAAAAGTTGGTGTTTCAATCTCTAGGGAAATATAGTAGGAGAGATTTGGACAGGCAAAGCCTTCTTATGCTCCTCTGATTTCTATAGGTGTCACTCCCATACCTACTCTTTCAGAGTTACAAGATTACTTTTTTCTGCTTCCTTCTGCATGTTCTTCACTAAAATATCTCCTTAATATTTTGTGGTGGGAAATGTAAATACCAAATCAAAGCTCAATAGAAAATCAAGTACCAAAATAATCCAATTTTCACAAGCCTGAAGAAGCACAGTGATATTTCATAAATTTATTTTTCTCTTTTAGTATTTAAGGGATCTACAGCAGGAAAGGATCTTAGAGGCCATCTAGTAAGACCCTTTCATTTAATAGATGAGACTGCTGAGACTTCGGGTGTTTACATGACTTGCCAATAGTCACTTAAGTAACAGGCATCAAATATAGGAATGTAACCCAGGATCTTGGACTCTAAAGACTCTATTCTAAAACTTATTGGACTATTAATTAGGACTTAATTGGAAAGAAATTAATGGAAGTTACCTTTTAACTCTTCTAGGTTCAATTTTTTAGAATTTGATCAATTTTTATTATTTAACTTCCTCGAATTTTCTTTTTATAAAAAAATGTTTATTTTTAGTTTTCAACTTTCATTTCCACAAAATTTTGAGTTCCAAATTTTTCTCCCCATCTCTCCTCTCCCCCCACTCCAAATCACAGAGCATTCGATCATCCTTTCCCCCAATCTGCCCTCCATTCTATCACACCTCTCCCTTTCCTTATCCCCATATTCTCTCTTTTCTTGTAAGTCAAGATAAATTTCTATACCCCATTACCTGTATTTCTTACCCAGTTGCATGCAAGAACAATTCTCAACATTTGTTCCTAAAACTTTCAGATCCAACTTGTCTCCCTCCCTCCCTCCCCACCCATCCCCACTGAGAAGGCAAGCAATTCAATATAGGCTATATATGTGTAACTTTATAAAAGACTTCCATAATAGTCATGTTGTGTATGACTAACTATATTTACCTCAATTCTATCCTGCCCCCCATTAATTCTTTATTCCCTTTTTACCTTGTCCCCCCAAAAAGTGTTTATTTCTAATTATTCCCTCCTCCTATTTGCTCTCCTTTCAATCATCCCCCAACCTACTTTTCCCTCCTCTACTTTTCTGTCATGTAAAATAGATTTTCATACCAAATTGAATGTGCATGTTATTCCCTCCTTAAGCCAAATATGAAGGGAGTAAGCTTCCCTTTTTCACTCTCACCTCCCCTTTTTCCCCTCCATTGAAAAAACTTTTTTTGCTCCATTACATTTCTCCCTTTCTCCTTCCAATATATTCCTCTCTCACCCTATAATTCTATTTTTTAAATATCATCCCATCCTATTCAAATTACCATGTGCCCTCTGTCTCTGTCTCTCTCTCTCTCTCCATATGTGTGAGTGTGTGTGTGTGTGTGTGTGTGTTTGTGTGTAATCCTTCCAACTACCCCAATAATGAGAAAAGTTTCAAGAATTGCAAATATGGCCTTTCCATGTAGACATGTAAAGAGTTCAACTATAGTAAATCCCTTAGGATTTCTTTTTCCTGTTTACCTTTGCATACATCTCTTGACTCTTGTGTTTGAAAGTGAAATTTTCTATTCAACTCTGGTCTATTCATCCAGAATGCTTCAAAGTCCTCTATTTCACTGAATGACCACTTCCCCTCCTGAAATATCACACTCAGTTTTGCTGGGTAGGTGATTCTTGGTTTTAATCCTAGTTCCTTTGACTTCTGGAATATCATATTCCAAGCCCTTCCATATCTTAATGTAGAAGCTGCTAGATATTGTGTTATCCTGATTGTATTTACACAATGCTCAAATTCTTTCTTTCTAGTTCCTTGCAATATATTCTCCTTGACTTGGAAACGCCAGAGTTTGGCTATAATATATCTAGGAATTTTTCTTTTTGGATCTCTTTCAGGAAGTGATTGGTGGATTCTTTCAATATTTATTTTACACTCTGGTTCTAGAATATCAGGGCAGTTTTCCTTGATAATTTCATGAAAGATGATGTCTAAGTTCTTTATTTTGATCACGGGTTTCAGGTCGTCCCATAAGTTTTAAATTTTCTCTCCTTCGTCTCTTTTCCAGGTCAGTTGCTTTGTCAATGAGATATTTCACATTATCTGCTACTTTTTTATTCTTTTGGTTTTGTTTTGTAATTTATTGGTTTCTCATAAAGTCATTAGCTTCCATCTACTCCATTCTAATTTTTAAAGAACTATTTTTTTCATTGAGCTTTTGAATTTCTTCCTCACTTGGCAAAATACGGTTTTTAAAGTGTTCTCCTCATTGACTTTTCAGACCTCTTTTACCATTTAAGCTAGTCTATATTTAAGGGTTTTATTTTCTTCAGCATATTTTTGGGGTCTCGTTTGGCAAGCAATTGACTCATTGTTCATAATTTTCTTCCATCATTCTCATTTCTCTTCCCAATTTTTCCTCCACCTCTTTTACTTGATTTTCAAAATCCTTTTTGAGCTCTTCCATAGTCTGAGACAATTGCATACTTATTTTGCAGGTTTTGGATGTGGAAGCATTGACTTTTATGTCTTCCTCTATTGGGATGCATGGTTATTTCTCATCTGAAAGGACAGAAGAAAATACCTGTTCACCCAGAAAATAACTTTCTTTAGTCTTATATTTTTCCCCACTTGGGGCATTTTCCTAGTCAGTTACTTGACTACTTAATCCTTTGTCTAAAGGAGGCTATACTCTAGGGATTTGTAAATTCTCAGTTCTCTAAGGGAAAGGAGTTTACTCCTCTCCTGGCCTGCACTCTAGTCTGGGAGCTACTCCAAGCTTTTCTGCCCAGGGTCTGTGAATGGAATTCTCTATTCAGAGCCTCTACCAGCTCCTCCACATCAGTGTTCTTCCTCACCCCAGGACCACCACTCGGAGCTGAGATCCAGATCATTGACTCAATTCCCCCAGGGTTTTTAGTCAGAGGGCTCCTAAATGGACACTGCTGCTTCAGTGGCTGTGCTGGAAGGGCCAGACCACGTCCCCTTCTCGTCCAGGTGAAAGAGCTTTCTCACAGACCTTTTAAGCTCTCTTTGGTATTTGTGGGTTGAGCAATCTGGGAAGTGCAGCTGCTGCCAGGGATTCCAGACACCCTGAGGCCTGCTCCATTCCTTCCCCTGCTGAGCCATGGCCAAAGTTGAGCTGTACTCTGCTCTGCACTCACTCTGATAGACCTTTCCTGTCAGCCTTCCAGGCTGTGTTGGGTTGGAAATCTCTTTAACTCTGTCGTTTTGTGTCTTCTGCTCCTCTAGAATTTGCTCAGAGTCATTTTTGCAGGTATTTTATGGGCTGTGGGGGAGAACTTTTACAGATTCGTCCTTCTATTCTGCCATCTTGACTCTGTCACACACACACACACACACACACACACACACACACACACACACACACCTTCTTGAATTTTCCACATGTCAGTATTGAAGACAGCACTCTTTGAATCTTCCTCCATTGGTCATCTTTAGCAACTGAAATTGAAGCTTCTGTGACTCCTATAGTATCAAAATTTAAAGGCTCAAATATAAAAAGTAAGGAAACTAGTGAAATAAGTTATGGAACCAGAACTAGAAGTCCATTACTCTTTCCAGTATAGCAAACAGACTATTTATGATGTATAGTTTGTTCACTGGTGTTTTATAACCTATGGTCTCTTTAAATTGTTTTGTGGATAAGAAGCTCATATTAGAATGACAGACCATATGAATGAAAGAAGCATTTATTATTCCCTTCATATGTGCAGAGCACTGTGCTAAACATTAAATGATCAAATAGAAAAGGAACAGTTTCCACGCTCATAGAGTTTACACTTTAATGGAAGAGATGATGCATATGAACATCTCTTTGACCTTAAGGTGCAGTGACAAAGTAGATGTTAATGCGTCTTTTTTATTGCCATTTCCATTGCCAAAATTATATATTTCTGAATCATTCGATGGTGTAAAGGACTTTGGTAACAAGATTCTTTTCTGGATCCTTAATAGCTTTGACTCGAGTTGCTATGAGAGCAGTTTCCCAGCTGCTACCTAACAGGAGTTGCTTCTCAGAATGATGTCTAGGAGGGACTGATCTCAAGCAGGACAGATGGCTTTGGAGCCATACCCAGAACATCTCAGATATCTCCTTGTTTTTCACCAATTTGTATTCATTTTGGATGTCTTTGACATCTTCACCATCCCCTCAGTATTCAATGAGCCTTGACACTCATATCTTATCAATACCTTCTGCCCATCTGTTTGGAGGGTGGAGCATTCAACGAATTACTCCACCTCCAATTAAAAGGAGATACATCTCAGATATCTCATAATTTCTTACTTGGCTGTACTCATTTTTAACTGCTTCAAATTATCCACTATGTCCCTACACTGTAATACTTCTCTGTCCCCTATATCTTCCCTCTTCATCTTCCTGTGTTATCTTCTCCCATTAGATTGCAAGTTCCTTAAAGGCAGGAAGTCCCTTCGTTTGCATTTTTACCTTTACCTTAGCATAATCCATAGTGTAGGTATTTGATAAATGTTTATTTAATGACCCAGGTCTCTTTTGTCTATCTGCCTTTTGATGGTGGACATGAGGAAGGCAGGTCCCCATCCACAATAATTTTTCCTTTAATAATGTTCTTAAGGACTGAATTTCAAGTAGGTATGGTGGCCTGAAAATATGGTTACTCCCAGGGCTTAAAAAACCCAGTACAGTATACCCCCTTCTATCAGTCTCGGGGTTTATTTCCTTCAACTTGGCTGGCTTGCCTGGTTTGTATTATGTGGAGTAAAAATGGTGAAACTAATATTAGTAGAAGATCAAAAAACTGTATTGTTCTTGGCATGCTTAGCTTGTTTCTCCCTCTTTCTATCACCTTCTTCACCTTGCTCTTCTACTGGCACTTACCTGACAATTGGTGAAGATAGAGTAGCATTCTTTTACCAGCTCTGCTTTAACGCTTCTGTATCTGAGATGACCAATACAGGCTGCCTGCAATAAAAACAATGCAACACCCCAAAAATAGAACAAATGATATCAGTTAGCAAGTTAGACTTTTTGAATTGAGGCTGCAAGTTCATTAGCTCACTTGCTGCCTTATGTTTTCACTAGTCTGAAATGTGATGGTAAATCAAGAATCTAAAGTAAAAATCAATAAGAGAGACAAAATATCCAGGACATGCTTAATTTCAAATCTTGCCTCAAATATTTCCTAGCTGTGTGACCCTGGAAAAGTCACTTAACCTTTGTTGCTTTCAACTGTTCAATACCTAAACAGTAATAATAGGACTAATGTTGAGAGGATAAAATTAGATAACAAGCATAAAGTGCTTTGCAAACCTTAAAGTCCTATACAAAAGCAATACATTTATTGCTTTTGTTATTATTTAATAAGAAGAAAATAAAATGGTGTATGAGGTGCAAGGAGAAAGAAACAGTTCAGAAGGAGAAGAGAGAAAGGCACTTAGAGATAAGCAACAATAAGAGCAAAGTTAGATGAATGAGAGTTTTCCAGTGCCAAAGATCCATTCAATTTTCCAGATAATAAAGTGTGTAGAGGAAAGTAATAAACCTAGGAGGGTAGAGTGGTTACATACTAAGAAGAATCTTGAACACTAGACAGTAGAATCTGAACTTTATTCAGTAGGCAATAGGGAGCTAGGAAGGATTTTTGTGCAGAAAAGTGGACATGAACAGATTTATGAACAAGAATGATTATTCTGGCAGTGGTACTAGAATAGACCAGGTAGAGGAGAGAAGGATAATAACAACTTGTATTACTGTTGACGGTGGTGCCAGTAAGAATACAGAAGGTATTAGAGAGCTACTGCAGAGATGGAATTGAAAATTCCATGAAGCTAATTGAAGGAGAAAAAGCAATTAACATAATTCTCAAGATTATGCAAGGTAGCTAGCTGGTGCAATGGACAGAGTGCCTGACCTGGAGTCAGCAAGATTCATTTTCCTGAGTTCAAATCTGACTTCAGACACTTACCAGCTGTGTGACCCTGGGCAAGTCACTTAGCCCTATTTGCCTCAATTTTCTCATTGATAAAATGAGCTGGACAAAGAAATGGTAAATTACGCCAGTGTCTTTGCTAAGAAAATCCCGAAGCAAATGGAAAACTATGTAGATGACTGTGCTAGACAAAAATACTGAAATCAAAAAGAACAGAGGTAGGGAGAACGATATTGAGCTGAGGACAGTTTTGAGTGTGTTAAATTTGATGAGGGCACCTGTGGAAAAATACCCTAAAAGTAGCTGGAAATGCAGATCTACAATTCAGAAAAGAGATCGACTGGAAATGCAGATTTTAGAATCATCTCCAAGAGAAACAGTTAAATTGGGGAAGGAACAAGTGCTGTCAAGGAATGCTGCAGAAAGAAAAGAGAAGATAACCAAATACAGACACATGCAGCATGAACTTCACTTGATGCTGCTAATGACTCAAATGATCATCTTCTATTGCTCTTTCTTTTCTCTGTGAAAGTCTTAGAAAGATGCTTGCATTTATATCATTCATTTCTTCACGTTCTTTTCATTTGTTTTATTGTTTTCTTCTGTTATGTCCAACTTTTTTAGCATCACCTAGCTGCTCTAGCGGATTTCATTTTTTTTCTTTTTTATTTTTTTTAAAGTTTTTGACATTCACTTCCATTTGAATTTTCTCCCGCTTTTCTTCCTCCTCCCCTCCCTAAGACAGTATGAAATATGCTTTGTACATACATTCGTATTAAGCATATTTTCATATTAGTCATGTTATAAAGAAGAATTAGAATTAATGGGGGAAACCATGAGAAAGAAGAAAAGAGAGAGAGAGAGAGAGAGAGAGAGAGAGAGAGAGAGAGAGAGAGAGAGAGAGGAAGGGAGAGAGAGAGGGAGGGAGCAAATAGTATTCTTCGATCTTCATTCAGACTCGATATTTCTTTTCTGGATGTGGACAGCACTTTAGATTATGATTTTTTGGAGTTGTCTTATGTCCTTGCCTTGGTGAGAAGAGCTAAATCTATCAAAGTTAGTCACTGCACGATGTTGCTGTTACTATGTACAATATTTTCCTGGTTCTGGTCACTTCACTCACCATCAGTTCTTATAAGTCTTTCTTGGTTTTTCTGAAGTCTGCTTGCTCAGCATTTCTTATGGAATAATAGAATTCCTTTGCATTCATAAACCACAACTTGTTCAGCCATTCCCCAATTGATGATTATCCCCTCAATATCCAATGCTTGACCATCGTGAAAAGAGCAGCTATAAATATTTTTGTACATGTTGTTCCTTTTTAGGGAAAGATTTCTTGAAGGACATGGTTACATATATAGCCTCCAACCTAGAAGGGCTCCAACTGCATGTGGATGTTCTTAGGTGACCAACAAGCTGTTTTATGGAAACAGAGGCCAAATGGATCCTAGAACTATTTTGTATTTTGTTGTTAATGTTGTTGTTCAGTCCTTTTTCAGTCATGTCTTCAAATGGACATTATTCCTCCCAGGGCCCCTAGGTTGAGGATATCTGTTAGGTTACTGGGCAGGGTTGGATAACCTGCCTAGTAACAGGTTTTTGTTGGCCCCTGTCAAAATGTTACTCCCCTTTGGGTTGTGAAATATATGATGAATTGTTAATAGTTATTTCTTGTTTAGTCCATTTGCATGGTAACCACCTATGCCCCCCTAATGTTAGACCCCCATTGCCAGGTAACCACCTTCTGCTGAGCACCCCCCTTCCTGACAACTACTGCATGTTGAATGACAACCAGTCTTTCATTGGGTACCTCTCCTGGCACCTGTTTTCTGTTGGGGTCCTTTACGTAGCAGTTCCCTGACAACCCCCTCTCTTTTGGGGCTCTTGCCTAACAACAAGCCCTGCTCTTGCTCTGTCAGAACACTCTTTGTTGTGGAAACCACAAGGCTGTACCGAGTAGTGCCGAAATGCTTAAAATGCACTCACCCAGCTCAGTTCGGGGCTGTCTCCTCAGGGTCTCTACATGAGGTAGCCGCCAGCCTGGCTAATAAATGACACTCTTGAAATTCCCAATTAATTTTGCCTGTGATTTATTAACTCCATCCATTTCAGTCTGACTCTTTGTGATACCATTTGGAGTTTTCTTGGCAAAGATACTACAATGATTTGCCATTTCCTTCTCCATTTTAAAGATGACAAACCTGAGACAAATAAGTTAAGTGACTTGCCTAGGATCAAATGAGTAAGGGTCTAAGGACAGATTTGAACTCAGGGAGATGTTTTTTGACTCCAGATCCAGCGTTTTATCTTCCATACCATCTACTACCTAGTAGGCATTTATTTATATATTTAATAAACCATTTATAGACCTCCACAATATGGCTATAACATTCCATCTTTACTGCATATTTTATATTACTTCCTTCACACAACCTATGTTCCTATAAATTTGATACTACTAGAAGTTTCTCCAACTTAATATGCTAGCTCCTATACTCATAATTGTATTCAGGCTTTCATTTGAGTCGGGAATATACTTCCTCCACTTCCACTTCAACACAATTCCTACCTTCATTCAAGAGGAAGTTCAAGTATCACCTCTCATGAGAAGGCAATTCTGATTACCCAAGCTGTTAGTATTCTCTTTCTCCCAAACTTGTCCTCTATTTAACTCATCTGCGTATATATATTGTGGTCTCCTTTCTCCATAAGTAGAATAAGCAAAAGGACTGTTTCATTTTTGCTTTTCTACCCTAATGCAAGACTTCCATGTAGTGAGTGCTTATTAAATGTATATTCAATGGTACTAAATTGAATTAAAAAGAAAAAAAAAACAGACCGTTGCAGAAGACCCATGTTAAGGGGTTGGAAAAAGGATAAAGTACTGGTTCAAAAAAAGGGAAGGAATAGGTAGAAAGAGGTAAGAAACTAGGAGAGTGTGATCTCTCTAAAGTCAAGAGAGGGGGGAGACTACACAGTAGAAAGCAAATCATTAACAGATTTATAAAATATAGTTAGGTGGGGGAATTGTAGGAATTGAGTGAATCACACTGACTCCAATTTGTGACTCAATTTTGGAGTTAGCTCAATTCCCATTCTATTCACTTGTGGATCTAGTCCAATTTCTGTCTTGTGAGAAAGCTTTATTCAATTACAGGAATTGTGAGAGCGTCATTTGACCCTAGCCCTATGTGGTTAGAAAGTAACACCACCTCTATCTATTGCTTAGAGACCTTAACTAAGGACCTAAGTTATGCTGACCAGAAATCCAGTCAGATGCAAGAACTGATGCAAGTTTTTGCACAATTATCCATCTGAAGCGACCTATATGTCCTATCTGAAAACTTGTCCTATACCAGTTGCTGCTTCTTTGTTTGTTTGATTGAATATACACTTGTTGGGGAGTAGGTAAGGAGGAACATCTTTATGTCTAATTTCAGCAAATTTCACTTATTTCTCTCCCTTTCTCAAGTCAGAAAACCCCTAATCTTTCTTCCAATTAGAATTCAAATTGCCTATTTTGTATCTTGGTTTATATCCTATTAATTTTCTTCTAATGCATAAAATTTGTTCCAGTCCAGGGCCTAACCTGAGAAGGCATGGTACCTATTTGTGATGCAGTTGGCATGTGTTCCTTAATAACTTAATTTGTTCAGAAGCTCGAACCTTTGTTTCCTCCATTCATTCAGATTTTCCCTGGCACATAGGCCAAGGAGGACTGAAAAAAGGCTATTGAATTTGGTGATCATGAAGCCATTTGTGATTAGAAAAAGCAGTTTCTGAAGTGTGATGAAGGTAGGAGTCAAGTTACAAATCCAGGCATCAAAACCAGAAATTTTTTAAAAAAATATTTAACTATGAAGGGGAGGAGATAGAGTAGTACCTGCATGTTTTAGAACTATAAAATGAAGATTTGTATTTTGGAATGAAGTGACAATCGTATTTGAAAGTACTTCCTGTCAAAATGTAAACTTTTTGTGAGTAGGAATTTGTAGTCCAAGTGTCCAGCACAGAATTTAGCACAAAGTCATAATTTTTCCTCCAACTGGAAAGCAGATCACTTAATTTTGTATCCTGGTTTATATCCTATTAATTATTTCCTTTAAATTTGTAAAAATCTGTCTCTCCCTGTATTTGGTGTCCAATGCTAAAGCTGAGGAGCCTAGTACCAGTTTGTTATGTAATTGGCATGCATTGCTTAGTAAATCAATGCACTCAGAAGATCAAACCTTTGCTTCCTCCTCATTTTAGAACTTACCTTTCACAGTTTTTGGCAAGACAAGATAGATAAATTTTCAACCTTGGGAACAACAGTATTCTAGGGCAAATCAGTTAATCTTTCACCAAGTGACTGTTTTTGTGGAAGATTCCCTAATCCCAAAGGTCAGACTCCCCTCAATCTCAATATTCTTCTGATGTAAGGATAACTTCTACACCACTGGGGATGGTTTACTCCCATCCTGAAGATTATGCAAGAGTTAAGGTTTACCCACACCCTGCAGGTTGGGGAAGGGTAATCCTTTTGAAGATGGGCTATAGTAAAAATAAAGTACTGAAAGATTCTCTCTTGGATAAAATTTGTTTTGGCAAGAAACCAGGGCAGGAGTATCATATTGCACCACATAATTGTCACCACTGCATAATAGTTGTACCTTGTTTTTTCCAACCCCAAAATTGATTTATAACCTTTCATTGTATAATCGTCCCATGGTATGGTTCTGTTTATTATGCCACTTAAAAGGTTAACAATGCAGTAATACAGTCACCACTGGCATATGGACATTTATTTCTCATGCTTTTGGAACAAGCCTAGAATTCTTAGTACATGTGCATTGTCAGTATATTTTCAAAAGCCAACTTGTGTGGATTGCTTAGTGTCGCAGTGTTAATGGTACTGTCACTCAATCTAATGAAGAGTCATAGGGAGAAGGGGAGTGGGTGGGTAAGTGAAGCTGCCATAAGTCATGTAATATGATAAGACTTGCATCTTCCCAATTTTAACATATATTCAAGATTATTCTATGCATCTTAATCTTGTAATTTTAAGTAATACTGGAACAATGTTTTTAAAGCCTCACATCACACTTTTTGGCAAAAAAAAATTGGCAAAATCTGTGACGATTATGTGGTGAAATGTGGTATGAAATTAAATATGCACCTCCTTAAGGACCTTCTTATTAGTCTAGAACTTGCCATGTAGGAGTGGAGAGAGTGGCTAAAAGATAGAGTTCTCAAATTATACTAAAATACATAAAAATTCAAATGAGATCCAAAATTGACCTGAAGAAGGGGACTCTCATTTTTTATTTTTTTAGTAGTGACTCTCATACTTATTGATTCCAAATTTGCATCTCTTTCGAAATACACTAAACTGTTGAATTAGAAACTACTTGTAACCATCAAGTAACACACCCAGTTACCTTATTCCTTCTTTGAGAAAATTCCAATAAGAGTAAGGTATAAGCATTCCTTGCCACCTATTCCACATTGTCCTCCGCTGTGAAAAGTTCTTTCTTGCTTCTTTTATGTAAGATAATTTACTACATTCGTTTTCCCTTTCTCCCAGTGCATTCCTCTTTCTCATCCCTTAATTATATAGTTTTAGGTATTATCCCATCATATTTAATCCACACCCATGCCATTGTCTGTACAATTCTAATTGTCCTAGTAGTGAGAAAGTTCTCAAGAGTTTCAAATATCATCTTCCTGTGTAGAAATATAAACAGTTTAACCTCATTAAATTTCTAATGATTTCCCTTTCCTATTTACTTTTTTATGCTTATCCTGAATCTTGTGTTTGAAAGTCAAATTTTTACTCATCTTTGGTCGTTTCATCAGAAATGCTTGAAAGTCCTCTATTTCACTGAAAATCCATTTTTCCTCAGTTTTGCTGGATAAGTGATTCTCCATTGTAATCCTAGCTCCTTTGTCCTCTGGAATATCATATGCCAAGTCCTCTGATTCAAGAAAGGACTTTGAGAGATAAGGAGGCTAGCAAGTATGTGTTTGTCTTATTGTTTTGTCTCAGTTTTTGTTTCTTTGGAAAATGCAGGAAAATCTTTGTCTTGTGTCATGTTTACTGTTACTTTTAGATTCTGCTACCTTGGAAGATTTCTAAAGGGAAAATCCATCCAGTCAGATAGACTGCCTAAGAAAAAAAAGGTACAGTCAAAGAATTTAGAATGCTGTGGAAGATTAATGAAGTTTCATATTTGAATCAGTTCTCCCAAATGCTAAACTTTCTGTCACAACAACCTCCTACTTTAGATTTTCAGCAGAAGATTTAGCTGAAAGGGGTGGGGGAGGAACCCGTAAAATATTTTTTCTGTCATTTGGGCTCTGGACAGATTTCTGTTACAGAGATAAAGAAAGATAATGGAGGAAAAGAAAACTTTTTCCTGGTTTGTAGAAATGCTACAAAACATCTTGGTAGATTTTGCAGGTTTGGAGATAAAGGAGACTGGAGATTAATTATTAAGGAGTGTGAAGATAAATCATTTTAATATTTTAGGGGAGAACTTCTGGGACTTTGGGTAAATTCAGGAACTCACCCCCTTTTCTTTATCCTTTCTGATAAGGAAGGGACTTAACAGAAACTTAATATAACACTTAAAATATCTTAGTGAGTTTTGAGGTATCATTGTAGAATTTATTTTAAAGAAATATGAGAATATGATTCAGTGGAAGTTTCAGAGAAAATAGCACTATCACTCTTTCCCTGGAGATGAAAGATCTATTGTCTTTATTCAATTAAAGCAAGCAGTTGTACTGATTAGAGAAAGAGAAAATAATGAGCATGCAATTTGCAATTTAAAGTTACCTGGTACTTAATCCTTTCTCTAGGATGAAGAAAGAAAAGACTGTTTAAATAAGTAACTTAAAAATGAGTACAATTTAATAAGAAATGAAAAGGGTGATTTAGACTAAACAGGGGTACTTTGTCAAACCTCACCATTGCTTGGGCCCAGACTCTGTTGTGAGTAGTATGAGAAAGAGGGATGAGGAGGCAGGTGAGTGGATGGAGGGTGACTAGGGACTAGGAATATACTTTAGGAAGGTGGAAGTATAATTTTCAAGGCTTTGTATAACACAATTAATTGTTTAGGTAAATTAGAAGCAAAGTCATTAAAAAAAATTAGAAATAAGTCAAGCATTTGTAAGTTTTAGGAACCCAAAAGTGTGTCAATATTGCAATTAGTTGGGGTTGTGTAAATTTTTGTGCTAAATTTCAAAGAAGAAATTCCATGCAGTAAAAATTAATTATTTAGATTGTCATATGATTAGGTAATATATTACTCGACCCCTGAAAGACCATTGCAGAAGCCTATTCCTCAATCTTTAGAATCTCATGAGCTCTAAAGCAAGGGGGTGGGAATTTGAAGATACCACTTTAAATTTCTCCTTATCTTTCACTTGAAGTTAAAACTAAAACATATCCGAGAAAGAGAGGATATGGCTAGGTTATAAACACAAATGGAATTGATTTGGGTCTTTGGATGATTTTTGAAGGAAAATAAAAAAGTTTGTGAAAAGGTTAAACTGCTGCCTCAAACTTCTGAAAATGAACAATTTGATAATTTAGATAAAGACAAAGATGAACCTGAGACTGCGAAGGAGATGCTGCCATTTCCAAGGAAGGTATGATGGTAGCGAGACACCTAAGAACACAAGGTCTGAGGTGTTTTATCAGGAGGAAAATGAAGAGAATGAGGGATACCCCATGTCCACTAATTTGCCCAAAACAGAAATACAGGCTTTAATAAATTATGGGAATAGAGAAGATGAGAATGAAGACAAAGAGATTGAGGAGTTTGAAGAAGGACCTGTGGTTGTCCAGATGTCCCTACAGGCTAACAATGAGGAGACAGAAGAGAATGTACAAGACTAGGTTCTACAAAGTGAATTTGAGAAACCTATGTAAAAAGAAGGTATCTCATTCAAGTGGGAACTTCCTAATGGCCAAAACAGTTATAAAGGTGATCATGATGTCTATCCTGCAATGCCTTGCTACTGTGTGGGGTAGAGCAACCCTTACTCAAACTAAACTCAGAGGTTTCTCAAGGTAGAAGGCAAAAAAGAGTTTATTACAATCTCATGAAAAGGGACACTTCCTTCGAGACCATGGGTGATGTCAGCAAGGGAGTGCACCTGAGCAGAGAGGAGAACATTATATACTTCCTAACATAGAAACCCACTAGCCTCTCTTCCCATTGGCTGGGAATCCAGGCATACAGTCTAAGCACAGGAATCTATACCAGAGACAAAGAATGCAAAGAGCACAGAAAGGATCATTTCTCCCCAATGAGGGTTTTTGTTACCAAATATGGAACTTAAGGGAAGAGTACTGGTGTGGCATAAAGGCATGGTGAAGAGGAAGTGAAGGGGAAGAGGTACACCAGGTCATGTGAACAGAACTTTGGTGGTTCGCCTCCATCCTAAAGCATTATATTTGCCTAAGGGGGATACTTAATTATTTTGGACTTTGGCAGGAATGGTGGGTTTTGAGGGAATACATGCCTGAGGAGTCTTCACTTACTCTGATTTCACTCACTGCCTTAATATCTTGGATACTGAGCTGTCCTTAAGTAGCCCACCCTCTTCTGGGTTCTACACTGGATAGGGAAGGGTCCCCAGAAGAGATTAAACCTTCTCTGCTCATTGCTAAAGTGGAATTCTCCATGCCCAGAAGTACCTAAGTAAAATCTGCTCTAGAAACACCTGAGAGCTCTGTGGTTGTGAAGTGGACATTATTCCTCCCTGGGGCACCTAGATTGAGAGATATCTGTTAGGTTGCTGGGCAGGGTTGGATAACCTTGCCTAGCATCAGCATTCTCTTGGGCCCCTGTCAAAACGTTATTCCCCCTGGCTTGCGAAATATCTGTTGAGTTGCTAACTGCCATTTTCTGTTGGGTCCCCTTGCATGGCAACAATTTGGGCCCCCCTGACATAACTGTTCCTGTTATACCCACTTTGCCAGGCAACCCCCCTTCCTGACAACCTTTTTCTGTTGGGTACCCCCTTCCTGACAACCATTCTCTGATTGGGTCCCTTTCCTGGCAACTACTTTGTGTTGGACCCTCTTGCCTAGCAGCAAGTCCCCCACCCTGTCAGAACTATGTTTGTTGTAGAAACCGTAAGGCTGTACCGAGAAGCACTGAAATGCTTAAAATGCACACATCCACCTTAGTTTGGGACTGCCTCCTCTGAGTTTCTTCATGAGGCAGCCGCCAACCTGGCTAATAAAGACACTCTCAAAATTCCTAATTGACTCTTGCCTGTGAATTTCTCGGTCAGTCCATTTCAGCTGAAAGTCCCGACACCAAATTGCTGGTGCTGGTGAACAATTAAGAAGGAGGATCTGGTTATTTAAGTCAAAAGTCTGATGAAGAAGACTGTGAAAGTGGAAGGCTTGCCTCATAAACTGTATTTTTTCTGAGGCAGAGTTAATCAAGAAAATGGGAGCACAGCAACAGAGTAACCATTAATCTGAGGAAATAATAGTCATGACTCAACGAAGAATTAGTTAGATATCCTTGATCCTGAAAGAACCTGAAACTGTTGTAGCTTGAAGGATGTGAGAGATCTCCTGCTGTCTGCTTCCTTTGACCCTCCACCAGAACATGTCTTCCATGAATAAACTCACTTCTATCTACCTAAAAATGTAAATTAGTTTTTAGCCAGTATCTTTTAGAATAAGTAACACTTCTGCTCAGGCAGGTCACATGTCACAGAATGGATTCTCCCTAGATTTGAGGCTTGCTGCACTGTTCTCTTTTTTTTATTTTTTCATTGTGATTTATTTTGTAACTTTAAACTTAAAATGTAATTTTAAATAATGTGTGGACTTGTTTGTGAAACAAAAATGGAAATGGGCTAATTGCTAACTCTAGTCTCTAAATTTTAAATCATAGGAGGCTAATAGCCATGGAAAATTGAGATTTTGATTTTGTGGTTGTAAATCCAGATCTAATTTGATTGAAATTTGTCCTATAGCTAAATTAAAATGCTGTGAAAGGTGTTCTCCTATTAATTGTGACCTGGTCCTAGTTTGTTATACAATTAGCATGTGTTGCTTAATATTTTTACCCTAGAAACTTTACTGTGAAGGGGAGGAGACAGAGTAGTAGTTGGATATTTAAGAAGGATCAAGTGAAGGTTCATATTTTGGAATGAAGTGATTTTGACTTGATCGTATTTAAAAGTGTTTATTTTTTATTTTTTTCTATTTGACAAGCAGCAATATCATGTTTATTATTTAAATGTAAATACAGCTCTCAGATTATTTTGGTTTTTACTTTATATGCTTTAAGATACATTAAAAGAAATGTATAAACTGCAAATGTGTGAGAGAGAAAAAGCATGGTACCTAGCCAAATTTCCATACTTCAGCGATACTTCACTCACTCATTTAGTTGTTTTAAGAAATGCCATAATGACATGAGCTTGAAATACCTATAGACATTTTCATTGGTAATCATGAAGTGGCACTAGTGATATTGTGAACAGCAGAAAAACAGGCTACTAAGTGATCAGCTATGGAGACCTTGCTTTTTCTCACAGCAACACACCAAGTAGTGACTCTTAGGATCTTCTTAAAAGCACACCGGCAGGACAGCTGACAGTGTACCATTTGTCTATCAGAACTTCAATGTACTTCTTGATCATGCTAATGCTTGGGTGAAATCAAGCCCTTCACTGACTAATAACCTCTGAAATAAGAGCATTATGCCACAACGGTAAAGCAGCCTGGTGGTATATTTTCTTGTCTTCATCTACAGCACTTTGGGTCCACTTCATCTCCTGTGGCATGTCATTTTGCATTACTGTAGTAATTTTAAATTTTGTTCTTTTACTCTTACGGTTAATATTAATGAAAAAGGCAGAGTCTGCATTTCTCTTCCATTTCTGAACCATGGTTAATCATTTTCACATCAAGTAGTGATTTGACAGCTTTTGCCAATTCTTTTTTAATTCATCTGTGTGATGTCATGAAACTCTTTGAAACAGATGGTTTTGCTTTTGTTCAAATCAAATAGTACTGTTATTTGATAAGTCGTCATGATGGCCACAAAGGATTTGAACAAATAATTCATTTTAACTTCACCTGTAAAAAGATAATGTAACCATGTAAGCTTCTTCCCCTGAAATACTGACTGTAAAATAATTCAAACACCTGGACACTTGTTTCTAGTTCCTGAGGGATGGAAATGTAGGGAAAAATACTGAGACCATGTACCAGTTTGCAGGACATTTGAAAACTATTTCCCAGACTGACTACAGTGTCCTGACTTTTTAATAAAATTGTTGAATTTCTTGTTGAGATTAGCACTGATCTTCATGTCTGTATACATTTGAAGGAGTTTGCTTGTAAACTCATATCCACAGGCTTGCTTTAATTTATTGATCATGGTTTCTTCAGAATCCATAGACAAAGATATGTCATGGATTAAACATTTGGTTAACATTCTGGCATAAAACTTTTGAAGAACATCTTTGTCATCAATATATTTGAAAATAATAAGGAAAATGGTGAGCTTGTCTTCTACTTCATTTCAGCCATTACTGCTGCTAATTTTTTAACAAATTTTCACAGCACTTGACCAGCAGTTGAGGTGATTTGCAACTAGCATTGGGTTCTTCATAGTTTAATATTGATGTCAAAGCTTTATCTTTCAAGGAACTCATGAAGTGTTGATCACCATTCAAAACATTATTGATAAGTTGGTCAAATTTACTATGTGCTTCCAAAACTCATTCCATGAACTGAGTTGCTATATTTTCCTGAAAAAGTTGACTGGTTCTGCTAAGACCCTCATCATGACTATGGTTCTATCATTCTTGAATCATATGAGGTAAATCACTTGACACAGTATAAAGCATTTTTGCATTGTCACTTATTTCCTTTTATAGGATAATATTATGACATTTTGCATGTAGGAACCATAAATTGTGTGCCACATTTGCTGCTGACATTCATGAATCAATTTATGAACTTAGATGCAAATATTTTTTGTATCACATTTCTTCCCTTTTAATTTACCTAAGAATTTTCCATATATTGTGAATAGTTTGATTCTTGTAATAAATTTGAAACTTCTTGCTTGTAATAATTCCCTGCTTCAATCAAAAAAGATACCTCAAATATTTCTTGATATATTTTTGGTTTAATTTCTTGGAGGAACATGGAGGCTCTACCATCAATTCCTCCACACATATATCCACTGCTAGCTCTCCTATTTCCATAAGCTGTTCATTCAAATCTATACCATCGCAATCATACTGAAAGCCAACTTCTGTAAATTTAACCTTTTTTTTTAATAAATTTATTTAACATTTTACATTCATTTTCACAAGATTTTGGGTTCCAAAATTTTCTCCCCATTTGTCCCCTTCCCCCTCCCCGATACACTGGACATTCTAATTACCCATATCACCAATCTGCCCTCTCTTCTATCATCCCTCCCTTCCCTTACCCCATCTTCTCTTTTGTCCTGTAGGGCCAGATAACTTTCTATTCCCCATTACCTATATTTCTTATTTCCTAGTAGCAAGAACAATACTGAACAGTTGGTCCTAAAGCTTTAAGGTCCAGCTTCTCCCCATCCCTCCGTCCTCACCCATTCCCTTTGGGAAGGCAGGCAATTCAATATAGGCCATATCTGTGTAGTTTTGCAAATGACTTCCATAATAGTCATGTTATGTAAGACTAACAATATTTCCCTCCATCCTATCCTGCCCCCCATTGTTTCTATTCTCTCTTTTGATCCTGTCCCTCCCCGAATGTTGACTTCAAATTGCTCCCTCCTCCCATTGCCCTCCCTTCCA
>CM053772.1:88110678-88131082 GCA_028658325.1 Potorous gilbertii | reverse complement strand
CAAAAGCAGAATTAGTTAAGTGGAAAAAGAGGTGCAAAAGCTCACTGAAGAAAATAGTTCTCTCAAAATTAGAATGGAACAGATGGAGGCCAATGACTCTCTGAGAAACCAAGAAATCACAAAACAAAACCAAAAGAATGACAAGAATTACACTGGCATATTTAGTCACCAACAGCACTGTGAATATTGCCCTGGTGATGCAGACTCCACCATTCTTATGCTCCTATTCTGGGTACATTCTCTCCCACTTTCAACTACTTCTGTTTTCACCTTTCTTTTGTCTATTGTCTTCCTAAAAGAGATTGTGAGGTTTTTGAAGGAAGACGTTTTATTTATTTATTTCTACTGAACCTAGCTTAATTCTCAACACAAAGTAATGTTTTAATTAATATTTATCAATTTAAGTTTAACTTTATTAATTAATTTATTTGTAATATTCGACATTCACTTCCACAAGATGTTGAGTTCCAGATTTTTTTCTCCATTTCTGTCCCCTAGGACAGCATTCATTCTGATTACTCCTGCCCCAAATCTGACCTCCTTTCTGTCAATCCCCCTGTTTCTTCCACCCTTGATTTCTATTTTCCTCTAGGGCAGCATAGCCTTCTATACCCCACTTCTATATATTTTATTTCCCAGTTGCATGTAAAAGTAATTATTGCAATTGATTTATTTTTAGTTTCAACATTCATTTCCAAAAGACTGTGTTACAAATTATCACTCCATTTCTCCCTGCTTCCAGCTCCAAGAGGGCATGCATTCTGATTAATCCTTCCCCTAGTCTGCCCCCACCCCTCCCTTACCCCCTTTCCCCCTACTTTCTCATAGGGCAAGATAGATTTCTATACCCCATTGCCTGTGTATCTTATTTCCCAGTTGCATGTAAAAATAATTTTTAACATTCATTTTAAAAAATTTGTCTTCCAAATTCTCTCCCTTCTTCCCTCCCCACCAACCTACAATGACAAGACAAGCAGCTCTAAATAGGTAATACATCTGTAGTAATGCAAAATATTTCCATAATAGTCATGTTATGAAAGAGAAATTGTATTTCCCTCCATCCTGTCCCAATTTATTATGTTTTCTCCTTTCACCCTGGACCTTTTCAAAAGTGTTTGATTCTGATTATTCACTCCCCCAATCTGCCTTCCCCTCTATCACTACTTCCATTTTGTATGCCTTGCCCCCATACATTCTTGTATGGTAAGATAAATCTCTATACCCATTTGAGAGTTTATGTTATTCGCTCCTTGAGTAAAATCCAGTGAGAGTAAGGTTCACTCATTTCCTCTCACCTTCCCCCTATTTCTCTCCAATGTAAAAACCTTTTTCTTTCCTCTTTTATGTGAGATAATTTACCCCATTCCATCTCTTCATTTCTCCTTCTTCCAGTTTATTCCTCCTCAACCTTTAATTTGCTTTGTAAGGATATCATCCATTCATGTTCAATTCACCCTAGGCCCTCTGTCTATAAATCTGTGCGTATATATGTGTATGTGTGTGTGTAGATATAGATATATATATGTATATGTATCTATATATGCATATATGTATATGTGTATATATCTATATGTGTGTATGTATATTCCCTCTAACTACCCTAATACTGAGAAATGAAGTCTCATCAGTTACAAATATTATCTTTCCATGTATGAATGTAAAGAGTGGAACTTTAATAATTCCCTTATGATTTCTCTTTAGCTTTTCATGTTACTCTTGATTCCTGTATTTGAAAGTCAATTGTTCTATCTAGCTCTAGTCTTTTTATCAAGAATGCTTGGAAGTCCTCAATTTCATTTAATGCCCAATTTTTGCCATGAAAGATTATACTCAGTTTTGACAAGTAGATGATACTTCATTTTAATTCTAGCTATTTTGACTTCTGGAATATCTTATTCCAATCCTTCTTAGCCTTAATGTAGAAGCTGCTAAATCTTGCATTATCTTGAGCATGTTTGCACAGTACTAGAATTGTTTCTTTCTGGCTGCTTGCAATATTTTCTCCTTTACCTGGTAACTCTGCAATTTGATTATAATATTTCTAGTTTTCCTTTCAAGATCTCTTTAAGGAGATAATTGGTGGATTCTTTAAATTTCTCTTTTATCCACTGGTTCTAGAATACCAGGGCAGCTTTTCTCGATGATTTCTTGAAAGGTGACATCTAGGATCTTTTTTTTAATCCAAACTTTCAGGTAGTCCATTAATTTTTAAATTTTTTTTCTCCTGGATCTATTTTTCATGCCAGTTGTTTATCCAATGAGATGTTTCACATTTTGTTTTATTTTTTCATTCTTTTGGTTCTGTTTTGTAGTTTCTTAATTTCTCATGAGTCATTAGCTTCCATTTACTCTATGTTAATTTTTAAGGAATTATTTTCTTTAGTGAACTTTTGGACTTCCTTTTTCCATTTGGCCAATTCTGATTTTTAAAGCAATCTTCTCCTCATTGGCTTTTTGGACTTCTTTTGCCATTTGGGTTATTCTATTTTTAAGGTGTTATTTTATTCAGTATTTTTTGGAGTGTTTTTGTAAGCTACTGACTCATTTTCATGATTTTCTTGCATCACTCTCATTTCTCTTCTTCTACTTCTCTCATTTGATTTTCAAAATCCTTTTTGAGGTCTTCCATGGCCTGTGACAAATTCATGTTTTTCTTGGGGGCTTTTGGTGTAGGAGATTTGAGGGTTTTGTCTTCTTCTGGTTGTATCTTTTCATCTTCTTTGTCTCCAAAGTAAAATTCTATAGTCTCAGTTTTTTACGCTGTTGCTCATTTTCTTAGTCAAAATACTTGGCGTTTTAACTCTTTGTTAAGATATGACTCTGCTTTCAGTGTGAATGTGTACGTCAGGGGTTTTGTGCAGCTGTTTTCAGAGCTATTTCTAGGGACCTTTAACTTTTCAGTTCTTCCAAAGTGATATCATCAATTGGTTAGTGTTTTCTCCTTTCCCAGCCTGTGTTCTGCTCTGTGAGTGATCACAACCACCATTCTCTGCCTTGGAATTGTGAGAAGGATTCCTGCTCCACTGCAACCACAAGATCCTCCTTACTTCAGAACGGCTACCCAGGACTGTGACCCAAATCCAAGCAGGGCAAAGCAAGAAAATCCTACCTTTGTGTCAGCAAAGAGAACCCCGCAATACTCCTCTGATCAGCCCATCGATCCCCCACTGTCTGTGAGCAGCGAGCTCTGGAAGCAGCCATTGTTACCGCTACTTCTAGCACCTCCACTGCCCCAGTGCTGGGGCCAGACTGCACTCCTTTCTCACTCAGGTCCAAATAGAAATTTCCCACTGAACTTTCATGTTGTCTTTAGCATTTGTTGGTTGATAAGTCTGGAAACCACCACAGCTGCTAGTAATTCAGTCCACTGAGGCCTGTTCTAGCCTTATCTGTGCCATGCTGCCCATGCTGAACTGCACCCATCTACCAGCTCAGTGTCATAGACATTTTCTGTTGACAATCCAGGTTGTCTTGGACTGGAAATTTGTTTCACTGTCATTTTGTGGGTTCTGCAGTTCTAGAATTTATTGAGTCATTTTTACAGGGTGAGAACTCAATTAAGTCCCTTCTTTTACTCCTCCATCTTTGTTCCACCTGCAAAATAATTTTTAACATTCATTTTTAAAACGTTGAGTCCCAAATTCTCTCCTTTCCTTCCTCCTCATCTACCCTTATTGAGAAGGCAAGCAATTCAAAATTGGTTATACATGTGTAGCCATGCAAAACACTTCCAATAATAGTTATGTTGTGGAAGACTAAGTATATTTCCCTTCATCCTAGCACCCTGTCCCATTTATTCTACCCTCCCCCTTTGACCTGAGCCTCCTCCCCCTGATTAACCCCTCCCCCAATCTTCCCACCTTTCTATCATCACTCCTCTCTCATCCTTTTTCCCCCTGCCTTTTCACAAGATATAGTTTCCTTCCTTATCCCTTTTGATTAGATCTATTTCAACTTTTCTTTGTCTGACATTAGGATTGCTACCTCTGATTTTCTTATATCAACTGAGGCACAAAATATTCTGCTCCATCCTTTTACCTTTACCTTGTGTGTATCCTCCCCATTTCAAATGTGTTTCTTTTAAACAACATGTTGTTGGATTATGGTTTTTAATCCATTCTGCTGTCTCTCCACGTTTTATGGGAGAGTTCATTCAATTCACATTGACAGTCCTGATTACAATCTGTATCTTTCCCTCCATCCTTTTCCCCACTGTTTGTGCTTTTAGTTCTCCTGTCTCCCTTCCCCTCTTCAACAGAGTTTTCACTTTTCACCACCACCTCCAGCAGTCTTCCCTTTCTTATTTCCCCCCTCTATTTTACTCCCCTTTACTCTTGATATTTATTCCCCCCCTTTTAGCTTCCCCTCCTCTTTCTTTCCCTTTCTCTCCTACTGCCTACAGAGCTAATTAGATTTATATACTTAATTAAGTTTATTTATCACTCCTTGAACTAAATCAGATGAGAATATCTCTCAAACACTGCTCATCTCCCTCCCCTCTTTCCCTCTACTACAATATAATTTTGTACTTCTTTCTGTGATGTAATTTATCGTTTTCTGCTTCCTCCTTTCTTACATATTCTGTTACAATCCTTCTGACGCTTGAACCACATTTTTATCATCACATCATTTACTTTAAACCGGTTCCCTCTATCTATGTATATCCCGTTTGTACTTTATAATAGATATACAATTCTCAAGATTAACAAATATAATTTTCCCTTATAGAGATGTAAACAGTTTGCCCAAATTGAGTAACTCGTTTTTCTTTTCCCCAGTTGACCTTCCTATGCCTCTTTTGAGACCAGTGTTTGAAGATCGAATTTTCTATGGAGTTCTGGCCTTTTTGTCAGGATGGTCTGGAAATCTCTTATTTCATTGAATGTCCTTCTCCTTGCCTGAAATTTTATGCTGAACTTTGCTGGCTAAATTGATCCTTGGTTGTATTACTAGCTCCTTTGCCTTACGGAATATCAGATTCCAATTCCTTCAGTCTTTTCATGTAGAAGCTGCAAGGTTCAATAAAATCCTGACTGTAGCTCCTCGATGTTTAAATCGTTTTTTTCTAGCTGCCTGTACTTCACTTCATAGTTGTGGAATTTGGCAACAATATATCTTGGTGTTTTTAGTTTGGGATCCCTTTTGGGAGGTGAATGGTGGATTCTTTCAATAACTATTTTGCCCTCTGGATCTAGCACTTCTGGGTAGTTTTCCTTGATGATTTCTTGGATTATATTGTCCAGACTCTTTTTTTCATCATGGCTTTCTGGTAGGCCAATAATTTTTTTTTTTTGTTTTTCATTTTTAACACAGTTTATATCACATAAAACAATTCCAACTTTTGCTCAGCTGATACTTCTTTTAAAGCATTTGCAATATAGACCACTAATGAATTTTTTTTTAACATTAACCAACTGAGACACAAATAATAATTTTATGTGCTAACTTCACAAGGTCTTGACCAAATTATCTCCCCACTCTTACTAAAAATTAAAGGACCCTAATTTATTGTTATTGGTCTAAAGTCCTACGCTTAATAATTTATTTTTAGACTTAACCTCGGATGTTCCCCTATATCTATAATTTAATAGATCTTGTATTAAGCTTACAAAAATTTTGACTGTAGGAAATTGCCACTCAGAGTAGGGACATTGCAGGGAAACAATATCTCCCCAACTTCATGTCAATTCCAGGCAGGATTAGACTGTCAACTTGCATTCAGACATACTTAAAGTCTGCCAGATGTCAGTGGGGAAATTGAGTCAGGAGAATCCTACCTCAGCTCAGGCTTCCCATCCTTCCCATGAGATCACCTGTTAAGTTCCCAAAAGACCTCATGCCTGCATGAGATCTTTCTTTGGGTCGCGAGCAAATGAGGCAGGAGCAAAGATGGTATGTATTCTGTTTATCCTCAGCTAGCTCAGCGAATATGTAGGCATTCTACTTCCATTCATGCAAGAAGTTGGTAAACACTGTGTGCTGAGCTTACGTGTTTGGCTGTTTAAGATAATTTTGCTTAAGATAATTGTGACGGTTGGTTATTGCATAAGGGTAGTCCATCACATAAGTCATGCAAGGACATGTTGTCTCAAGAGATTTCTCCCGAGGGCATCATGACCCTGATAACCTGAGAGTTTCAAACCCCTTATAATCACCTTTTGCAGTTCATAGCAGCATCTCACATGCTTACTAACATCATAGATTGGAGGCTCAGACCATATTCCTTGCTATCCGTACCTGGAGTTGGATTCAGAAAAAGTCAGTTATAGAATTTTAAAATAGCAAGTTCTAATAAAGGGGTTTCAGATATGACTATAATTTCACATTGGCAAAGGAACATCTTTTGAGGAAAGTCTTAAGGGGCTTACATGCCTTTCTATACATGTTCTAGTTCCTGATTAAATAAAAATCATAAAATCAAACTTGCCATTAAAACCTTAACTTTTTCATCAACACCAAATTTTATGCAGGGTTATCTGCCTCTAAGAAACTTACCCTAAAATTCTTTTCCCCAAACTAAAGATGTCTCTGATTTAGTCTATGTAATTAATTAAGTCAATTGCTTTAATACTAATTGCTTTTACATCACTTTGTAACATGTCCAATTTTTTTCCCCATCTCTCCCTTCCCTCCACTCAATAATACCTTGTATTTTGATTATCCCTTCCCTCAATGTATCCTCCCTTCTATCACACCCCACCCTTCCCTTATCCCCATCTTCTCTCTTTTCTTGTAAGGCAAGATAAATTTCTATACTCCATTACCTATGTTGCTTATTTCCTGGTTATATGCAAGAATAATTCTCAACATTTTTTTCTAGTACTTTGAATTCCAACTTCTCTCCCTCCCTACCCATCCCCACTGAGAAGGCAAGCAATTCAATACAGACTAAATATACATAGCTTTGCAAAATACTTCTATAATAATCCTGTTGTGTAACACTAACTACCTTGCCCTCTATCCTACTCTATCCTCCCTTATTATTTTATTCCCTCATTTGACCTTATCCCTTTTCAAAAGTGTTTACTTCTAGTTACTTCCTTCTCTCATTTGCCCTCCCTTCTATCATTCTCCTCACCCCACTTGTCACCTACTCCCCTACTTTCCTGTAGTGTAAGATAGATTTTCATGCCAAATTTAGTGAGCATGTTATTCCCTCCTTAAGCTATATGTGGAGAGAGTAGCATCACTTTCTCCCTCTCCCCTTCTTACTTTTGTCCTCCATTGAACAAGATTTTTCTTATTTCTTTTTTGAGTTATACTCTACTCCATTCCATTTCTCCCTTTCTCCTCCCAGTATTTTCCTCCTTCACCCTTTCATTTGCATTTTATTTTACTTTTTGTAAATATCATCTCTTCTGATTCAACATAGCCTGTACTCTCTGTCCATATCTGTGTGTATATGTATGTACAATCCCTCCACCTACCTAAATACTGAGAAAAATCTCAAGAGTTAAAAATATTTTCTTTCCATGTAGAAAGGTAAACGTTAAGCTTTAGAAAGTCTTTTATGATTTCTCTTTCCTCTTTACCTTTTAATGCTTTTTTTGATTTTCGTGTTTGAAAGTCGAATTTTCCCTTTAGTTCTGGTCTTTTCATCATGAGTGCTTGAAAGTCCGCTATATCAATGAATGATCGTTTATTCTTTTGAAGTATTGTACTCAGTTTTGCTTGGTGGGTGATTCCTGGTTTTAATCCCAGTTCCTTTGACTTCTGGAATATTCTGTTCCAATAGCTTCGATCCCTTAATGTAGAAGCTGGCAGATTCTCTGTTATCCTGATTGTATTTCCACAAACTCTCATTGTTTCTTTCTAGTTGCTTGCAATATTTTCTCCTGGACGTGGAAACTGAAATTTGGCCACAACGTTCCTAAGAGTTTCTCCCTTCGGGTCTCTTTCAGAGGTGATCACTGGATTATTTCAATATTTATTTTGCCTTCTGGTTCTAGAATATCAGTACAGTTTTCCTTGATAATTTCATAAAAGATAATGTCTAGGCCCTTTTTTGATCATGGCTTTTTGGTAGTCTCATAATTTTTAAATTGTCTCTCCTGGATCTATTTTCCAGGTTAGTTGTTTTTCCAATGAGATATTTCACATTATCTTCTATTTTTTCAAACTTTTGGTTTTGTTTTTTAACTGCTTGGTAAAAGCATTCATTTCCCTGAATTCAATTTTCTCTTTCTGAGATATTTTGTTCAGTGAGTTTTTGAACCTTGTCCATTTGGCTAGATCTGCTTTTTAAAGCCACCTTCTCTTCATTGACTTTTTAGATCTCTCTTTCCAGTTGAGTTAGCCTCTTTTTAAAGGTGTTATTTTACTCAGTATTTTTTTGGTTCTCCTTTAGTAAGCTGTTGACTCGTTTTTCTCGCTCTTCTATTGCTGATCCCAATTTAAGTTCCCTTTGAAGGCCCTGGAGGCAGGGGCCTTGACTTTCTCTGACTGTATGCCTTCCTCATCTGAAAGGATGGAAGGAGATACCTGTACACTAAGAAAGTAACATTTTGTGGTCTTATTCTTTTCCTCTTTTGGGGGAATTTTCCTAGCCAGTTACTTGTCTTCTGAATCCTTTGTCAAGTGGATGGTCCCATTGTCCGTCCTCTCCCCAGTGTCATGTTCAAGATTGAGTTTCGTGTCAGCTGCACGATTTCCAAGGACTTTGGGTGGGGGTGGGGCCGTCACTCAGTGCTCAGGTTTAGATCAACTGCTGCATACTGCCAGAGTTTTTAAGCTGAGCTGCTTGGACAATGGACCAAGGTTCCTTCCCAGCCACTGTAGCTGCCTGCAGTCTGCTGCTGCTGCTTCAGAGGCCTCTGCCATCACCTGGCGCTACTGCTGGAGGAACCCTCTTCCTTCTCACCCAGCTGGGAAAGCCCTCTCCCATTGACCTTTGGAGCTTTCTTTGTCACTTGTGGGTTGAGGAATCTGGGATCTTCCCTGCTGGGAATTCTGACCCAGAAGTCTGTTCAGGTCCTGTTCCCCACAGTGTCCCAGTGCCACGTGATCAGGGCTGGGCTCCACTTCCTCAGCTTCTCATGAGATAGACCTTTCCTGTCTGTCCTCCAGGTTACCTTTGGCTGGTAACCTGTTTTCGCTCTGTTGTTCTATGGCTTCTGCTGCTCTAGAATTTGTTAAGAGTCATTTTGTACAGGTATTTTGTGGGCGGTGGGGTAAGCACTAGAAATATATGCATCTTTCTACTCCATCATCTTGGTTCCACCCCCCAGGACAATAATTCTTAAATTTTCTCTCCTGGATCTATTTTTCAGGTCATTTGGTTTTCTAATTAGATATTTTACATTTTCTTCTATCTTTTGATTCTTTAGATTTTGTTTGACTGATTCTTGATGTCTGATAGAGTCATTAGTTTCTACTTGTCCAATTCTAATTTTCTTCAAATCGTTTTCTTCAGACAACTTTTGCATCTCCTTTTCCATCTTCCCAATTATTCCTTTTAAGGAATTATTTTGTCCAGTAAGTTTTTGTACTTTCTTTTCCATATGTTCAATTTTCCTTTTTATAAAACTGTTGTCTTCAGTGAATTCTTTTTTTCATACTTTGAAAATCATTGGTCATTTTTTCTTCTATTTCCATCTTCAGATGTTGCAGCAGCGCTCTCTGTGCATGTGAGCAGTTCATAGTCCCTTCTGAAGTTTCAGATGGGGAATACAGTCTCAATACTGACCTCTTTGGTAATCGTATTTTGGTCCTTGTCCCCATAGAAAGATTCTATGGTCTTTTACTGCTTGCTCTGCTTCTTCTTGCTCATCATGGTGAGGCTTTGTGTGTTGTGGCCTCTGGTTCTTTTAGTTGGAAGCTGGAGGACCTGTTGTTGAGATGCTGGTGTGGGAAAACTAAGGGCAGGTGGCTTTGTTTTTGCCTTTTGTTTTGTATTTCCTAGTTTAACCCTAGGGCTAGCTTGTTAAGTATGGTGAAGGGCTGGTCTGGTCACAGGAAATCTCAGCTGAGCTGGAGCCAAGGCAAGCTCAGCTCATGCCTGGGTTCTAGTGCGAGTTTCTAACCCCTCTGGGGCTCCTCTACTTCCAGTTATCCTCCACCACTGTAAGAGAAATCTCCCTTAGCTATTTTCCCAGCCTCAGGTACTAAGAGACTGTTTAGCCCCTTTAGCTGTTTCCATTGATCCACGATTTTTCTGGAGAAATATTTTATGGTTCTTTTGAGGCCAATAAGGGTAGGGGGAGAGAGCATTTATTGATCACTCCAGCATTTTGGTTCCCAGAAGATCAAGTAGGTGACTAACAGACATTTAATCCTTGGGTTGAAAGTCTTGGGAGTGGCTGTAGCTGCTACCTAGGGCTCAGGGGCTGTCACACACTTGGCTCTGGTGGTCTCCTGCTCTGGGCTGCCACTCTGCCCTTCTCCCCTGGTACTGCTGCCTGAGGCCACCCTGGGGGTTTCCTGCTTGGCCACACTGTTGCAGGACATGCTTGCTGTGTGCTGTGGGCTCACCCCCAAGGAACAGATACTTCCTGTCAATCTTCCAGTCTGTCCTGGTCTGTGAATCTGCCACAGTCTGTCTCCTCTTGGATTCCGCACCTCCAAAATTTGGCTAGATTCTCTGAAGGAGTTTATCTAGTTTCTCCAGTCAACAGTGATACACAGTATATTTTTCTGTGAATATTGATAGCTTCAATTTTTTCATATTAAAATTTCTGGTTTATATCCTTTGACCTTTTATCAATAGTGTATTGTTTTTATTTTTATGAATTTGGCTGCTACTTTATATACTTGAGAAATGAACACAAGAATCAAGAGAAGCATGAAAATGTAAATAGGAAAGAGAAATCATAAGGGACATACTAAAGTTGAACTGTTTACATTCCCACATGGAAAGATAATATTTGTAACTCTTTAAACTTTTCTCAGTATCTGGGTGGTTGGAGGGAGTTTACACACACACACACACACACACACACACACATGCACATGCATACACACATATATATGTGTGTGTGTGTGTGTGTGTGTGTATATACACACACACATACACGGAGAAGGCACAGGGTAAGTTGAGAGGAAGGGATGATATCTAAATATACATATATATATACATATACATAAATACAACTAAGGGATGAGAAAGGAATATATATTGGGAGGAGAAAGGGAGAAATGTAATGGGGCAAATTATCTCTCATAAAAGAGACAAGAAAAATCTTTATCAATGGAGGGGGAAGGGATGAGGTGAGAGGGGAGAAAATGAAGCTTACTCTCATTACGTTTCGCTTAATGAGGTAATAACATGCACACTCAATTTGGTATGAAAATCTATCTTACACTACAGGAAAGTAGAGGAGAAAGGGATAAGAGGGGTGGGGGTGATGATAGAAGGGAGGGCAAATGGAAGGAGGGAGCAATTAAAAGTAAACACTTTTGGGAAGGGACAAAGTCAGAAGAGAGAATAGAGAAATGAGACTTTTATGATATGAACTTACCATAAATTTCCTCCCTCTCACCAGTTTCCTGATTTCCTTCAAACTTTGCTGAATTGGTTCATTTGTGCAAAAGCTATAAATTTCATGTAGCCTAAGTCATCCATTTTATTTTCTGGGATTCTCTTTATCTCTAGTTTGGTCTTACAACCTTATCTTAACCATATATCTGGAAATTATTTTTCTATGCTTCTTTAATTTTTTATAATACCACCCTTTTGTCCTAAATTATTCATTCTTCTCTATCTGGCTATATAGTGTGAAATGTTTGTATATGTCCAATTTCCGCCAAACTGCTTTGCAGTTTTCCTAGTTTTCTTTTTTTATAGTACATTCTTGCTCCCAAAGTTTGGCTCTTTTGGTTTATCAAATGTTGGATTACTATGGTCATTTACTTATTTATTTAATCTATTTCTTTGATCAGCCACTGTATCTATTGTACAGTACAAGAATGTTTTATGATAATTGTTTTGCAGTATAAGTTTGAAAGTTGTTACCATTATGCTTTCTTCATTTTTACCCCAATTATTCAGTTATTCATTGGATTCAATCCAATGAGAATAAGGCAAAGCATGACTGAAGCTGACCTGAATATAGTGCTCCATATAATCCATTCACCAACCAGAACATTGAGGCATCAGGGCAGATGTTTTGTAGCTTCAAAGGGATAAGTCCTATAAAGCATGATCTCAGGACCTAATTCCAAAACACCTGGCACCACCATTCCCATTCCTCAAAAGTGAAACAATTGAATTTGATTTACTGGGATCTGGAATGCTTGGAGGGACATGATTTTATACATCAAGGAATTAGGGCAGTAGTGGCCTTAAGCATGCTTGACAGTAATGGAAGAAATCTAGGAGACAAGAAGAACCTCATTCCAGCAGAGCAGTATGATTCTGGGTTTCCAGTGTCCTGTGATACTTCTTGTCCATTTTACCTCTCTGTATCATCTCTTGCTTTATGAATTGTCTTATATGTCACCTATCCCGCCAAGTTACCTTTAGTCTAGGACAGAGAACATCTGTGGGACATGGCAAGGACAATATGGTGTCAAGTCAGTGAAGTCTCTTTCCTTGGCAGAACTTTTCAAACCTCTCTTCTTTCCTTAGGACATGTAAGGTATCAGAGTTTAGGACACCTGATATGCCAACCTTACCCAGACAGAATTATCCTTGAATTGTTGTAGTCTGGATCACAACAAAGATTCTTTCTTTCTTTTCTTTTTTGTTATTGAACTGATGATAACTGGGACCTTTTGATCATTCTTTTGAGGATATTACAGGGGATCTGTAGGCTTCTGTTTTCACTTCATTGTTCCTAGTGCTGGAGCTATTGTTTTTAGTTTTATAATTTGGCATTGCAAATACTTTTTCCCCACAATTGGTTTTATTTGTATAAACTTTTTTTCTTTCTTGTTTAGTCCCTGGGAAATCTTAGGAACTGCTTACCTAAAGGAATTTGAGCAGCCTGAAAATGCAAAGGGTTCAACTCAATAAGCATTTATTAAGAGATTGAGTGGACATTTTGCTAATGTCTAGAGGAACAAAGATAAAAATGAAATGTTCTCTGATCTCAAGGAATGTTGTTGTTTCTTTTACTGATGGGGGCATATAGTCAGTGGGTAAAGGAATGAAGTGATAGATTTCCTTTGTTCAGATAGAGCTTCAAGTGTAGAGGCAGTATTCTTTATTCAAACATGGAGAAAAGAACAGGATGTAAGTAGAGAAGGATATGTAGGGTGAGGCAAGAAGCATGGGTGCAGTTAGGTAAGATAAGACAAAAGTCAGTTATTCACAAAGCGTTTATTAAGTACCTGCTCTGTGCCAGGAATTGTGCAAGATGCTAGAATAACAAAGTAAATATGAAACACTCCTGCTCTGATCATATCAGAGGAGACTATATGTGTATATGAAGAGCATACTTTGGTTTCACTCTCTCAAAATACAGGTTAGATTTCTAAAAGGAGCCAGTTACTTCTCCCCTCAGGCTTTCAAGAATAACCTGCAGAATGTGTGTGTGTGTGTGTGTGTGTGTGTGTGTGTGTGTGTGAGAGAGAGAGAGAGAGAGAGGAGGAGGCGGGAGGGAAGGAGGGAGGAAGGGAGAGAGAGAAAGGAAGAGAGTTCTAGTGCTGTAACTCTTGAGCCACACCAATGTGATTTCTCCATTAATTACTCATTGATATCAATTATGTAGACAGATTAATTAGCTTTTAGAAATAATTATTTACCAAGGTGTATGGTAAGAACAAGTGGTACAAACATTATTCCCCAAAATCTGGAACATTTATTCACAAGTACATACAAAAGCCATGGTAATGTGAGTTTAAACTTAGAGAACTCACATAAGGGGTAAGCCTACACCTTACAGCTTCTGGAAATCCTTTGTTTTCCTTAGTATGGCCCATATAAAGTTTCTCTAAGTATAATATAGTTCCTTGTAGAGTCCTGAAGCTTATCTTAACCAAATGAATGTAGTTTTGTCCTTGACTCTTGGTGCAGACATAACATACTTGTTTGTCTATTTTTGGATTACTTCTAAAGCATCAATGGGTAGCCCTAAATATTCGACCCTTTTTTGGGAAAAAAACGTTGTTATTAAATATATTTTCACATTAGTCATGTTATAAAGCATAATTAGAACCAATGGGAAGAGCCACAAGAAAGAACTAAAACAAGACAAAACATAAAAAAAGAAAGAGAGAGCAAATAGTATGCTTCCATGTGCACTCAGACTCCATAGCTCTTTATCTGGATGTGAATAGCATTTTTCATCATGAGACTTTTGTAGTTGTCTTAGACCCGTTCATTGCAGAAAAGAACTAAGTCTATCAGTTAGTCATCACACAATGCTGCTGTTATTGTTTACAATGTTCTCTTGGCTCTACTCATTTCATTCGGCATCAGCTCATATAGGTCTTTCCAGGTTTTTTTGAAGTTTGCCTGTTCATCATTTCTTGTAGCAAAATAGTATTTAATTACATTCATATACCACAACTTGTTCAGTCATTCTACAATTATTGGGCATCCTCTCAATCTCCAGTTCTTGGCTACCACATAAAGAGCTGCTATAAATAATTTTGTACATGTAGGTACTTTTTTCCATTTTTATGATCCCTTTGAGGTACAGACCTAGAAATGGTATTACTGGGTCAAATTGTATGCACAATTTTATAGCCCTTTTGGCATAGTTCCAAATTGCCCTCCAGAATGGTTGATCAGTTTACAACTTCATCAAAAATATTATAGTGTTGTGATTTTCCAATATCTTCTCCAACATTAATCATTTTCCAGTTTTGTCATGATAGTCAATCTCATAGATATGATGTGGTACCTCAGAGTTGTTTGAATTTGCATTTATCTAATCAATAGTGATTTAGAGCATTTTTACATATGACTATAGATACTTTTAATCTCTTCATCTGAAAACCACTTACTCATATCCTTTGACCATTTATCAATTAGGGCATGACTTGTTCTACAGTAATTTTAAGTGAAAGTTCTATATGTATCTCTTCTTGAATGTTCATGATTTATGTGGATTTGTTTTATATGCTGTCAGTTTGGTGAAGTTATTGATTGTTTGAACAGATTTTATTAATCAGTTCTCTAATCATATTAAAAAAAATAGATAGTTGGTTTCCTTTACTCCTCATTGCCTATGCCTATTGCTTCAATGTCTTTTGTTTGTCCACTGCTATAGCTAACATTTTAGTTCAACTCTGAGTAATGATGCTGATAGTAGATACTCTTGTTTTGCCCCTGATCTCAATTAACTCCAATACTATATATAAGTTACATCAATTTCAATACTATATAAGCTTCTTGAAAAAAATAGCTAAAAGTCTAGTTCTACCTAATTCTGTTACACAAATATAGTCTTAATCTTCAAATGAGAGATTAAAAAAACAGGAAGAAAACTATTGACAAAATTTCTCCACTGAATTTTGTTGCAAAATTTTTTATTTATCTTCAGTTGTTTCTAAATATGAAAGTGATATTTCATTTCAGGGAATTCTCTCTTCTTTCTACCACTATGTATGACAGGATAGATACATTAATTGGCTCTAGTAATAGTCCAGTGGAGAGGGAATAAGCACCTGTGGAAGGGTGGTTGTGTTTAGAGTGAAGCAAATGAGGAGAAATATTTGAAGGGACATCACAAATTCAGAGCTGGAAGGGACTTCAAGAGCCGTGTAGTCCAGCATCCTGATCTTTAAGTTCAGTAAACGGAGGCCTGAAGAATTTAAGTGACTTTCTCAAAATCTCATAGGTGAAAGATTGAGGATTGGTTACCCAGGTCCTCAGATTTCAGAGACGATGCTTTTCCCAAAATACCCTACTACATCCTCCCTCTGATGGGTTCCATAAAGGTAACATCCAGAAGGTAACAATAAACGTTGATTACATTTCTACACATAGTGAGTAGGTTTTATATTTTAGCTACATTATTTCTTTTGATCAACAAAATAAGCTTGTGAAATGGCTAGTAACAGAATGTTCCTCTCCATTCTTCAGAAAAGGCAATTGAGCCTCAGCAGTAAGATCATTGTTTCAAAGTCACTAAGCTAGTAAGTGGCTGAAGCTGAGACCTTCTGACTCCCAACTCCAATTGCTCCTTCCCTTAAACTATGCTGCTTCTCTCAGACTGAGTTCTGGTAAGAATGCTTAGGATAGCATATATAGCATAGGAGAGTCAGTATCCCATGTAGGGTTAAATAAGAATACTGCTAATTAAAACACAGCATGTGGTTCGCCCTTAAGTTTTATATTGCAAGAGAAATTTCTTCTCTCTTTTTTTTATGTCTGTGTTGCTGTTACTCAATTGATTCAGTCGTGTCTGATTCTTTGTGGCCACAGTTGGGGTTTCTTTGCAAAGCTCCTGGAATAGCTTGAGATTTCTTTCCTCAGTTTATTTTACAGATGATGAAATTGAAGCAAACAGGGTTAAATGACTTGCCTAGGGTCTCATAAGTAATAAGTCTCTGAGGTCAGATTTGACCTCATTACTAGTACAGCAAGAAGAAGAGCACAGATTTTCTCTCTTGAACAATTTGGTTTTTTCCAAGGTCTATATATGCTTCATTATTTTCCCAATTTTAGATGACAAAGGTACTCTTGTGTCACCATTCATGTTTTAGCCTAACTTAAATATCACAAATTCAAATATACTTTTGAAAATTGTCTCCATTTATCTCATCCTGCAGATATAAAGGATCTTTCTGATATGGCTAAATGATACCACAGAGTGTTGGACTTAGAGGTAAATCAGATCTGAGTACAAATCCTACTTCAAGGTTTTGTGATTCTGTGTAAGTTACTTAAACTTCCTCAGCCTTAGAATCATCATCTATAAAATAAATATAAAAATGACACCAAGTAGAAAAGACCTTCCCTTCCCAATCTGATTTTTTTTAAATTTTGATTAAGGTGGCTATCCCTTGAGTAACTATGTAAGGAAGCCTATTCATTGAATGACTCACTCAAAGTGAGAATCTGGTAAGACCTTAACCTAAAATGGTTAGGGTCTCACATTGCATCCTGAGCTATCTTCAGTCCTCCTGATGAATACCTGGTCACTGGACCCAGATGGTTCTGAAGGAAAATGTGAGGCTGGTTACCTTGTACAGCCCTCCCTCCCTCAAATCAAAGTCAGTTGCTAGTCATGTCATCATCTTGATGTCTTAGCCCTCTTTGAGAACGAATGACAAACACAACATCTATCTATCTATCTATCTACCTACCTATCTGTCTATTTCTTCCAACTACCCTAATACTAAGCAAAGTCTCATGAGTTACAAATATCATCTTTCCATATAGGAATGTAAACAGTTCAACTTTAATAAGTCCTTTATGATTTCTCTTTCCAGTTTAATTTTTCATTCTTCTCTTTATTTTTATATCTGAAAGTCACATTTTCTATTCAGCTCTGGTCTTTTCAGCAAGAATGCTTGGAAGTCCTCCATTTCATTGAGATTGATTCCCGTAGTACTTTGGGGGTCTCCTTTAGCAAGCTGTGGACTTGCTTTTCACGATTTTCTTGCTTGGCTCTCATTTCTCTTCCCAATTTTTCCTTTCTTATTTGATTTTCAAAATCTTTCTTACTTGATTTTCAAAATCCTTTTTGAGGTCTTCCATGGCCCAAGACCATTGCATATTTATTTTGGAGGTTTCATATGCAGAAGCTTTCATTTTTAGGTCTGAAGACCTAAATTGTTCCTCCTCATCTTGAAAGAATGGAAGAAAATACCTGCTCACCAAGAAAGTAACCTTCATTGTCTTATCTTTACCCTTTTGGGGGGCATTTTCCCAGCCAGCTACTTGACTTTTGAGTTAGTTGTTGGTGAGAGTATACTCTTGTGACCTGTAAGTTCTCAGTTCCTCTAAGGTGGCACAGTCAAGGGAGAGAAACTCTCCTGGCCTGCACTCTGGGCAGTGAGCAGAATTCCTTCTCCAGAGCCTCCACTAGCTACACCACACCAGCCAGCATGCCTCCTCACTCCAGGGCACCAGTTATAGCTGAGATTCAGATAAACTGCTCAATTTCCCCCAGGGCTTTAGGTCAGGGCTCCAAAAATGAAGCTGCCACTGCCTAGGGCTGAGGCTAGATCACTGAGTTCCCTTCTCACCCAAATGAAAGAGCTTTCTCACTAACCTCTGAAGCTGCCTTTGGCATTTGTGAAGTGAGGAATCTGGGGCCCACCACTGTTGCCAGTGGCATGGCGCCCTAAAGCTGGCTCCAGTCCTGTCCTTGATCTGGTGCTGCACACGCTACACTGCTCTCTGCTTGGCACCTGTGCTGGGCTGCACTACAGTCTTCTACTTGATACAGAGTTCCAATGCAACCAACCCAAAATCACCCATTTACCTTCCCTCTATTTCCTGTTTTCTTATCCCTACACATCATAATCCTAACCCTCTCAGGTAGTAATCCAGAACTGCCCACAACTTCCACTGGATCCTCTGTATCTGCATTCTATTATCAACACATTTTCCTTCATCTCCTAAGTTCTCATGCTCTCAGATGTACTGGTCTTGGTACAGGACACATTACACTCCTTCTTTGCTCCTTATTACCACTCCTTATTACCACACACTGCCTTTGGCATCACTTAGCAACCTGTACTCCTGTGAGTTTCACTCTTTCTAAGTATATCTTACCCAAGTCAACTCTAGAGACAATTATGCTCGGATTTACAGCTCCTTTCTTAAGAACTTCAGACACTAACTCACTCTTCCTCTGCAATCAAATCCTGCCCTTATGCCAAGTGACATCACTATTCAATTTGTCCCCAGAACAACCTTTCCCTTATATTCCTTAATCTTGATTCTCGGGTCCTATTCCTTCATTTCTCATCAGTCTCACAAAAGAATGGAGACAACCTTAATTTTTTTTTATTATTCCAAACATTCCACTTCTAAGGTCAAAGATTCTAAAATATCTTCCTAGGTTCTGGATTCACTTTTTTGGGTAAAAGTAATAATTTTGTAACAACAAGTATTGACTCAATCTTCCTCCATCCTCTTTCAAAACATGTGAGAAAACAGAAAAAGAGTATAAAACCTCTATAATAAATAAAGGCATGCAAAACACATTGCCAAATTTCCATATTCCTAAATGTATATCTCTGTCTGCATGGTTAGTCCATCACCTCTATCAGGAGATGGGCAACATTCTATATTATCAATCCTTTGGATTCACAATTAATCATCATGAGATTCACAGTTAAGATTTTCAAAATTGATCATTTAAAAAGTTTTGGGGGGGCGGAGCCAAGATGGCGGAGTAGAAAGACTCACCTATGCTAGGTCCGAACCCACAGCCCATAGATTTCCTGTAAAAAGAACTCCTGACAAATTCTGGAACAGTGGAAGCCGCGCAGCAACACAGTGAAGGAGATTTCCATTGCAGAGAGCCCTGAAAAACAGACCACAAAGGTACCCCGGACACGGGAGAGGAGTCCTGCCCAGGCCGAGCGCTCCCCTCCCCCGCCCCGGCCATGCGGCACTGAGAGGAGCCAGCAGACCCAAGCAGGCATCAGGGACCTGAATCTCTGGGCGGCTGCGAAGGTCCCTCCACACACAGACGCACAGGTCAGTGAGAGAGACGGGCTGAGAGGGGAGCGGGGTATCTCCGGGACTCGGACCCCCTGGGAAGCGGCCGCTGTGGCAGAGGCTGAGGCAACACGGCCAGAGGCAGAGACAGCTCAGCCAGAGACTCCCAGAGTGGGCTGGAGCGCCACCCCAGCTCCAATACAAAGGATCTCTGTATAAACCCCCTGAGGGAACTGAGCCTGAGAGGCAGCCCTGCCCCTACCTGAGAACCAGCAGATAAGCCCCCATTGAAGAGCAGTCAGGCCTGCTGCCAAAAACCCTGAGGCTGGGGAGCAGCATTTGAATCTCAGACCCCAAGCACTAGCGAGCTGATCTAGGCCAGGGAGTGGAGAGGACTCTCAGAAATCAAGTAACTGGTTGGGAAAATACCCAGAAAAGGGAAAATAAACTAAGACCATAGATGGTTATTTCCTTGAGAAGATCATTCCACCATTTGTCTCTGACGACGAGGAGGTCTGCTTACCATCAGGTAAAGACAAGGGAGTCGAAGCCTCTGTATCCCAAATATCTGAAAGAGATACCCCATGGGCTCAGGCCATGGAGGAGCTCAAAAAGGATTTTGAAAATCAAGTCGGACAGGTGGAGGAAAAACTGGGAAGAGAAATGAGAGAGATGCAAGAAAAGCATGAAAAACGGGTCAATACCTTAATAAAGGAGGACCAAAAAAATGCTGAAGAAAATAGCACCTTGAAAAATAGGCTAACTCAATTGGCAAAAGAGGTTCAAAAAGCCAATGAGGAGAAAAATGCTCTCAAAAGCAGAATTAGCCAAGTGGAAAAAGAGGTGCAAAAGCTCACTGAAGAAAATAGTTCTCTCAAAATTAGAATGGAACAGATG
>CM053772.1:88091023-88110178 GCA_028658325.1 Potorous gilbertii | reverse complement strand
TCTTCAATGGGAGCTTATCTGCTGGTTCTCAGGTGGGGGCAGGGCCGCCTCTCAGGCTCAGTTCCCTCAGGGGGTTTATGCAGAGACCTTTTGTAATGGAGCTGCTGCTGAGCTCCTGCCTGCTCTGGGAGCCTCTGGCCAAGCTGCCTCTGCCTCTGCTGCCTCCCGAGGGGGTCCGAGTCCCGGAGATCCCCCGCTCCCCTCTCAGCCTGTCTCTCTCACTGACCTGTGAGTCTGTGGGTGGAGGGACCTTCGTGGCCACCAGAGATTTGGGTCCCTGAAACCTGCTTGGATCTGCTCGCTTCTCTCAGTGCCGTGTGGCTAGGGCAGGGCAAGGGAGGGCTCCACTCCCGTCCAGGGCTCGATGGACCCCTGGGGTCAGCTTTTCAGGGCTCTCTGCAACGGAAATCCCCTTCCCTGTGTTTCTGCATGGCTTCCATTGTTCCAGAATTTGTCAGGAGTTCTTTTTACAGGAAATCCATGGGCTGTGGGTTTGGAGCTGGCAAATGTGAGTCTTTCTACTCCGCCATCTTGGCTCCCGATTTGCCAGTGTAATCCTTAATCACAAAATATAAAAGATTCTCCACATAGAAGGTAAAAGAAAACCATTTATTTAAACACCAGAAATCCAAATCCCAGAATGAGAAAACAAGATCCATCATGGTGACCAAGAAGTTAATAAACATGATCACAGCAGAGTGCAAAGCCATTTTCAAAGCTCCTCTCCCTCAGCCAGGGCCTAATCACTATCAGTTGTCACAATGTGTCAGGTCGCCTCTGTCCTTTCCTCTCTGAGCTGACCCCACTCACTTCCTCCTGGTTCTGCCTCTTCAGCAAGCTCCTCCCACCACATGTGACCCAGGCTTCCAGGCCATTTAAGTAGATCATATGGACCTATAAATTAATGAGAAAGATCTTTCGATTTTAAATTATTATTATAGAGTCAATTTGATGGCATAAGGAACAAGAAGTCAATAATATTAAGCAAGCAATGAAAAAAAGTGTAAAGAAAAGGAGCTTAACCTGATTTTAAACTATACTACTACAAAATCATACTTGTAAAAATAAACAAAAAAGCAAAAACAAAAAATATCTTGGTATTGTGTAGCAAAAAGACAATTTGAGTAGTGGAAAAAATTAGGGACACGATATAGAGAAACAATTAAACATAGTAACTTGTTGTTGATAAAAATGAAGATACTAGATTTGGGGGCAATAATTCGGTATTCACCAAAACTGCTGGAAAAAATACTCTAGCAGAAACCAGTTTTATACCTATATCTCACATAATATATTCGGATAAACTCAAAATAAATATGCAATTAAGATACAATGCAAGAGTAATAAGGAAAAATTACTCTTCAGAACTATAGATAGGGGAAGAGTTCATGATGAAATAAAAGATAGAAGTTCGAACAGGGTAGAGTGAGAGTAACTACTCACCTAAGCTCTTAGAAAAACTACTTCAGATACCTCTAGAAAGGCAATCTGGTCAAATTTTGGAGGTGCAGAATCCAATAAGAGACAGACTGTGGCAGATTCACAGACCGGGACAGATTGGAAGGTCGACAGGAAGGATATATTATATGGGGGTGAGTCCACAGAACGCAGTGCAGTTTGTCCCGCAGTGGCATGGCTGAGCAGGAAACCCTCTGGGCAGCCGCAGGCAGCTTCAAAACAGCAGAAATGCAGAGTGCCAGCTGAGGCAGGAGACCAGAGGAACCAAGTGAGTGACAGCTGCTGAGCCCCAGGTATCAGTTGCAGCCCCTTCAAAACTTTCAGCTCTAAGATGAAACGTCTGTAAGTCACCTACTTGGCACATATATGAAAACTGATGATATTCTTTGGCATAAAAACCTCACAATCCAGTGCAGAAAGGCAGAGATAGCTAATGCATCTTTCTCAGATCATAATGCAATAGCAATTATATATAATAAAAGGCCAGGGAAAGATAATCAAAAATTAACTGGAAACTAAATAATTAATCCTAAAGAAGGAGTGGGCAAAATAACAAATCGTAGAAACAAACAACTTCATTCAAGAGAATGACAATAATGAGACAACCTACCAAATCTTATGGGATACTACAAAAGCAGTTCTTAGGGGAAGTTTCATATCTTTGAATGCCTATATGAATAAAATAGAGAAAGAGGAAATCATTGACTTGGACATGCAGCTGAAAAAGTTAAAAAAAGAACAAATTGAAAATCCCAAGTAAACACCAAATTAGAAATCCTGAAAACCAAAGGAGAGATCAATAAAATGGAAATTAAGTAAACTAGTGAAATAATAAATAAAACTAAGAGTTGGTTTTGTGGAAAAGCTAGTATAATTGATAAACCTTTGGTCAATTTGATTTAAAAAAAGGAGAAAACCAAATTACCAATATCAAAAATATAAGGGGTGAACTCACCTCCAATGAGGAGGAAATTAAAACAATAATTAGAAATTACTTTGCCCAGCTTTATGTCCATAAATTTGACAACCTAAATGAGATGGATGAGTATTTTAAAAAATATAAATTGCCCAGATTAACAGAAGAGGAAGCTGAAAAGTAACCCCATCTCAGAAAAAGAAATTGAACAAGTCATCAATTAAATCCCTAGGAAAAAATCTTCAGGGCCCGATGGATTTACAAGTGAATTTTATCAAACATTTAAGAAACAGTTAACTCCAATATTATATAGACTCTTTGGGAAAATTAGAGAAGGACTACTCCCAAATTCTTTCTATGATGCAAATATTATTTTGATACCTAAATCAGGGAAAGAGAGAAAACAGAGAAAGAAAATTACAGACCAATTTCTATAATGAACATAGATGCAAAAATGTTAAATAAGATTTTAGCCAAAAGAATATAGCAACTTATCAAGAGAATAATACATTATGATCAGATAGGACTGATATAAGGAATGCAGGGCTGATTCAATATTAGGAAAATTATTAACATTATGGACCATATCAACAACAAAACTAACAGAAACCACATGATTATGTCAATAGAAGCAGAAAAAGTTTTGACGAAATACAACACCCATTCCTATTAAAAACATTGGAGAGTATAGGAATAAATGGAACTTTGCACAAAATAATAAGCAGTATCTACCAAAAACCTTCAGTCAGCATTATATGCAATGGAAATAAGCAAGATAAATTTCCAGTAAGATCAGGGATAAAACAAGGATGTCCGTTATTACCACTACTCTTCAATATGGTACTAGAAATATTAGTTGTAGTGATTAGACAAGATAAAGAAATTGAAGGAATTTGAATAGGCCAAGAAGAAACTAAGTTATCACTCTTTGCAGATGATATTATGACTACTTAAAGTAATAAACAACTTTGGCAAAGTTGCATTTATAAAATAAACCCATACAAATTTTCTGCATTTCTATATATTACTAATAAAGTCCACCAGCAAGGGATAGAAAGGGAAATCCCATTTAAAACGAGAGTAGACACTACAAAATATTTGGGAGTTAATATGAACACAACTACAAGACACTTTTCTCACTCCTAAGTAAGTGGAAAAGCATCAGTTGCTCTTGGATAGACTGAGCCAATATAATAAAAATGACAATTTTACCTAAATTAATTTACTTATTTAGTGCCATACCAAGTAAGCTATCAGATAATTATTTTCTAGAGCTGGAAAAATAGTATCAAAATTCGTCTGGAAGAACACAAAGTCCAGTATATCAAGGGGACTAATGAAAAGAAATGCTAGGAAAGGTGGCCTAGCCCTACCAGATCTCAAATTGCGTTATAAAGCAGAATTATCAAAACCACTTGGTACTGGTTAAGAAACAGAAATGTAGACAAGTGGAATAAGCTAGGCACTCAAGACACAGCAGACAATGAATATACCAATCTACTGTTTGATAAACCCAAGAACCCCAGCTTCTGGGATAAGAACTCACTGTTGGACAAAAATTGCTGGGAAAATTGGATAAAAGTGTGGTGGAACCTAGGCATAGACCAATGCCTGACACCGTACACAAGAATAAAATCCAAATGGGTACCTAATGTAGGTATAAAGATTGATGCTTTGAAAAAATTGGTGGAGCAGGGAATAGTATATTTATCAGATTTATGGAGAAGGGAAGAATTTTTGACTAAAGAAGAGGTAGAAAACAGTATGAAGTGCAAGATGGATAATTTTGATTACATTACACTGAAAAGTTTTTGCACAATCAAATCTTATGCAACCAAATTTTGGAGGGATGTAGAAAACTGGGGAAAAAATTTATAGCTAATTTCAGGGATATTCTGTAGAATATACAGAGAACTGAGTTAAATGTACAAAAATACAAACATTTCCCAATTGATAAATGGTCCAAGGATATGAACAGGCAATTATCAGGGGAAGAAATTAAAGCTATCTATAGTCATATAGATAGTCATATGAAATTAAAGATATCTATAGTCATATGAAAAAATTGCTCTCAATCACTTTTGATTAGAGGGATGCAAATCAAAACAACTCTGATGTACCACATCACACCTATCAGATTGGCAAACATGACAAAATAGGAAGATGATAAATGTTAGAGAGGATGTGGGAGAATTGGAACACTAATACATTGTTGGTGGAGCTGTGAGTTGATTCAATCATTCTGGAGAGCAATTTGAAACGATGCCCAAAGAGCTACAAAAATATGTACACCCTTTGATTCAGCAATATCACTTCTATGACTGTATCCCCAAGAGATCATAAAAATGGGTCCTACATGTACAAACATATTTAAAGCAGCACTCTTTGTGGTGGCCAAAAACTGGAAATCAAGGGGATGCCTATCAATTGGGGAATGGATGAATAAATATGGTATATGAATGTAATAGAATAATATTGCTCTATAAGAAACAATGAACAAAGAAGACTTCAGGGAGACCTGGAAACACTTACATGATCTGATGTTGAGTGAAAGGAGCAGAACCAGGAGAACTTTGTGCACAATAATGACCACAGTGTGGGAGAGTTTTTTCTGGTAGACTTGGAACTTTACAGCAATGCAAGGATTTAAAAAAAATTCCTTTAAAGATTTTTTTAATTCCTTAAAAAAATGGTCTTCCAAGGCAAAATGTCTTCCACATCCAGAGAAAGAATTATGGAATTCAATTACAGAATGTAGCAGATCATTTGTGTGTGTGTGTGTGTGTGTGTGTGTGTGTGTGTATTATGTTTTGGTTTGTTTTATGGTTTCTCCCATTCAATTCAAATCTTTTACACAGCATGACTATAGTGAAAATGTATTTAATAAGAATGTTTGAGTAGAACCTATATAAAACTGTACACTGTCTCTGGGAGGGAGGGAAAAATAATAATCTAAGTTATATGGTAGTAATTGCAGAACACTGAAAATAAATAAAATTAATTAATTAAAAAAGATAGAAGTTCACAGAAGTTAAAATATTCAGTTTTGGTTACATAAAGATAAAAAATTTGCAGAAATAAATCTAATGCTGCTAAACTTTGAGGAAACAAACTGGGAGAACATGTTTGGAGGAAATTTAACAAAATCTCCTTCCTCTTTTATTAGTTTATTTTTAAAATGAAATATTAAACTTAAATACACAATGAGAAAACAAAAAGAAACAAATTTAAATACTAAAACTTAAATACAAAGCAAATAAAGAAAAGAAAGCATTTATCTCTGATATTTAAGTCAAAATTTCAATTAAGAATAGGTTATTTTTGACAACAACATCCTGAAAGTCTGGATGTTGGCTGAATGTCTATTTGTTTTTCATTCAGGATTTTCTTACCTTTCCTGGGTATGTCTGTCACCCCAGTTCTTTTGATCTATACTATATAGTGTTCCAAGACCTGCTATCTACTACTGTAATTTCTTCTAAGTTTTGTCTGATTCTAATTGTGGTTCTCTTACTTTCCTCTTGGAGTTAAGAGTTTCAGAATTTGACTATGATGTTTCTATAGGTTTTCCTTCAGAATTTCTTTCAAGTGGTGATCGATGATGTGTTTTATTTCTACTTTATCGTCTGGTTCTAATGCTTCAGAAGTATTTTTGTCAATTATTTTTGTGTTATTATATGAAGATTCCTTTTTTTATCACAACTGTCAGGTAGTCCATTTATTCTTGGGTTTTTTCTTCCTGATCTGCTCTCTTGATCAGTTGTTTTTCTTTTGAGATGTTTCACAATCCTTTCTATTTTTTTCATTCTTTATATTTTGTTTTACTTTTTCTTTGTCTATTAAGATTGCACTTACTTCTTTTTGCCCGATTTCGATTCTTTTAGATTCTTTAGATTCTGTATTTCTTTTTCCAATTGGTTGACTTTCTTTTCATCATCTTCGTGATTTTGGGGTTGTTTTGTTTAGTTTGTCCTCAATTTCTCTAATCTGATTTTTAAGCTCTTCTAAGAATTCTTTTTGGGCAGGTGAGCATCTGAAAATACTCTTTTGGGCAGGAGAAGAGTTCTTTGCTGAAGCAAATCCTCTGGAGATGAATGAACTCTGGTCTTCTCTATACCTACACTAACTTTCTTTCGTTAGATACTTTCTCCTTTGCCTGTTCATTTTTAAATAATTTGAAGCAGTTTATATTTTGTAATCACTGCTAGCCCTAGGGTATGGGAGCATTGTGCCTTTACTTCAGATCCTCCATTTCTGTCTTCTGGCCTGAAACAGAAACCACAACCTCCAGGCTGCTGTAAGTGCCTGTTACTTGTAAGCGCTGTAAGTAGCACTGTTACTGTCATCTCCACCTCATTTGTTCCTTCTCAATCCATGGTCACATCTTTGCAACACAGCTGGGCCTGTGTTTTCCCCTGCTTAGAAGCCTAGCTCCCCACAAAATCCAGGATGTGAAAATTCCTGTGACTAAGGTTGAGGATATGTCTCAACTCAGCTAGCTGAACGGCTAGCCACTTGGTGTTACAGTGGAACTAGTTTGTAGGTATCTAGACTTCAAAGGACCAAACCTCAGTCCTGGGATTTTTCTTCATATCTTCTCTGGTTGAACAAGGTCAGTCATTGTTCTGCTCCAACTTGTATGTGTGTGTGTGTGTGTGTGTGTGTGTTTATCTGCTCTAAGTTCACCCTAAGGCACTATCTAACCTTGTTCGTGGGGGAAATCTAGAGAGTTTGGAATTTTCTGACCTACTACTCTGTCATTTTCCCAGAATTCTATCCAAAATCTCATTTCTAAGACATACAGGGGATTTAGGCAAATTTATAAGAACAAAGTCATTTGCAAATGGGTAAATCCCCTATGATGTGAATATGATATGAATGAATAGTTTTGAGAGGAATAAAACCATACCATAACTAGTCATGAAAAATGTTCTAAGTCACTAATAATTGGGGAAATTCAAATTAAAACAACTCTGAGGTACCATTTTGCACAAATTAGATAGGCTATGTTGACAAAAGGAGGAATGATAAATACTGTAGAGGCTGTGGAAAAACATATATATTAATGCACTATTGGTGAACCAGTCATCTGATCTAACCATTTAAGAAAGCAATTTGGAAGTGTGAACAAAAAATCATAAATCTCACCATATACTTATAATTCATCAATACTAGCTCTAGGTTTATAATCCAAAGAAATTAAAGAATGAGAAAAATGATACATATTTACAGAAGTATTTATAGCAGCTCTATTTGTTATAGCAAATAATTGGAAACTGAGTAGATATTCATCAGTTGGGAAATGGCAGAACAAATTCTGGTATAACAGTATGGTGAAATTAATAACGTGTTCTAAGAAAAGATGAAGGGCAATTCTTATTTGAACTGATACACAGAGGAGTGAGCAAAATTAGGAGAGCAATCCTTACAATCACAGTATTGCAAAAGTGGTCAACTTTAACTCTATGGAATGCTATTAAGCACTATGACCAATGATATCAAAAGGATTCACAATGAAATATTCTACCCAGCTACAGGGCAGAGAGCTAATGTACTCAGAGTGCATATTGTAGCACATTTTTTAAAATTTCTTTTCCATTTTTGGAAAATGGTTATGACTAATGCAGGAATTGATTTTACATCAATATACATAAATGAAAGTAGCCTTTTTCTTGCATACCTAATAGGTAGAAGTTAGAGAAGAAGATACAGGGAGAGATTTTGGAACTGAAAATAAAAGAAAATCTAATTGAAAAATGAAAAGAGGTATCATATACTGTATGAGTAAGATTTCAGTTACACTGTCCTCCATCATAGTCACATCCAATATGAAATACTGTGCCAGTAAGGGCCAACATATTTGAGAAATAATCCTTATAAAAAGAAAATATCTAAAGAAGGACAACAAAGACTGGCAGGGAACTTTAATCCATGACATCTGAAATTCAACTGAAGGAAGTGAAGATGCTTTGCTTGGGGCAGAGACAATTTAGGGGAGATTTTCAAGTGCTTTAAGGGTTGCCACATTGATGGCGGATTAGACATGATCTGTGCAGCAGAGCACAGAACTTGGACCAACCATGGGAATTGCAGGGAGATAGATGCTGCCTTGAATGAAGTGGAAAATTGCTGAAGATTAAAACTACCTAGAATTGGAATTAGTTTTCCTCAGAAAGTAGAAGTTTTGCCATCTTTGGAAGTCTTCAGAGAAAGGTTAGGTGATGCAGTGGATAGAGTGCCAGCCCTGGACTAAGGATGACATAAGTACAAATCCAGTTTTAGATACCCACTAGCTGTATGATTATGTTTCCCTTAATTCCTCATCTGTAAAATGAGATGGAGAAGGAAACAGCAAACCACTCCAGTATCTTTGCCAAGAAAGCCCTAAATGCACTCACTAAGGGTCAGGTACAACTGAAATGACTAAGCAATTAAAAAGAGAAAGGTAGGTTGGCCTGCTGCAGACAAGATGTGTGTTCATATATTTGCTGTAGTAAGAGGGCTTTTCAGATGACTTCTATGATTAAATCATAGGTTATATGATTTAGGGAAGAGAATGGACAGAATACATTTCCTGTCAGTAGTTGGAAGCTAGCAGTTAATTCATACCTCAGTCTTCTAATTTGCTTTGGGATGGTGTCTTTAACCCTGGTCAGCACCTGGGGTTTAGTCACATTGTGAAACTTCCGTAGAGAATTACATCCAGGTATGTTTTTCTGTGGATGGTTAGAGAACTCAAGGTGGGCATTTCCTCCTCCTCCCAATACATCTGGGATTTGCATGCTATAGCTATGTATGATATAACCTCACTAGAAAAAAAACTATCTTAGTAACAGCTGACCATAGGTGGCAGACTTTGCATTCAAACTCATGCCTAATGAATCAGAGTTCACCTCTTTTCTGCATGGTTTTGTGACTCATGATTATCCTATGCTCACACAGTTACTAATTGTTATAGGAATAATTGTCATTTTTATACCCCAAGGACTAAGTGTAGTGCCTGGCACATACAGGAATTTAATATATGCTTATTTACTGCTTCATTTGTACTTTAGACCTCCATAGAACTTTAATGTCACTTTAGTTTTGTCAGTACTATTTCTGATCAGGATCAAAGATGTTTGTGTCATGATTATATATTTAAAATGGCTAAGGTTAATTACTGTTTTCTGAATTTAACTGATTGTCCCAGGATTCCATGTACTTATTTGCTGCAATATGTCAATAAAGATAAACTCTGAGACTTCGGAGAAGAAGATTTGTAATAGGACTATAAAACTTCCCAGTTGCGTCATACTTTCATTGGTCATTCCTTTATCTCCACCCCTTGTTTTGCAGGCTATATAGTCCTTCCAGAATTTTTCAGGGAATTAGAACAGCACTAGAAGTTGAGCTATTAAGAACTAAGAAGCACCAGGAGACAAGGACAATAGACAAATATAAAAAGCTGACTAGAGAACGTGAAAATGAACATCATCCCAAGCTTAAGTGCTGGCACCTGGGCCCTGCTTGTTCTCTTCCTAACTCTTCTGTTTCTGTAAGTGATAACCTCGTTTTTTATTCCCCTTACAATTTGTCAAGGGATTAGATTCAGCTCCTTTGTGACTGTGACAGCATATTTCACAATGACTGGTTTCTAGTTCCTTCTACTCTTTACATAATGTATATAAGGATATAATTATACACACCCATATTTTGATTTCTGTAACTAAAAATGCTAATTTTCTTTGTTTATATAAATGAGTTGACACAAATTTTTGAGAAAAAAATGAAAATTTTAAACTATTTGATCAAAGGCTGTATTGTCATTTCCTAAAAGAATAGACTTTGAGGATATTCCTGAGGTATTGGTCAAGTAATTTAAACGTGAAGGCAAGTCCTTAAAGAAACCTGAATTCATGTCAGTTTTCTTTTTACCTTTCCAGTTTTTCTCCTTATTATTTTAATTTTCACAGTTTAAAATATATTTCCTTCTGTTCAAAAAATTACATTTTATTTACTAACGCTCATTTTGACTAAATCACCACTCTTTTCTATGATTCACTTTCTACGGATTCTATGTGATGTGTTTCTGCATTATTTTTTCCAAAGACTTTGGGATTGGGATGTCCCCAAAAGTTGAGTGTTCCTCTGTTCCATCTATCTCTTTTAAAGAATCACTGTCCTGGAAAGGTAGGGAACTAGAAAATTTGTTAATGTAGTGGATATAAATCGGAGATCAAAGTCTTTCTGTACAAACAATACAATTATATCTATTATTGCAATCTCCACAAGCTGATGAGACTCAAGGTCCATACTGGCAGGACAATAGTTAGACATCAAACATTGCAAACTACTAAACCTCAGAATTTTCAGCCTTTTTTAAATTTTAGAGCTCTGATGGCTTTAAGGACTGTATTTAATTATATTCTATAGAACACAGATGCTTTGTGCTTAGGTCTTGTTTATTCCTTGGTATGCTCGTTTATTTAACACAAAATGTGGGAGCAATCACTGCTAAATGTTAGAGGAAAATTCACAAAGCTTCATAATTTTTCCTTTTTATTTTTCCTGCAGACTTTGAATCATACTAATTAATTCAGGTAATAGAAGTTGATTTCATATACCTTTTGTGTAGTAGGATTTTTCAAAATTCCCTATAAAAGAGTGGAGAGAACTTAGTGGTAATTCTCCACATGGATATAAAAATTGACCAGCAAGGAAAAAATGAAGTTGTGATTGAACTGGGAGATAGTTCAATACCATAATACCAATATACAGGTTTCTTTCTTAGAGCTATCAGGAAACATTATAAGGTCACAAACTTGGGAAAATATGACCATTAAATGTCATGGGATCCTTCTGCATTCATGCTAAAGTCACAGCAACACTGATGGATTAGAAGATTACTAGCACACTTAAATGATAATATACTCAGGAGTGAAAAGGCATAAATTCAGATCCTTCTCTTCATATTCACTTACCTATGTGACTTTGTCAAGGATTTTAAATTACTGAGTCTTAGTTTCCTCATTCATGTAATGAGAGGTTTCTTAAGATGGACATGGAAGCCTCCTAACAGTCTAAATTTATGATTCTGTCATCTTAAGTTCCATAATGGAAGTCAAAGTAGTCAATGTATGCTACTTTGTGCCATTGCTGGGATTATCCTCTACAACTCCTTTATTTTCTCCCTTATTTGACAGATGAGGACCTTGAGCTTAAGGCAAGTAAAGGAATCTGCATAAGGATTCAATACAATGCAACATATCACAGATTTAATAAAATAACATGATATGATATGGCTTATTTTTGAAACATAACTATTTTGAAGTCATAAACAGCAAACATGTACTAATCAAAGAAGATGGGAAGTTATACCCTAAATGGGGAAATAATATCAATATTAAATATACAGACAATGAGCAGTTCTTTTAAAGAACCAAGGTTCTTTTTAAAAAATTATTTGAAACTCTATTGCGAGGTAAAATTGAAGTAGAATCATAGCAAGTATCATATAAATAAAAATGAAGTAAAATAACATAGTTTCCATCCAGGAGTTTTACAAATGTTTACCATGTGTCAGGACATATTCCTTTCTTTGCTTCTTTTTTTTCTTCTTTTCATTTTTTTATGTAGATGAACACATGATGTAAGGGTGTAATCATTCTAGTTTTGTTGATTTTGCTATACTTTATCTTATAACTGACCTTTCTTATTTCCTTGTATTCATTAACCATAATTATTGAGGGAACTTGTATTATATTTGATTATAAAGTGCCATGATTAGGTTAACCAACATTGAACATAGCATTTGTATCCAATTTTTGCTTTTCAAAGTAAAGAACAAATGAATATATATTTTACATGCATAAGTAATTTTAAAATTTTATGTTTATTTCTATGATACTCTGCTTGTATAGGAATTGCTTGATTAAAAGTAATATTCTGCTTTGTGACTCTTATAATGTATTAGAACATTGCTCTCCAAAATACTTTCTTGATTCTGAAGTGCTACCAACAATGTATTAAGGTGTCTGATTCCTCTTAACCCCACCAAAAGTGGATATGACCATTGTTGATCTAAATACAAGGTACTGTAATATATTCTAGTTTGGGACAGTTAATTCAAAAACATCAGCAAATGGAAACATAGGGTACTTCACCACCTGCTATCTTGATTTGAACTCTGTTGCTGAACATCCTCTCTATAAAAACCAAATACCTTCAACAAGCCTGTTTCCTTATTTAGTACAAAAATCTTTGACTAAGTTTGAGTAAACTAAGGCATGTAAAAAGGAGGGGTGAAAGAACATTATGAAAGAAGATATTTGTAAGGAAGAAAGGTAGAAAGGAAATATGGAAGTAAGACTTGTCCAAGAATGTACTATATTCCAGGTACTATGGCAAACACTTTAACAATATACTCATTTGTTCCTAAAAAATTCCAGAAAAATAACTACCATTATTAACTCCATTCAACGACTGAGAAAACTGAGGGAAATAGAAATTAAAAACTTGCCAAGGATCATACATATACTTAGTGTTGAAAGCTGTATTTGAACCAAGGGTTTCCTCACTCTAGGTCCAGTGTTCTATCCACCAGTCCACCAAGTTTTGAAGTAGTGGTACAACTATGTCCTGAAAGGTGTCTCAAATCTCCCTGTATCCTAGCATAATTACTGAATTTTCATGTGTGAATGAATATATCTTGTTTGTAATTAATAGTAAACTTGTTAGAGATGTTAAAGAGATAGTTTCCGAGAGGAAGAGGCGGTCCATTTGTGTGAAGGAGGGAGTAGCAATTGTCCTACATGTTGAAGACAACAAAGAAGAGGCAACTGGGGTTTATGAGGAAGTGGAGATATTAGACATGGAAGATGTGGAAACCTAATTGTTACATATGAAGGCAGATGGAAAACTCCCAATGTGTTTCTGCAGATCCAGCATGTACTGCTTCCACAAAATTATTCACCAAATCCCATAAAATACCTGTAAAAATGGCTCTAAACAAATTCTAGAGCAGCACAAGCCACAAAATGACAACGTGAAAGAGATTTCCAACCCAAGACAGCTGAAGGCCCACAGGAAAGGTCTATCGCATCAACCTTGGAGCACAGCCAGCAGAAAGTCCCAGGTGGTCCAAAGCAGCAGCTGTAGTGCAGAATCTCGGGAATATAAGCCCAGGAAAGGGGTCCAGCAGAACCAAGCAAGTGAGAGCTGCAGAATCCAGAGCCCCTCTGCAACGGCTGCTCCTGAGAGTATCAGTCCACTGATTAAATGTCTGGAAGTCACCTACTTGAACTTCCAGGAGCCAAAATGGCACAGTGACAGATATATTCTCTCCTCCCTCACCTTATTGACCTTGAAAGAACCATAAATGTTTCCCCAGAAAAATCCTGCAACAGTAGGATCAGTAGAAGGGGTTTGTAGCTAGGGAAATCACTAAGAAGGATCCCTCTTGCTGTGACAGAAAGACATCAGTGCAGGATCAGGGCTGTCACAGACAGCCCCACCTCAGTCAAATGAGAGGAGGTCTGGAGCCTTAGGCGGGGTGGAGCCACATAACCATCAACACCAAGATCACTGGCATGCCTCAGCACCCCAGGGGAATTTGGAAGACACGAGGGCACCCAGATCACCAACTGCTCAGCTTACCTATGCTGTAGCTCAGAAGAGGACACCTGCTATGGTCAGACAACTCATGCCCTGCACTTAACAAGTTGACTCCAGGGTAAATCTGGGGACATACAAAAAAACATCACCTGGCCTCTGCTTTCCCACACCAGCCAACTCACTACCAAGTAAGCTGCAACACTTTAGCTGCTACCTGAAAGAACCAGAGACCACAACACACCAAACCCCATCATCATGAGTAAGAAGAAAAGAAAAGACCACAGAATCTTCATGGAAACAAGGACCAAAACACTAATACCAAAGAGGTAAGCATTTAGACTGTACTCCCATGAGAAATTTCACAACGGACTACGAACTGGTTGCAAGAACAAAGAGCACTCTTGTAAGAGCTGAAGAAGAATTTTAAAAGCCAAATTAGAGAAACAAAAGAAAAACTGGCCAATGATTTCAAAAGCATGAAAAAAGAATTCACTGAAGAGAACATCTCCTTTGAAAGGAAAATTTGACAAATGGAAAAGGAAGCACAAAACCTAACTGGGAAAATTGGACAAATGGAAAAGAAAGTGGAAAAACTAACTGCAGAAAATAGCTCCTTAAAAGGAATAATTGGACAAATGGAAAAGGATATTCAAAAGTTAACGAAGAAAACAATTTGATAAAAATTAGAATTGTGCAAGTGGATGTTTGTCTCCATGAGACATTAAGAACCAGTCAAACAAAATCTAAAGAATAAAAATGTGGAACAAAATGTAAAATATCTAATTGGAAAAACAACGGACGTGGAATATAGAACCAGGAGAGAAAAATCTAAGAATTATTGATCTACCAGAAAACCATGATGAAAAAAGAGCCTGGACAATATAATCAAACAAATAATCAAGGAAGATTGCTGAGAAGTCTTGGATTCAGAGGGAGGAATAGTCACCAAAAGAATCCACCATTCACCTCCTGAAAGGGATCCCAAACTAAAGGTGCCAAGGAATATCATTGCCAAATTCCAGAACTAACAAGTGAAGGAGAAAATATTATAGGCAGCCAGAAAGAAACCACTCAAATAGTGAGGAGCCACAGTCAGAATCACACAGGACCTTGCAGCTTCTACATTAAAAGATAAAAGGAATTGGAATATGATATTCCGTAAGGCAAAAGAGCTGGGATTGCGACCAAGGATCAATTACCCAGCAAACATGAGCATAATATTTCAGGGAAGGAGATGGACATCGAATGAAATAAGGGATTTCCAGACCTTCCTTATAAAAAGGCCAGAACTCAATAGAAAATTCGATCTTCCAACACAGGTCTCAAGAGAGGCAAAAAAGGTAAACAGGGGAAAAGAAAAACTTGTTATTCAATATGGCCAAACTGTTTACATAAGGGAAGATGATACTTGTTAATCTTGAGAATTATATATTTATTATGAAATATAAAAGAGATATACATAGGTAAATGGAATGGATATAAAGTAAATGATATGATAAAAATGTGATTGAAGGTTGTGAAGGGATTGTAACACGTGATATGAAAAAGAGGAAGCATAAAATGGTAAACTGCATCACAGGAAGAGGCCCAAAATTATATTGCAGTAGAGAGAAAGAGGGGAAGGAGATAGCATTGTTTGATATTTGCTCTCGTCTATTTGGTTCAAGGAGGGAACAACAAACTTAATTAAATATATAAATCTAACTAGCTCTATAGGCAGTAGGAGAGGAAGGGAGAAAGAAAGGGGAGAGGAGGTTAAACAGGAGGGAAGAAACAGTAAAGGTAAAGCAGAATTAAAGGGAGAGGGACCGAAAGAAGAAAGGGAAGACTGTGGGAGGTGGTGGACAAAAATTAAAACAGTATTTTGGAGGGGAAGGGAAAAGAGAGAACTAAAATGGGAAAGAGGATGGAGGAAAAAACACAGATATCAATCATAACTGTGAATTACAATGGGATGAACTGTCCCATAAAACGGAGAGAGATAGAAGAATGGATTATAAATCATAATCTAATTATGTGTTGTTTCAAGAAACACATTTGAAATGGGGGTTACACACAGGGTAAAGGCAAAAGGCAGGAGCAGAATATATTGTGCTTCAGCTGATGTAAAAAATGCAGAGGTAGCAATCCTAGTCTCACACAAAGCAAAAGTATAAATAGATCTAATCAAAAGAGATAAGGAAGGAAATTATATCCTGATAAAAGGTACCATAGATAACAAAGCATTATCATTACTAAACACATGTACTCCAAGTGGTATAGGTAGCCACATGCTTAGAAGAGAAGTTAAGAGAGTTACAGGAAGAAATAGACAGCAAAACTATACTAGTGGGGGACCTCAACCTCCCCCCTCTCTGAACTTGATAAATCTAAACTCAAAATAAACAAGAAAGAAGTTAAGGAAGTAAATTAAACTCTGGATAAGGTAGATATGATAGATTGGATAAAATTGAATACAGTTAGAAAGGATTTAGCTTTTTCTCAGCAGTATATGGCATATATACAAAAACTGACATGTAATAGGGCATGAAAACCTCACATTTCAGTACAGAAAGGCACAGATAATCAATGCATCCTTCTCAGATCATAAGGCAATAAAAATTATATGAAAAAAAAGGCCATAGAAAGATAGACCAAAAATTAATTGGAAACTAGAAAATCCTAAAGAATGAGTGGGTTAAAAACAAATCATAGAAACAATCAGCTTCATTCAAGAGAATGAAAATAATGAGACAACCCACCAAATATTATGGGATACTACAAAAGCAGTTCTTGGGGAAGTTTTATATCTTTGAATATCTACATGAATAAAATAGAGAAAGAGAAGATCAATGAATTGGGCATGCAGCTGAAAAAAAAAACTAGAAAAAAGAACAAATTGAAAATCCCCAAGTAATTACCAAATTAAAAGTATTGGAAACCAAAGGAGAGATTTAAAAAATTGAAATTAAAAAAATTATTAAACTAATAAATAAAAATAAGAGTTGGTTTTATGAAAAAACAAAGAAAACTGTTAAACCTCTAGTCAATTAAAAAAAAGAAAGATGAAAACTAAATTACCAATATCAAAAGTGAAAAGGGTGAACTCAACTCCAATGAGGAGGAAATTACAAAAATAATTAGAAATTACTTTGTCCAATTGTATGCTCATAAATTTGACAAATAAGATGGATGATTATTTTAAAAAATAAAAGATGCCCAGATTAGCAGAAGAGGAAGCTGAATACTTATGAAATCCCATCTCAGAAAAAGAAATTGAACAAGCCATCATTGCACTTCCAAGGGAAAAATCTTCAGGGTCAGATGGATTTACATGTGAATTCTAACAAACATTAAAAGAACAGTTAATTCCAATATTATATAGACTATTTAGGAAAATTGAGGAAGAAGGAGTCCTCCCAAATGCTTTTTATGATACAAATATGCTTCTTGTATCTAAACCAGGAAAAGCCGAAATAGAAAGAAAATTATAGATCAATTTCTCTAGTGAATATAGATGCGATGTTAGTAAAAAGAATACAGCAACTTACCACAAGAATAACACATTATGATCGGTAGGATTGATGCAAGGAATGCAAGACTGGTTCAATATAAGGAAAATTATTAGCAGTACTGCTCATATCAACAAAAAAATAATAGATATCATATGATTACCTCAATAGATGAGGAAAATGCTTTTGACAAAATACAACAACTAATTCTATTGAAAACACTGGAGAGCATAGGAATGTACGGAATGTTCCATAAAATAATAAGCAGTATCTATCCAAAATCTTCAGCAAGTATTATATGCAATTGGCGTAACTAGATGCATTTCGAATAAGATCAGGGGTGAAATAAGGATGTCCATTATCTCCACTATTACTCAAAATGGTACTAGAAATGTTAGCTGCAGCAACAGGAGAAAAAAAAAGAAATTGAAGGCCTTAAGAAAGGCAAAGAAGAAACTAAGAAACTAACTATACACTCTTGGAAGATGACATGATGATATACTTGGAGATTCCCAGAGATTCAAGTGAAAAACTACTTGAAATAATAAACAGCTTTGACAAAGTTGCAGGTTACAAAATAAACCCATACAAATCATCTGCATTTCTATATATTACTAACAAAGCCCAATAGCAAGAGATAGAGAAATCCCATTTAAGGCTAGGGAAGACACTATAAAATATTTGGGAGCCTACCTGCCAAAACAAATCCAGGGACTATATGAACACAATTACAAACCACTTTTCACACAAAGAAGTTAGATCTAGGTAGTGGAAAAATATCAGTTGCTCATGGGTGGGCAGAGCCAATAAATAAAAATGACAATTCTACCTAAAGTAATTTGCTTATTCAGTGCCATAGCAATCAAACTATCAGTTAATTATTTTGTAGGGTTAGAAAAATAATATTAAAATTCATCTAGAAGAAGAAATGTCCAGAATATCAAGGGATCTAATGAAAAGAAATGTTAGGGAAGATGGCAGCAATTATCAAAACCACTTGGTACTGACTAAGAAACAGAAGGATAGACAAGTGGAATAAGTTAGGGACTCAAGACACAATAGTCAACGAATAAGGGAATGATAAAATGAAGGACCTCAGCTTCTGGGATAAGAACTTACTGTCCTTATCTAAAATTGCTGGGAAAAGTGGATAAAAGTGTGACAGAAACTAGTCATAGACAGATGCCTGACACCATACACAAGAAAAAAGTCCAAATGGATACATGATCTAGGTATAAAGATTGATATTGTAAACAAATTGGTAGAGGACTGAATAGTGTTTATCAGATTTATGGAGAAGAGAAAAATTTTTGACTCAACAAGAGATAAAAAGAATTATGAAGTGCAAAAGGGACAATTTTGTTTACATTAAACTGAAAAGTTTTTGCACAAGAAAACCCTATGCAACCAAGATTAGAAGGCAAGCAGAAAACTGGGAAAAAATTTTTGCAACTAGTGCCTGTGAAAAATGTCTCATTTCTAAAACATATAGAGAACTGAGTCAAATGTAGAAAAATGCAATGCACAAGAACTTAAGCTCCCATTGAATAGAAGTCAGGCCTACTGCTGAAAGCCCTGAGGCTGGGGAGTAGCATTTGAATCTCAGACCCCAAACACTAGCTGGACAGATCTAGGCGGGGGTGGAGAGGAATCTCAGAAGTCAAGTAACTGGCTGGGAAAATGCCTAGAAAAGGG
>CM053772.1:88065401-88090523 GCA_028658325.1 Potorous gilbertii | reverse complement strand
CGACTAAAGGAAGGAATAAAATGCACACTCATTTTGGTATGAAAACCTATCTTACAATACAGGAAAGTGGGGGAGAAGGAGATAAGCAGGGTGGGGGGGATGATGGAAGGGAGGGCAATGGAAGGAGGGAGCAATTTGAAGTCAACACTTGGGGAGGGACAGGATCAAAAGAGAGAATAGCAACAATGGGGGCCAAGATAGAATGGAGGGAAATATAGTTATCTTACACAACACGAGTATTATGGAAGTCATTTGCAAAACTACACAGATATGTCCTATATTGAATGGCCTGCCTTCCCAAAGGGAATGGATGGGGAGGGAGGGATGGGGACAAGTTGGAACTCAAAGTTTTAGGACCAACTGTTGAGTATTGTTCTTGCTACTAGGAAATACGAAATACAGGTAATGGGGAATAGAAAGTTTTCTGGTCCTACAGGACAAAAGAGAAGTATAAGGGAAGGGTGGGATGATAGAATAGAGGGCAGATTGGTGATATGAGTAATTAGAATGTTCAGTGTATTGGGGAGTGCGGAGGGGACAAATGGGGAGAAAATTTTGGAACCCAAAATCTTGTGAAAATGAATGTAAAAAGTTAAGTAAACAAGTTTATTTTTAAAAAATGAGCCGACTGCTTGATAAAGGAGACCCCCAAAATGCTGAAGAAAATAACTGTAAAAAATAGACTAAACCAAATGATAAAAAGCAATCCAAAAGGCCAATGAAAAGAAGAACACCTTAAAAAGCAGAATTGGTCAGAAAGAAAAGGAGGTCCAAAATCTCACTGAGGAAAATAATTCCTTAAACCTTAAATGGAGCAGATGGAAACTAATGACTTTATGAAAGATCAAGAAATTTTAAAACAAACCAAAGGAATGAAAAAATAGCAATGTGAAATATTTCATTGCAAAAACAACTGCCCTGAAAAATAGATCTAGGAGAGACAATTTAAAAATTATGGAACTACCTGAAAGCCATGATCACAAAAGATCCTAGACATCATCTTTCAAGAAATTATCAAGGAAAACTGCCCTGATATTCCAGAACAAGACAGTAAAATAAATATTGAAAGAATCCACTGATCACCTCCTGAAAGAGATCTCAAAAGGAAAACTTCTAGGAATATTGTAGCCAAATTCCAGAGTTCCCAGGTTGATGAGAAAATATTGCAAGCAGTCAGAAAGAAACAATTCAGGTATTGTGGAAGTACGATCAGGATAACACGAGATCAAGTGAGGGATTCTTTTTCAGGATAGAAGACTCATGGCAGGTTTGCAAGCAGTAGAAAAATAGTCATTAGGACAAGATGGAAATAAGTATAAGAGTATTAATTGCAGATAATAAATCTCTTAGAAGAGATATAATTACTGAATGAGTAATTAGCCTTAAGGAGAAATATGATTATTTTATCATATGATACAGCTATAAAGGAGGGAATAGTAGCAAAAACATCTTAGTCATGGGACATGGGGAAGTGAATAAATGAAAGGGTTCACTGTGAATAGCCTAATTTTTTTCTCCTAAAATATGAGGGAAGTTTCTCAGCTGAGAAAATGGAAAGAGGGAGAAACAATGAAATGTTTGAGGACGGAATAAAATATTTGAGAGTCACTGTGTAGAATTGAATCATTCATTCCCTATAACTAAGTGGTATCATAGGTGAGCTTTGAATTCAGGTCTTCTTGACTCTTCATGTAATACCATGTCTTCTGTCTTATATGTCCTAAAATTTTAATCTCTGCTAAAAGCTTAAACACTTCTACAAATAAGTGATCCTGTCTCTCAGTTCCATGTTTTCTCCAAACTGTCTCAACTGACCACACTAAATAACCTTTATTCTCATTAAAAAAATAGTGTTTACCGTTCAGGGTGGAACTTCTCTGGCTCTGGCCAGTAATCTGGGTCTCGATGAAGGACAAAGGGTGAGGTCATCACCACTGTGCCTTTAGGAATCCTCACTCCATTGATCTCAACAGTTTTCTTAGCAACCCTTTCGATCCTGCCAGCTATGGGAAACAGTCTGAGAATTTCATGTATCACCATGTCTAGGTACTCCATCTGTACCAGGGTATCATACGTGACTGCTTCCTGGGAAGAGAAAAAAAAATATTTCTAAGTAATAAGTTTTAAGTACTAAGGTGACATATCACATCTATCTTTACTAACTTGGTCTTAGAATGAGTCTATAATAACTATAATATGCCTCTGGTCACCAGATGATACAGTATTACCTTCTGGAGGAAAGTTATAAAAATACTTCTACTATTGAACCTATAGAATTTTGGAGTTCACTATGTTAATTAAAATAAAATAAAAATAAAAACTTCTGAGCTCTGTCAAAGTGAGATTTGCATCTGTATAAATGTTTTCATAAAATGAACACTTTTAAACCTGTGACAAAACTCTTGAGCCTCAGTAGAAGGAAGTTGTGGTTAGATGAATATTTTTCTTCTGTTCTTCCAGGTTGTCTCTTGGAACCAGCCAGACCAACCGTGAAATCTAGGGTGGGGTAGTACACCAAATTTACCTCAGTCAAGTCTAATTTAGATACACTTGAAACTTGAGAAGAGTCTATCTGTGTCTTCATTGCTCCCCAGCTTCCACTTCTTGTCACTTCTGCTTATCTTTCCAAAAAATGACTAAGTTTTATCTAGACTCTAGAAGTTCTTACTCCATCTCACCATCAATGTTGGAATATTCTGGTATCATTTCATAGCAGTTCGGTATTTTCTACCTCGAAAGGACTTCATAACAAAAATGACTGAAAGGGATGTATCTGCAATAAGTATAATTTGGGAGAGAAACTTGAGGGGAGGCAGAGAGGCTTTCCTTGGATCCCTCATAACAGATAACTTACACAGTTATCGATTTCAAAGGACAACTCTGATGATATCACCTTTTTTCTGACACTTCTATATAGCTTGGAAGATATTAGGGGACTTGGAGGATGTATGGAGGAATCACTAGTTAGCAGTTATCACCTATCTTCAAGAAAAAGCAATATCCTGACATTCTGTAAAATAATAGAGAAAATCAGTAATATACAGAAAGTTCTGGTCCCAAACCAAGCACAATTTTTCCCCATTCATTTATGTGCCCTATGTTGTTCTCAGCATCATTATAGGGGCTCAGGTTTGGTTTGCTGAGAAGTCAATAAAATCTCCAGAAACCATTTTATGAATTTATCTCCTTGTTTTCCTAGTTTAGTTACTCATTACTCTAAATGGAGTGCTTCAATTCATTCTCAAAGCTATCTCCTAACTTTATAGAGAAAAGACGTTTAATAGTGATTGTTCAATTTGGTCCAAGAGTGATGGGGACAGGTGATCCTGGTGTGCATCACAAAGAGTTTTGTAGGGATGGGCAAACTCCAATGTACATTCACAAGACCTATTGTCTTCTGACACCAGGAAGAGTTTATAACCCCTGTTATAAGTCACATCAGAGACTGAAGCAGAATCTTAGAAGAAGAGCTGAGAGGAGAGTAGGGAAGAAAACAAGCAAGGGACAAAAAAGCAGAATATGAAAGGAGGAAAGGGGAAAGAGAGTGAGGAGTACAGAGGAGACCCAAAGTCACAAAGATATTTAGTATCAGAAGAGATGAGAAATGAGTGCCACTAAATGAAGGAAGGGCCATGAAGTGGCTGTAGAAACAGAGGACAAGTGAGTTTTTCAAGTATTTTGCCAAGAACTGGTACTAGTTTCTCAAATATTTCCTTCTTTGAAAGCAGAACTTCATGTAAATTTATAGTGTGTCAGCATATCTTTGCCTATTAAAACTCTGGTCAGATGTCGATAATGGGCAGTCAGTACAGCTGATTTGGACAACACCTACTAGGAGATGAGGCAAATGTGTGAATAGTTCTGTTCTCATTCTCTCACCTTGTTGGGCAAAAGTGCATCTATCTCCTCCTGAAGTTTCTGTTGGATCTCAGGGTGAGTGGCCAGGTAGTAAAAGAGAAAAGAAAGGACAGAGCTAGTGGTTTCATAGCCAGCAAAAATAAAGATAATGGATTGGGCCAGGATTTCATCATCACTCAGATCTGAAATAGAGGCAAGGGAGATATTCAGACAAAGTCATTATATCTTTGTTATTTTACTCAATCATACCATTAGAAGTTAGGAAAGGCCTCTACCTGATACTCCAGAAACCTAGAGGAGATCTGAAATTCCTTCATTGATATGATAGGAATTTTACACCAAAATCTGTCATGACAAGGCAGGAAAGAGATTCTGTCTAACTGGGATTGCTCAACCAAATTTTTTCTATATTTGTTTTGTTTTTTCCACACACCTGCCTCATCCTCATTTATTATTTCTGGGTGGGATAAAAGTAACTTTTTATTTCAGGGACCGTTCTCTTTTTTCTTGTACACTGTGTCATAGGAAAGACACATTTTTGGCCCTAGCAATAGTCCAAAGGACAGGGGATAAGCACCTATGGTAGTGTGATTGTGTATAAAGTGAAGCAAATATGGAGGAGAGATATTTGAAGGAGATCACAGATTTAGAGCTTGATGGGACCTCAAAAGCCATGAAATTGATAACTTGAAACCTGAAGAGCTTTCCCAAAGTCTCATAGGTGAGAAGCTGAGGATTTCAACCTAGGTCTTCAGACTTCAGATTCCATTCTCTTCCTATAATACCTCACTGCATCCTATCTGTGATGGGCTCCATGAAGGGAAGATATCCAAAAAATAATAGTAAAAATTGGCTACATTTCTATACATAGTGCCTTGTACTTGTAGATTGATTTTACACATTATTTCATTTGACCACCATTACAAACCTATGAAATTGCTAGTGCAAGAAAGTTTCTCTCCTTTCTTCAAATAAGGCAGGTGAGGTGTAGAGCAATAGGATGACTGTTTCAACATCACTGAGCTAGGAAATGGCTAAAACTCAGACTAGAATCTAGTCTTCTGAGTCCCAACTCCAGTTCCCCCTTCACTTAATAGTGCTACATTTATCAGGTTGTACAGCATAGGACAATCTATATCCTACTTATGTTTAAATGAGAATACAGCATATTAAAACACAATTTGAGCTGTTTGCCCACAAATTTTATATTGCAAGAAAAACTTGTATGTTAAGATCAGTCACTTTTTTTCTTTCCTGTATTTCTGTTCAGTTGTTTCAGTCATGTCTACATCCTGGTTCATCTCCAGTCATCCTGATGAATATCTGGTCACTGGGATGAGATAGCTCTAGAGGAAAAAGTAAGACTGGTGACCTTACACAGCCCTCCCTCACTCAAAACAAAGTCAAGTGGAAGTCATGTCATTATGTCTCTAATGGCATGGTCTTCTTTGGTAACAAAGGACGAACACAACAACAACAGGATTCTTTGTCATCCCCAGTTGGGGTTTTCCTGGCAAAGATATTAGAGTTCTTTTTCCATTTGCTTCACTAGTTCATTTTACAAATGAGGAAACTGAGGCAAAGCAGGTTAAATGACTTGTCCAGTGTCACACAACAATTAAGTGTCTCGACTCCAGGTCTGACTCTTTATCCTATGTACCATCATATGTCGAGCTAATTAAGCACAAATATACACAGTCTAGATCAGAGAATAGAGTAAAATTATAGTATTTTGAATTAGAAGACAATTGACATGCAAGTCCAGACAAGTGAAATAACGTATGCAGGGTCACATATATACTTAATAGCACAGTTAGGATAAGAAAACACATTTTCCCTCTGAAAAAAATTGTGCTTTTCCCACCTTACTATGTCACATTGTTGTCCTAGGTATAGATGAAAAAGGGACTTTAGTCTGCATGCTTCAGACTAACATAACCAACACAAATTCAAATAAGATTTAAAAAATTTTCTCCTTTGAGCTCATTCTACAAAAACTAGATCTAGTTCAAATCCTATTTCAGAGTTTTAATAGCTGTGATCCTGTGGAAGTTGCCTAAACACTCACCCTTGAATTCCTCGTCTCTAATATGGAAATAACGATGATACAAGCACACAGGATTTTTATGAAGATCAAAGGAAAAAATTTATGTAAAGTGATCTGCAAATCTTAAAACCCTGCAACAATATGGTCATCATTCATGTTGTTATTGCCATTTAGTATATCATCGAAGCAAATTGGAAATTTTTTCATACTTCCACAGATAATGTCTTCAAGATTCCAATTCGTGATTGCCCTCATCCATAAGTTACCTTTATGAGAGTGCATCTCTGAATTTTTAGAAGTCTGACAATCCATCATAAGCTGAAGGAAGTCTACCCGGTTCTGGAAAAAAAGGTTGGAAAACACTAATGTGAAAAAAATACTTGGGAGCACAGAATTAGTTATACCTATAGGAAATTAATATGCCAGCAATATGATAGACCAATGAAGATCTGAAAGATTAGAAACATTATAAATTCAGCTCAGTAACAGAGTTGAAATTCCATCCAAGGCACGTCCATCAAAGACCCTGGATGGTTAGAGTCTGAGTGTCAAGTGAATGATATAAGAGCTTAAAATCTCATTTCCAAATTTAAAAAGATGATGTCCCAATCACCAAACCAGGGTTTTTGGAGGGAAGCATACCCTGATGAACCTAAGAAAAAATATTAAGTATTCCAAGAAATTCTCTTAATTCTGACAGAAAGGATAGAAAAATAATGCTTCAATAGTTTGTATTATTCGATTAGTCGATGTGGACACCACTGACCACAATCTTACAATGACTTCATGACTGATTTCCCAAGATCATTATAGGCAAAGAAACTGATCTCATTGTGGTCAACAAATAGACATAGTGGGACCTAGATCGGTTCTGGGTAAGCAGAGATATAATGAATCAACATGTCCAAGCTTGAAGATTGTATAGCTTACAAGGGTTATCTTAAAAGGTTGTAGTTTTCTGGTCTGGAATTCAAGAAATAAGAGTCATAGCTTTTCCAGAAAAGAGGCTCACAGTAGAAGTTTTGTGAGAAAATGAAAAATGTTCCAAATGTAGACCAAGAGTCCACACAGAGAATTTGAATACAACACTACTGGCACAATTATAATTTTTGTGCCCATTCTTATACACCTTTTGGTATTGTTAGCAAGGCTGTTTTGAATGCGTATAAATAAAAAAGAAATGTACTTTCTTCTTTCTTGGGTTCTTACTATACATCACATACTAATTTGCAATATAATATTGGATACGTGTCGTATCCCACCTCTGTGGTTGTAAAATATTTGAGAGCTGGGACAGTGTCGTTTTTTTTCTCTTTGTACTCCCATAGACGTAGATCACTCAATCAGGCAAATATTAAATAAGAGGAGCATAGACTTAGAGCTGGAAACAAGAGGTCAATAAGTGACACTTCTTCAGGTTACAGTAAATCTTCAAAAATGTGACAATTGGAATTGAATAAAAATTATAGTGCACAAAGATGAATATCAAGTAAAACTGAACACTAGTTTTGTTTGCTTTACCTTGAGTATATAATACCACTATTTTTAATGGACACATATTCTTATTCTGAGCACTGTAGGTACTTACTTACCTTTTGTGAATTTTTCTTTCGGTCTTCCTTTATTTTTTTAATTGATTTTGTTAAGAAATCTATTGTTTCCCTTGGAAATACAGTTACATCCATTTTTTTTAACAAAGGAACGATGAATGGAAAAATTGCTGAGAAAAACAAAAACAAAATATCTTTATGAAACTAGAATTTTATGAATGACATTATCACCTTTATTTGGAGTGTAGATGGGGAGATTGCAATAGAGGTACAAATTTTTATGTGGCTTACTCATTTTCTTTTTAACATCATCAATTATCTATAAACTGTTGGGGGTCAATGAAAACTCCAACAGTGAAGTGAATCTCCAAAATCCGGTGTCCTGTGACCATCTTCTACGTTAACTGCTAAGTTACCTATGACTACCCAAACAATAAATAATTCCCCTGGGAATTTAGGTCAGTGACTCTCTGAAAGCCCTGATTCCCTAACAGATAGCAATTAAAGTTACAGAATCTCCAGAATTCCTGTTGTTATGTTGTAATCTCTCTATGCTTTAGTTTAATCTCTGTTGAATTAAGAGGATAGACTTAAGTGCTTCTAAGTTTCTGTCCATCTCTAAATCTATGGTCCAACTTGGTGAGTCATTGAGTTATGTTCAGAAATGTCAGGACCGCTGAAATTTTAATTTTTTCTGTAAAGAAGAATCAACTTACTTATTGTAAGTAAAAGTGGATCCAGAAAACTGAATTTAATTAGCTTCCTGATTTCTCTCACAAGGGGATCATCTTGGTTATTCAAGGAATCAGTTTTGACACCAAATGAAGTACTGGTGATCACATCCATGCTATAGGCCCCAAAAATGCTGAGGAGAGAAAGCAAAAAAAGACTCAGAAAAGGCACTCTTTCTTTTCTCTCTAAGTAAAGACATGAAGTGAGCCTCTAAATCTCTGGTGTGAAACTCAGTAGAAACCAGGGTCACTAAACCATTTCAAAGGATAACTGTGGGCCATATATTGAAATTACAAAACCACATATTAATATTGCTTTTCTTCTATTTTTTTATTTTATTATATATTTCACTATTACATTTTAATGTGGTCTGACCAGGTTTAACAATTAGACTCTAGGTTCAGCCCAAAGTCATATGGACCAAAGTTAAACATGATCAGGAGCATTTATTAGCTGAGATTTTTCAGAAAAAAATGCTGATTCTTTTCATAAACTTTCTAGAAGTCAAAAATCATTTTGTAAACAAATGAGTGAATGAATGAAGGAATGAATGGAAAATTCTTGGAAATACTTGGAAAATCATGGGACATAATGCACAGCAGTGCTTACTGGCATTATCACTTCCCTTTCCTAAGCTATTATAGGAGATTAGATTTCCCTCATTTAACCAAGGGTACATTTTCCTCCCCACATGTTGAATACCGTCTACTTTAGAGCATAGAGGTTCTTTTTCTTTTTTCCCTAATCATTTGTGGAATAGATCCCATACTGTTATTTCTGGGTCAAAGGATATAAGCAACTTAATAACTCTTTTGGCATATTTCCAGTATGCTATCTAAAATTGTTGGATCTCTTCACAATTACATCCACAATGAATTAGTGTACAGTTTTTCCAAATTCCCTCCGACATTTGACTCTTTCCTCTTCAATATTTTTAGCCAATCTGACAGGTACAAAATGAATTCTCAAAGGTGTTTCAATTTCCATTTTCTAATAAATAATGATAGAAACTTAATGAGCCCTCAGAATGCAGGAAGAAATGCATGGTATGCAGAATGAAAGAGGCAATGATTCTGGTGCTTCCAGACATGGTCAGATCGTATCTATAGTACTGTGACCAAAGTTCTGGGCATCATATTCAGAGAAGGACCTTAATAAGTTGCAGGTAAATGGTATATAATGACTAGTTTGGTAAAATGATTCAAAATTAAAGGTTTTTTGAAGAAATTGAGGATACTGCAGTTTATATAAAAGACAATTTAAAGAAGAGATTAAATAAAATATGATGTATAGCACTTTTCCATATGACCATAATTTTTTATTTCTCTATCAGAAAGCTGCCTGTTCATATTCTTTGATGAGTTATTGATTGGAGAATGACTCTTGTTCTAACAGATTTGACAAAGACCATTACATATTTGTGATATGAGAACTTTATCTGAGAAACTGTTCAAAAAATGTGTTGTTGTTTTTTTCAAATCTCTGCTTTCCTTCAGATCCTGACTACATTAGTTTTATTTTTACAAAACTTTTTAAATTTCATGTAATCAAAATTATCCACTTTACACCTCACTCTGCTCTCTTGTGTTTCGCTAAATAGCTTACCTGTCTATATGTCTGATAAATAATATGTTCCAAGTTCTTCAAATGCTGTTGTAATATCTCTTTTTATATCTAGATAAAGTATTCATTTTGCCCTTATCTTTGTAAACGGTGTGAGATATTAGTCTATTCCCAGTTTCTTCCATCCTGCCTTCTAGTTTTCAATAAAATTTTTAACCAAATAATAAATTCTTATCTCAAAATCGTGAATCTTTGTATTTTTCAAATAAAAGGTTATTATATTCATTTGAGGCTGAAAGTTGCATATCTACTATGTTCGATCGATCTACCTCTCTATTTTGGAACCAGTAAGAGATAGCTTTGATAAATGCTTCTTTCCAATATAGTTTAAGATCTAGTACTTCCTTTACATTTTTTTCATTATTTCCTTCGATATTTTTGAGTTTTTGTTGTTTCAAATGAATTTTCTCTCATTTGTTTCTAATTCAGTAAAATATTTTTAGTATTAAAATTGGAATATATATATACATGAGAATTATTTTATATATTGAATATATAAATTAATGTAGGTAAAATTTTCATTTTGATTATATTTTCGCTGCCTGTAGATGAACTATGAATATATCTCCAATTGCTTAAACCTGATTTTTTTTTGTATAAAACTCTTTTAAAGTATTTTGTCTGCAAAGTTTCCTAAGATTGTTTTGACAAGTGTACTCCTAGGTATTTTATACTATATACTGTTGTTTTAAATGGGATATCTTTTCCATGTTTTTCTTAATAAATTAAATAACAATGAATTGTTCTGGAGTGACTAAGCTGCAATTAGTAGGTGCTCCATGGATGGGCATTCAGCAAAGGATATTGAGAAAGAATGATCAGACAGACAGGAGGAGGACCAAAACTGAGAAGAATCACAAAACAGAATAGAAAGCATTCAGAAAGAGAATATTGTTAACAGTGTCAGATGATGCTGTGGAATCAACAAAGATTAAAATGCACAAGAAGTCATTGATTTGAAAATTAAGAGAGCAGCAATAGAGACAGAGTTAGTATGGAAGAGAAGCAAGAAGCACAGACAGCTCCCTCCACCTGAAAACTATCACACTGGTTAATGATGGATAAATCCAAAAAGGAGAGAATACAATGACTTTTGTCCAGTTCAGTTTGTCATAGGGAAACAATAAAGATCTTTAGATACTGGCCAGAAATTAGTCTTTAGAACATTCAGCAACTAGAGAAATAAAAGGAAATAAAAGGCAAATTTCTAAAAGAACTATAAGATTCTTTTTTTAAAAAAGTACTGGGATACTGGGAACTCATGTAGGGTAGGGAAAATGGTGCCAACGGGCAGGTTGTCACTTCCAACAGCTTTCTGGGTCAAAGATGTACCATGGACTATGAAGAGACCAGGACCCAGATGTAAGGATCAGTTACAGGTCCTAGCAAGCAAGGGGAAAGTTCAGAAGCAAGCAAGAAGATATGCTTCAGACCCCAGGAAAACAGTTTGTTTTCAACTCTAATTCCTAGATAAATATGGAGCCTACTGAAGAATAGTAATGAAAAGTAGCTAAAAGACTATCTAAAAGTATCTAAAAGACTAAAGGGAAACTATTTTCCACTTGGATGGTAATGCCACAGTCTAGCAACAGTTTATTACTACTCAGATCCAAATATAGATCAGGAGCCTGCAAAGCTCAGATCTCTCTGGTGAAGGGTGAAGGACAGAGGAACCGATCAGACTTTGCCCTGGAAAAGATTACTTAGAACATCAAAACCTTGTTAAGTTCCCAGAATGAGTTGAACTTTGGAGCCTGGAATAACAAAACAACGCATAACCTAAAAAACCTACAGCAGAACCAACCCAGATATGTCCTCTAGAAGTGTGTAGATCTTGGAAGTAGCATAACTAAAGTCAGGAAATTTTTTTTGGGGGGGGTAGAGTACAAATCAAAAGAATCTCATAAAAAAGCTTTTATGGTGACAGAGATACTCAACACACAAACCCAGAAGAAAATAGCATCCAAAATATCTCCAAGTATAATCTCAAAGAAAAAAACAACTTGGACACAAATTCAAATATAATTTCTGGAACAGACAAAGCAAGAGGTTAAGAAAAGAGTTTAAAATATTTTCATAAATATAAAAATATTTATTGGTAATTTGGAGACATTAAAACAGTTTTCTAAAAGCCTTAGTGGAAAGATATATTTGGAAGGCAGAAGACATACAGTTCAGAATATAAAAATAAAAAAAGCAAAAGTAGTGTGATCAGTTGTAAATGGCTTAATCAAAGTATCTAGCTTCAGGATATCTCACCATGTTGTCCTTTACATTTGCTTTGTTAATGAAAAAGTTAACAGAATAACTTTAAAAGTGACTGCTTCACTTTCTGAGGAAAGATGACAGAAGAGAAGCTTAGGTGAGCTTCTGTTGTTCCTCAGATTCCTCCAACTCTTGCCCCATACTTACTCTTTCAGAGTTACAGGCTTGCTTTTCTCTGCTTCCTTCCCCATGTTCTTCACTAACACAACTCCATATTGCTTAATGATGGGAAACATCTAAATGCCAAATGACAAAAATTACATGTGAAAAACCTAGTTCCAAAACAAATACAATTTCCCAAGCTTGAAGAAGCACAATGGTATTTCATAAAGTCATTTCTTTTTTAAAATGTAAAGAACCATATATCTATAGGAAGAAGAATCCTTTTGGGCGATTTAGTAAAACTACTTCATTTTAAAGATGAGGGATCTGCAGCCAAAGTGGTTAAGTGCCCTATCAATGGTCACTCAGGCAATAGGCATCAGAGGTGAGATTGCAGATCAGGTTATCTAATTCCAGATACTGTACTGTCTCCATTGGAGCACAACAACTAGGATAGAAAATATTGCCTTTTAAGAATTTCAAACTTGTGGGCCTTTTAATTAGGTTTTAGCTATTAAAAATCATGGGAGCTTTTTTTAACTTTCCCCTGGACTCAGTTTTCTAAAATCTGACCAATTTTCATGGCTGTACCTCCTTGAGTTTTCCACTTGTAAATGTTGGCGACAATATTGTTCTAATCCTCTTCCATTGGTCATCTTCAGCAATTGAGAGAGCACTCTCCATAATCCCTGTTGGACCAAATTTCTAGGAGAAATATGTAAAAAGGAAGACAATTCTTGTTTTAAGTGGTACAACCAGAAGTCAAGACCTATTACACTTTCCAATATAAAAACTAATTCTTTCTAATTACCTAGATTTTTTTTATCTGAACCTTTATGGCCCATAGATTTTGGTGGCAACAATTTTCTTTTCTGGATACTTAAATGCTGTGATTATTGTACCTATAAGAGCAATTTTCAGGCTGCGTCACTAGAGAGGTTACTTTCCAGGAAGATAGCTGGTTGTACTAGGCTATAAGGGTTACTATTCCCCGGGATCTTGGGTTACATATGGTAGGCTGTCTCTCCATGTCTGTGGTGAAGTGATTGATGATGGTGGTGCTAATTTGAACTACCTGACACACATGACCTCCTATCTCTTCTTCACAGTTATTCTGACTAGTCTGTAACCTGTAAGATAATTGACAATTGGTGGGTATGACCAGTCCCTCCTCCAGAGCATTTCCCCTCACTATTAGGACTGGGAATGCCTAGCCAAAAGCAGAAAAGGAGACTTGGGGGAACATCTCAAACTATGTCTCCTTTGCTCATCAGTTCTTTGGAGACAGCTGGTCAACAGTTATTTCCTATTGAGATGAGCAGAGCAGGCCCATTTTCCACAGTGACATTTCCCTTTAATAATAGCCCTGGGGGCTGCATTATAAGTAAGTCTAGTTCTTGTGAAGGCATTGCCACTCCCCAAATTTTGGGGGCCCAAGAGATGAGGATAGGGCCTAAATCCCCAGCAAAAGTTGTCTTCTGTCTCCACTTGAAGAAGCGTTTTCCTCAGCTAGGCTGTCTTGCCTACTCTGTCTTCCTCAAGAATATTAATAGTGAAGCTAGTATTTATAGATGGCTTAAAAACTGTGTGATCCTTAACATGCTCAACATGCCTTCCCCATTGCTGACAATTTTAGTCTTCCACTGTCACTTACCCGACGATTGGTGAAGATAGAAAAACACTCTTTTACCAACACCAATTTGATAGTCTCTGGGTCCATGATGGACAATACAGGCTGTCTGCCATCAAAAAACCTGTAGCCCCAAATGGAAAAAATTACGTTAGTCACCAAGTTACATTGTTTGAAGTGGAAATTATAAATTCATGGCCATGAGTTTGCTGTCAGTTTATGTTTATTATGGTCTGAGATGTGGGAGTGAACCAGGAATCTAAAATAAAACTCATATTTATGAAATACTTGGTGCATGCTTAAGTTAGAGCACTGCCTTAGGCACTACCTACTTTGTGATCTCATGCAATTTTTCAATCTCACATTCCTCATGAGGAAAATAATAGCATCAACCTTACAGAGTTTTTGTGAGGACCAGTAAGATAACACATATAAAGAGTAGATTTTGTTGTTGTTGATGATGTTGTTGAGTTATGATGGGAAAATGGAATGGCTTCATTGAGGAGGTAACATTTGAATTGAGCTTTATAGAATAGTCAAGCTCTCAGTAGGAAAAGGAAAGGAAGAATGCATTTCAATGAGAGCCAACAGCCTGAGCAGTCACAGTGGCATGAGATTGGCAAGTATATTTGTGAGCCAAAGTCTTCCAGTTTGGATAAAGAACAAAATGGATAGAAGGGACTAATAGGAAGTAAACCTGAGAAAGTGAGGTAGTAGCATGCAAGGAAGAGTCTTGAACATGAGAAAGTAGTTTTAAAATTTTACTTAGGAGTCAATAGGGAGCCAAGAAGGACATTTGGGCAGAAGTATGACCATAAATAGATTCACACACAAGAAAGATTATTCTGGCAAATGTATTAAGAATTACAAAGAATCAATTCATGATGGAAAATGCCATCCACCTGCAAAGGGAGAACTGATGTAGCTGTTCTTTTTCATTTCCTTTATTTTAAATTTTTTTCATAGACTGATTATGGAAATATGCTTTCATGATTTCACATATATAATTGATATAATATCACTTGCCTTCTCAATGGGTTATGTAGGAACTGGAAAGAGGGTAATTATTATGAACTCAAAATTTTAAAAAGAATGTTAGAAGTAAATAAACACTTTTTAAAAATAAGCATTTTTGTAAAATAGGTCAATTAGAAGGGAGAGTGGAGGCAGGAAGAATCCTGTCAGTAAGCCACAATAATATGAAAGGACATTAGGATTGAAGCAATAGAAGAATTTGAGGAATATTAACAGGTAGGAAAGCACTAAAGTAGCAAACAATATGGTCAAATCCAAGCATTGAGACAAATAAAACCCAAGGGGAACAAGGAGAACATGAAAATGGTCAAGGACTGCCATGTAGAGTAAGAGTGAGGCCTACTAGGTTTAGTGAGAGTGAATAGGGCAGGTAAAAGAAAAAAAAGTTTGTGGTTAAATTGTAGGATTTAATTCTAGATTTTTATATGAGTTACTGGTTGATATAGGCAATGTTAATTCCAAAGTGTGAATATGCTGCCCAAATATGGAACAGAAACTCTTTGGAATTGCAGAGTTTGAAGAGTGGCAGCATGATCAGGCAATCTACTGAAATATTATTTTGTAGCCCATATCAGGGTATGAGTAGAGGAGAAGATGTTGAACTAGCATTAAGATCATTGAAAAACTTGAGAAAATTACTTGGGAGTGAGCAGATAAAAAGGGAATATTTAGGGAATAGTAGAAGAAGAATGATCTGGAAACAACAGTGATGATTAAAGAATATACCTTTTCCATTTTCTAACTCTGTGAATAGGTGGTGGAGGAATTAGGAGATTAAGTAGAAAGCATTTTAAGTGATACGATATTTTCAGGAGAGTGTCAGGTTTCTATTAGGTCAGGGAATCAGAAATCAAGCTGGTTGAAAAATTTGCAGATGTGTAGGAAAGTTGGCAGATGATAGCATCAGAGTTCTTTGAAGGACAGAAGCAATAGGTGACGGACCATTGAGTTGGAGTGGAACTGGGAAGTAATTGGAGTGATTAGAATAAGGAAAAGCATTCAGAATGAAGCATTGTGGATACTTGCACCTGAATTGATGAGAATGGATGACCATGATTATGAAGACAATATAAAAAGTATAGTACGTGGCATACCTTTCCAGAACCAGTAAATAGATTAACTTTCTGAGAGCTTAAGATAGAATTTAGAATCTTGGTGTTCCAAAGCAACTAGGATGCAACACAAGAAGGAAAGATGTGGTGGAAAATGATTGGCAGGGAATATGTCTAATAGAGTAGTACAATCGTAACAGAAAAGGCCACTAACAGCTATGCAGCTTTACCGATGTGAGGTGTCCCTATACATGTATGTCTTGTTCACATGTGCTCCCTATATACTTATCCCTTCACTCATATACTCCACCCACATGTGTCCAATGTGTCCAAGCATAACTTCAAAAAATATCTCTTCTTCTCATTTAATTTTTTTGTGTTTGTGTTTTTTGTGTTTGTTAGAGAGTTAGCACACAGAGAACATGTTATGTTGCACATTAATTTTATTGCTGTTTAGTTATATTCCCTGTTAGGGAGTGTGTGCCGTATGGCTAACTAGTAAAAGTAAAATCTTTGTGTTAGCACTCAAGAGCTAAGATTTCAAGATTTTGACCATCTTCCAAAATCTCTAAAATTTGGAGTAGCTAATAGAATCTTCAAGACTGACAGGTTATCTGGTGCTACACTAATATTAACCAGTATATCATTGGTATATCATGGAAAATATCACCAGTATAACATGGAAATTAAAGTGAGATTAATTCATGTGGTATTATACAATTTGCAGTTGCATAAATAATCATATATCACACAATATTTCTAACAGTTCTAACAATACCACTGTTATTTAACTCCTGATACTCACTAAGAATGATAGTTATTAAATATGAATTATCACAAATTCATTGGATCTAAATTCACACCTCAGAATTAACAAGATTTTAGACGATAAATTAAAGAAAGTGGAAGAATAGTCTTCTGAACTATAATTAATTCTCAAAGAAATATTGTTTATCTTCATGGCACTATATATTATTACTTCTCTGATCATCTTTTTCATTACTATTCTATTTTACAGCTTGAATTGTACAAAAGAATAGAAGCTCCTTCAGGGCAAGAACTCTTTTTTAGTTCTGTCTTTGTATCGGCACTGCTCAGGAGATCTGTATGTGGTTGACACTTTATACAATGTTTTTTTATTTCATCAAAATTCACAGTCTCATATCACTATACTAAAGCAAGGTGATATATCCAAAATCCATGACCCAGGGTAATATCATACTAGGGCATCTGTTATGACGCTATTGGCCTGAATTAAAACAGATCTCTAATACCTCTATTTTCACAAGTGTAATTGTGTTGAGTGGGAAGCAATGGGTGACTGACCATTGAAACGTGGATGTATAATGGAAAGATAACTTAGAATACTCACCCCCAGGTTTTCCCATATTTTTTAAAGCAAGTCGTGTCAAAATCTGTAAAACCCTGCAAAAAAGTATTTTCAAATCAGATATTTCCATAAATTCCTAGTGAATAATTATGTCAAAATGCATTACATTAGGAAGTTAAATATAGAATAATGTATTTTTTACTATTGTGTTTATGGTCTTCATTTTGCCTGGAATTTGTTGCCCACCCCAATCTCTACTTGCTGACATCTGATCCAGCTCAAATGTGATCTTTTCCATGAAGCCTTTCCTGATGTCTCCGGCAGAAAGATTTCTCCAGGATCACTGATCTCTTGATTTTAATTTTAATGCCTTTTTCCTGTGCTATGAAAATCTATTTAATACAGAGCTTTTACTACAGACTGTATGTATAACCTGGTTCCTAGAACATTGTAGGCACTTAATAAAAACTTCATGATTAATAGATTGGTACACGCTATAAATGTCTGCTGTCAATCTATTCTCATTTAAATTACAATTTTCTTGATATATGTCATTTTCTATTGCATAATAGGTTCCTTGAAGTCATGTAACATAGATTTCTTACCTTTGTATTTCCCCTACATCAGGAGTTTAAGCATCATAGACTTTCATAGTGGTCTAGAAAAGCCTGTGGATCACTTCTTGAAATGATGTTTTAAAATGGGAAAAACACAAAGCATCACAAAAGAAACCACCTTTTTCTAAAAATAGTTACGCAAAACTTTATTATTTCCCATGTTAAGAATCCTGTATTTATTGCCCAACACATTGTAACATTCAAAGTAAAGACAGTATTCACATTCATTTTTATAAGATTTTGATTTCAAAATTTTTCTCCCTCCCTCCCATTCTCTTCACCCCCCTTCACAAGATAGCAAACAAGCTTATATAGGTTATATATGTATAATCATATTAAACATGTTTTCACATTAGTCATGTTGTGAAAGAAGAAGCATATGAGAAAGAAAAGACAAAAAAGAAGTGAAGATTGTATGCTTCAATTTGCATTCAGACTCCACAATTCTTTCTCTCGATGGGGATAGCATTTTCCAACATGAGTCTTTTGGAATTGCCTTGTATTGCTGAGAAGAGCTAAGTATACATTAAATGGTCATCACACAATGTTGCTGTTACTTGTGCAATATTCTCTTGGATCTCTCCACTTCGTTCACCATCAGTTTGCATAAATCAAAGTTTTTCTGAAATCATCCTGCTCACCATTTCTTAGGGAACAATAATATTCCATTACATTCATATACCATAACTTTTTCAGTCATTCCCCAATTGATGGGCATCCCCTCAATTTCCAGTTCTTTGCCATCATGAAAAGAGTTACTATAAATATTTTTGTACATATGGAATTTTCCCCCCTTTTTTATGATACCTTTGATATATGCACCTATTAGTGATATTGCTGGGTCAAAGTGCATGCATAGTTTTATAGGTGTTTGGATGCAGTTCCAAATTGCTCTCCAGAATGGTTGGATGAATTCACAGTTCTGCCAACAATCAGTGTTCCACTTTTCGGACATTTCCAACATTTCTCATTTTTCTTTTTTGTCACATTAGCAAATCTGATAAGTGTGATTTGGTTTCCTCAGAACTCTAAATTACTACAGACAATTATTACTGTGCTTGTGTATCTACCCCATTTCACTGCTTCATCATTCTATTTCTTAAGCAGTACTAAATAGTTTTGATGATAACTTTATTATGTAGTTCTATAGCTGGTACATCTAGGCTACCTTCCTTTGCATTTTTTAAATTAATTATCCTGATATTCTGAAACTTTTGTTCTTCCAGATGAAATTTGGTATTTTCTAAGCTCTGTAAAATAATTCTTTTGTTGCTTTGGTATTGTACTCAATAAGTAAACAAATTTAGGTAGAACTGTTATATTCTTATATTTGGTCAGCCTACTCATGACCTATTGACAATTTTTCCACTTGTTTTCAGATCTGACTTTATTTATGTGAAAAGTGTTTTTTAATTGTGTTCATATAGTTCCCAGGTCTTTCTTGGCAAGTAAACTCCAAAATATTTTATGTTTCCTACAGTTATTTTAAATGGAATTTCTCTTTCTGTTTCTTGTTGCAGGGATTTGTTAGCAATATAAAGAAATGCTGATGATTTTTGTGGATCTATTTTGTATCCTGCAACTTATAGTTTATTATTCCAAGTACTTTTTTAGTTGTTTCTCTAGGATTCTCTAAGTATATTCTCTGCGAAGAGTGATAATTTTGTTTCCTCATTGCTTATTCCAATTCCTTCAATTTCTTTTTCTTTTCTTATTACTAAAGTGAACATTTCTGACACAATATTGACCAATAGTGGTGATAATGAACATACTTGTTTCATTCTGGGTCTTGAGGGAAAGCTTCAAGCTTACCTCCATGACATAAAATGCTTGCTTATGCTTTTAGATAGACATTATTTATCATTTTAAGGAGAGCTCCCTTTGTTTCTCTGGTCTCTAGTGTTTTTAATAGGAATAGGTATTTTGTCAAAAGATGTTTCTGCATCTATTGAGATAGTCATGATTTTCTTACTTTTATTTATTACTTTGGTCAATTTTGATGATTTTTTTCCTAATATTGATCCATTCCTGCATTCCTGACATAAATTCCAACTGGTCAGAATATGTTTTCCTTATGTTAAATTGCTGTACTTTTTTGCTAACTTTTTAATTAATAATTTTGCACCAATATTCATTGAGGAAACTTTATCTATTTTGGCTGCTCCTTGTTTAGGTATTAGCACCATATTTCAGTCAAAAAAAGAATTTTGGTATGACCTTTTCTTTGCCTATATTTTCAAATGGGTCGTATGATATTGGAATTAATTGCTTGTTTTACTTTGGTTTTTTTTTAAGTTTAATAATATTTTCCCCCCTAGCTACAGGTTAAGAAAAATTTTGACATCCATTTTTATAAGATTTTGAGTTTCAAAGCTTTATCTCTTCCCTCCTTTCCCCTCTTCTGAAAGTATTAGGAAGTTTGATATAATTTATACATATGCTATCATGTAAAACTATTTCCATATTAGTCACAATTGTAAAAGAAGAAACAGATCAAAACCATGAGAAAAAATAAACGAAAAAGAAATGCTTCTTTCTGCATTCAGATTCCAGTTCTTTGCCTGGATATGGATAGAATTTTCCTTCCTGTTTTTTTATACTTGTCTTAGATCATTGTGTTTCTGAGAAGAGCTGAGTTGGTCATCACATAATGTTGCTGATGTGCACTTTTCATTAGCATATACAATCCTTTCCAAGTTCTTCTGAAATCTGCCTGTTTATCATTTCTTATGGCACAGTAATATTCCATTTTATTCATATATCATTCCTTATTCAGACATTCCCCAACTGATAGGCATCCCTTCAGTTTCCAATATTTTACTACTATGAAAAGGGCTTTTATAAATTTTGTTGTACATGTAGGCCCTTTTCCATTATTTTTAAGATCATTTCTTTTTTTAAATTTTATTTATTTTTTAATGTTCTACAATCACTACCATAAAACTTAGATTTTTTACCCCACACACACCTACCCCCCACCACCTCCCTGCCTCCCCAAGATGGCCTACAATTCTATGTAGGATTTACATGTACTTTCCTATTGAATACTTTTCACTCTAGTCATGCTATGTAGACAAACTAAAATAAATGGAAGAAATCCTATAACAAATCAAAGCATAATACACACACACACATACATGATCTGCTACGTTCTTCAAATGAATTCCATAGTTCTTTCTCTGAGTGTGGAAGGCATTTTGCCTTAGAAAACTATTGGAAAATTTTTTTTTTAAGTTCTTGCGTTATTATGAGGTTCCAAGTCTACCAGAAAAACTCTTGCACACTGTGGTCGTTGCTGTGCACAGAGTTCTCCTGGTTCTACTCCTTTTGCTCAGCATCAGATCATATAAGTCCTTCCAGGCCACCTTGAAGTCTTCTTGTTCATCATTTCTTATGGTGCAGTAGTACTCCATTATATTCATATACTATAATTTATTCAGTCATTCCCCAATTGATGGTCATTCCCTTGATATCCAGTTTGGGCAACTACAAAGAGTGCTGCTATAAATATTTTTGTACATGTGGGACTCTTTCCCATTTTTCTGATCTCTTGGGGATACAGTCCTAGTAGCGATATTGCTGGGTCAAAGGGTATGAACACTTTTGTAGCCCTTTGGGCATAATTCCAAACTGCTCTTCAGAATGGTTGGATGAGCTCCCAGTTCCACCAACAATGAATTAGCGTTCCAGCTCTCCCACATCCTCTCCAACATTTATCATTTTCCTGTTCTGTCATGTTTGCCAATCTTATAGGAGTAATGTGGTACCTCAGAGTTGTTTTGATTTGCAACCCTCTAATCAAAAATGATTTAGAGCACTTTTTCATATGATTATATATATCTTTAATTTCTTCCTCTGAAAATTGCCTGTTCATATCCTTTCACCATTTATCAATTGGGAAATGACTTGTGTAGTTGTACATTTGAGTCAGTTCTCTATATATTCTAGAAATGAGGCCTTTATCCCTGAGATTAGCTGTAAAAATTCTTTCCCAATTTACTACATCCTTCTGAATTTTGGTTGCATTGTGTTTGGTTGTGCAAAAACTTTTCAGTTTAACATAATCAAAATCATCCATCTTGCATTTCATAGTGCTTTCTATCTCTTCTTTAGTAAAAAATGCTTCCCTTCTCCATAAATCTGATAAATACACTATTCCTTGCTTCTCCAGTTTGTTCATGGTATCAGTCTTTATACCTAGATTGTGTACCCATTTCCTTTTCCATTTTTTTAATGATCTTTTTGTGATATAAATCTAGCAGTGCTATCACTGGATCAAAGGAAATGCACCATTTGGTTGCCCTTTATAGTTCCAAATTGCTTTCCAGAATAGTTGGATCAGTCCATAACTCCAGTAACAATGCATTAGTGTTCCCAATTTCTCATATCCCCTTCACTATTTATCATTTTCCTTTTTTCGTCAAATTAGTCAATCTGATAGGTGTGAGGTTAATTTTTTTTACATGTTTGGTAGAATTCACTTGTAAATTCATCTGACCCTGGAGATACTTTTTTCCAAGTTCATCGATGGCTTGTTCAATTTCATCTTCTAAAATTGGGTTATATAAGTATTTTACTTCCTCTTTTGTTAATCTGTGTGATTTATATTTTTCTAAATATTCATCTATTCCATTTAAACTGTCAGATTCAGTGGCATGTTGGATTTAGTGTCATTCTAAAGTAGCTCTTAATTATTGCTTTAATTTTCTCTTCAGTTTTGTTGAATTCACCCTTTTCATTGTTGATACTGGTAAGTTGTTTTTCTATTTACTTTTATAAAAATCAAATTAATCAAATATCTATCTATTTTATTGGGTTTTTTTAACATAAAACCAACTCTTGAATTTATTTATTAACTCAATAGTTTTCTTACTTTCAGTTTTATTAATCTCTCCATTGATTTTCAGAATTTCTCATTTGGTATTTAATTTGGGATTGTTGAATTCTATTCACCTCCTTAATTTCTTTCCTGATTATGTTGCTGTTAGATTTGCCTAGTCTGAGAGGGGGGCAGTGAGGACTCCCACCAGTATAGTTTACTGTCTATTTCTTTACTTGACTTTTTCTTTAAGAATATGGATGCCTTGTCATTTGTTTCATATTTGCTTAATTTTCATATTACTTCATTGTCTATGTTACCTTTTAGAAAGATGTAGTTTCCTTCCTTTCCTCTTTTAATTAGATTTATTTTTGCTTTTTTTGGTTTGAGATCAGGATTGCTATCCCTATATTTTTTTTCTTTTCTTTTAAATTCAGCTGGAGCTGAGTCAAAAGCTAATGCTTTTTCCACCATCTGAAGAGAATAAAGGAGAATTCATGAAAACTTACTTTGCGATAAGAAAGAACAGTGCCAAAGAAAGGAAGAGGTGTTGGTCCAGGAATTCCCAGGTCCTTAAAGAGTTTGTGTGTCCAGGTGCCATATCTATAAAGTGATGGGAAAACATTAAAGCATTACAGTCAAGGCAAAGATTGAAGACATAAATCAGGCAGTTCATTTGTAGGTAAACAGAAGGGGAAGTGCTATCAAGGTATGTCTGAAGTACATCTTTTTTTCACTCAGATTCAGGAGCCAAGGGGGCACTTATAGAAATATTTCATGGCTCTCACCACCATCCTGAGATGTCTCACAATCCTACTGAGATACTCTGAAGTCTCAGTAAGACTCAGTAAAGTTTGAGACAACACATTAGGTGTGGTCATGTTTGAAAAGCCTTGAGTAAATCATCATCAGGATTGCTGCTGGAATATACTACCTCTCTAATGTGCTGTGAATGGTACAAAGTCTCTGTTTCTAGAAACGACCAAGTCCAGGATCAATGCACCATACATAAAACTAAGAAAGTTCAGAAAACATCTCAGAAATGAAGCAATCTTCTTTAAGATCCAACCCAATTCTAGCACCTCAGACACTTCTTTATTTTTTTTTACTTTTGCCGATTTTGTGTATATTTATTTTTAGTTGCAACATTCATTTCCACAAAATTTTGAGTTCCAAATTTTCTCCCCATCTCTCCCCTCCCACACCCCAAAATACTATGCATTCTGATTACCACTTCCCCCAATCTGCCATCCCTTCTACTATACCCCTCCCTTCCCTTATCCTGATCTTCTCTCTTTTCTTGTGGGGAAAGAGAGATTTCTAAACCCCATTACCTCCATTTCTTATTTTCCAGTTCTATTCAAAAAGAATTCTCAACATTCGTTCCTAAAACTTTGAGTTCCAACTTCTCTCCCTTCCTCCCTTCCCACCAATCCCCACTGAGAAGGCAAAGCAATTCAATACAGGCTACATATGTATAGTTTGCAAAAGACTTCCATAACAGTCGTATTGTGAAAGACTAGCAATATTTACCTCCATCCTATCCTGCTCCCCATTTCTTATATTTCCTCTTTTGACCTTGTCTTTCCCCAAGAGTATTAGCTTCTAATTGCTTCCCCCTCCCATTTGCCCTCTTTTCTCATATCCCACTCCACTTATTTCCTTCTCCCCTATTTTCCTGTAGTGTAAGATAGATTTGCATACCAAATTGAGTGTGCATGTTATTCCTTCCTTGAGCCAAAGGTGAGGAGAGTAAGTTTCTCTTTTTTCCTATCATCTCTCCACTTTCCCATCCACTGAAAAAGTTTTTTGTTGCCTCTTTTATGAGAGATGATTTACCTCATTCCACTTCTCCCTTTCTCCTCACAATGTATTATTTGCTCATCCCTTAATTTTATTTTCTTAGATATCATTCCTTCCTTTTAAACTCAATTTGTACTCTCTGGCTACATACATACATACATGCATATATATATGTACATATATGCATGTATGTATGTATAACATATGTATATGTATGGTGTGTATGTGCGTGTATAATCCCTGCAACTGCCCAAATACTGAGAAAAGTTTCAAGAGTTGCAAATATTATCTTTCCATGTAGGAATGTAAACAGTTCAACTCTAGTAAGTCCCTTATGATTTTTCTTTCCTGTTTACCTTTTCATGGTTCTTGTGAGTCTTGTCTTTGAAAGTCAAATTTCCTATTCAGCTTTGGTCTTTTCAACAACAATGCTTGGAAGTCCTCTATTTCGTTGAATGACCATTTTCCCCTTGAAGTAATATACTCAGTTTTGCTGGATAAGTGATTCTTAGTTTTAATCCTAGTGACTTTGACTTCTAGAATATCATATTCCAAGTCCTTTGATCCCTTAATGTAGAAGCTGCTAGATCTTGTGTTATCCTGATTGTACTTCCACAATACTCGAATTGTTTCTTTCTAGCTGCTTGCAATATTTTCTC
>CM053772.1:88046208-88064901 GCA_028658325.1 Potorous gilbertii | reverse complement strand
GAAACAATGGGGGGCAGGATAGGATGGAGGAAAATATGGTTAGTCTTACACAACACGACTATTATGGAAGTCATTTGCAAAACTACACAGATATGGCCTGCATTGAATTGCCTGCCTTCCCAAAGGGAATGGGTGGGGAGGGAGGGATGGGGAGAAACTGGAACTTAAAACTTTAGGATCAACTGTTGAGTATTGTTCTTGCTACTAGGAAATAAGAAATACAGGTAATGGGGAATAGAAAGTTATCTGGCCCTACAGGACAAAAGAGAAGATGGGGTAAGGGAAGGGAGGGATGATAGAAGAGAGGGCAGATTGGTGATATAGGTAATTAGAATGTCCAGTGTATTGGGGAGGTCGGAGGGGACAAATGGGGAGAAAATTTTGGAACCCAAAATCTTGTGAAAATGAATGTAAAAAGTTAAATAAATTTATTTAAAAAAAAAGTTTTGTAATGTCAGTAATTCACCTGGTTCCACTCATTTTCTTTACATTCAGATTAAAGTGAGTTTCAAGTCATGCTCTTCCCCTATCCTTCCTTATTTGCTCGAATTTCTACTTGTATCTCTATAATGCTAATGTGATACCCACAGCTATCATTTTGAATGTGCATGTGTATTTCTGGGATAAATTCGCAAAATATAATAAACTCTCTTCCTCAAAAACAAAACCAAAATATTTATTTGGGACATTATTAAAATACCAGGAGGTAAGATTTAATAGGGTACTTATCACAAATCCAGGGAATGCCAACATCTTAGACATTCTTTCTGTCAGGCCTCCCCACAAAAACAAGTTCCCTTAAATAAATTCCTCCCTCTGCCCACTCAGAACTTGCTTTTCTCTCTCTGCTCTGCCTGCTCTCATTCTCTGCTTGTGCTCTCTCCCTCTCTATTTCTTCGGCAAGTTCCTCTCAGTCTGTGCTCCATATTACCTAGACTCCATGTTAATACAGGCCCCATGTGTTAGACCTATTAATGTATGGGGAATGTCTTCCTATTCTATTAATGTTACATTTGGCCCCAAGTTCTTCCATGTCCATTACATAGGCCTTCCAGATTTTAGGGGTAACTTATATCAACATAACTTGCATAACAATATAATAGAGATAATACAAAATAAACACAAAGAACAATATCTTAGGGTGGAGCCTTGAGTATGAGCATCCCATCTCTCCCCCTCTGAAATGAATGCCATCCAACACCCCTTGGCGTAAGGTGCAAAGGTCTGAAACTACTTTCTGTTGAGAGTGAATATAAAGTTGTCCTTGCCTCATGAGGTCCCATTTGAGGGATCAGTTCCTTAGGAAGTATGCGGTGCTTGGACAATGCCAGGTCCAAGTGTATTGTATTATAGTCTTGAACAGAGGGTGATTTCCAGCTTAAACAGTCAGTCATCTAAAAGTGGAGGGCTCTAAGCCTGGAGGAGACAAATCTAGCAAACAGGTTAAACAAACAAAGGCCAAAAGGAATAAGGAGACTATAACTAGAAGCAGAATAAATATAGTGTCAGTTGTGCTTCTGGAGTCCTTGAACCCACTAGAACTGCATTAAATACTGTCTTCCTTACTGCGAACTGTTATCTCCTCTCAAGCAAATTTAAAGTCGTGCCTCTCAATATATCTATCCCAATGATGTATTCTGGAACAAGTATAATTACCACTATATATTCTTTCTTAGGTAATTACTCAATTTGCAACATTAGTTTAAATTGCATGGCTGAGATTTCAACCTCTCCCAGTCCTGTGATGGTAATAAGTTTTCCACGTTTAAATTTATCAGGGTTTCCATATATAAGGAAGGTCTTTCCCTCGGTGTCTATCAATACCAAAGTTACAATGGTTGGTCCATTTTTCCAATATGTAGTTAAACTGATATGGGAGTCTGTAATCTCATCTAGGTACTTCTTTAATCTGAGCTGGGACCTAATCAATTTCCTATTCTCCCTGCAGGTGTGATGAAATTGGATGCAACGATTTAGGAGGATTTGTAGGGGAAGTTTGTACTACCCCATCCCTTTTCCGGGTGCATCTAATATAGTTTATTAGGTGGAATACTATTTATTCTTCCATAATCTCTACTAGATCTCAATAAAACAGTAAACATTTTTCTCTTTGTTAATCTGTTCTGACTTTGAATCCATTGGTTATTTTGCCTACTCTTTTGAAGAAATTTATCTTGTCCCCATCCCCCTAAGTCACCTAACTGTGCAATCTTATCTAGGACCTCTGAAAGTGGGTGCCCTATTTTTAGAATTAGGAGAGTCAGAATTAAGTGTTTATAAGCAGGAGGAGCAGTGTTCACTATTATATTTCTATGAGAAATTGTTAAGGGAGTGCTGTGATATGCACCTGTATCTCCAACCATAATTGAATTTTTTATTACCTCTTCCTTTAACTTTCTCATACAGTCTCTGAGTGAATACCAGGGTCTGTCTCCACTTGACCACATAGAGGCAGTGGGATAGTGTTCATTGTACATGCCTTGGCAACTAAAGCTAACAAATTAGTTTCATTATTACCTCCTTGAATATGGTAATCCCTAAAAGCTTATTGTACAAACAGATTCTGACTAATACCTATAAATTTCAAACAATCTACCCATACTCCTCCAACTTCCTCATCACTGATTCTCACCTTCCAAGGTACCAGTGATTCTCCCATTTTTTTTTGTGAATCAACTTAAAATATCTGTGAATTACTATGGAGAAAAATCCTCAGTTACTTCTTTAAACACTGTGGGCACTCCCCCCTACCGCTCACCCCCACTGTCCTGCTTTCATCATAGTATTGAACAAACACCCACATTCCTAGAAACCTCCTCATCTAAATTTGCTTCGTTGTCCTTCCAAGCATCTTCCTCTCAGGTATCAGGGTAACAACCAGGCCCCACACATGCAACGGTTACATGTACCTTCTCTTGTTAACTTTTCTCTTCTATTTCTGGAGTAGACTCACAGCTATCTTTCCTGCTACCACTTGATATTTCCTATCTTGCTCTTCTAAAGGGAAGTTTTATAGCACAGAAAGCTTCTCACAGAAATCAGCTAACTCCTTTTTCAGCTGAATCTTTTCCTCCAGAAATTTGTCTCTACTTTTACATATACCATAACTTATTAACAGCTCCCATTCTCTTTTACTTACCGCTGCCATTTCTTCCCCCAGTTTTATTGGTATTCCTTGCAAACATCTTTCTAAATCTATGGGTTCACCCTTCTATAGCCACAGCTCCCAGTTTTCATAAAGTCGTGTTCTTTTAGCCTATTTGCTCACAAGAGAGGCATAAAGTAAATCCTCCCATCCCAGAACAGTCACTTCCTTCCCTGGAGCCTTCCTATCTCCAAGTAGAGGTTTCATATTTTGCAATCCCATCCTTGTTGACATTTGTAATGCCAATGTGATACTCTTAGAAGTTGCTATGAATATGCATGTGTATTTCCAGGAGATAAATTTTCAAAATATAACAAACTCCCTTTCTCAAAGGCAAAACCAAACTATTTATTTGGGACATCATTAGAATATTAGGAAGTAAGATTTAACACAGTACTTATTACTAATCCAAGGAATGTTGACATCTTAAACTCTCTTTCTGTCAGACCACACCACAAAAACAAATTCCCAGACAAATTCCTCCCTCCACCCACTCACAGTATGTGTCTCTCTCCCTGCTCCGCCTGCACTTATTCTCTTCTCATGCTTTTTCCCTCTCTCCTCCTTGGGCAAGCTCCTCCAAAACTGAGCTCCTTGTGACCTAGGCTCCATGTGACCACCAGCTTCATGTATTAGTTCAATTAATGGGCAGAGATGTGCTTCTTCTATTAACATTACAGTCTCAGATTATTGGATATTTCCTCTTCCAATCCTCTTCTTGTCTTTCTCAGTCTATTCTTTTCCCTCTTCCTTACTTTTCTCCTTGAAGATCATTAAATACATATAAAATTCAAATCCAAGTTTTCAATTGCATTTGACTCCACCTATGAACCTGGCATTACAGTTCTTATGAGATCTTGCATCCTACCATTCCCCAAAGTGGAATGCAAACATCTCATTACTATAAAATCTTTCCTGATGGTTCAACTTTTTATATTTCCATTTACTCTCATGTCTATAAGTGCCAAGTTTCTACTTTAATGCAGTTTTTTCATTAAGAATTCTTGAGGGGAGGAGCCAAGATGGCTAAGTAGAAAGACACAAATATGTGGGCTGTCCCCACATAGTCCATAAAATACCTGTAGAGAGGGACTCTCAACAAATTTTGGAACAGCAGAAATGGAGAACAGAGTGGAGGAGATTTCCAGCCCAGGGTGACCTGAAAAGCCCACGTGAAACATGGGTTACACCAGAGACGGAGCAGAGCCCAGCCCAGACTTTGTCAGGCAGCACAGCTCAGCTCTAGGAGGAGGCACCTTGGGGGTCGAATCTCCAGTCGCAGTAGCAGCAAATCCCCAGTCCCAGCAGCAGCGATCTGCAGATCCCTTAACGCACAAACGCCAAAGGTCAGTGATGTGGTTTTTTCAGCTGGCCAGAAAGAGAGAAGGGTCTTCTCATAGCTCTGGCAGCAGGCAGCAGTCACAGATGCCACACAGCAGCCCGTACAGCTGCCTGCATCCATTGTTGGAGTAAAAAACCCTGGGGGCACTGAGGAGCTGAATATTACCTCAGCCCTGTGTAGAGGCCCTGAGCGAGCTGGTCTTTGTCTCAGAATGAATGGTGGCCCTGTCCCCACAGCTTAACTGAAAATCAGACCCCAATGCTACCTTGGTGGAACTGGAGACCAAGTGGCTGTGGAGAGGCACCTGCTAAGATTCTGGGCACAAAAATCTCTCTCTGCTCCCAGACCAGTGTACATTCTTGATAGTGCCACGTTGGAGGAACTGAGATCTTACAGATTATCAGATATACCCTACTCTTGACAAAGGACCCAAAAGTCAAGTCACTGCTTCAGAAAATACCCAAAAAAGGAGAAAATATAAGACTATAGAAGGTTACTTTCTTGGTAAACAGATATCTTCTCTAAAGATACCAAAAGAAAGTATCTGGGTAGTTGGTGAGATTACATACACACACACACACACACACACACACACACACACACACACAAAGAGAGAGACAGACAGACAGACAGACAGACAGAGACACAGAGAGCACAGGGTGAGTTGAATAGGATGTGGTCATATCTCAAAAAAATGAAATTAAGTGTTGAGAGAGAAATATACTGGGAGGAGAAAGGGAGAAATGGAATGGGGCAAATTATCTCTCATAAAAGAGGCAAGTAAATGACTTTTCAGTGGAGGAAAAAATGGGGAATTGAGAGAAAATACATGAAGCTTACTCTCATCACATTCGACTAAAGGAAGGAATAAAATGAATCCTCATTTTGATATGAAAACCTATCTCACAATACAGGAGAGTGGGGGAGAAGAGAATAATCAGGGTGGAGGAGGATGATGGAAAGAAGGACAATGGGAGGAGGGAGCAATTAGAAGTCAACACTCTTGGAGAGGGACAGGGTCAAAAGAGAGAGCAGAAAAATGGGGAGCAGGATAGGATGGAGGGAAATATAGTTAGTCTTACACAACACGACTATTATGGAAGTCATTTGCAAAACTACACATAAATTACTTGTCTTCCCAAAGGGAATGGGTGGGGAGGGAGGTAGGAAGAGAAGTTGAAACTCAAAGTTTTAGGAACAACTCTTCAGTATTGATCTTGCAACTAAGAAATAAGAAATACAGGTAATGGGGTATAGAAATTTATCTTGCCCTACAGGACAAAGTAGAAGATGGGGATAAGGGAAGGGAGGGATGTTAGAAGGGAGGGCAGATTGGTGATAGGGGTAGTTAGAATGCTTGGCGTTTTGGGGTGGGGGGAGGAGAGATATGGGGAAAAAATTTGGAACTCAAAATTTTGTGGAAATGAGTTTTGAAAACTTAAATAAATAAATATAATGCAATCACAAAAAAAGAAATTGATACCTAGAAGCTAAAAAGAACAATAAAGAAGTAAGAATCCTTGAAAAGACTTCAAGGAACCAAGATGACAAGAGTAAGTAGGAAATCCACTGAACTCTCTCATTTTTACCCTGGAACAACTATAAAATATCACCCAAAAATGAATGTTGGAATGGCAGAAGCACAAAAAAGACAACGTAGAACAAACTTCTAGCCCAAGAAACTAAAAAGTGGACAGAAAAGGTCTGTCGCATTCAAATAAAAAAGGAGTGCAGTCCAATATATGAAGGGTCTCAGCAAGCAAATCAGTTATAGGCCATGAAAAACTCTAGTCATCCCCCATCTTCACTGCTATATAGTAGCAGCAGAGCAATAACACCCTTCCAAAGCCAAAGCACAGAAGAGAGATGTCCTATATGACACTCCATACCACCAGGCAAATGAATGGAAGCTGATACCAGCCACCCCTACAGCCTTCAGCAATGCCAACCACCACCTCAATCCTCCCTGCAACTCAGCATCAGGAAAAATGTTCCCTGTGCTCCTCAGAGCACCACAAGCAAAACAGTGATGGCCTACAGAAGCTGGCGCAAGAAACTTGAGACAGTAATATTTTTAAGGAGTTCTCTATTGTGCATTTTCCTTTTGGTCAACTCTGCTTTTCAAGGCCTTTTTCTCTTCTATGGATTTTCGTCCCTCTTTTACCATTTACTCTATTCTGTTTTCTAGCATGTTATCTTCTTCAATATTTTTGTACCTCCTTTACCAAACTACTGGCTCTTCTTTCCATGATTTTGTTGCATTATTCTCATTTATCTTCCTAATTTTTTTCTACATCTCTTTTATTGATTTAGAAAATCATTTTAGAACTTTTCCATGGCCTTAGACCAATTCATATTTTTCTTTGAGGTTTTGGATATAAAAGTTTTGACTTTGTTTTCTTCTTCTGAGTTTATATTTTTATCTTCCCTGTCACCACAGTAACTTTATAAAGTCAAGATCTTTTATTGCTATTTCCTCATTTTTTAAGTCTGTTTCTTAACTCTTTGCTAAAGTAGGGTTCTGTTTCTGAAGTAGAGGGGGCAATGTCTCAAGCTTCAGGCATTTTGTGCACCTATTTCAGAGGTAATTCTGGGGGCATTTAAGTTTTTGGTTCTTCTAAGGTGGTATGATCTGGGTAGAAGCATTTTTATTATTCTACTATACTGTACACTGGTCTGTAAGTGATTACAAGCACTCTTTTCTGCCCTGTAACTGTGATCAGGGTTCCATCTCCCTTGCGGCTGCAAATTCTGGTATACTAGTCCTTCTCACCTTTCAACTGCAGTACAGATCCAAATATGGACAATGTAACAGTGTCCTGTCCCCATGCCAATAAATGGACCCCTGTTAATCTCGTTATGATCAGTTATCTGACCTCCTTACCTTCTGTGGGCTCAGGGGTCTGGAAACCGACAGTGTTTCACTGATTTGGTCCCTCCCAAGACCTATTGCTATTTGCTGGGGTGTGCTTCACTTTCACATAAATATAACAGATTTTTCTTCTGATTTTCTAAGTTGTCTTTTGCTGCAAAATTTTTTTAACCATGACCTTTTGTGGGTTTTGATACTCTAGAATTTATTTTGAGCATTATTTAAGGGTCTTTGGAGGAATTTGGGACTTAGGTAGTCCATTATATCTTAAACAATCTCTCCTTTATCTGTTGTCTACATCAGGTTTTTATATGAGATACCTTATGTTGTATTATCATCTCTCTTCTTCAATCTTTGATTTTATTTTACTTTCTTATAACATGGATTCATTATCTTTGGCTTGGTCCATTCTAACTCTTAAAGAGGCAGCTACTTGGGTAAAATTTTGTATCTTTTGTGACCAACAGTTAATTCTTTTTCTAAGTCTTTCCTCTACAACTCTCATTTCTTTTCCAGCTCTTCCCTCTGTTGCTCTCAATTCATTTATAATACCATTTTAAATTCATTTTTTAAGTTTTTGCTTTGTTCTTCCAGGGATTCTAATTGATGTTGGGGGATTTGTTCATATATGTTGATTATTCTTCTCTTGTTTTATGTCTTGGGTATCCTTGGTTTCTGAATAACTCACATTTTTTTCGTTTGTTTGTTAGTTTAGTCACACCTTCACTCATTTATTCTAGCAAGCTGGCATTGAAAATCTACCTTAGAGACCTTTTGGAACTGAGTCTTTATTGATAGACTCTCTGGAGTCTTCCAAACTGCTTTCCTGTAGGGTTACTAAGTATATAAGAATATACTAAGTATATTCATCTGTGAGTTTAGGGCTGAGTCCTGGGTGAGCAGGTTGTCCTAAGCCCTAGATTTCTAGCCTATTCTTAAGTTCAAGAACATTTCTAAGTGTCCATGAGCTGTAAACCTTCTTCAGAGTTTTGGGAACAGCTCACTCTCTAAGCTCTGCCCTAGCATGGGGGCTGAATCTGTGATCTACTCTCTGTTAATCTAACTTGACTTGTATTTTGGCTTATGATCTCATTATTCTGAGGAAATTGCTTTCTCCAATGGCAAAACAGGCTCTTAATTGTGAAATTAAATGCAATGATTTTGCTTTCAATTTTTCAAAGATTTTTACCTCTCATCATTTGTCACTATCGACCAACTCTTCCTCTTGGAAGCTTTCTCCTTAATGTCCCTAACGTGTTCACGGATAATTACAACAGGATTGATGAAGCCACACATAAAAAATTGGGGGAAGGAGTTGATGTGAGGCACCTCTTTCATGATTTCCTTGCACAACTTCTTCAGAGCTAGGTGACATGGTGGATAGAAAACTGAACCTAGAATCACAAAATATTGAGTTCAAACACAATTTTCAAAACTAACTACATGTGTGATCCTGAGCAAGTTACATAATCTCTATTTTCTTCAATTTCTTCACTTGTGAAACAGAAGTAAGAATGGTGCCTGGATTGTTTGGTACAGGATTGTTTGGAAGAACAAAGGAGTATATTGCCAAACTGTGTGCGACAATACCTGGAATATAGTATGTGCTTGGAAAAATCTTCCGTATTTCATTTCTATTTAACTTCCTAATACCCTTTCTTCTTTCTTTCATTATAAACTGCAGCTTAATCATGTTCATCATGTGCCTACCCAATATGCTGTGGGAAGCCAACAGCTGTAATTTCTCTGAGACTTTAATACTGAATAAGGAAACAGGGTTACTTAAGGTGTTTGACATTTATGGTGAGGATGTTCAGCAATAGAGTCCAAATCAAGATGGTAAATGGTGAGACACACCATGCGTCTCCATTTACAGACACTTGTGATTATATGGTCCTGAAACAGAATACATTGCATAACCTTATAATTACATCCACTTTTGGTGGGGCTTTGACGAATCAGGTACCCTAATACAGTTTTAATGGGATTTTAGAATAAAGAAAATCTTTTGGAGAGCAATGTCCCAATACATTGTAAGAGTCACAAAATTGAGTATATCTTTTTATTAAGCAATTCATCTATCAGGACAATAATCATAGCACCAAACATGACATTTTGAATTATTTATGTACATAAAAATATTCATTGGTCCTTTATTTTGAAAATCAAATTTGCAAAAAATATTATGTTCAAAATTTCCTAAACTAATTATGGCACATTATCGTAATCAAAAATTAATTTCTCACAATAATTATAGTTAATGTTCACAAGGAGATAAGGAAGGATCTTTATCAAATGAGGTATACCTAAATCAACAAAACCAAAGTGGTTATACCCTTACACTGTAACTTCACCTAAACAAAAGAGAAAGAAACAAAGAATGTGGACTTAAATATGGCAAAAATTTCTAGCAAACTTAATGTGAACTATTTTATTTTCTTTAATGTTATTTATATGTTACTTCACCTGCTTCTACTTGAATATAGACTGGAGTGTGGGGTAAGATTATGACTGTTGTTTCAAAGACTCAACGCATTAAGTTTTGACTTTGCAATAAAGATTCAAGTCATTTTTTTCTAAAAGAACTTGGTTGGCATAACATTCATCATTTGTATATTTAATGCTGATATTATTTCCTCATCTAGGGTATAATTATTTTCTTTTTTGCTTGGAATATCTCTTAGTTGATTATAAATTCAAAGTAGTAAGTTTCATAAATATACTATAACATATAATATTACATTATATTATATTATATTTCGGTTGTGTTGTAATGTATTCTCATGCAACCTACTTCTCTTGCTTTCACATCAAGTTCCTCATCTGTCAAATTAGGGAAATAATAAAAGAGTTCTATTAGCTAATCCTCAAGGTTATTCCTAGGTCTCAAATCCATTGATCCTATAAATACTGTATTGCATCATTACCCTCAAACAATAGTGACAATGACTCAAAACAGCAACATGGATAGTTCTGACTTCCAATATGAGAATTAAGATGATACCATCATAAATCCAGAGGTTTAGGAAGCTTCAGAATCCATATTCAGAGCCCCCTCATCATATGAAGAAGGAAACTGAGGCTCAGCAACTTTAAACTCAGCTTTTTTTTACATTAATTTATTTATTTTCAGTTTTCAACAATCACTTACATAAATTTTAAGTTCTCCTCACCCCATTCCTCTACCCTCCCTTCCTGAGGTAACTTGCAATCTTATATGGGTTCTACACATACATTCTTGTTAAACACATTTTCACATCAGTCATGTTGCATAGAAGAATTAAAACAAATGGGAGAAACCATGAGAAAAACTAACCAAAACAAAACATAACAGAAGGGAAAATAGTCTGCTTCATTCTGTATTCCAATTCCATAGTTATTTTTCTGGATGTGGATGGCATTTTGCATCAAGAATCCTTTGGAAATGTTTTAGGTCCTTGCATTGCTGTGAAGGGCTAACTCTATCAGAAAGAGTTCTAGCACCCTGTGCCTGTTACTGTACATAAATGTTCTCCCGGTTCTGCTTGTTTCACTCAGCATCAGCTCATATAACTCTTTCCAGGTTTTTCTGAAGTCTGCCTGTTGGTCACTTCTTATGGCATAATAACAGTCCATTACATTCATATACGACGACTTGTTCAGCCATTCCACAATTGATGGACGTCCCCTTGTTTTCCAGTTTTTAATCACCACAAAAAGAACTGAAAAATATTTTTGCACATGTGAGATTTTTTCCCATTTTTTTATCTCTTTGGGATATAGCCCTAGAAGCAATATTTCTGGGTCAAAGGATATGCATATTTTTATAGCCCTTTGGACATAGTTCCAAATTACTCTCCAGAATAACTGAATCAGCTTACAGCTTCACTAACAATGATTTAGTGTTCCAACTCTCCCACATCTTCTCCAACATTTATCATCTTCCTATTTTGTCATGATAGCCAATCTGATAGGTGTGATGTGGTACCTCAGTGTTATTTTGATTTGCATTTCTCTAATCAGTAGTGATTTAGAGCATTTTTATATGACTATAGGTAACTTTAATTTCTTCTTCCAAAAACTGCCTGTTCATATCCTTTGACTGGGGAATGACTTGTATTTTTGTATATTAGTTCTGTATATATTTTAGAAATGAGATGTTTATCACAGACACTAGTTGTAAAAATTCTTTCCCAGTTGCTGCTTCTGAAGCTCAACAATTTAATGTCCTTGGCCAATGTCACATTGGTAAATAAGTATTAAGAGACTCTTCTGATTTTAGGTCTTTCCACTCCTGAGCACATTATCATTCTAGTTTGCTTGTTGTCTCCTGAAGCATCAGTGCTGCTGTAATTTTGGCATGAATGCAGAAGGTTCTCAAGGTATCTAATGTCCATATTTACCCAATTCTGTGATCTTCTAGCATTTCCTGAGAGCTGTAAGAAAGAAACTAGAATGTTGGGATTATGATATTAAATTATCTCCCTAAGCTATGATTTGTTCCAGACTGGTCATTTTTTATATCCATGCAAAGAATTACCAAGTTTCCTTCATTCACTTACAATGATTTTGAAGGGGTATATAAATATCAGCTTCTACTTCCTGGCTAAATTAGTATGATTCAGGACTCAGAAAAAAATTAAAAAGAAAATTTATGAAGACTCCTGTGAATTTTCCTCTAAAATTTACCAATGATCACTGCCCCTTTTGTGGCAAACTAACCAACACGCCAAGAAATAAAGACTTAAGCACACAACATTTATATTTCATAGAGAATAATTAAGTGACAGAAGCTAAAGCCATCAGAAGCCTAAAAAAAAATTAAAGGTAGCATATGCTAAGGTTTAGGGTGGTTGCCAAATATGTATTTGCGTCTCTACCTGTTCTCTGCCAGTACAGGACCCTGGGTCTCACCAATTTGTATGGTTTGCAACACTAAACCTAACTGATAAACTGTTATTTTTGTATACAAAAGTTTCTGTCACTGCCATGTATCCATATCAATGACAATTTTCTATTTCCCTGTCTTTCTAGGACAGTGATTAGCTAAAAAATAAAAATAAAACAAAAGAGGAATGATCAGTTTTTGCTGACTGACTACGGATTTACCTTTTAAACTGTGAAAAGAGAAAAGAGGGAGCAAAATTGAAAAGGTAGTGAGAAAAAGACAATCGACATGATATCAGGTTTCTTTAAGGAATTATTTCTGCTTTTAAATCACTTAATCAATGATAAAGGAATATTCTCAAAATCTAATCATTTGAGAAATGATGATAGAGTCTATTCTGAAGGACTTTATAGCTTTCCCTTTGTACTTTTTCTGGCAAACTATGCCAATTCACTTATATCAATACAGAAAGACAGCATTTTCAGTTACAGAAATCCTAAACAAAAAATATATCCTTATGTACATTATATAAAGACTAGGACCAACTAGAAAACAGTCATTGTGAAATGTCCTGTGAGAGTCACAATGAAACTGGATCTCATCTCTTGATAAATTGTAGGGAAAAAAAGGATGTTCTCACAGAAGCAGGAGAGTCAGAAAAAGAACAAAACATGCCCAGGTTCCAGCATTTAAGCTTGGGATGATGTACATTGTCATGCTCTCTAATCAGCTTTTTATTTCTGTCTTGTTTGTATCTCCTTATCTCTGCTTGTGCCTTTGTTCTTAATACCCCAACTTGGAGTGCTGTTGTTAATTCCCTGACACACTCTCAAAGGAATATATAGATTGTAAATGAAGAGTTGGAGGCCCACATGGTGGAGTAGAAAGACACATAAACTCTAGCACTTCCCCCACAGTCCACAAAATACATGTGAAAAATGATTTTCAACAAATTGTAGAACATCAGAAGCCATAGAACAACAGAGCAAAAGAGATTTCTATCCAAAGGCAATCTGGAAGGCGAATAGGAAATGTCTATCTTACTGGTCACTGAGCAGAGTGGAGCCCAACCCCTGCCAGTTGGCATGGGGAGAAACAGGACTTGAACAGGCCTCCAGGGTAGAATTCCCAACAGGGAGGGTCCCAGATACCTCAACTCACAAGTGGCAAATAAAGTTCCAAAGTCAGTGTGGGAGGGCTTTCCCAGCTGGACAAGAGGGAAAGGGGTTCCTCCTGCAATAACCTGGTAAGCAATTTGGGTCCATAGTCTAGGCAGCTCAGCTGATGGTAGAGAGCAGCTGATCTAAATTTCAGCTCTCCGTGATGGCCCTGACCCCACCCAAAGCCTTGGGGAAATTGAACAGCTGAGTAGAATCTCTTGACAAAGGATTCAGAAGTCAAGTAACTGGCTGGGGAAAATGCCCAGAAAAGGGAAAAAATAAGACTATAGAAGGTTATTTTCCTGGTGAACAGGTTATTTTCCTCAGATGAGGAAGAACAAGGCTTACTGTCACAGGAAGTTAAAACCTCTGCCTCCAGGGCCTCCAAAGTGAACTTAAATTGGAATCAAGAAATAGAACTTAAAAAGCCAGTTAGCAGCTTGTTAAAGGAGAACCAAAAAATTGCTGAGGAAAATAACACCTTTAGAAAGAGCCTAACTCAATTGGAAAAAGAGGTGCAAAAAGCCAATGAGGAGAAGGAGGCATTAGTAGAAAAGCCAAATGGAGGAAAAGGTTCAAAAGCTCACTGAACAAAATAGTTCTTGGAATGAGAGAATTGAGTTCAAGGAAATGAATGACTATGAGATAAGCCAAGCAGTTAAAAAACAAAACCAAAAATTTGAAAAAAATAGAAGATAATGTGAAACATCTCACTGGAAAAACAACTGACCTGGAAAATAGATCCAGGAGACATAATTTAAAAATTATTGGACTACTTGAAAGTTATGACCAAAAAAAGAGGCTAGAAATTATCTTTCATGAAATTATCAAGGAAAACTGTTCTGATATTCTAGAACCAGAATATAAATATTGAAAGAACACACCAATCACCTCCTGAAAGAGACTCGAAGAGAGAAACTCCTAGGAACATTGTGGCCAAATTTCAGAGTTCCCAGGTCAAGGAGAAAATACTGCAAGCTGCTAGAAAGAAACAATTCAAGGATTGTTGAAATACAATCAGGATAACACAGGATCTGGCAGCTTCAACATTAAGTGATCAAAGGCTTAGAATATAATATTGAATTGAATTGAATCCACCAGAATTGAAGAGAAAATTTGACTTCCAAATACAACAATCAAGAGAAGCATGAAAAGCTAAACAGAAAAGAGAAATCATAAAAGACTTTCGAAAGGTGAACTGTTTACATTCCTATATGGGAAGAAAATATTTATAACCTTGAAACTTTTCTCAGTATTTGGGTATGTGAAAGGATTACACACACACACACACACACACACACACACACACACACTCACACAGAGTACAGGTTGTGTTGAATCAGAAAGGATGATATCCACAAAAAATAATAATAAAATAAAAATCAAGGAGTGAAGGAGGAAAATACTGGGAAGAGAAAGGGAAAAATAGAATGAGGCAGGCTATAACTCATTAAAGAGATGCTTCTCTTGGTGCTTGTGGTTGAAAGTCAAATTTTCTATTCAGCTCTGATCTTTTCATCAAGAATGCTTGAAAATCTTCTATTTCATTGAATGACCATTTTTCTCCTGAAGTATTATACTCAGTTTTGCTGGGTAAGTGATTCTTGGTTTTAATCCTAGTTCCTTTGACTTCTGGAATATTATATTCCAAGTCCTTCCTTCGATACCTTAGGGTAGAAACTGTTAGATCTTATGTTATCCTGGTTGTATTTCCACAATACTCGAATTGTTTCTTTCTGGCTGTTTGCAATATTTTCTCCTTGATCTGGGAACTCTGGAATTTGGCTACCATATTTCTAACAGTTTTTCTTTTGGGGTCTCTTTCAAGAGGTTGGAGAAGTCTTTCAATATTTATTTTACCCTCCAGTTCTAGAATATCAGGGCAATTTTCCTCGATAATTTCATAAAACATGATTTTTGTGCTTAGTTTTTGATCATGGATTTCAGGAACTCCCGTAACTTTTAAATTATATCTCCTAGATCTACTTTCCAGGTCAGTTGTTTTCCAATGAGATATTTCACATTATCTTCTATTTTTTCATTCTTTTGGTATTGTTTTGTAATTTCTTGGTTTCTCATAAAGTCATGAGCTTCCAAATGCTCCATTCTAATTTTTAAAGAACTGTTTTCTTTAGTGAACTTTTGAACCTCTTTTTCCATTTGGCTAACTCTGCTTTTTAAAACATTTTTCTACTTATTGACTTTTTGGACCTCTTTTGCCATATGAATTAGTGTATTTTTAAAGGTGTTATTTTCTTCAGCATTTTTTGGGTCTCCTTTAGCAAGTTGTTGACTTGCTTTTCGTGGTTTTCTTACATCACTCTCATTTCTCTTCCCATTGTTCCGCCACCTCTTACTTGATTTTCAAAATCCCTTTTGAGCTCTTCCATGGCATGAGACCATTGCATATTTATTTTGGAGGTTTTTGTTTGCAGACGACTTTGATTTTACGTCTTCCTCTGATGGTGTGCCTTGTTCTTCCTCATCAGAAAAGATGGAAGAAAATATCTGTTCACCAAGAAAGCAACCTTCCATAGTCTTCTTTTTCCCTTTGTTGGGCATTTTTCCAGGACTTCTGAGTCCTTTTTCTAGAGGCAGGTATACTCTAGGGTCCTATAAGTCCTCAGTTCCTCCAAGTTGACACAAACAAGAGAGAGGAGTTTACTCCTCTCCTGACCTGTGCTCTGGTCTGGAAGCAGTCACAGGATTTTCTGCCCAGGATCTGTGAGTAGGATTCTCATTCCAGAGCCTCCACCAGCTCCACCACTCCTGCCAGTACTGTTCTTCTTCCCAGGGTCACCACTCAGGGCTAAGACTTAGATCAGTTGCTCAATTCCCCCAGGTTCTTTAGGTCAAGGTTTGCAGCAATGGACACCACTGCTGCCTGGGACTGGGGCTAGACCACATTCCCCTCTCACTTGGTGAAAGAGCTTTCTCTCTGACCTCTGCAGCTGTGTTTGGCATTTGTGGGTTGAGTAAACTGCATCTTGTCCCTGTGATTCAGCCCCATTAGGCCTACTCCTGTCCTGCCCCTTCCACACTGCATATCCAAGGCTGAGCTGGGTTCCATGGGCTGTGCTCCCCTCCATGCCCAATGTGATAGACCTTTCCTGTCAGTCTTTCAGGCTGTCTTAGCTTGGAAATCTCTTTTACTCTGTCGTTTTGTGGCTTCTGCTGCTTTAGAATTTGTTTACAGTCACGTTTTGCAAGTATTTTATGGGCTGAGGATGGTGAACTATACAGGTCCATCCTGCTACTCCACCATCTTGGCTCTGCCTCCTACATTTTCTTTTCTATCATTGCTTATCCTAAAAATAATTTCTTTTAAATATTTCTGTGGTCAGAATTAATGGATTTAGACCTACATGGTAAGTTTAGGATAATCTGGAAAATTTGTGGGAAACTTGTAGCCTGACCTTGAGACCATATTTTCCCACAGTGATCTATTCTAACATATTTTTATAAATAGGGAAACTATGATCTAGAAATGTGACTTACTGAAGCTCTCCAAAATAGTAATAATAATAAAAAATTTTAATAATATGACTAGTATCCGAATATTGATTTTAAATTTGCAAAGCACTTACCTCATTTTTATCGGCTTTTGTTATCGGCATTTAGCAAATGGTAATAATACAATCATAAAAACAAAAAAAGTAAGGAATGAGACTATTGGCCTCTTATCGTAATAGCATTTCACTTAGACTACAGATTTTTCTTGGCTCCTGAGTGGAAAATTACATAGAGAGGTAGACCTAGAGCCAGAAAAACCTGAATTAAAATCTACCTCAGAAACTTACTATTTGTATGACCCTGGGCTAATAATTTAACCATGTTTGCCTCCATTTCCACATCTGTGAAATGAATTGGGGAAGTAAAATAGCAAACCACTGCAGTATCTCTGCCATGAAAACCCCAAATGAGAATGATGAATAGTCAAACACGACAGAAAAACAAGAAAAGAACAACAAAAGATTTTAATTATTTAAGTAGTTGAAAATACAAAGATTACCAGGAGAGCAAAGAGTGGCACCTTCGGAAGTAATTTTTATACATTTTAACTGTACTGTACACTTTTTGAAGAGGTTAGCTACAAAGAATAGAGGAGATACAGGATAATAACATGGAGTGAAGGATAAAATAGAGATTTATTTAGGATAGAAAACACAGGCATGTTTGTAAGCAGTAAGAAATGAGTTAGTAGACAGAGATAGATTGCAAATAAATATAAAAGTAAGGATGACATATGGGGCAATGTATTAAAAGACATGGGCTCACTTGAACAAATAGAGGAGTTATCCTTGGGAAGAAATAAGGTTGCTTCATCATGTGATATAGACATAGAGACGGGCTCATGCCAAAAAGCCTCTGAGTGATGGGAGATGAGGAAGATAGGAAAAGAAGTTCACTATGAATAATCTCATTTTTTTCTGGTAAAATATGAGGAAAGGCACTCAGATGAGAGAGTGGAAACAGAGGGAGCATTGGAAAATTTTAGAAGAGATGAAAATGTTTTGAAGAGCCACTATGTAGAATAGGATCATAAGTGCCCTTAGCCATATAGTTAAGGAGTGTCCAAGGTGGGCTCTGAATTCATGTATTCCTGACTATGAATGTAGCACCATGTCCTCTGTCTGATATACCCTAAAAACTTTTATCATTGCTAAAATATCTACAAATAAGTGATTCATAAAAATAATTGCACATGTTTGCATTGACCCTGTAATAGACAATCTATAAAATAACTACTTAAGAGTCAAAGTTTATAGAATTTAAAACTGGAAGGAAGCTCAATTGGCATACAGTTTAAACACCCATTTTTTCCATTTGGAAACTCTAAAAAAACAGTATTCAAAACCCACTTCTCACAGTTCTTAACAAAAGGGTTAATACCATGTCATTTAATGTATATAAACTTCAATTCTTTCATCCCTAAAAGAGAAACAAGAATGTTTAAAGTGGCTAAGTTCAAGCTACTGAAATAGCTACTGTAGGCATTATGCAGGGTAGTTGTGAGAACTTAATTTACAGAACCAGAGTCATCATCTAAACAAGATACAAAAGCAGGATCCAACCTCTGATACTGCCTCCCTGCTTAATTTTCTCTCCAAGCTGTCTCAACTTATCATGTTGAGTAGTAATCTTTTCCCTTATTAAAAAAAAAATCAAGAAGCATGAAAAAGTAAACAGCAAGGAGAAGTCACAAGGGACTTACCAAAGTTGAACTGTTTACATTCCTATATGGAAAGACAATATTTGTAACTCTTGAAATTTTTCAGTATCTGGGTAGTTGGTGGTATGACACAC
>CM053772.1:88027708-88045708 GCA_028658325.1 Potorous gilbertii | reverse complement strand
ATACATCACAATAGTATTCCATTATAGTTATGTACCACAGCAGTTTTAGCCATTTCACAATTGATTGAAACCCCCCTCAATTTTCAGTTCTTCTCTAATACAAAAAGAACAGCTACAAATATTTTTGTACATGTGGGTCCTTTTCTCATTTTTGTGATCACTTTGGGATACAACCCTAGGAGTGATATTGTTGGATCAAAGGGCATGCACATTTTTATATCCCTTTGGGTAAAGTTCCAAATTGCTCTCCAGAATGGTTGGATGAGCTCACAGCTCCACCAACAATTGATTTCAGTTATTTTCAACTCTCCCACATCTTCTCTAGCACTAATGATTTTTCTGTTTTGTGATGTTGATAGGTATGATGTGGTACATCAGTGCTGTTTTGATTTATATCTTTCTAATAAACAGTGATTTCGGGAATTTTTTTTTCATATGACTATAGATAGCTTAATTTCTTCCTCTGAAAACTACCTATTCATATCCTTTGATCATTTATCAATTGGGAAGTGACTTGTATTCTGGTAAATTTGACTCAGTTCTCTTTATATTTTAGAAATGAAGCCTTTGTCATAGACACTGAATGTAAAAATTCATTCTCAGTTTTTGACTTGCTTCCAAATCTTGGCTGTATTGGCTTTGTTTGTGCAAAACCTTTTCAATTTAATGAATTCTAAATTCTGTATTTTATATTTCACAATATCTATCTTTTTTGGTCACAAATTGCTCCATTTTCTTTTCTTTTTTTAATACATTATTTATTTTCCCGTTCTTAACATTCACTTCCATTAGAATTTGAATCAAAAATTTTCTCCCCATCTCTCCCCATCCCCCATCCCAGGACAGCATGCATCCCATGCACCCCTTCCTCCAATCTGTTCTCTCTTCTATTACCCATGCATCTTCCATCCCCCTTCTCCTCTATTTTCCTATAGGGAAAAATATATTTCTGTGCTCCATTCCCTGTATTACTTACTTTCCAATTACATGCTAAAACAATTTTTAACATTCATTCTTAAAGCTTTGAGTTCCATATTCTCTCCCTCCCTCCCTACCCAACTTCATTGAGAAAACAAGCAATTCAATATAGGTCATACATGTATAACAATGCAAAGCACATCCATAATAGTTATATTGTAAAAGACTAACCACACTTCCCTCTGTCTTATCCTGCCCTTCATTTATTCTATTCTCTCCCATGACCTGTCCTCCAAGAACAGTGTTTACTTCTGATTATTCCTTTCCTCAATTTGCTGTTCCTTCTATTATCTTCTCTTTCCTATCCCCTTCTCCTTGACTTCCTGCATGGTAAAATAGATTTCCATATCCAATTGAGTGTGTGTGATTCCGTCCTTAATCCAAATCCCATGAGAGTATGTCTCAATTATTTCCTTTCATCTCTCGCCTTCCCCTCCATTGTAAAAGTTCTTTCTTCCCTCTTTTATGTGAGATTATTTGCTACATTCTACCTCTCTCTTTCTCTTACTTGTAGTACATTCCATTTAACAGTGAATATTATTTTTTTAGGTGTTCTTTCATATTCAGATCACCCTCTGTACATACACGTATACATACACACCCATGTACATATACATACCTATGCATATATAATAGACACATGCATCCATACCCATATGCAATTACACATATGTTCAGGTAGTTAGATGGAATATGTATTATACATTCCATCTACCTACCTGAATACTGAAAAAGTTCTCATGAGTTACAAATAACATCGTTCCATGTAAGAATGTAAAGAGTTTGAGGGGAGGAGCCAAGATGACGGAGTAGAAAGACACACATAGGCTAGCTCTGAAACCACAGCCAATAACATATCTGTAAAGAAGAACTCCTAACAAATTCTGGAGTGGTGGAAGCCACAGAACAACGGAGTGGAGGAGATTTCTATTCCAGAAAGACCTGAAAAACCCTCACTAAAGGTCCGTCAGGCACCGGCAAGGAGCAGAGCCTAGCCCTGCCTTGGCCACGTGGCCCTGAGAAGAGCACATAGGAGGAGGCTTCAGGTACGGAATCTCCAGGGCCAGCGAAGGTCGTTCCATCCACAGGCACTACAGGTCAGCGAGAAAGACTTCTGGGCTGGCCAAGAGGGGAGTGGGATGTCTCCATAACTCAGGCCCCCTTGGGAGACAGCAGCAGAGGCAGCAGGGACCAGGGCCTCCCGGAGCAGGCAGAAGCTTCGGGACCGTTACCGAAGGTCTCCGTATAAACCCCCTGAGGGAAACAAGGCTGGGAGGTGACCCTGCCCCCACCTGAGAACCTGGTTTAATCTTACCCTGAATAGCAGCCTGGCCCGACGATGTTGAAAGCTCTGAGGCTGGGGAGCAGCATTTGAATCTCAGACCCCAAGCACTACCTTGGTGGATCTACACGGGGGTGGAGAGGAATCTCAGAAGTCAAGTAACTAGCTGGGAAAATGCCCAGAAAAAGGGGCAGATGTTTCCTCCTTTCCTTTCTGATGAGGAAGAACAAGGCTTACTATCAGGGAAACACATAGAAGTCAAGGCCTCTGTATCCCAAAAATCTAAAATAGATATCCAATGGGCTCAGGTCATGGAAGAGCTCAAAAAAGGATTTTAAAAATCCAGTTAGACAGGTGGAGGAAAAACTGGGAAGAGAAATGAGAGAAATGCAAGAAAAGCATGAAAACGGGTCAATACCTTGATAAAGGAGACCCAACAAATATTCTGAAGAAAATAATACCTTGAAAAATAGGCTAACTCAATTGTCAAAAGAGGTTCACAAAGCCAATGAGGAGAAGAATGCTTTCAAAAGCAGAATTAGTCAAATGGAAAAGGAGGTTCAAAGCTCACTGAAGAAAATAGTTCTTTCAAAATTAGAATGGAACAGATGGAGGCTAATGACTTTCTGAGAAACCAAGAAATCACAAAACAAAACCAAAAGAATGACAAAATGGAAGATAATGTGAAATAGCTCATTGGAAAAACAACTGACCTGGAAAATAGATCCAGGAGAGATAATTTAAAAATTATGGGACTACCTGAAAGCCATGATCAAAAAAAGAGCCTAGACATCATCCTTCATGAAATTATCAAGGAAAACTGCCCTGATATTCTAGAACCAGAGGGCAAAATAAATATTCAAGGAATCCGCAGAACACTGCCTGAAAGAGATTCAAAAAGAGAAACTCCTAGGAACATTGTGGCCAAATTCCAGAGTTCCCAGGTCAAGGAGAAACTATACAGATATGGCCTATATTGAATTGCCTGCCTTCCCAAGGGAATGGATGGGGAGGGAGGAATGGGGAGAAGTTGGAACTCAAAGTTTTAAGAACAACTGTCGAGTATTGTTCTTGCTTCTAGAAAATAAGAAATACAAGTAATGGGGAATATAAAGTTATCTGACCCTACAGGAAAAAAGAGAAGATGGGGTAAGGGAAGTGAGAGATGATAGAAGAGAGGGCAGATTGGTGATAGGAGTAAATAGAATGCTCAGTGTATTGGGGAGAGCAGAGGGGACAAATTGGGAGAAAATTTGGAACCCAAAATTTTGTGAAAGTAAATATAAAAAGTTAAAGAAAAAAAGTGACATAATGTAAAGAGTTCAACTTCAGTGTCAATGAGTTCCTTAAGGATCCTCTTTCCTACTAAACTTTTCATGTTTCTCTTGATTCTTGTATTTAAAATTTCAGTCAAATTTTCTGTTCATATTTGTTCTTTTCAACAAGAATGCTTGGAAGTCCTCGATTTCATTGAAATTCCATCTTTCCCCTGAAGTACTGTGCTCATTTTTTCTGGGTAGGTGATTCTTGGTTTTAATCCTATCTCCTTTGACCTCTGGAGTATTATATTCCAAGTCCTTCAATCCCATAGTTCAGAAACTGCTAAATCCTGTTATATCCTGATTGCATTTCCACAATTCTTGAATTGTTTCTTTTTGACTGCTTGTGATATTTTCTCCATGATCTGGGAACTCTGGAATTTGACTACAATATTCCTAGGAGATTTCCTTTTCGGATCTATTTCTGGAGGTGATCAGTGAATTCTTTCTATTTTACTCTCTGGTTCTACTCTGATAATGGCACAGTGGAAAGAACATGGACACTGGAGTCAGAGGACCCGGGTTCAAATCTTGGGGCAGCTAGGTGGTACAGTAGATAGAGCACCAGTGCAGGAGTCAGGAGGACCTGAATTCAAATCTCACCTCAGGTACTTGGCACTCACTAACTGTGTGACCTTGGGCAAGTCACTTAACCCCAATTGCCTCATCCTGGGTCATCTCCAGTCATCGTGACGAATATTTGGTCCCTGGATTCAGAATGCTCTGGGGGAAAAGTGAGTCTGATGACCTGCATAGCCCTCCTTCACTCAAAACAAAGTCAAATGCAAGTCATGTCATAATTTCTTTGATGAAATGGCCTTCTTCAGCAACAAAGGGCACATATCCTGCCCCCCATTTAGTCTATTCTCTCCTTTGACCCTGTGGTTCCTAAAAAGTGCTTCTGATTACCCCTTCCTGCCATTTGCCCTCTCTTCTATTATCCCCCCCCCACCTCTTATCCCTTTCCCCCTTACTTTCCTGTAGGGTAAGAAAGATTTTCGTATCCAATGAAGCATGTATGTTATTCTATCTTTAAGACAAATTGGTGAGAGTAAGGTTCACTCATTCCCTTTCACAATCCCCCCTTCCCCTCCAGTGTAAAAGCTTTTCCTTCCATCTTTTATGAGAGATAATTCACCTCATTCTACTTCTCTTTTTCTCCTTCTCCCAGTACATTCCTCTCTTAATGTTATTTTTTGGTAGCATCCTTTCATAATCAACTCACCCTTCCAACTACCCTAACACTGAGAAGAATCTCATGAATTATAAATATCATCTTTCAATGTAGGAATGTAAACAGTTCAACTATAATAAACCCTTTACAATTTCTCTTTCCTGCTTACCTTTTAATACTTCTCTTGATTCTTGTATTTGAAAGTTAAACTTTCTATTCAGCCCTGCTCTTTTCATTAATTCCATTCATTTCATTTAATGTCCAATTTTTGCCCTGAAGGATTATACACAGTCTTGCTGGGTAGGTGATTTTTGGTTTTAATCCAAGCTCTTTGACTTCTGAAATATCATATTCCAAGACCTTCTATCCCCTTAATGTAGAAATTGCTAAATCTTGTATTATCTTGATTGTGTTTCCACAATACTTGAACTGTTGTTCCTAAAACTTTGAGTTCAGAAACTGCTAAATCCTGTTATATCGTGATTTGTATTTCCACAATACTTGAATTATTTCTTTCTTGCTCCTTTTAATATTTTCTCCTTTACCTGGGAACTCTGGGATTTGGCCCTTTTGGGATATTTTTTTGGAGGTTTTCAGTCAATTCTTTCCATTTCTCCTTTACCTATTTTATTTTATCTATTCTATTTTACTGTCTGGTTCTAGAGTATCAGGGCAGTTTTCCTTGATAATTTCTTGGTAGATTACCTCTAGGCTCCTTTTTTTTATAATGGCTTTCAGGTAGTTCAATAATTTGAGATGTTTGGGATACAGAAGTCTTGACTTTTATGTCTTTCTGTGATGGTAAGCATTGTTCTTCCTCATCAGAAAGGATGGGATGGGAGAAGATATCTGTTTACCAAGAAAGTAACCTTCTATAGTCTTATTTTTTTCCCTTTTTTGGGCATTTTCCCAAATGGTAACTTGACTTTTGGGTCCTTTGTGAAGAGTAGGTTATACTCTGGGAATCTGTAAGATCTCAGTTCCTCCAAGGTGGCACTGTACACTGATCTGAAAGCACGAAGAAATTTTTATGCCCAGAATCTTAACAGTTACCTCTCCACAGCCACCTGGTATCCAGTTCCACCACGTCAGCACTGGGGGCTGATTTTCAGATAAGCTGGTTGGACACACCATCATTCATTGTGAGACAAAGATCAGCTCCCTCAGGGCCCCTACACGGGACTGAAGTAATATTCAGCTGCTAAGTGCCCACAGGGTTTTTCCAATCCAACAAAGGATGAGAGCTGCTGTAGAGGCTGCCTTGAGAACTGCTGCCTCCTGCTTGATGTGGCCTCTGCGGGTCACTGCTTGAGGTGGAAGCTATGGGAAGGCACTTCTCCCTTCCTGGCCAGCTGAAAAAAATCCCATCACTGACCTTTGGCACCTGTGGGTTGAGGGATCTGCAGACTGCCACTGCTGGGACTAAGGATTCGCTGCTGTGGCTGCAACTGGAGATTCCACGACTGGAGATTCTGCCCCTGAGATGTCCTCCTCCCAGAGTTGCACCAGGCTGCAGCCAAGGCTGGGCTGGGCTCCATGCTCTGCTCCATGTCCAGTGCAACCAACATTTGCAGTGGGTCTTTCTCGTCACCCTGGGCTGGAAATCTCCTCCAGTCTGTTGTTCTCCACTTCTGCTGCTCCAAAATTTGTTGAGACTCCCTCTCTACAGATATTCTATGGGTTGTGTGGGGAAACCCTGCATATGTGTGTCTTTCTATTCCTCCATCTTGACTCTGCCCCCTTAGTCTAATAATTTTAAAATTACTTCTCCTGGATCTGTTTTCCAGCCCAATTTTTTTTCCCAAGGAGATATTTCACGATGTCTCCTATTTATTTTTTATTTTTGGTTTTGTTTTATAATATCTTGATTTCTCATAAAGTCATTCATGCCCATTTGCTCTATTATAATATTTAAGAAATTCTTTTCTTCAATGGGCTTTTGGATCACATTTTATTTGGTCAATTCTACTCTTTAAGGAATTCTTCTCCTCATTAGCTTTTTGGACCTTTTTAGCTATTTGAGTTAGTCTATTTTTTAAAGATATTATTTACTTCCCCATTGTGGGAGTCTCTGTCACCAAACTGTCAACTTCTTTTTCAAGATTTTCTTGCATCACTCTCATTTCTCTTCCCAGTTTTCCCCTATTTACCTTACTTGATTTTTCAAAGTCCTTTTTGAGCTCTTAAATGTTCTGCAACCAATTAATATTTTTCTTGGAGACGTTAGATGTAGGAACTTTGCAGTTATTGTCTTCTTATGATTGTGTGTTTTGATCTTCTTTGTCACCAGGATAAGATTCTATAGTCTGAGTTTTTCCCTCTGTTTGTTTGTTTTCCCAGCTAATTAAATGACTTTTTAGCTCTTTGTTAAGGAGGGTTCTGCTTCCAGGATGAAGGACAAACTGTCCCAAGTTTCAGGATTTGTGCAGCTCTTTTAAGAGATATTTCTAGAGACCTGCAAATTTCCATCTCTTCCAAGATAATATGATCAGAGAAGAGGAATTTACTCATCTCCTGGCCTGTGCTCTGATCTATGAGTAACTACAAACACTCTTTTCTGCCTTGGAACTGGGAGGAGGAATCCTTCTCCTTTGTTACCACAAACTCCATCATACCACTCCTCCTCATTACATCAGGACAACCTTACAGGGCTGTAATCCAGATCACTGCCTCAGTGCCAGTGAAGAGATCCCTGCAATGCTCCTCTGATCAACCACTTCTTACATGCCTATATAAGCCAAGAATGCCAGCACTAAGGTCAGACCACACTCCTCTCTCACCATGGTCCAATATACCTTTCCTACAAACTTCTGAGTTGTCTTTGACATTTATGTGTTGAGAAGTACAGAAGTTAATACACCTGCCAGTGATTCAGCCCCATGAGGGGCTGACTCTGTCTGTTTCATCATCATCCTCACTGGACTGTGCTCCTCTTCAAGCCCAGTGTAACAGAACTTTCCTATTGATCTTCCCGGTTGTTATTTTTTGGGTTCTGCTGCTCTAGAATTTGTATAGAGTCATTTTTCCATGTAATTTGAGGGATTTGGGGAGAGCTAAAGCAAGTCCCTGATTTTACTCCATCACTTTTGCTCTGCCCTTGAAAGCAGAATTTTAATATGGCCAATCTGATGTAGGTGCAGAAGATGGAGAAGCGGGAGAGATTCAAGGTAGAGTAATCAGTTCAAAAGCTACTGCAGCACTACAGTGAGTAAATGACGTGGATTTTCACTAGAATTGTCAAGAGAATGTCAATGATTGAGCAAATAAAAGAATCATTAGAAAAGTAAAAGTAGAGATGATATGATAATGGTAATGGGTTACCATTAGACATAGAGGGTATGGAGGGGTAAGAATCAAACCTCTTAAATGTTCAAGATAGATGAATATTTAATCTTTCTACCAGTCCTATTTTGTAGCCTATCAGTGACTTTTCTTGCAACCCATCAAAATCTCCTATTTTTAAGTTTCTTTTAAGAGTATTTTATTTTTTCCTTAGTTACATTTTTTTTCCTTAGTTCATTTTTACAGGATTTTGAGTTCCAAATTTTTCTCTCTCCTTCCCCTCTCATTATTAGCACTGCTGGAAGCTGTAGGATTATGGAATTTTACTTGGTGCTGAGCTGGGATCCTAGTAGTAGTATCTGGCATGTACTGAGGTTCAGTTTGGCATTTCTGTATTTCCCCAGAGCTACACTAAAGCACGTGGAAGTCTATTTGCCCAAGGGTGTGCTGAATCACATGAAGGTGTGGTCTACTTTCTTGTGAAGTTGGAGGATGCCTGTTTGCCTTGGGGTATGCAGTGGTCCCTGGGCTATTCTAAGGCAGATGGAGATTCTTGATGTTGCTATTAGTCTGTTCTACCACAGTGGGGTTCAGAATCTCCCCCTGGTTGGCTGAGGTGAGGCTTGCTACTGATTTGCTTGGATGTATCCTGTCCTGTAATGCACTCCCTGTTTTACCAGAGTGAAATCGACCTTTCTTGTCTCTCTTGTAAGTTTCTTGGCTAAAAGAGCATTTCACCCTTTTTTTTTTTGATTCTGTTGTTTCCAGAATTTGTTTGAGATGCTATTTAGGGGTTGTTTGGAGGTGAATATGGAAGAATTACAGCAATTAACTGGTTACTCTACCAAGCTGGACCCCAGAACCAGTGACAATTTTTGAAAGTCAACTGAGAATATGATAGCAAGAAAGACAAAGTCTAGAATTTAAATGAAGAATAATACACTGTCTTTTCTTTTGAGGACATTGTGGCTTCCTTATGTACAAAAAGATGCATGTTAAAAAAAATTAACTAAAAACACAAGGCAGTGCAGGTCAAATGAATGAAAGATTTCATGGGTGCTACATGAAGCCCACGATAACTTGGGCTTCAGTGAACAAGTAAGAATTTAAGGTAAACCTAGAACTATGTTATCGTTAGGATAGGCAAAGAAATGATGGATGATCATTCCCAATTTGGAGAACAGTATGTATGTTGTCAAAACAGAAGCAAGCAGGGGAATATCAAGAGACTGTCAACACAGCAGCCTTTATTTTATTCTGTTCTTCCTGGACATGAAGAATATTTTATTGCGATCGTCATTATAACTCATGTTTATTTAGTACTTTAAAGTTTAAAAGTTTTCCTAATAATAACTGTAAGAGTGAAGGTAAAACAAATATTATCTCCATTTAATAGAAGATAAAAGAGAGGCAAGAGTAGTTAAATGACATACGAAATTGTCACAAAGGATATAGGTCCATATATTTCACAATAGTATTAATTTTACCTTTTTTTGCTGATGTTAATTTGCTATAGTTGTGTCCAAATTATCATGACTCCATTTGAGGTTTGCTTGGCAAGGGTGCAGGAGTGATTTTTCATTTCCTTTACAACCCATGTTACAGATTAGGAATGATGGCCAGCAAGATTAAGCGATTTTCTCAGAGTCACACATCTACTAACTTCCTGAGGCCAGATTTGAACTCATCAAAATAAGACTTCATGATTCAAAGCAAATACTCTATCTCTTATGTCACCTAGCTGCCAAATGTGATTTCATCTTTACACTGTGTTAAAATTTACTTTGGAAAAGTTTATTTAAGGCTATTTTTGGTGAAAGAAATATATACAAAATACTATGAATTTATGCTTCACCATGTAGACAATGAGCAAAAATGGAAAATGTAACTAGAGGAATGGTCTTTTGAAAGTAACATTTTAGGAAGAATACTCTGGTATGCATTCAGAAGATGGACTCCTGTAGGGAGAGATTCAAGGAAGGAACAACAGTTATACATCTACTCCAGGACTGCAACAATGCAGGGATGAGATAATGTAGGGTTACACTAGAATAGTCCAATAGAATGGTAATGAATAAATAAGTAAAAGAAACATTACAAAAGAAAGATTTATTACTGATTGGAGATGGTGAAAAAAGATTCAAACATCTTAGAAAGTTCTAATTGAAAGACCATCTAATCTTTCCAAGAATACAATTTAATAATCCATCATTGACTTTTCTTTCAAACATTCAATACATAGGCCTTAATACATAGGTCAATTACTAAATATTTATTGGGAGATAATTTAAAATATCATAATTCCATTGCATTTGACTTGGACAGAAGGAATATGTCGAGAGGAAAAAATTTTGATGGGAGTGACTTTCTAGTGGCTCCAAATATTTTCCTGTTTTAATTGTACCTCAATTAAATGTATCCTTGGATAAAACAGAGGCCAACCATATATGTAAGAAAAGTTGTTTTGACTGTTTAAAAGCTTGGGTATAAATGTCCCTTTTTTATACCAGTTTTGTCACCTGAAAGAAAGCCGGTTCTATATTTGATAAATTGTTAGCATAAATATTCAGGAAACTGAGCAAAGAACAAGAAAAAAGACAACTGCTGATGTTCATGGGTGAAACTCTAAATGGGGACACAATCGAAAGAATGTGAGGTGTAATGAATTTCTAATAGTGAACTCAGTCAGTCCACATGAGGCCAAGTCTTTTTCCAAGCTTTATACTCAAATGTTTGTGGAAGGAAAAAGAACTAGCTGAACTATTTTTCCCCTTGCCAGAGCTATCAGTGTTAAACTGGAATTGTACATGAATATTCTTATCAGTTAATTAGCAATAAAAACATAAGATAATCAAAACTGACACATTGCCCATCCAACCAAATAGCTTTGAAATAATTTTAGGGCATACTTGACATGAAAGAAGAAGTTTCCAGAAATATCTTTATTTTTTTATGGTAGCACAATAATTAAATAATGAGTAGTAAGTAAAGAATATTTTATTTTTGTTCAATTACATATGAAGACAAATTTTAAGATTCGTTTAAAATTTTGAGTTCCAAATTTCCTCTCTCCCTCCCTCTTGCAAAGACATGAAGCAATTGAATATAGGTTATACGTATTCAATCACACAAAACATATTAGCATATCAGATGTGTTATGAAAGAAGACCCAGATGCAAAGGAAAAAGTGGAAAAAAGAAAGGAAACATGGTATGTTTTGATTGAAGACAAAACATGAAAAATTAGTAATGTGTTCCCCACGATAGTACAATATTGACTATAATTGTAGTTGTCCAAGACAATTATTGATAAAAAAATAATGAAGATGCACTCAATTAATGGCTTTCTCTATGTCCATCCATTGAATCACCTAAGCTTAGTAATATCACGTGGTCTAATATGGTAGGGATCAGCTGGATCTATGTGACACTTGATACTGTCTAGCATTATTTATAGGCCTCAAAAAAGATGTCCAAAAGATGATCTGAAATATCTGAATACTCTTCTATGGCTAAAAACATCATTTCTTTCTCTCTTTTTTTTTTGATATATGAGGTAAATTCAGTTACATTTTCAACCTTAGAATTCAAAGTCTTTAGACTGTAGAAGAGAAATCTGGGGCATGATTGCAGATATGGATGAGTAGAATCAAAAGGAGAATTTCTAGTGTTGGTTTCCCTTCTTTGACCTTGGTACAGCCTGCAGGACAATGGGTACAGTTGGTGTAAGGAGTGGCTGATTGCCCAGTTTTAGAGGAATCTGCAAAAATTAAGAAAAACAATTAGAGTTCAATAAGTAACCACTACCCTATAATAGAGAGAATGAGAAGTAATTACAAATATTAACGATATCAAAGACAAATCAAGACAAACAAAGGAGTGTTCGATTGATATTATTTTAACTGAGACCCAATGTAGATCTGACCTCAGAGACTGTCACAAGATAGACAATCAATAAATATTTATTAACTATATACTTAGGTTTTATTCATACTAGTCTCTTATAAGATAGAATCAAGAATCTTAGTGAAATTAAGAGGATTTTTTTACATCCATGATATTTAACGCTGCATGTTTTTTTTCTCACAAAACAAAGGAATTAAAAAGGGACAGCTACACGTTGGTCTTCAAAAATCTATATTGTGTGCAACAAAGAATTTCACATTACTGGTATTGCTATTATAGTTAAATAAAATTAATTATATACCCAACAACACGTTAATTGTTTTTCTTGTGTCCTTCTTTACACTTGCATCTTAAAAATGCTAAGTTAACCTCTACCAGCATGCTCACAATAAATAAGCAAATTATGTTGAGTTAATTTGTTCATGTGGCATAGGACAATTCTCTACTTTGAAAATAAAAATCATCTTGATGAAAACTATCCTAAGTATCGAAACAAAAGATGCGGCTCCTCACCTGTGTCTCTTTACAAGTTCTGAAGGAAAATTCCTGCAGGAGTAAGCTAGTTGCCACTTTCATACTCATAAGTGCAAATCTCATCCCAATGCAGTTTCGGGGGCCAGCACCAAAGGGCAGGTAAACATAAGGGTTCATGGCCTCTTTGTTTTCCTTGCTGAACCTGTTTTTTTTTCAAAATGGATGGAGAAATGAGATGAGAGAACAAAAGAGATCCAAGACTTGTCAGAAGAACAATAAATCTGACTAGAAGAAATGCATCAATCAATCAATCAACAAACATTTACTTAGTGCCTGCTATCTATGTAAAAAGGCAAATGATATCCTTTGCCTTCAAGGAACTTACAATGTAATAGGAGAGCTGATATGCAAAGAAATCTATATAAAACAAGCTATACACAGGATAAATAGCAAATAATTAACAGAGGGAAAGAAGGTACTGGAATTAAGAGGAGTTGAGGAAAACTTCCTGTAGAAGACGGATTTTGTATTAGAAATTAAAGGAAAGCAGGGACGTCAAAAATCAGAAGAAGGAAAGGTGTGTATTCCAGGCAAGTGGAACAGTCAGAGAAGATTCTTGGAGCTGAGCTGGAGTGTCTTGTTTGTGGAATAGCCCAATGAGCAGTGAAAATGGACCAAATTATAAGTAAAGGAGTAGGGTGGAAGAAGACTGAAAAATAATTAGAGACCTAAGATATTTGCTTCTGGAAGCACTGGGTAACCACTGGAGTTTGTTAAGGATTGGGGTTATATGATTAAGCCTGCACTTTAAGAACATCATTTTCATAGCTAAATGGAGAACGAATTGACATAGGGACAGACTGGAGGTAGGTAGACCCACCAGGAGGCTATTATAATAATCCAAACATGAGATCATGTGGCCTTGCATTAGAGTTGGAGCAGCATGTAAGTAGAGATGAAAATATTTTTTAAAAATATTGCATAGGTCAAATTGACAGACCTTAGTAACAGAGTCAATTAGATTAGATTAGATGGGAAAACAACAGTGAGTGATAGTGTGTAGTCAGATATGACTCCAAGGTGGTGAATCTGAGTGACTAGTAGCATGATACTGCCAGAAATATGGAAGATGGGGAATATTGAATATATTATACATTATAATTATTATCTATTATTATATTAAGTTAAACTGGCCGTCCATTTCAAGATGTCTGAAAGGCATTTGAAGGTAACATATTAAAAGTCACTAGAGAGTTGGGGCAGGGTAGGTAGATTTGATAACCATGGGTGCACAAATGGCAAATAAATTCTTAGAAATTGATGAGCTCAAAAAATGAAGTAGCAGGATAGAGCCAAGATGGTAGAATAAAAACAGGGACTTCCTTGATATCCCTCCCAAAACTCTCCAAATATCTGTAAAAAATGACTCTAACGAATTCCAGAGGTGCAAAACAGAAGAATGATGGGCTGGGACAAATCTCTAGTCATGCATAGCCTCAGGAGTTGACAGGAAGTGTCTATTGAGGCAGGCTGAGAACAGAGCACAGTTAGGGATAGACTGTGTAAACATAGAGCAGGCTTTAGGGGACTGAATCACTGGCAGATGTAACAATTTCCAGACTTTTCAACCAACAAAAATAAAACTCAGCACAGACATTCAGTGAGAAAACTTTGTGGGACCTAGTCTGACTGCAGTCTGGCCCCAGATTTGGGGCTGAGGAGGAAGGAGAACCAGCTGCTGTGGCAGCCTCAGTGACTGCTGCAGCAGCAGCTACTTACAGAACTCTGGGCTCACAGATGATGGGGTATCAACTGCTGATTCAAGACTCCTGAAACCTGGGACAGTACACTGACCCTCACTGCCACCCCCAAAGCAGAATATTACCTTGACCAAGAGATAGAAAATCAAATACTTCTCTGGAAACATGAGCAAACAGTGTAAAATAACTCAGAATATAGAATCTTACTTCGATGACAAAGAAGATCACAACATGCAACTGGAAGACAACAAAGTCAAATCTCCTACATCAATAGCCTCCAAGAAATATATGAACTGGTCTCAGGCCATGGAAGGGCTCAAAAAGCATTTTTGAAATCAAAAAAGAGAAATAGAGGAAAAAGTGGAAAGAGAAATAAGAGAGATTCAAGAAAATAGTGAAAAGCAAGTTAATAGTTTGCTAAAGAAGAACCCCAAAATACTGAAGAAAATAACACCTTAAAAATAGACTAACACAATGGCAAAAGAAGTAAAAATAGCCAATGAGGAGAAGAATGCTTTGAAAAGGACTAGCTAAATGGAAAAGGGGTTTCAAAAGTCCAATGAAGAAAACATTCCCTCAAAATTAGAATGGAGCAAAGGGAAACTAATGACTTTATGAGAAATCAAGAAATTATAAAATAGAAACAAAAGAATAAAAAAATAGAAAGCAATGTGAAATGTCTTTTTGGAGAAACAACTGACCTAGAAAATAGATCCAAGAGAGATAATTTTAAAATTATTTCACTATCTGAAAGTCAGGACCAAACAAAGAGCCTAGATATCATCTTTCAAGAAATTACCAAAGAAAACTGCCCTGATATTCTAGAACCAGAGGGGAAAATAGAAATTGAAAGACTCCACCAATTGCCTCTTGAAGAGATCTCAAAAGAAAAACTCCTAGAAATATTGTAGCCAATTCCAGAGCTCCCAGTTCAAGGAGAAAATATTACAAGCAGTCAGAAAGAAACAATTCAAGTATTGTGGAAATAAAAGCAGGATAACACAAGATCTAGCAGCTTGTATATTAAAGAACTGAAGGACTTGGAATATGATATTCCAGAGGTCAGAGGAGCTAGGATTAAAACCAAGAATCGCCTACCCAGCAAAACTGATTATAAAACTTAAGGGAAAAATGGAATTTTAATGAAACAGAGGAGTTCAAACACTGTTCTTGAAAAGACTAGAACTGAAAAGAAAATATGATTTTCAAATATAAGAATCAAGAGAAACATGGAAAGGTAAACAGGAAAGAGAAGCCATAATGGACTTACTAAAGTTGAAGCGTTCACATTCCTACATGGAAAAATGACATTTGTACCTCATGAGACCTTGCTTAGCATTTTGGTAATTGGGGAAGAGAGGGGGGGGGAGAGAAGGAAGGAGGGAAGGAGGCATAGAGTGAGTTGAATACGAAGGAATGATATCTAATAATAAAGTTAAGGGGTGAGAGAGGAATATATTAAGAAAAGGAGACAGGGAGAGATAGAATGGGGTAAATTATCTCACATAAAAGTGTCAAGAAAATGGTTTCACAATAGATGAGAAGAGCAGAGAGGTAAAAGGGAATCTCACTCTCACTGGATTTGGCTTAAGGATGGAACGACATACACATCCAACTGGGTATTTTATCCTACAGGAAAGTAAGGAGGAAAGGGATAAGGGAGGGCATGACAGATGGGAGGGCAGATTGGGGAAGGAGTAGTCAAAAGCAAACATTTTTGAAAAGAGACAGTGTCTAAGTGCAAAATAGAATAAGTGGGGGTATTGGAGGGAGGGAAATGTAGTTAATCTTTCAAAATGGGACTATTATGGAAGTATTTTCCATAACTACATGTATAAAACCTACGTTGAATTCTTGTCTTCTCAATGAGGGTGGGTGGGGAGGGAAGAGAATCTGGGACTCAAATTTTAAAAAAAGTTAAAAATTGCTTTTACATGCAACTGAGAAATATGATATTGGCAATGGGTTATAAAAATTTATATTGCTCTTCAGGAAAGTAAGGGGGAAGATGATGGAGTAACAGCTCTCACTTTATAGAGCTCTGTCCTCAAGTCCAGCCAAATATCTGTAAAAAGGGCTCTAAACAAATTCTGGACCTGCAGAACCCACAGAATGATGAAGTAAAGCAAATCTTCAACCCAAGACAACCTGGAAGGTCACTAAAAAGTGTCTATCATGCCAGGCTGGAGGCAGGACACAATACATCATTGACGGCACAGGAATAGACAAGACCTGAGCAGGCCTTAGGGAGACTGAATCTCTCGCACCTGTGGAAGTTTCCAGACTTCAGAGCACCAAGACACTGAGGACAAATTGGAAAGTCAGTAGAAAAAGTCTGTGGGACCAGTGTGGGAGAGTATGGTAGTCTGGCCCCAGCATCAGGCTGGCAGAAGGCAAAGGGGCAGAGGAACCTGCAGCAGTTACAACAGCAGAAGGGGCAGAGACAGAGACTCTTTATTGAGCTTTAGGCCTACAGATTGCGAGAGAATTGAGCCACTGACAGTATATCTCCCACTTCCCACTAGAAGCAGAAATCTACCTTGACAAAGAGCTCAAAAGTCAAGCAAACTGTGTGGGAAAATGACCAAAAACTGAGAAAAGAATCAGACTATAGAATCTTACTTTGTTGACAAGGAAGACCAAAACGCGCAAATAGAAGACAATAAAGTAAAAGTTCCTCTATCCAAAGCCTCCAAGAAAAATATGGTTTGGTCTCAGGCCATGGAAGAGCTCAAAAAGAATTTTGAAAATCAAGTAAGAGAAGTGAAAGGAGAGTGATGCAAGAAAACGATGTAAAATGAGTCAACTGGTGGGCAGAGCCAAGATGGTGGAGTAGAAAGACTCATTTATGCTAGCTCTGAACCCACAGCCCATGGATTTCCTCTAAAAAGAACTCCCGACAAATTCTGGAACAGTGGAAGACGTGCAGCAACACAGTGAAGGAGATTTTCGTTCCAGAGAGCCCTGAAAAACCGACCCCAAAGGTCTATCGGGCCCTGGACAGGAGCCCTGCCCTGCCCTGTGGAGCCCTCCCCTGTCCCAGCCACGCGGCACTGAGGAGCAAGCAGATCCAAGCAGGCTTCAGGGACAGAATATCCAGTGGCCGCGAAGGTTCCTCCACCCACAAACGCACAGGTCAGTGAGAGAGACAGGCTGAGAGGGGAGCGGGGTGTCTCCGGGACTCGGGCCCCCTTGGGAGGCAGCAGCAGAGGCAGGCGCAGAGGCTGCAGGCAGCCAGAGGCTCCCGGAGCAGGCAGGAGCTCGCCAGCAGCTACATTACAGAAGGTCTCTGCATAAACCCCTTGAGGTAACTGAGCTAGGGAGGTGGCCCTGCCTCCACCTAAGAACCTGATTTAATCTTACCCTGAATAGCAGCCAGGCCTGCTGCCAAAAGCCCTGCGGCTGGGGAGTAGCATTTGAATCTCATACCCCAAGCACCACCTGGGTAGATCTGGCCAGGAGTGGAGAGGACTCTCAGAAGTCAAGTAACTGGCTGGGAAAATGCCCATAAAAGGAAAAAAAAAATAAGACCATAGAAGGTTATTTTCTTGATCAGATGATTGTGCCATTCCTCTCTGACGAAGAAGACCAATGCCTACCATCAAGTAAAGACATAGGAGTCAAGGCCTCTGTATCCCAAATATCTGAAATAGCTATCCAATGGGTTCAGGCCTTGGAAGAGCTCAAAAAGGATTTTGAAAATCAAGTTAGACAGGTGGAGGAAAAACTGGGAAGAGAAATGAGAGAGATGCAAGAAAAGCATGAAAAACGGGTCAATACCTTGATAAAGAAGACCCAAAAAAATGCTGACGAAAATAACGCCTTG
>CM053772.1:88004198-88027208 GCA_028658325.1 Potorous gilbertii | reverse complement strand
TAAGGTACATAAAGAATTAAGAGGATGAAATGAATCTTGTATCATTTTGGGAATCTTATCTAATTTTAACAGATATGTAGGGTGCCTTTATTTGAGAAGAGCCTTTAACATTTTGTATTTTGTTCTGCTGATCCAAATGCTTTCAAAATATCAATGACAAATAGACACAGAAGGAGCTTATGATCTCTGGGGAAAAAAAATCTGAGAAAGTCAGCCTGTTTCCTTCTTATGTTTTCATCAAAGATCTCCTTGATGTTTGTCAAAACTTTCTTATAAAAATTTCACAGAGATGACAAAGCAAGCCCTCAATTTAGTTTGACTAGCATTTATTTATGGCAAGACATCATACTAAGTGCTGGGTATACACAAACAGAAACAAAACAGCCCCAGGTTCTTACTTAGAGGTTACAACAAGCACACAGATAAGTAAATATTTAGTTAACTTTAGGAGGGAGACAATCCCTTCAAGAAGAAATGAGGATGACACTAAGATGGTGGTGGAGCTGGGGGAGTGGGCAGGGAATGAGGGAAGCCTTCAGAAATAAAAGACCATGGGCTTGCAGTCCAGTAGAAATGCAGAAGTAGTTAAAGTAATTCAAATTCTGCCCCAGAGGCATATATGTTGTGTGATCTTGGGTGAGTCAATTAAACTCTCTGTGTCTCAGTTTCCCCATTTATAAAATGGGCACAACATTAGCACCTAACTCAAAGGATTGTTGTGTGAATCAATTGATAAAATATGTGGAAAGTTCTTTACCAAGTAAATGTCAGCTGTTGTATCTTCTCATCAGCTGACTTTTTAGTTTTTGGTAAAAAGTGAGATTTTCCATTATTTCAAGATCTTTCCTTATTTGAGATATATTGAAAATCAATCCCCAACAACCTTTAATATTGCATTGCCTACAGTAGAGGCTTCTTCTTAAAATCTTAAAAAGCCACAGTGCCCTCAAAATTCAAAAATGCCTAGCTTCTTTCAAGGCTCAGCTCAAGCATCACTTCCTACATGAGGTCCAGCCTGATACCCCCCAACTCTCCAGAAGGTGTCACCCTCCCCAAGAAGTTCTTTTGTAGATGTTTATTATATATTTGCCTATATTCATGTTTCTGTTCCCAGGAGAATGTATGTCATCACCATTTCTTGGAATTTGTTTTCCAACTAACCCTGAAATTTGTTACAACGGGTTTACTTTGTGAGGGGTGGTTGTTGGGTGTCTCAAATCATAAGTAAAGTTAAAGAAATAGATTGTTAAAGTTGGAAGGAAACAAGTGGTTTGCCCTTTGCAGTCCAGTAGAAATGCAGGTGATTGGCAGAATGAGGTTTAGAACCCAGATCTCTTGACTCCCCAGGGGAAGGCTCTTTCCACTATAAATATATTTTAAAAAATTACAGGAAACAACCTTGGAATGATGATATTTGAATTCCAGTCTTTGTCATGGACTCATATATGACCTTGAGAAAATAGTTTATATCTTCCCCTCAGTTCTTTTTTTCATTTGTGAAATGGAAATGCTGTCTTCTTGATACAATATCAGGATTGTACTAAACTCAGTGAATCCAAATATATGAGATGGATTTTGAGTTATTGGGAAGATTTGTTTTGCAAATTCATGATCTTCTTGTATGGGTGAGTTAATTTGTAAAACTGACTTAGTACAGGGAAGAAACACCTTTCAGTTACTGGTGGAAAATGCTGGAAAAATGCTGAAATATTTTTCATATTCTACTTACTATTGTTGATTTTATTTTAAATTTTAAAAATCTTGCTCTTGCTGTAACAATTCGGTGTGACTTTATAGCATATAGACTTTAAGTGAGGGGGATTCATAGATCAGGTAATAGAAACAAGATTCCCCTACTATGGGCAAGGAATTAGTTTGTACCCTCTGGGGGCTAAAAGAAACATGATTCTCAAGATATATTCAAAGAGTTAACAATCTATTAAGTGGGACAAACAAGAAATACTCAAAAGTTAAACAACGGTATAAAATACAATTTATTCATGAAGATTTCCATGGTCTCTCTAGGCAGAGAAGTAATTAAGGTGGGGCTACTGGTGATTGCCCATGAGGGCCAAAATTTATAGGGTACTGTCATACTTTTACTCTTTCAGTAGAATAGAAACAATCATGGTGACCACCTAATAATTAGCTAAAATAGGAAACTAGTTGTAGAGTTTTTCCCTCAACCTTGTTCTTCTACAAGTAATGTTCTAGAAAGAGAGGGAAGTGGGGGTAAATTACATAATAACTTCATTATATATTTAAAAGGAATAGAAGGTTGTACAAAACAGATTTTCAGTTTCATGTGCAATCATCTTTGATATTATGTTATGGAAATGCTGCTTTATTCCATAAATTAAAAAACAGAATAAATAAATGGGGGGAGAGAAAGATGTCATCTCAAGGCTTCTGTTCATCTTTAAAAAAACAAAACTAAATTTGTATTGTTTGCACTGGGCATCAAAACTGCAAATTGTGGTTCTGCATAAACCCGGATTCTTTCCCATTGCTTTTAGTACCTCTTGTACTTTTGTGTTTTACCCTATCTGGTAGTTATTTCTTTATAATCATGGTGGTATAATGGCAAGAATATTTGGTTTAGAGTTAGGGACCTATGTTTAAATTCCATCTCTGCTACTTATACCATTTGTGACATTAGACAAATCACTTTCTTTTTTCCAGGCTTCAATTTCTTCATCTAAAAAATGAGGATGTGATGGAGAACTGATCATTAAGGCAGTCTTGAGGGCCATAAACCCTCTTGAGGAGTGTGTGCTCAAGCTGATGTTTTCCATTTGAAAGAGGATAGGGAGTCTAATTCTGGGACAGTAGTGAAAATACATAATGGAAGTGCATTGGAGAGACTTTGGAGCATGTGTAGACATTTTGTTACTAGTTCTGGTTTGTTAACTAGTGACAGTCTTTTTGATTGACTGCTGTTGTGGAACTAAAAATGGAGGTAACTTCAAAAGCTTTAGCCAGTCTCAGGCCCTCTGGATAGACCTTTACACTTGATTTCTTTGCCAACAGTGTCCACTAAAACAATGCTATAATGGGAGAAGCTTTGGGCCTTCTCTCTTCAAAAAAACATATGGCCTAGAATCTAGTTTTCAATTTTTTGCTGGTCTCTTTTGTTTTAGGTAAATGACACTAAGGACAGTATGGTGTTATAGTGGATAAAGCACTGGCCTTGGAATCTGGAAGACTCATCTTTATGAGTTCAAATCTAACCTCAGACACTTATTAACTGTGTGACCTTGGGCAAATGCTTTAACCCTTTTGCCTCAGTTTCCCCATCTGTTAAAAAATGAGCTGGAGAAGGAAATAGCAAACCACTCCAGTATCTTTGCTAAGATAACCGCCAGAAAGGTGTCATACTCAGACATAACTGAAACAACTAAAAGCAACCACAATGAAAGGATACTTATTTGGAGGTGAGCTTAGAAAGGTCAGGAAAATGAGCCATTTGAGTATCCAGGCATCCAAGAATCTAGGAGTAAAATCTATGTTGATTTGTGTAGTCATTGTAGTGTTGATACCTAGAAGACCAACCTTTAGACTTCAAGACCTAAACTAATAGTATGTACAACCAGAATTTGTCCAGCAATCACATTTCCTATCAACATGAACCTATTTATACCAATGCTGTATAGAAATGGGGATGTCTGAGACTGCTATCCCCAAGGATCAAAGAGACAGTGAGCCCTTGAGATTTCAGAGTGTGGGGGAAATGTTCTTATTTCTGTCCTTACTATATGTTCAAAGTAAGGATCTCTTTGTAGAAACTAATCAATGTCAGTTGTTTAAGTGGAAATAGAATGTTAGTTACATACATGATAGATAACAGAATTTTTTGAGGGGGGGAACAGAGTGGAATAGGAGCTTGGGGTAATAGTACTAAGAAGGAGACACTCCAAACTCTAGAGCCCTAACCTGGCTCTAGGACAGTTAACCAGAGCATGCTTACCTTAAAGGGATTGAAGTAGATGGTTTCCAAGATCCCTTCCAGGTCTATGATAAGGGAAAATTCACATTTGAAATCGGGAAGAAGATGTCAGTTGTTGGCATGAGGAAAGATAGAAGTGTGGGGAAGCAGGCATGAAGTGGTGGAAATAAAAGCAAAGTGAGATCAGAGGCATTATTTCTGTCTTTGTGGAGGCAGAGGAGGACTATAGACTGAAAGAGATACTTTGAGATCCACAGTAGGGAAGATAATTAAGGTTATTGCACATGTTCTCAATCATCTTGGTTAAGTAACTGAGAGCAGGGGTTGGGATGTATTATGTGTTTCGGAAGGTTAAAGCAAGTTTGAAACAGCCACTGGGAAAATGTGCTAGAGAATCAAGAAGAGATGAATTTTAAAAATTGCAGAGCAGAAGCAGGGACCCAATTGAAGTTAGACAGCATTAATTTATAGTGAGCCAGGTGTTGATGGCAGTGACACATCTAATTAGCGATATCTTTTAGAGTAAGATGTGAGATTAGCTGATGGGGAGACAAGTAGACCTGGGTGTCAACCACATCCTGATGATGAATGAAGCCTAAGAATGGATGAGATGTTTGGGAGATCAGGGAAGAGATCAAAGAGAGCTTAGTACTTTCAGGAAGAATGGGAGAAAAGTAATATTTTAGGCTTAATGGATTTCAGACATTTGTCACTGAAAAGCATTATGAGGCAGGGGGGAAAGATCAGAAGAAAAAGGGGAAAAATAGTCTGTATGCATGAAAGAGTGAGAGAGTACCTACATGTTGTAGCACATTGCACTGCTGGTTTAAGGAGAGTGAGAAATTGCACAAAGTTCTGTTACCTCATTTATATCTGGCAGTAAGGAACCTGTACAAATTGCAAAGCAGCATAAGGCAGTAGAAAGAGTCTGGTATTTGAAGACAAAGGATATGTGTTCCAATTCCAACTTTCCTCCACTGTGACCTTAAGAAAGTCATTTCCCTTTTCCTGATGTCAGTTTTCCATTATGTAAAATAGGTGAGCAAGACCAGCTCTAAACCCAGAGAGTTATCCCCTTTGGAAAGGATACTTGGTTTATCATCAAAAGTAGCTGGCTAGGGAGAGAGTTAGTGAGGTACAGGAAAAAAGAACACTGGTTGCAGAGCCAGAAAACATGGGTTCAAAGCCTACCCCATCACTTATTAATTGTGTAACTTTGCATAAGCCATTTGACATTTCTTGACCTATTTCTTTTTCTGTAAAACGATGGGTTTGGACTAGATGACATCCAAATTCCCTTTCAGCTCTCCCTCTCCAAATTCTATGAGATAAGAGAAACAATTTTTAGTGTTTTTCTGGGATTACTTTAAATTCACCCTAATTGTTTTTCAAATAAGTGCTCATCCTGTGTGACATAACTGGCTAATTGTACTTAGGAAGCCTTGCTCTAGAAGAGAAACATATTTTTATGAATGAATGTACATTTGAAAACATTTTTTTGACTTGTCTTCAAATTTAGAGCTTCCCCTCTAGAGGTTAGACTCTTGGCTCTGCCATTTACTTTGTGACTTTGGGGAAATAATTTAACCTGTCTGAATCCCAACTGAATAGAGATGATAATCCTTGAGATGGGAGAGTGGGAGAGTGGCTAGAGAACTGGCCACATCTATCACCTGTTGTCACTTAATCTATCAAGGGTTCTAGGCAACTCCCTAAGAGAAATTGTAGAATGATTTCTAGGTACCTTGGCAGCTAGCTCCTCACAAATGAAACTTTTATTATTATTTTTTCCATGATACAATTCTGTTCTTGTGTTGTGAATTCAAAGACACCAAGGTATCCACTGCACCCGAGGGCCATTGCCAGTTGTCTTGACTTGTTTAACCAGTGGATCTCAATGGCTAGAACAGAGTGAGACTGACAACTTTGAGCAACTCTGTCTCACTGAAATCCAATTCTTGCACAAGTCAAGATATCACCCTGTGAGATGATACTATGGGTCATCTTTGAAAATGAACATTTTGATTAATGTTGATTCCTTAAATAAGAACACTAATAACATATATACCTCAAGCTTTATAAAATGTGTCTTACTTATATTATTTCTAAATACATTTCTCCATTGTCTTTTGTTTGAGCCAAATGTTTAATTCCTCCAATAGTGCATTACTCCATAATTTGCAGTCATATAGTGTAATCCAAAAGATATTTGTGTTTAAAGGATGGGTGTAAATCACTAATGACAAGAGACGTGCAAATTAAAATAATTCTAAAGTTTCATCTCACACACATCAAATTAGCAAAGATGATAAAAGTGAGAAATAATCCATTCTGGTGGGGCTGTGGGGAGTCAGGCACAATAATTCACCACTGTTGGTAGAGCTGGGAATTGATCTAAATGTTCTGGAAAGCAATCTGGAATTACGCAAAAGAAAGTCACAAAACTACTGAACTAATTTTGATTTCACTATTGGATAACTTCCCTAGTCAAAGAAAGAAAGACTCCCATATATTCTGAAATACTCATAGCAGCACTTTTTGAGGCAGCATAATTGAGAACAAAGTGGGTGCCCACCAATTGGGGAACGACTGAAAGAACTGTGGTATATACATGTAATGGGATGTCATAGTGCTATAAGAATTGGTGAACATGAAAAAATCAGAGAAGCATGGAAGACACACTGGTAGGATGAAGTGACGCAGAGGGAAGTAAAACAATGAAGCGAACAATATACATAATCATCACATTAATGCAAATTTTAAAAAATCTAGGAGGCGGCAAAACTCAGATTAATCATAATATCCAATCTTTCTCCTGGAGAGCAGATGAAAACATATTCATATCTCTTCTTGGTAGACCCTTAGCACTGAATGTAACTCATAGATAACAATCATTTACTTTGTGCTAAACAATGTGTTAGGGATACAAAGGAAACCAAATATATGCGTGATTCAATATGGTAGCTTTTGTTGATCAGTTTTGCTCAAGTTGTTTTGCTTTGGTTGAGTATTTTAAGACCCCTTAAACTATGAATGATCTGATTCATTTCATGTGCTTGGTTGGTGGTTTCCATGACCCTGCTTTATGTATACCATGATATGTTTGGTTCTTAGAATTTTATAATTTTAAGTTATTTCCCTCTTTTGGGGAAGGTAAATGGATGCAAATTACTTGTTATACCTATGCATCATTATATTCATGAGGAATGTCTTTCTCCCTTTGTTAACTGCATTCTAGCTTTGAATATTGCAAATGTATTCCTTCTCTCCTATAGAATCTGAGTTAACATTCTTTTATAGATATCTACAGGGAAAAAAAAAATTGTAAGACCAAAAGCCACCCAAAGTTAACTTCCTGACACAGGTCAGGAATTTAGAATTGCCTATTCTCTTGTTCATTTATGGATGTTCATTATGTAATGTTTTCTTTTGCTTCCATTCTCAAGCTATCTCTACTTTCCCAATTATAACTTCATAGATGTATCTATCTGGGTCCAAAGAGCTCCATGTCACCTGGCATGAGAGAGAGAGAGAGAGAGAGAGAGAGAGAGAGAGAGAGAGAGAGAGTAATGGAGCTAGAGTCAGTAAGATTGGATGCCTCAGCTGCATACTAGCTGTGTCACCTAAGGCAGGTCACTTAACCCCTCTCAGCCTCAGTTTCCTCATATGCAAAATGGGATACTAATAATACCTACCTCCCAGTGTTACAAGCAGCAAAGAATTTAACATATATGAAGTTCTTTGTGCACCAGAGGTGCTATATAAATGCTAGCTACTATTACTGGGAGAAACTAGGTAGTCATAGATACATAGGTATAATGGAAAGAGGTGAGCTGTGAATTCAAAGGACTAGGTTCAAATCCTACCTCTGGCATTTACTCTCCTTATGATGCTTAGCAATTCACTTAACCCCCTTGGGCCTCAATTTCCTGATCAGAAAGATGAGGGGGTTGCATTAGAATGGACTTTGAAATCTCTTACAGTGTTAGGCCTATCTATGACCAAGTCTTTTCATTTCTAAACCACCTAAAGTCAAGCATAATGGCCTCATTCCCATTGCTGCAATGAGTAACCTTAATTTTAAAGTATGGCTTCATAGTTAAAGGTACCCTGAGAAAAGATTGTAGTATAAAATAAGTAAATATGAAATAAGTAGTATTAAATAAAATAGGTAAGTATGAGTCAAGTGTAAATTAAACAGAAGATGAACCTTTGCTTCAATGCTTTTTGTTTGGGGTTCATTAAAATGACTACACAACTTCTCAAATGCAATCCAGCCTATTTGGGCCCTCTTATTCAATTCTAGGCCAAGCTCACTGTCCATCTGTGGCATCTATCCCAGATACATGTATGAATGGACCAGTTTTATAGGTTATCTGTTCAAGAGTAAATCACGGTCAGGACAAAAGGTCCTTCCATTGGAAAGAAAGCTCCGAAAAGTGTCATTAGCCTTGATTTTATAACTAATTTTAAATCTTTCCATTCCTTAGGGAGGAAAAAAAGACACAAAACAAGGTAAAAAATAAACAAAACATGTCTCTATATCCTTGGCTTTCTTTGATCTTCCTGGCAAATATACTAACAAAGTAGTTTTTATTCTGTGATCTGAATAATACTATATAAGTAAGAAACTCATGCCAGAGGCTACTGCTTTCAATCACTGGTGGAATGGACCATTTGAATCAACAACAAACCCATGGCAGACAGTGTGTTCATTCAGATGGTTCTGCAATCCATTAATAGTTCTTTAATAAGTTTTCCAAATGGTCACAGCTCGCGTTTTGGAATGACATTCTTGCTCTATAATCTAAGAGAATGCTTCAGGGGTATAATTTCATTTTGCTTTATTTCTATTCTCATTTTATTCATTACTCCTCTTCAGGAGAAATTGAATCAGCTTGTTCCTTAGCCATACTGTGGAATACTTAGCAAGATCCGTTGGAAGAATTGGAAAGGGATCTTAGAAGTCATCTGGTTCATCTTCTCACCCAAAGCAAGAGTCCCTTCTAAATCAACAGATAATCACAGATAATCTTCCAGCATCTGCTGAAATACTTCTGGTGATGGGTAGCACACTACCTTATAAGATAGACTATGATAAGACAAAGGTCCTAGTGCCACAAATTCATTTTCCCTCAAAGTCAACAAATATATCCCCAGTACCTGATTGATCCTTGCCTTCCTTACATAGCTTCCTACTCACCTAAGGGCATAAAAAAGAGCCCTTTTCCTCTCCACATGGAGAAGAAATTAAGACTCCTCTGATGTGATGGAATGCTAAAGACCACATAAGTCACCATCCTTTCCTGCTGATCAGATATGTCTCCTTATGGAAATAAGGAGAACCATGTCTATAGATGCTAGCTGTTACTGTGACTTTGTTGCATATCCTTGACGTATTAGGGCAAAGCAAACCCTATTTTGTTAACTGGTCAGACACTTGTGAGTGTCTCATTTCATCACAACATGGAACTTGTACAAACAGCCCATCCTTACCATAGTCCATTCCATTTAGAATGGCTAATTATTAAAGCACTCTTTCTATTCTGAGTCAAAAGTCTACCTCTTTAAAAGTACTCACAAACCATCTTTTCTTTAAGTTTTCCCAGGAGTCTACATCAAGGTCTCCAAACTCTTGTTTGTAGAAACTACCTTTTCCTCCTTTTTTTTTGAAAATTGGAGCATTTGTGTCCTGTCTGTGAGTGCCAGTCTAATTCTCTCTAACAACTCAAAAATGACCTCTAGGGTTTCAATGATCAAGCAAGTCTATGTAATTCATCTAGGCAAGAGAACTTCAACTCATTTAAAGCTGCTATGTATTGGTTTCCTATCTCTTCACCAATCTTGGGCTTCAAATTCCACTTTTCCAGTCTAAAGATTATTCTTCTTGATAGAGGAGACAGAAACAAAACAGGCGTTGATTACTTCTGCTTACTCTCAGTTGTTTGTCTTTTCACAATCTGCCCTAAGCAGTGAGTCTATCCCTTCCTTTTCATCGTTATGGCTATGAGCAGTCCTGGAAGAGTTCTATTTTCGAATTGACCTTTGATGTCATTTAAGCTCCGTAGATATGTGATCCTCGAGGGAATAGACTCTTTTTTTTAAATTTCCCAGTTTCTAGCTCAGTGCCTGGTACATAGTAGTTGCTTAATAAATACTTAGGGTCAATTTTTTGATTAATTGAAGGACCATTTCATTTTTATCTTTGTATTTCCAGCACCTAGCCCAATGCCTGATATACAGTAGGTACGTAATAAATGCTCATTGAATTAAATTGAATCTAGACCAACTCATTTATTTTTATAGATAAGGAAATTTAGCCATAAAAAGAGGATGTTTCCATGATTTCATAGCACAACATATAAATGGTAAAACTTTGAATAGCATGGTTCAGTGGAAAGAATATTGGACCAAGAGTCAGGGAATATAGATTCAAACCCTAGTTTTGACATTTATAATAATATTTCAGTTGTTGAGTCATTTTTAAATCATTTCCTACTCTTTGTGACCCCATTTCTTGGCAAAGATATTGGAGTTTTTTGCCATTTCCTTCTCCAGTTCATTTTACAGATGAGTAAACTTAGGCAAACAGGATTAAGTGACTTGCCCAGAGTCAAAGAGCTAGGAATTATCTGAGGTCGGATTTGAACTCAAGAAGATCAGTTTTCCTCACTTCAAGCCTTTCACTCTATCCACTGTACCTCCCTTGGATAAATCCCTTCCCCTCTCTAGTTCTCAGTTTCCTGATGTGTATATTTATGATCTCTGTTTCTGAATCAGCATAAGATCAGCTATCACTTCAATTCTGGAAATAATTTCTCACAGTTTTACCTCTATCCCCTTTGAATACAATTGATGGAACCCTTGTAGCCAAATCCAAACCAAATTGATCTCTATTATGTTATTGTTTGTCCTTCACTGAAAAAGAGGACCACTGGGGAGCTGATAGCATGACTTGCAAATGAAGTGGATTTAAGTGAGGTAGCCCTGTGCAAAGTCACCAACTTCTCTCTCCTCCTGAGCCATCTAGGTTCATCAGTGGCAAGATATAGATCAGATGGTTAACTGGAGATGGCCTTAGAAGTACAGGGAGACATCGACCTTTCTAAGCTAAGGGCTTTTCCAAGTCTGTCTGAGGCAACACCTATTCAGCGATTAAGGCAAGGTAAGAAATGAGGCCAAAAATGTCCTCTTTTACCTAGTCAAAAATCAATCAATCTGGGATGGGAAGACCCTCAGGGTTTCTGATCAAAACAGAAACAATTGTTATTTACATTCATTGAAATCCATCAGAACCCAAGCAATGTAGTATAAAGGGGACTGATAAGAAAGTTCCTGGAGCAATCTGATTAGTTTATGAAAAGATGAGCCTTTGATTTAGATGGAATAGCCATTTATTCAATACCTACTCTGTGCCAGGTACTGTGCCCTAAGCACTTTACAAATTATCTCATATTCACAGATGAGTAAACTGAGGCAGACAAAACTTAAGTGATTTGTTGCTTAAAGCCACATAGCTTAGTATTATCTAAAACCGAATTTGAACACTCGTCTTCCTAGTGAATCTAGCTGCCTCTTTGATTGTATCTCCCTAGAATCAGTAAGTGGATCATAGAGTAAGAATTAGAGGGGATCTCAAAAAGAATCTAGTCTAACTCCTTCAGTCTACAAATGAAGAAACTAAATCCCAGTGAAATTATATAACTTCCTAAGGTCACCTAAGAAATACCAGATGCAGAATTTGAACCCAGGTCCCCCAATTCCATAACCAGTGTACTTCCCCTGTATGGACATGACCATTTCTCCCATTCTCTGATCCGTGTGGATGGAGGGAAATCATAGAATAATGCCCAGAAAATTTTAAGGGTCCTCAGAGGCAATCTAGTCCAACTCTCCCATTTTTATAGATATGGAAAATGAAGCCTGGGGAATTTATGTGACTTGCCCAAAGTTCACACAAGTAGCAACTATCAGAAATAGCATTTAAACTGAGGTTCTCTGGCTGAAGAGTTTATGACCATTATATTGTATCACACTGCCTTCCATGAATTGGTTGACACACTTTGAGGGGTAAACTTTTGGGGAAGAAGCCAAACATCTATATAAAGGGGGAGTCAATAGCAAAGTTCTCTCTGGTCTTCAAGATAAGGATACAATAACAAGATTAAAAATAGATCAGAACTCTAGGAACGATTTCTCTTGGAGGCTAATAACAGCTGCCTTGGAATAGAGGTACATGATAGTTGAACATGCCTTCATGTGTGCAGCTAGAGAAGAGGGCAGCATAGTAAAATAAAAACCTTGTCTTGGATCCAGAATTAATGAATCTGTGACCTACTACCTATGTGACCTTTTCTTATATTCTCTAGGTCTTGATTCCTCTCTATAAAATCAACTAATCAGCATTTACTGAGCACCTAAAAATGTGCCAAGTATTGTACTAAATTGGTGCTGTTCATTCATTTTTCAGTGGTGTTGGGCTCTTTGTGATCCTGTTTGGGATTTTCTTGGGAGAGATACTTTAGTGTTTTACATTTCCATCTTCTGCTCATTTTACAGATAAGCAAACTGAAGCAAATGGAGTTAAGTGACTTGATCAGATCACACAGCTAGTAAGTGTCTGAGGCCAGATTTGAACTCAGGAAAATGAGTCTTTCTGATTTTAGGTACTCAATCCACTGTACCACCTAGATGCTCCTAAGAACTAGATGTACTAAGTACTTGGATGCAAAAAAAGGCTAAAAGATAGCCTCTGCTCTCAAGAAGCTTACAAAAGGCAAATAGATATATATTTTAAAAATACTCTATATACAGGATAAGTAGGAAATAATCAACAAAGGGAAGGCACTGAAATTAAGAGGAGTTGAGGAAATCTTCCTGTAGAAGGTAGGATTCTTTAAAGGAAGGCAGAAAGGTCAAGACTCAGAGCTGCGGGAGGAAAAGTATTCATTCTAGCCATTCAAGGTCTTTTCAGCTCTAAATCTATAATCCTTTGACTCTTTTGTGTCTATATTTAACCCTGAAAAGAACATGGTAGTTGAATGTATTTTCAATCACATGGTCCTAGGAGAAGAGAACCAGGTAGCCAGTAGATGGGAGATCCTTATAACCAGTCTTCTAGAAAAAGAGAATGATGAGAGAGAGAGAGAGAGAGAGAGAGGAGTTAATGATGTGCCAGCCTTAGGTAACAACCCCACTCTAGGAGTTACAGGATTTAGCCTTCTAGAAAGAGGAGAAGAATTTAGGGGCAATTCCAATGCCTTTTAGGGAGAAGAGGATGGATCACAAGGCCCTCAGAGCAGAGGGATGAACAAGGGGCTAAAGTCACCATCCTAAAATCATTGTCTGTTGTTACACTGAGTCATTTTGGTTGGTCTAGTCTGACTGAACAAGACTTTGACTTAGCTTTCATGCTTAGAGAGTCCATGTCCCCAGAAGAGTACCAGCAGGCTAGATGACTATATGGAGCAATGGGGTGAAACTGAACTGACTGGAATGTTGAGAAACTTCATTTCTAATAATCCTGGCTTTGTTTCCCTTTTGAAGGAAATCCAAACCACAGCATAATCCTTTGATTTAGGAGCTCTCTGTAGGTCCTGTGGGAAAACTGGGTTTCATTGGAGAAGGAAAGGGAATAGAAAAACTTTGTGGGTTTTTGTGAGTTTTTTGTGTTGATTTTACTTTCTGTGATGAAATAAGCCTATCCTTTATCCGACATGTACAGTGTTCATATGAAAGCTAGAATCCTTTTACCCACATCTGTGGAAACCTGGATATGAGTTATATTCATGATATTTTCTGAAATTTCCTAGCTGCCGTGCTGGTTGTGGGTAAAATGATCCAAAGGTTATGATTTGGGGATGCCCTCAAACTGAACTCAGTCCAGGCAAGACTTGAGCTTGCGCACCTGGGCATCAGGCTATGGATCATAGATATTTTTATACCTAGCCTCAAATCCACATTTGGATTGAACAAAAGCTCAAGAATCAGAGAATAAAAGCTTCTTTCACCTCAGTAGAAGAAGAAAATGGTGTGAGACAGAAACTGGGAAGGATAGGATTCACCCCAAGCATCCCTAAATTGTATTAAGGCTTTGTTTGAACCTCAGTTGCCCTACTTTTTACTTACTCAAATCCTTCCTAAACTCCTATTCTCTACCATTAAAAATAACTCAATTTCCCTTCAAATTTCATTTCCTTCTGTTTTCAACATCAAGTAGATTTTCTGCAGCTGATGCGTGACTTATAAAACACAAAGGTGTTGAGAGCAATAAAGGAAACTCAGGAAATTCTCCCACTAGAGTTTTCAGTGCAGGGCTAGATAAATAAGGGACTGAAAACTATCTGGCACATCCCCATTTTGTGCTAAGCTCATTTTTAACAATGATGCCAAAATGAACCTACTGAGACCCACCAGCAGAAGGACATAGGCTTGGAGTTTTTTGTTCAGTGTAGAATATTTACATTGATCAATGTGTGACCTTTGTCTGGTCTCCTGGGGACCAATGTCAAGAATGCTTGTCATATTCCTTAGTGAAGCAGGTGACGATGCTGTGACTTCGGTTATCTCATCCATTAAGTATGAATAATAATATCTGCGTTCATAAAGCTGTTGTGAGGATAGAATGAGATAAAACACATAAAATATTTTGCACATCTTAAAGCACAATAAAAGAACTGCTGTCATCTTTGATATTTTGTTTCTTAGACATGACAATGACTTGTCTCCAGTAAGCACCCCAAAATATACAGGGGGGTCTGCTACACAGCTTCTTTGATCTGCTTCTCTAAAAGGGAAGACAACTTTTGAGGGGTTAACAATCACTTTAATCAAGTAAATGTATCATTCAGTTAGTTCAGGGGGAAAAGTCAGCACCCTGAACTTCAGAGAAAATACAGAGAAATCCAACGTCAACAGACATGCTTCCAAAATGTTTGACCATTAACATATATCCATCTTTACCAGAGAGGGAATATCTGGGTTTTTCAAAGGGAGGGGGTGGTCCTTAGAGGCTTCCCAGAGTCCTCTTCTGGCCAAACAAAGGCTACTAGTCAATAAGCCCCCAAGTAAACCTCATCCTCAGAGTATTTATACACTTTTCAGAGCCAGAGGGCATAACCCTGTAACCTAGTGCCTCAATAGAAAAAAACAAAAGGTACTTGGGACCCTCCTACAAAACAATTCCCCCAATCAAGTTTCCCTCTATGGGCAGGCCCATCAATGGGTCCTCCTTAATCATATTCAAATAGGGATGTTATACTTTTTGGTATAAACCAAAACAGCAAAAGATCCTAATCTGATTGCCATCACAACTCCCTGAAGAATGGATGTGTAACCTTGGCTTGATTAGCACCTGATTCCAGGGGCAGGCAAGGAATCCCACTAGATGGTTGAAAGCCACAGTGGGACACACTGAAATTTCACTTTATCATGGTGATGTCATTTTGGTCCTCTTTGAAGATGAAGGACAACAACCAACCAAACAACTCTAAAAGGTCAAAAAACACAACAAGGTAAAATCTCACTCATTTAACTAAGTTGCATGTGAAAAAAAAAGCTAACTGGCAATTATAATATCCAGATGGGTATAAGGAAGTGACTTCCATATCCCTGATGTGGCTGTAGAATTTCTGTCTGACCTGAAAAAAAACTTGGGTGTAACAGCTGTCTTCTTAAGTCCCTACACCTTTAACTGATAACTTTTTAAAAGAAAATGTACATCTTTGGTTTTGGTACTTAATTATGGTTGCTTTTTCTTTTTAAATATCTATGCAATGTTACAAATTCTTGACATGTTCTTTTCTCCTGTGAAATTTTGTGTTAAGGATTTGGTGATTTTTTTTATTGTCAGTTGTGTTGTGGATATGTGGCAATTGCTCTGGACTCATTTTTCCAGAACAAGAAATGCCACATCTCCATCTCAGCAATCTAGGGGTAGCCTTTCAGAGTTGAGGCCATCTTTCTATGACACTACCAGCTCAAGCTCCCATTCTAGTGTATTTCCTTTCCTATATGTAACCCCCTTACCACTATCAGTGTTCATTAATGAATTTCCCACATCCATTAAATCAAGTAATATCCACTAACTTTTACAAAAGAGCAATTACTGTGAACATAAACCAAAAGTCTTCCAAGTCATATGACCAACACAATGAAGGACAAGACACTGACTTCACAAACCTCTCTGAAAGAAAATTCCAAGGGAAGAGATAAAGCAGTTTCACCAGTCTCCATGGTCTAGGACACCAAGAAACTTAATGAGGTAAAAACATGCTGAACTAACACCAAAGAAGGTTAATCTTAACCCTTAACATACTCATTAAGCCACCCTTTCCCCACCACTGCTTATCAAGCTCAGGCAGCAAGGAAATACAAGCAGAGCTGAAGTCTTAAAATAGAAATCAACTTTACAACATCCTCCTCCCTCTTCCCCTACCAAAGTAAAGCAAAGGTTGTTGCTCTGATTGGGACAGCAGCAAGATAACACCATGTTGCAACATGGCTCTGCCAGAGAGCTGAGGAACAGAAGGAACTGAGGCAGGGAACAGGTGTGGCTGTATGGCACTCCACTAAGGCTGAGGGAATTAACCAACAATCCATTTGAGGTTAGTTCTGTCCCACCAGAAGTCACTTGGGATAGACTATTTTTTATTTTATAGGATCTATAGGGCATGATAAAATTTTCTCACACCAAGAGACTGAAGATTCCCCAGAATTCCCCAGATTGGAAAGAGGCTAACATGACTTTGAGATCTAGCTACCAGAGAAAGAGCCATTAACAGGGATATGAGATGTGAGCAATGTAAGATGTAAGAAAGTGAGCTATAAGGTAAAAGGTTACTAAAGATCTCAAGAGGAAGAAAATCCAAGTAAAAGATCTTGAAGACACACACAACAGGGTAGATATTAACACAAAGGAATATGGACTCCTGATCAGCTACAAGAATCTAGACATCTATGGATAAAATTGCAAGATGAAGGAAAATGATTTCAAATCTGTGGATTTTAAGGAGAACATGGAACCACAATACAATATTCCATAGTGATTTAAAAGAGAAATTAGTATTTGTAAAGCAAAATTTATGAACTCCACAGCAGAAATTATTGGAAGAATAGAACTGGACATGCCTCATCAAATAAATAAGAGAAAATAATTGATTGGCAATGCAAACACACAGAAGTGAAGGACAATCTGGAAGAAAAAAATCAAAAATTGGATGTTAAAATAAAACATAATCTCCATGCAAGTAGAACACTGATCTCAAAGTCAGGATGCATAGAGACACCTTAGGATTAAAGATTTCTCAGAAGAACAGGACAAGCCAAAAACTAGAACATGATAATATACGAAATAATACAAGAAATGCTCCACCTCTTTATTTCTCATCTCTGTCATAGCTACAGCTCAATTCTGTTTTCTTTGTCTCTTTTCCCTGCTTGTCCCTGAATTTCTAATTATTTCTGGTTCATCTCCAGATGACCCAATTCCATTCCTTTCTCTGTTTCAGGTGATAGAATAACTTGGATTCTGGATTAATTTTGTATTTTATAGGACCCACAGGACATGACTGGGTTTTCTTGCCTAATCCAACCACCCTTCCTGTCATTGTCACACCAATTCATCCGAGGATTTTTGGTCCTTAATCTAAAATCTTTGATTAATTCAATTATTTATTAAGACTTGTTATCACCTACTAAATACTTGTATCACAATTTGGCACCTTATCACTTACTTTAAATAGGGGTAGGGTAATCATTGGATCCCCATCATCTTTCAAGAATCCTTTTGTACAGGTTAAGTGAGTTGAGAAGTTCACCTTTTTTTCCTTCTCTCTTTCCCTTTCTTTTTCTTTCCTCTCACTTTCCTGAAAAGGTTGGAAAACTTAAATCCAGAGAAGTATTACTACACGTGGTGATAAAGTCTGCCTTTGGAGTATCTCTTCATTGTTAATACTGGCAATTAGGTATAATGAATTGAATAGTTGACTTGGAGTCAGGATGCTCTGAATTCAAATCTTACCTCTGAATCTTATTGATTGTGTGACTCTAGGTAATTCACTTAGCCTGTTTCAACCTCCGTTTTTTCATAATAATAGTACCTACTTGATGTAGATCAAATGAGATAATATATGTAAAGTACTTTTCGAGTCTTAATACTACATAACTTCGATTAATTTGAGAATGAGCTCCCTGTAAGAATTGGTTTCTGCATAATAGAAGTGAAAATAAGTCTGGAGAAAACAGTGTGTCTACTGTGATGCTTGAAGAGTCTATAATCATAAATGACCTTTTCAGCAACTCCAGGACCACTGTCAGGAATTGTAAAGGTTCGTGAAGATGAGACGGGAAGGGAGTAGGAAAGAATCAATGGAAATACAGTCTGAATATAAAAACAGAGGTCAGGGATTGTCTGGTCCAGTCTCTCTTCCTAATAAGAAAGTAGGAGCATGTGGGAATTGACATAAACTTATCAAGCTTGTCTACTCATGTCATTCATGGGTTTCAAGATATTGAAGTTACTAGCCAGTATTTTCTCAGTATTAGTTATCTGAAGGTCAGAGGTAAGCTCAGGGAATGAAAGACTGATGTGTGGAAAGCAAGATTATCCAAGGATGAGGTCAGGTATTCTTGATTCTGAAGATGTCCAACTGTTTGGTCTCTCCACCAGCTTCATCAATCAGGCATCAAAATACATCGTGAGAGAAGAAAGTACAGATGAATAATCATAGGGCATTATCAATATTCTTCTCGTTCCTATTGGTCCAAATTCGTCCTTATTAATATGAAAGATAAACTCTTATCAGGGGAACATTTTATGTGGTAGGAAGCTACAGAGCATAGCGGATAAAATGAGAGTCAAAATGAACATGGTTGAAATTGTGCCTCTGATATGTACTGGCTCTGTGAATGTGGACAAGTTATTCAGCCTCTCAGCGCCCCCAAGTGATTCTCTACAATTTACACATAATAAATTACAAATGAATTGTTGTGACAAAAATGATAATTAATAACAAATGATTTGGGAAGATCTAGAGCTCCCTCCTTTTTCTAAAGTTCTGATTTTAAAAATTCAGTCTCTGAAGGCTGAGCTAACCTTCTCCTATCTAGACCCCACTCAGGTAGGGCAGCCATTGTTTTCTGCTCAGGCTTTGGTGGGACATAATTTCTTTGAACAGATTGTTCAAGGTGAAATGACATAGTCAAAGTTCAGTCTAGTCCCTCATTGTAATATTCATTCTTTCATTAACTGTTAACCAAAGACGATCACTCTCCTTTTGAACATGCCTCTTCCAGAAGAGCATATAAGCCTTGAACTAGCGCCATGATTGTCTTTTATCTAAGAGACAGAAAAATGATCATCCTTTTAGTAAAATGTTGGCATTATTAATAAAAGGATTAAATTACCAGAAATTATGTCATCTTTTAAATGCCACAAGTGGTCTGCATTGGTTGAGAGACTTTCCATACCAAGAGCTTTCCCACATGACTGAAACCATAGGCATGAATGGGAGAAGAAAAACAAAGCTACATAATATAGTTTGGAAAGGATGTGGACTCTAGAGGGGAAGACCAGACTTGAAGTACTGGCTTCCTTACTTGCTCTCTGCATGACCATGGACAAATGTGGTCAGTGCAAGTAATATCCTCATTTTAAAATTGAAGAAACTAAGGCTTTCAGCTCCAGATCATATGACTTGTCCATAGTCATGCATCTAGTAAAGCGTCAGAGCTAGAACTCAACTCAAGTCTTCTGATTTCAAAATGTAGTGTTCTTACAACTGCAGTTATGCAGTGATGATTTAACTGTGCAAGTTTAAAAGGAAGAATAGATATTAAAAATGACAAGCCAAGCTCTCAGGGATATATTCCCTGTAGGAAAATGTGAGGAACAAAAGGTTCAAGGTCTCTCATCCCCTGGATAAAGATAGAACCAGGTAAGAACATCAACATTTTCTTGAGAAATCATGTAGACTTTGGAACAAAAGCAGCTGTTCCTTTCTCTTTCCTGTATGTTCTTCTTCTTATGCTGAAATACAGAGGATAGGAGGACACACTGACAGCAATTCTTTCCCACTTGCCTTGCTCCTTTCCAATGGTGGCACTGTCACTCCTTCCAAGTATTTTACAATAAATTGATATGCAGCTTAAGGAACTCTTTCATTTTTATATTTCTAGTTTCCAGTACAGTACCTTGCAAATAGTAATTGACAAATGTCTAGTGAATCGATTGAATTGAATTTCTAATTTTCCTTAACCTCAGATTCCCTGAAATTTTCTGAAACAGAAACAAAGTCAACAATAGACTTGAGAATCTTGCCTGGGAGCACAATACATTCTGATACAGGATCAATGGCATCCATTTACAGCCTGAGCACCTTAGGCATTCATTTGTTAGTGACAAAATTTGTAGTTGCTTAAAAACAAGGGCCATTGCTTTCCTAAGCCTCCCCACAGTGTGCAGGGTATGTTTAAGGTCAATTTCTAACTACTGTCAGACTTGCTGGAAGCATAAAGACCTTACCAGTGTTGTAATGTCAGCCACTAGTTACTTTTTCCTTTCTTCTTCCTTCCTTTCTTCCTTCCTTTGTTTTCCTTCCTTTCTTCCTTTCCTTCCTCCATCCCTTCTTCTTCCTCCTTCCTTCCTTCTTTCCTTTCTCCTTCTGTCCACATGGGGAATCATGCACTTATATGTGAGTGCTCTGCCCGAAGGAAAGTGGATTTCTTGCTCTGGAAAAACCAGGCTTTGGGAAGGTCCATTGGGATTCAAATGGAACTGCTTGACTATGCCTTAAAGCCAGTTCACTCGGTTTCTCACTGATTAGTCAATGATAAAGTACAACCCAAACTTCCTTTGGTCCTTGTTTGGGTTTTGAGGGCTCAAAGTGAGTGTAAATAGTAATTGTTTTTGTTCCAGTCAGATACCCTGAGGGTTTTCCCTTCCTAAATTGATATTTTTTTTTTGAGTAGATAAAAGAGGTCATCATTTGCCTTATTTCTTACCTGACCTTAGTCATTGAATGAGTGCTGTCTCAGACAAACTGAGACTTGGGGGAGAACTTAGCTTAAAATGGTCAAGGTTTCCCACTGCATCTGGGCCATCTCCAGTCATTCTGCTCTGTATTTTGCATCTGTACTCAGATGGTTCTGGAGGAGAGGGTGAGACTGGTGACTCTGCACAACACCTCCCACCCCCGCCCCCCACCCTTTATGTAAGTCCAATTCATTTGTAAGTCTTGGCACCACCTTCCTGATTTCATTGGGAGCAATTACAAAGCATATGAATGGCAAATCTTGGGTCAGTAGATGGGACCCTCTTACCTCGAAAGCATTGACTTTTGGCCATATTCTTTACTATTGGAAAAGGAATGAAATGATTGATGGGGAAACAGTGATATGTCAATCTCTGTTGGCAAACCTTTGATCTCTCTCAGGTTATTAGGTAAACTCTCTCTCTGTCTCTCTCTCTCTGTCTCTCTCTCTCTCTCTTTCTCCTCCATAGCAAAGTCTCTGTTAAACTCTTTCTCACCATGTATTTTCAATTTATTCTTTGGGGAACAGGAGAGATATTTTTCTCTAGGGTGAAACTGCAGTTTTACGATGAAAATCAGTGAGAAAATAAAATTCTTTTTATAAATAGATGCTTATATATGTGCACTGCTGGAAACTGATAGGATATAATCTCCTGGACACTGAATGTGAACACGGCTATCAAAAAAAAAAAATAACAAACCTGGTTATAACATCAGTAAGAATCCCTGTGCTTCTGTGATAAAATTCTAGTTAAATATTGGCTCATTGGCAATACTGTGTGAGAAGAATATAGGAGAAATTCCCTTCTTTGTGATATAGGGAGAAAGGGGGACACAAAGAGCTAGTGAGGGGCTATTTAAGAAAGAAGGAACACTCTTCATAAGAAATAGCTGACAGTCCTATAAGACCTGAATATGAATCTATCTCTGACACTACTACCAATAGGACATTGCACAAACCATTTAACTTCTCTGGATCTCAGTATCCTCATTCATATAATGATAGGGCCAGACCAGAAAATCTCTAAAGTCCCTTTCAGCTCTAAGTCTAGAATTCTATGATTTATTTTTTTATTTTAATAAATTTATTTATTTAACTTTTTACATCCATTTTCACAAAATTTTGGGTTCCAAATTTTCTCCCCACTTGTATCCTCCCCCTACCCCAATGCACCAATCTGCCCTCTCTTCTATCATCCCTCCCACCCCTTGTCCCCATCTTATCTTTTGCCCTGTAGGGCCAGATAACTTTCTATTCCTCATTACCTGTATTTCTTATTTCCTAGTAGCAAAAATAATATTCAATTTCTTAGTAGCAAGAATAATATTCAACAGTTGTTCCTAAAACTTTGAGTTCCAACCTCTCCCCATCCCTCCCTCCCCACCCATTCCCTTTGGGAAGGCAGGCAATTCAATATAGGCCATATCTGTGTAGTTTTTCAAATAACTTCCATGATAGTCGTGTTGTGTAAGACTAACTAGATTTCCCTCCATCCTATTCTGCCCCTCATTGCTTCAATTCTCTCTTTTGATCTTGTCCCTCCCAAGAGTGTTGATTTCTCCTCCCATTGCCCTCCTTTCCATCATCCCCCCCCACCCTGCTTATCTCCCTCTCCCCCACTTTCTTGTATTGTAAGATAGGTTTTCATACCAAAATGAGTGTGCATTTTATTTCTTACTTTAGTCGAATGTGATGAGAGTAAACTTCTTGTTTTTCTCTTAGCTTCCCTCTTTTCCCCTCCACTAAAAAGTCTCCTGCCTGCCTCTTCTATGAGAGATAATTTGCCCCATTCCATTTCTCCCTCTCTCCTCCCAATACACTTCTCTCTCACCATTTGCCTTCATTTTTTAAAGATATGATCCCATCCTATTGAATTCGCTCTGTGCTCTCTGTCTCTGTGTATGTGTGTGTGCATGCGTGTGTGTGCATGTGTGCGTGTGTGTGTGTGTGTGTGTGTGTGTGTGTGTGTGTGTGTGTGAAATCCCACCAACTACCCAGATACTGAAAAGTTTCAAGAGTTACAAATATTGTCT